>CAJQUW010004756.1:0-725485 GCA_907163375.1 Prostheceraeus crozeri | reverse complement strand
CTCAGCGAAGACCTTTAGTAAAAGAATGAAAGCGGAGGAACTGTCTCCCACTCCAATGATAGATAGTAAACTCATAAGCTTTCTGATTTTTATTCTTCATGATGGAAGTATTACCACTGTTGAATGCCTTAATAATTTTCTCATTCCCAAATGGCTCATAAGAATCTGATTTTATCTGAATCCATTCATAGTTCCACTTTCCATCTGATGTTAAATTGTATGGGAACTGAAATGCATTATTCATCGTTATTCCATCATGGGTGCGAGGAGTCAATATCATTTCTTCCAAATCATTCACATTCTGAATATTGCTATCATAGCAAATACTAGAAACGCCAACCTCCCATTCACCTTCTAAATGCAGTGGCCGATTTAATTCTACTCGATAGTCTGATGGTTTATTTTTGGGAAATTTATTCATAGAAGCATTACTGGGCAAGTAGATTAGAAACGAGTCCTTATTTTCACTTTCCATATTATTCACATTGGAAAAATATATTAGCATACTTTTGCATTAACTCTTCATTCGGAAATGGAGTGTGATACTTGTCACAGCATCTTTATGAAAAGGAATCAACGCACCAGCATCGTCATAAATGGCAATATCAATTTGTGGGATGTAGTTTGATTTCAGCTTTGTATAATGCACTTTCTTGAAAGTATGCTCAGATAAAATACTGCAGCTTTTTGGCTGGTATGGTATCATTGCTAGCAATGGAGCTTCAACATCTCCCACACGTACATCTTCACCAATATTGGAATATATCTGAAAATAGTTAATACGACGCGATAGCGACATGTCTGCGCTAGCTTTGGTTACAGTACCACTTTTAAAGATATTTTGATCAAAACCCAAAATGTCCATTAGAGTTTTATCCATAATTAGTTCAATACCTTTTCCACTTATAGTGAGAGACAAAGTACCTTCTTTTTCAGAAAATGAAATATGTTGCTCATTAATCACTTCATTTAAATAATCTACAACCAATTTAACCGAAGTAATAATGCGAGGCATCAACACTCTTGTTTCATGTAAGATACCACCAAAAGGCTCTACACACTTTCTGTATAAAGATACGGTCCATTCTGTATCAAATTGATTTGACCTTTCACATGGTAAATGTTGCATATCAGATTTTCCATGAACAGCTGCAGAACGATGTCGTAAGAACTGATGAAAATCTTTTGAACAAACTAATACTAGATCATCATCATTTAATTTGCTTATTGCAATATGATTAGATGATTTGATATAAGTCAATGTTGCCACTTGTTTACCATCAACTCGAAGGAGATAATTAAATTTCTTCAATAATGTTTCAGGAGTCATGTTTGTCTTTCTTGGCTTAATCACAATCTTCTTCACCAACGTCTTCTCATTTCTTGGAATAAGATCTACATAATAAGCTTCCTCTCGATATATTAACTGTTTATGACCACTTATGTGGTAATTAACGTTAAAATTATCATAGCTTGTTAAGGCGCTAGCGAGGTAGCCTAAATCATTTCTTAAACTTGGACTTAAACCAACAATCCAATCTTTCTCAACTACATGATGTACATAATTATAATCATCATTGTGCGGAGTAAATTGGACAATATGTTTACACGCTTTATTCAAGAAATCATATATAAACTTTTTACATGATAAGAGATCTTTCTTTGGCCACTGTGGAATGTATACTCGGCACCCCTTTTCACATTGATAAGCAGCTGTACGCCTCATATTAATAGTCATCACCTCATGATCAAAAGTATAGACACAGTTGCTATAAACAAGTTGAGTGACACCCACTTCCCAATTTCCATTTAGCTGTTGTGCATGATCAATGGGAGTAGAAAAGAGTGCGGCTCGATTACTAGTAAATCTCTTTGTAGCCGCATTGCTAAGCAAAATATGATAAAACGACATTTTTATATTGCTGAATTGCAACTTTGCATAACATCATGAAGACTTGGATTTTGGACTCTCTACAATATATCAGAGTTGATCGTGATGGAAACGTACATTTCAAAAATTCTCATGGTCATACATCAAGAGGAATTACATTAACATGGCGACAATTTGTCAACCTCAATGATATCATGAGGGATTTGGAATATTTTGAAACATTAAGATTCATCTCCTTGGGTGATCAAGTTTGGCTTCAACATTACAGAAATGAAATTCAAATCTACCATTCTCATTCCGCAAACTGTTTCTCATTTCGCAAATACAATTGGGAGAAGTATAGAAGATACATACATCGCTCCATCATGACATTTATTCGTCGTGAGTTCATCGCCCTACTATGCAAATCTTAATCAGACATGACTACCACGCACCATGAGTTGGAAATTAGATTCCCTACAACGTATTGAAACGGATCATGATCGAAACGTCTATTTCAAAGATTCAACTGGAAATGTGAGAAGAGAGTTTGCTTTATCTTATCGTCATTTTCAATCTCTACATCATATCATGAAGGACTTGAAATACTTCTATATGAAAAGACATTCACGTATTGGAAATCGCATCTGGCTGCGCGTCAACAATCGGCGAATTCAACTCTATCATTCCCAACTTCATACTAACTTCACATTTCATCAAGGTAGTTGGGAAAAGTATAAAAGGAAGGTACATCGCTCAATTTACTCATTCTTTCATCATGAAGCGCCATCGCTACACCATCGTCAACATTCTCCGTCGCTTCAGACTCTACACCAAAATCGATCTCACAACATTACACCAACAGCTTCCAAACAGCAAGTATTACCCGGGCCGTCCTCAAATGTTAGTGGTGAAGATGAACAATTCACGGAATCTTCAACTCTTCCCAAATGGGACTGTACAGATTCTCGGCGCCCTTTCTCATTCATCGGCGCAGTCAATGCGCTTAGAGCTACAAAGACTACTACGTCGGATATGGAAGAGGGAGAGGTGTGTGATGTCGAATCTGACTGTGGACAATATGGTGATCTCTACTCAATTGAGTGACAGTCTATCATTTTTGAAGATTCGTACCAGCAGTTACAATTTGTGTTATGAACCCGAACTTTTTCCTGCAGCTCTCATTAGTTGTTGGTTACCTGTGCATGTGGCAATCTTTCATAATAGTAAAGTGATCATTACTGGACTAAAATCTCATGTACAAGCAAATATGATCCTAGACTATCTCATTGAGTATGTACGTACCCAGCGGATTGTAAAATAAAAAACAATTTTTCCAACATGATGTTTTTATTTCAAATCATGATAGAACTTACAAATCATTTTTTCATTAGAGGATGGATTACATGAAAAGTTTTGAATAACAGATGCAAATCGAGATACATGTAAACGTTTTAAGATGAAGTACAGTACAAAAGCACCACACGTTGATGAAAGTGGATGTTGTAGTATGCGTTCATTTCGCTGATATTGACGCGTATGTTTTCTCAACCACTGCTGTGTTGGTATATTTGGAGGTTGAGCAAGAGAGTCAAATAGTTCACCACGTCGGTCTTCTCCAATAAAGATCGCTTTCCAATGCTCACCGCCTAAATTCTGCGAATGAGTGTTTAGCACAATAAAGATGGGATAGTGATTTACTGCAGGTGGTAAGGTATCGAGTGAATAGACATTATCGAAAGCTTTCAACGTCGCTTCGTCTGCATTACGCTGCACTTTAGTCTTAATATCGTCAGCAGTCAACCAACTCATTAACGATTATACTGAAGAATCACGTCACGATACTTTGTAATTTCAATATTTGAATCGAAGACTGCATAAATTAATACATTGATCGTCTCAGGTAGTGTTCTTTTGAACGTCAAATCCAAACGAATATTATGAGGCACGTTCGCTTGACGATAGGGTGCACTAATATCGCTGTCAGCAGTCAAATCAAATGCATAAATAGTATATCCACTCTTAAACTCTTTCATAGTCAGTCCGTTGGTGTCATCCGTATTGTAAAAGCCAAAGACATCCATAAAATCAACATAACTGCGCATAAATTGATCCGAAGCAAAATCTGGTTTGTAGGGTGGACCAGGATGACTCACACCATTTACACGTAAAGCAATTTCACTTAACTGATTGTGTTTAAAATTGAAAGGATTCTTCTTTATATTACCATTAAATGCATCATTTTCAACCATTGCCACCATGAGGAGCTTCGGTGCTTCCGATGGAAAGAGGCCATCTTTCATGAAACTCTTTTGATCTTTCGGAATTGTAAAGGTGAGAAGCTTTGTATGCTGAACGGGGTAAATGGCATTTTGGCGGTTAAGACCTTCAGCATGCCCTCTAATGACACTTGGATTCGGTACTACTCGACGAATGTAAAGTGCAATATCTTCCACATGAATTCTAAAATTGTCAACTTTAGCAAATGCATTCAGCGCAAATTCAGGCTTATTCAATGTCAGCTTGAGTCGCATGCTGGTATTACAGAGTAAAAACTTTGACTGTCTAAAGAAGTCTAAATTCAGCGGACCATATAGCTGACATACTCTACTATCTTTAATCATAGCAGATCGCTTTACAAAGCCACTGTTTGTTTCAACATCAAATTTTCCTGCTTCATCTCTGTACCATCCCATGGCTTCCATATGACTTTTTTGTGCTGCTGGATGAAACTGTGATACATGATTGAAATATGATTTATAGGGATAATCGCTTTGACCACCTTCCACCTGCTGCTCTCCAATCGTTAGAGAAACATCGCGAAGTAATGTAGTCAATGGTAAATTGTTCAGTCCAACTTTATGTGCATCGTCAATAGCAGTTCCATCTGCTTGCTGAATTCTAAACCTCAAATCAAGCATCGCATAACTCAAATCTATGTAGTCATCACTACCACCAGGAATAACAAATTCAATGGGGCCAGCATTCTCAGCTGTTCGAGGATGATAATCTACAATACTTGAACTAAGAATATCTGTCTGTATGGCTTGTTGATCAAACAAACAAAAACCGGAAGTTTTACACTCCATGATTAGAAGTTATAGCAGCGTCGTCGTTTAGCGCCTGATGAATGATTAGAGCCTCTGCGACGTTTGCGTGAATGCCTTTTGACTGAAGATCGCACCTTACCAGCTCCGCGATGTTTCCTCCTTCCTTTATTCATTCGTTTAGGTGATTTCTTTCCTTGAGTAACACCAGCAAAGGTCTGCTTCAATGTTTTTAAACCGCGTTCCTTCCCACGATTCAACAAACTGCTCTTAAAACTTCTACCTCTGGAAAGATCACTAGCAACATCACCAGCAAAGCCAACGGCATTACTTAAAACATTTCGTTTTAAAGATCTACCGACATTGGATATGAGAGGTGCTACAACAGATTTCAGTGCACCAAGTATGCTACCTCCACGTTGGCGGCGAGCGCCGATGTAAATTTGTCCTCCACCACTTACATAGGAGGGTCGTGAATAAAATGAGGCAGTTGGATTCATAGCTCAAACCCTAAACATTGTTAGTTACAACTTTGCATGAATCACTGTCGATCACTTAGATGAAAGATGTCGTGGCAACGACGCCAATCCAAGAGTTCATACTTTGACGGATAAACCAGTCCATTTAAACAAGACACCGAGTGTGCTTTCGAGAGCGGCTTGCGCGATCTTTATACATTTAAATATACCAGAAAGTGTTTTTTCTTTAAATAAAATGGATTTATAAATCAATTCTACGTATACAATTTCTATCATATCCCAGATCATATATAGAACCCATTTAAAACGTTATTGATTGATTTCATCACATTGCCGAAAAATTATGTTATCGAAACGGAATTACACTTATCATCATGACAACGTGACTGCAACTCAATAGAAAGGGAATAAATTCATGCTTAAATGATAACAGGGGGACATGAAATGTAATCACATAGCCTAAGATATACCTTTCGAATGCCGTCAAGGAGGTAACTTACTTTGCAGATGGATAATCTTCCATTTCAACTAGCAGCTAATGATAGCAATTGCGAGATCTAGCAGCCTTCTGATATCAATATGCGAGATCTATACCGATCCACCTGGGGGTGATTTGTAAGTAGGAGACCCTATCGAATTATAGCAACATTTCTTTGATATAAGTTAAAGTTTAAAAACAAAATGTTATCAAACGTAATAAATCTCACATAATATGGCGGTCCCACAAAAATATAAGAAATGCATAAAAAGTAAATTAAGAATGAAGTTCATCACCCCTGAATCAATAAGACCTTTTCGACCATGAAGATGACGCCATACAGAGTCATTTAAATAATTACAATAATCATCAGAATCATACATTATTGCCCTCAATAAGAAGGGAATATCATATGTAAGGACAGTTACACAAAATATTTTTGAACTGCCATGGAGTGATGTGAAAGTAGTATATTTTTGTAAGTAATGTATTAAAAAATCGCTATTTATTTTGCAATTAACACTAACTTCACGGTCCTTGGGGCACCCCAAACTTGATCGTATCGAGCTGAAAAATTTATGAGCGATCGTTTCTTACGCAAGTGTCACAAAATGCGGGGGTGAGAGGTAGACTTTTTCGGAACTTTTAATTTTCTCAATAATAATTTTGTGGACCACCCTAATATATTTATTAGGGTATAAAATATATATAATAGAAAAATAGAAATATATATATAGATATATAATAATAATTAATATATATATAGTGAGATATATAATAACTATAATTTAATATGATAAATATATATAAATACTTGTATTAACCCAACTACATATTATGGCTGATAAAAAAATGACTTTGGAACAATCATAAGTTGTTCAGAGATCTCCCAAGCTTGATTGAGTGTAAATTAATTTGGTGCGAGTCGGATCATTATTAGCAACGAGTGCTCAATGACCGCGGCATCTTGTTTAAAGTTTTTTGTGTGAAGGGAGTGTCATAGCAGGTTCATCCCGAAGGTACGAATACCTAAATTCCAGATAAACAATGTAATAGCACTAATGAAAGTCTTCAAAGTGAAGGCCATGTAAACAATGGCTTATGACAATTGTCTATCAACTGGAAATTCCCTAAAGTGGTAGCCAAAAATGATCACTTCTGTGCAAACCAGCGGTGTTCAGGGGGTTGTGTTTAACTGAGATCGTGGACATGACTGCCATCTCAATCAACAATTGCAAGGCTAAGTAATACATATGGCATAATTAAAACAATTCATTTCCCCTGTATTTGTCAAGTTCAAAATCGGGGCTATATAAATTACCATAGTATAAACCAGCAAAACGGAAAAAGCTTTTTTTAATGATAAATAATGATTTTCGGGTACCCCCCTACAACCCCTGACCCCGATATTGTTTTAATGCCATGTTTGCTCGACAATCCGACAAGTGACACAGTTTCCATCACCAAATGGCCGCGGAACCGTTCTAGCTCCCGATGGCTAATTGAATTCTCGAGAAAGAAACAAATTTGGATTTCAATAATTTTTGGCCAAGATCGGCATTGACAATAGAAAGGTAATTCTGAAAGTGAATTCGCCAGCTCATCGAAAACTGTTCCGGTACTCATTTCCGGATGGAATCGAACACAAGCATATGTACTCATGATACTCTTGGAATCAAATATATCTTCATCATTGAATAATTGGAGCTATTATGAATGCTATCCAAAATTTTGAAGAACCAATGGACAGAATGAAATAAGTTTATGATTCCATCTGATATGAAAGATGATCAATATTTACTTGACGCCTATGAGCGAGTGGGATTTCAGCCTTTCCCAGTGTACAAAACTTCAGGCGTCTTGATTTGCAAACGCTTGGGAAGGTTTGTCATCGTTATATGGTCTTTTTGAGTCCAACGAGTAGAAGAGTGCAGCGAAGAAGTACACTGTAAACGCGCTAACTCTTTCAGCGTCACATACGAGAGGATGCAAACCAAAATATATTTTTAGTGTGTTGTAATTAATCAGCCAATCAAAGGAATAGTTGTTCGCATAACCGCGGCATAACAAACATATACGAATACGCAATATAACGTAAAGCAGTCAAGTATTCGTATGCAAAACATGCCAAATCTCGGTAAAATACGAGATATCCCGTATCAGTTGCTGGTTACGACAAATTACTTGTGAATTTGCAACTATTTGTGCGAAATTTTCATATCCAGCATGTTACGTACAAAAAGCTATACATCCCTCTATCGGGACAGGAATTTCTCATCAATTATTTGGATGTAATTCCCCCCCCATCAAATTACATCTCCTTATACGACCTGTTGCCAAGCATTTATCAGCCAGAAAATGCTTCAAACTGAACCATAGGGAACTTTCAACGCAACAACACCCTACATCACTGAAGAATATCGATAAATACATTTTCAGTTGCTCTTCCAATTAGATGTTCTCACCCATGCATCGGACTTCGACAGTTTGAAATAGAGTCGTCAGTGTCTACGTCAGCAAAACATTTTGGATATAAATTTTTGCAATTACATGTAAATTGAAAACTTTCGTGATGATGTCTTAGCTTGAAACATTTCAATAGCCCAAATAGTTCGGCAGCCAGAGCGAGTTTTTGCCGGAACGGAGACCGAAAATGAAACTTTCACAGAATGAAATAACACGCCTTATAACCTACTACGATTTCGGCGTCTGCCGAGATCTATTAGTTTCCTCTTCTAGTCAGACCTACGATCAAAAAAAACAACAAGTAAATCCAATGGGACCAGATTGCAACAGCTTTTGGCATGTAGTATATCATCTTTCTGATCGATAATGTAATGTGAGAATGTGGTTGAATGTGCTTAAGATGGGCCAACAATTGTGCTTGCCGTCAATAGAGGCTTTTTAAATACTAAATGCATGTAGCTTCCTAACAAATGTTCATGAACCCCTGATAGGAAACTGCCCTGAAGAACATTCCATGTCCAAAATTATGCTCTAGACTTGGTGACTTTTCAGTCGATAAGGGAAAAAATAGAAAATTTCATTTTAAGCAAAAAACAGACAGAACCAGTCTTTGATCCTGTCTGACAAGAAGAGGAACTCACTAGAACTCGCAGACGTGCAGATTCGTATTAGCCACAGTTTACTCATGCTGTGGAAGTTTCCATTTTTGGGTCTCGTTCCCCAGCAGAAACTCGTTCGGGCCTGCCCAGAAACTAAAAGCTTGACTGTCATATTCCACCGCTTCCCTGGATGATCTGTGTATCTAGAAACTGACTTTGAAGATACAGTGAACAGATGATTGAATCTCTCATGTACAGTTTGTGATGTGCAATTCGTCGTCCAGAATCCAGACATTGTCATTCCATTTCAGTTAAGAGTATCAACGTGTGAGCTATCAATGCCAGCTCCCTTTGTTCACCAAGCCAATATACCTTCTTGCAGTTGTTTTAATTACAAATATGCATGGTGATTGTTTCCAACATGTCACTGCATAACACATCCAAGTGTAAGGACATCATCTACTGTTTGAGTAATTTTTTTCCACTCCAACAATGGCATTAAAATTTCCTTTCTTCCTTTCCGAAGTGGGCATAGGCTTGATATTGCCTTATAGATAGGAGACAAAACAATTTTGGAAAATAACTAACCAGTCAAATAGGCGCATCAAGTTACATATTCGGGTAAAGAATCAGAGAAGATATGAAATTCTATTCCTTGTGCCTCAGTTGACTGAATTTTGGTGGTTTCAAAACTGCGGCCTCCAGGCTCTAGACAGTGTTTCACGAATGCTCATTCAGTCATTCGAATCGCCCCTACGAACGTGCTTACATTAACCGTCGACCGAAATCATCATAGAAACTGTGATATTTTTTATATTTCGACTCGACATCTTCGAAATTCTACTAATTTTTTTAAAACGATGAATATTCTCATCATTTTAAGCATGTAACAGGTGCAGACAGTTTGAAAACATCAGCTAACAAGAATGTCCTGGGCTAGGCCCGTTTAGTTTTATGGAAAAAGCAGGAATATGTATCAGCTATTACATCTATCGGATATGTATATGCATTTGTCATTTTATTGGCAATTGTTTCCTTGTAAAACAAAAGAAAGTAGAAACCGAAGAGGGAAGAGCTAATCTCCAACCCACAAAAATGGCTGAAACACTATCTTCGTGTTACCACAGCCACTCCAGCGACCTCCTCCGCACCTCAAAGATCACCAACCAGCGACTCCTTCCGCCATCCACAGCTAGCCTGTCTGCTTATGTTGAGGCGCCCCATCAACCGAAGCACCTGCGTTTTCCCGTGCAAAGAAGAACGGAATCGAAGATTCAAATTCAAAATTCATGTTTGATGCGGTCCCATCTACAGTTCAACCCCTTTTGAATATAGCACGATGCTTCTACGTTTGCAAAGCGTCACAACTAGTCTCCCGGGCGTTCCAAAATCTCAGAAAGCAACTTTCCAAAGTGTTTGGATGTGCCAATTGGAAGAAAGATAGAGAAAGTCTAACGCACACATCGTCAAAATCCGTCAACTATAACAGCCCCTTAATGTTATCAACTGTGCTGTCGACAAAAAAATCAAGGAGCAAAAAGAAGCCCATAGAAAGGCTTATGAACTGCCGATCATCCCTGAGATTCCTAGCGAGGCCATGATGCAATACGAGGGCACACTACGAAAGGTCGATCTATAGTTCTCTTTTGAAGCTGAGGGAAACGGATGATCCAAGACTGATGAATTGGTTTCGAGGAGCAAGTCCGTCACTCCAACGATATTCAGAATGAAAATGCCTGTGTTTGGATTGGCCAACACCCACGACATAGAAATATTCTGGACAGGTTAAAGAAGCCCTATTTGGAGATTCTCGCATCGTTGAAACAGCCAAACTGACATAACCGGGATTGAAGCAACTGTCGATCTGCTTAAAATTCGTTCCGGAAAGTCACTCCTGAAGTGGTTTTTGCTTGGGTCTTTTTGACCCCCATCACAGATTCTGAAACAATCGTAAAAGTAATCAAAGATGTGCTGTTTCGTTCATTTGTCCATATGGAATCTGGAGAGGCCAGGGTATACGGGGCGAGCAAAGATGAAGGGTAAATGCTGGTACGCAGCTTCGTATTATGCATAAGGAGCCCCGTGCTCCTATACGTTCACTGCCAACCATATCGCTAACCTCGCTGTCAGGAGACATGCTTCCTTCATCATTACTATACGTGACTGTTTTTCGCGGAACTCACAAATGTTGACTGTCATCAGACGCCAGACAGCGCTCGATATGAATGAAAGGAAAAGTGATCAGGTTTGGAAGAAGTAAGAACATGCAATTCCAGGCTCTCATCAAATTTCAAACTCTGCCCTCCCTTTGTCCACTCGCTTCACTGTCCGGCACAAGGCAAATCACCGGCTTTGTTGGTAGACAATGAACCTGTTTTGCTGACTCTCGAGAATTGTCGAAGTCAGCGAAATGACGCTGGATCTGTGCTGACGACATCTCATCACGATTCTGAAAGTGCCTTCTACCTGACACTTCTCATTTGAGAGAGATCGTGGTTTAACAGATCGTCCCTGAGTGTCATCCTGCAAAACCCCATTGTTCTGTTCTCTACTCTTGGAGCTGTCAAAGTAGTGCTGACACAATTGAAAATGATGCGCAACATCGATGAATCCTTCGAAACGTTGGCAAAGAAGCCACCACACGGGGAGAAGTTCAACCTAAAACATCCGAAAATCCTCGAACGAAGCCGCATGCCAAAGCGATTAGAGCAATCACAAGTGCGACGAAGGCACAAGTTCAGCGCTCATGACCCTACAAAACAACGTACGACTCCTACTACGAGGCATGGGTCAGGGCCGAGAAAATGAGATCAAAACGACGCTTCGACAAGCCCACCTAACAAAACCCTTCAGGCTTGTGAAATGTGTTGTTGAAGAGCTGCGACAACCGATTCTGTGGAGCAAAGTGATTGAAAAAAGATTTTCGAAGACGCCATCCGCCAGATATGAAGAATTTGATTTACGTAAGCGAAGCTGCAACTGCAAATTTGGTAAATATTGAAAATCAAATCACTGCAAGACATATTATCTGAGGTAAAGAACCTAGGTGTTATTTCCGATATACACTACAGTATAGCAATGATACTGTATGTAAGAACATTCCTCGCCTGCTTGCATCTTGTTTCATAAGAACGTGTGGTCGATAGATGCTTTACTTTTTCAGATAATCGCAAACCTCTCCAGCTTCGCGACAGAAAACCAAGTCATTGTTGAGAATCCCGAAAGGATGTTGCACATGCTTCTGACTCGTTGGTTCCGGCATCAAACACAACGGCGGAGCGCAGTTTTTCCACCTTACGAGTTAAGGACTGACTGGATCATCAATGGCTTCAGAAAAGGTCAGTCATAGGCCTCCGTGCTCATCGTCATCATAACGAAATATCAGAAATACTTTTAAACAAGTATTTCAAAAATAAGGAAAATATCGTCATTCATAACAAATATACAGTACATGAATCATAAAGTACTGCAGAAAAAGTAGTCAAGATTATACAAGTTGCAGTTTCTTCACACTATCTGGAAGAGACGGAATCAAATGTGACCTAATCTGTTGGTAAAGAGTTTCTCGGGAAAATCTGACACAGACGATCCAGTATTTGAGAATTATAGTCCCAATACAACTGGCAGCGTATTGGCACTCGTATGGTTTAAATTGGCTAATACAGGACATTCCTAAACTGTCATACTGCATGATGAATTATCCGCAGCGTTTTCTGAAATTTCTCTAGCCGAAAACATCATCGTAGTCACGGATTTTTTCTGTATATACCCGGTTATATGCATATCTTCAAATACACCTATTTTTTCAGCGTGTGTGTGTTTCCTAAGACTGTAATTCGCTGTGTTTACTTGGATGCATAGGTACTATGCGACCCGTATTTGCAATACATGTACAATCACATTTAAATATAACTACAATATCCTTGTAGCCTACACGTACATGTTCCTTCATTAAACAAATGTGCGCTAGGACTAATACGTACAATGCAATCCGCTTCGAAACAATTTCTGGCAAAGACTTACACTGTTGTCCCCACCCCTCCCACTTTTGAAATTTGCGTCGCCCTGTATTCTGGGTTGGGGCATTGCAAGCACTGCGAGTAAAATTAAAAGAAACTGGGTGACAATTTTTTCGATGGGCTTGACCTCGGCTATGTACCCAGCCTTTAACCGTGCTGCACTGATGACATTATCCCAATCTAGCATTATGTGTGCCATTTGGACACGCCAACCAAAGTCAAGTTTGCTGATTACTTCTTATCAACAGATGCAGTCTGTTTTGTAAGAATGCCGGAAGAAAAGATAATTTTTGATGAAAGGCCTCTCTACGGCTGGGAAATGCCACAGAACCGTGTGACATAACACTGCATTGATATTACGCAGGCT
Source organism: Prostheceraeus crozeri (assembly GCA_907163375.1). Classification (NCBI taxonomy): domain Eukaryota; kingdom Metazoa; phylum Platyhelminthes; order Polycladida; family Euryleptidae; genus Prostheceraeus; species Prostheceraeus crozeri. The sequence goes on along the minus strand of CAJQUW010004756.1, from coordinate 712,160 downwards.
AACAGAAACGCTAGGATCTGGGTCATCGGTTTCTTAGTTCATCTACGTGAAATCGAAGCAATAATCGCATAGGACAACAAAAAATGAAATTCAAGAAAAAAAATTCTACAGCGTCACAAGAGTCTTGAAAGCAGAACATCAAGGATATTGACGCATAATACAACATCGACCTGAAGACAATATTCACGTGCTGAAGCGATCCAGGTAGAGAAAAACAAAACCAATTGGTAGAGATATTTAAACACAAACAATGTATTACTCTAATTACATAACTTGGACATATTTTTTCGGATGGACTACCACTTCTGCTAAGTGCCCTGCTCAGATCCGTCTGCCACTGAGAGACATTAATACAAATCGTGTAAACACAGCTCCAGACAATCCCTGGTCTTGGTGGTGTCTATCTAAAAACAGCATCTGCGAACATTTAATGAAATTACTCATGTGCAGAAAGCGGCTGAGACACCAGTTATATGGCACACAACACATTGGCATTGACGGTTATATTTGACTAAACAAATATCATGAAATTCTTTTGTATCCGCGGTGTCATCTGAATTTCGATGAGTTACACCAACAACTATAAACAATCGACTCAGTGCAACAGACCTTGAAATTTTCCAGTCCCTTGAGACATGTTCATGATACGTGCTAACGATTTTCATGTCAAAAATCGCTTTCTTTTTGCGAAGTTAGTCCTGTTAGCACCGATACGTGGCACAGTACCCATACAGACCAACTTTAAAAAGAAAGAGGTCTTTGGAACCTCCACAGAGCTATCCTTGAACAGAGATGACCCTCGCTTTCCCTCACGACGAAGCAATACTGCGAAAATCTTTCATCATCAAAAATTCTCAGACTTGTCCGTCTGTAAACGCCAAGCGGGTAAATTATGGTACCTTAACAGACCGGAATAAAAAAAGGTGACCCATTATAGGAGATATCTAGCAACAATCAAGCAATAATGTAACTAGAGGAACGGTACATTCGACCGAGTGACCTTGCCTCCTATGGACCATGCATCTCTATACGAAGGCGAATCGCGCGAATGTGGTTCGAGTTTTAGTCGAATTCATCCACGAAGAGATTGCTGGTATATCAGTGGTATATGTTCCTCCGCTGTGTTACCTGAGCATATAGTTCGTGCGTGAGTGCGGTACTACTTTTCTTCCTTTTTGGGACAATTAATCGTTGAAATATTATTGATTCATGCATAGTTTCTCTAGAGAACGTGCACCTACTAAGATGCGTCCATGATCGAGTTTTCCAAAGAAGAACTATTTCCTTTACTCGGATGGGGAGTCCGCACCAGAGCGAGTTTCGCATGTGGAACAGCCGAAAGTGAGACTTCCAATAATGAAGTGCTCCCTAATGCCGACGACGAATCGCACGGCTCCGAGTTCTAGTGATTCCTCTTCTTGTCAGACAGATCAAAGAAAACACATGTATTTCCAAGGGTCGCAGATTGCTTGTTTGGCGCTAATAATTGGGGGCATGTTTCTCGGATTAACGAATAGTACTACGCCAAGAGTCATAATGATTTTGGCATGGAAGGTCCTCAGTCATTCCTATGATGTACTGTGCTTTTAACATGCATCTAATCGGGCTATGCATGTGAGAAGTGGTTGAATGTGATAAAGTTGCCAAAATGTTTTGTGTTTGCCGACAAGTAAGAGGCGCGCCAAATCTGAAGGTGTTTAGCTTCACAGACAGGTGCATAAAATGAAGAAATGACCTGAAGACTTGCCATGCATAAAATTATACTCTTGGCTTATACTTTTGCGGCTATCAGGGAGAAAAAACAAACTTGCAAAATTTCATTATAGCCAAAAACTGCAATCGCGTCCCATTGGATTTACATGTAGTTTTGCTTTGATCCTGCGACAAGAAAGAGGAACTCACGAGAACTCGCGCAACCGTGCCGAGTCGTATACAGTGTGTGCACCTATTCTTGAAAGCTCCATCGGCCTCGGCCCTGCAGCAAACTCGTTTTCTGGCTGCCGGACAGGTTGGCTTCTGCACGTATGTCACATCATGATCAATTATGGTCCACTCTGCCTAAGCAGAGAGTAAGGTCATAGAGTAAATTGAAAACATTGCCTTTATCATGTGATTTTAACTCTTACCAGTGGCAGGTTTTTTGATGTGAGCCCGCTAAGAAGATTACTTGAGAGTTCAGCATGAAAGCAATCTGGTCATCGAGCTGCTAATTTAACAAAAATTACTGCAGACATGGTGCTTAATACATTAACTTCTTACTGGTACTGTAAGTAACAATACATTACACGTCAATGGCTGGCACTCAGCAATCTTTATACTCCGAATGTTTATTATTTTTACATGCCTGATTGCAGTAACCAAGTCATTCACGCATTATTCGGAGGAAAGTTGCGCCCAAAAGAAACTTTGCACTACACAAGACAGAACACAAATAAACTTCTGTGGGCGAGTTATTCATACAGAATCAAGAGCAGAGATTTAGTTTGAAAAATGTTAATTCCCAATTCAAAACGAACGAAAACGTAGGTGGCGGACAGCTAATTAATGATATTAAAAACAAAATTCGGAATTAAAGCCTCGCCTAGGCGAAACGAAATGACCTTGCCACGAAGTTTAAAATGAAGCAGATAGGAACTGTCCCCCGGTCCAGACCTATTGTTGTTGTTCATGGCTAGAATGGTCATCATGATTCAACATAAGGTCATTCAAAAACATTGCGTTGCAATTTCTACTATCCCTTGGTGCACGGAAATATGGCTCTGCCTTCAAAAATATTGCATTAGTCTCAGAACAACTGCGTTTTCCGAAAACGTCAATAATATGAAAGGTCATGAATACAGCTCGTGTTTCTTGGGCATTTTTCGAAACATTGGCAAATTAATAAAAATGAGAACGAACAATCCTTGGAACCAATCTGAAGACCAATCCCTGAATTTGCCGTGATACCACAAAATTTGGAGAACGCCACTTCAACTATGCAGAGAACTCCATTGCTCCTGAATGTCCTCTACAAGCACATGCTTTTGGACCATAATTGCATCAATCATTTCTAGAAATGAGATTTAATATGTTTATAACTGGTTAAAAACCATTGCAATGATGAGATTAACCATAGAACGCGTCTATCGATTCACAAAAAGAAACGGCATAGTCACAGTTGACGAGTAGAGAGGTGAACGATGAACTTTATGTGGAAAATTCCTTTCAGCTGCCGGAACTTTGGATCAGTATGTGGATTGTTGTGTAAATACGCAACCTATAAGCTTCCGGACGCCCCGTTTTATTTCAAAATAATACCAAAAACCCGCAATGAGCTTGTAAAGTCACAAAACAAATGGGCCCCGGGTTTTCCTAGCACAAACATCCGTGACATGATCATGTTGGCATTGGATCAAGACGTGACACTTGTTTTATATTTTAAGATCAAGAATGACCGATGTAGACGTTGAAGGTGATGGTGTTGGCATTTTAGGAATACACCAATTATTCTTTGAATTACTCCGTCGCCTCCAATATACATAACCGCTGTGATGCATTTTTGGGGGGTATTTGTTGTGCACACAGCAATGCAGCAATATCAATTTTAATGCCATTACATAGCTGATTTGAATATTGCGGGATTTTTATAAAATATTTTTTCGGGTAACGGTTGTTGAGCCGTTACAAAATTGTTTGCAAAAATACGTCTACTTCACCCACCGGTTGATCAGCAACGTCAGTGCCTTATATTGCCTCCAAAAATGAAAAAAGAAATTGAAACAATTCCAACTAAGAAGCTCAAATCGAGATTTTGTTGGGATTTGACTTGTGTAGTCGCCTTACAGCCTAGGAATGGTTTGCCAACCAGTAGAGACGTTCTGATTAATTTTTCGGGTTTATATTGAGTGATTGGGAGAATCCTCCCATGGCCTGAGAAATATTACGCGCGTTTTAAAGAATTGTGCTGGGGGTGTGAATGACGGAGAGCAAATAGTGCTGGCGAAGACAGTGCTCGTCACTAGCCGTGAGAGTAGTACGATAATTGAATGCTATGTTTATGTCTTATAGACATGACTAAAATGGGCGAGGCTATTGCCTTTAGTAGAAAAATCTACTTCTCCAGTTGGAAATTCATGTGAGATGATCAAGTGGAATTAAGAAATCGGTCGTGGAACAAAATGCGAGGTTTCTGCGTCCGCATCAATTTTCCCCATTTCTATCAGTTTCTGAAAAACTTTCTCATCGATTGAACACTATTGGTTGGAGTGGCCTGCATCCCAGATCAACACAGGGATTCATGTCTCCGCAGTTTTCTACAACCATCTTGAGTTAAAAAGACACCACGAGTGAAATTAGCTCGTTTCAATGTACATCATCTTCTAAAAAAGGTGTTGTTGGTCGACATTTGAAAAATACGCCACATTCGACTCCTCGATCCGCGTCGTTTCGGAAGACGTCATGATGTCTATTCAAAAGAAATACGGTTAATTAAACCAGAAGTATAATTTTTTTCTAATGAAATTCCCTGGTGAGTCAATAAAAACCAAGAAGAAATTGTTTATTAGCTGACAATTCGGTTTAAACACTAGACATCTTAATCGACAGATGGAGTTTTCTGGATTTTCTGGACATTTTTGGAATTTTTCTTACAATGGGGTTGATACATTTGATTTTTCGACATCCGTTGCGGTGGTCATTGCATTTTGCTAACCGGACATTTCTACAAATTGCGTACCGGACAATATATTAGGCGCGAAAATGTTTCAGTCTTCGGAAGCGACATACTGAGTGTATCCAATCAATAATTGCAATTTGCGCTCATCTCATTGACTATTTTTACATACTTTTCTTTAGAAATAAAACAGTTTTCAATAATTAAATTGCTAGCTACACAATTTCTCAATTAGTGGAAATAATATCCGTGCCAGCCGAACAATTACTGTCTCTACATATCATAAACAATAAACACATTTTTCGCATTCAGAAATTACGCTATGTACAGCTAGAGGATGTTTTACACAGCCAATCATCAGAAGGAAGTCTGCTTCTTAAAAGACTCGATTGTCCTCGATTGTCACTACCATACAAAATCCCTGGTTACCGCCTAATTTCCTGCGTTATTTATGTATGCGGAAACTAAGTGTGGCAGCAGTTTGAAGTTTAGGATGTGAAGGGATAGAAATTGTTCGGTACCTGGGCTGGTACTTGTATTATATGAGAAATTATGCGGTTAACAATTTGATCATTTTATTTCTTTAATTTTTTTAAAAATGTCCAAAGTTTTCAAAAAGATGAATGCAAACTGCCACCTTGACTTGATATTCGATATTCTGCATTAAATTTCACCCCTATCATGTTGCTTCAGTGTATCAAAACATCTTCGCTGAGAAATAGTCCTGTAATATTCAAAGATGTCCGGTTGTCAAAATACAGGTGGCGGCTCTCTTTACAGGGTTCTCTCCAATTCTCGAACTCGAATTTCTGGATTTGTTTTCAGACTCGCGAAACCCTTGAAAATCGGACCTTTAAGGTCAAAGACTCGAAAGTCAAGAGTTTGAAGAATTTTTTGAAATTAAAGGAATTACATAATTTCGCAAATTTAAAAAAAGTTAAAAATTTGCACGAAAAGTAGCTCGAAAAAATACATATAGCACGAAAAAATATTTCGTTCTTCAATTTTTTTCAAACTTTCGTTTTCTCACAATTCAACGTAAGTAATCATTTCAGATTGTTTTCACTTTTATTTTTTTTTCATTTTACATCAACCAAAGATAAACAAGCCCGATAATCAATATCATCTGGGAGGAGAAAAATGAATATTGCTTTAGATAAAACTGTATGCTGTGTTATCGATTTCTAAGACTTTCAAAAAAAAATTTTCACCGTATCAAACTGATCGTTTAGCGATTTCCTTCATCACTAAGAATCTTCATAAACTCTTAAAGCAATTTCTGACGATATTTGTGATTGAAATTGCAATCGCAATCACCATTCCGAAACTTGATGATCTCGACTGAAAGGATGCCCGCCTACACAACAAATTTGGAAAAGTGGAGATCGGATTTTCTGCTGATAACATGCTGAAGCATTTGGTTATTTGCCACACATCTTCGAAAGCATTCGGAATGAATTTCGTGAAGAAACGTAGGCACTGTTGATATGCATTGTGGCGGGAATTCTGAGGGAGTCGCCCTTGAGGTTTGTCTTTGTCAGGAGCTTGACGTTTTTAGATTTTAGGAAAATTGATACTGAACCTGAACCGTGCATATTGAAAGTGAAATCCATAGTTGATAAAATAACAATTGATTGCGCGCGATTCTCAAACTTCCTTGTTCTACAATTTACTGAAGAAACATCAAGAAGTACTTGAAATTTATTGGAATTTTATTGTTCATCATCAAAGTACATGTAATTGTCGATCTCGTGTGTTGACATTTTTCTTGTTATTTGCACTTTTACTTTTCCCAACTTGATTAAAACACATTACAGGTGTGCCACAAATCCCCTGCACTTTTTGAAATTCAAAAAAGCTCGATATCTTAAATATGTTTTCAAATTGGGTTCATTTCATTTGTCATTTTCATGCATTTCCGTGCATTTACATGCACTTTAATTCATTCAAGCGATGTAGAACGAGACTAAAGCCCGATGCATGGATCGTGTCGATGAATAAGTTGCGTCATTGTTGTACGAAATGTCAAGCCAATTTTGAAATTTGATGCCTTTTTTGCGCCTTGTACCAATGATCGCCATTCACTCAGCCGTTCTCGGTGTCATGGAACTTAAACTATACGTGGCAAGAGGGCCTTCATTTGAATTCATATTTTAAGAAACTTTTTATTCATATTGACATTCTATCTCATTATTTTAAAATAACAAGAGTATTACTTCAACTTCCCACCTTAAAATATGAAACTATACGTCGTGTAACAACAATTTCTATTAGAAAGTTGCTGCACTAGTGTCGAACCTATTGAATCATCATCGCAGGCCGGACATATCATTGGAGTTTTGAGTATTGTGATAATTACTGGAAGACTTTGATGCATTGATCGAAGTTAACCCAATGTAGAGCTTACGATCGTGATCGTGAGAACTAAGTATTCCTAGAATAGCGCTGAGAATAATCTTGAAGAATGACTTAAAATTTGTGAGAGTTGAGCATTACTAAGATCGGTGCCGTGATTTGATAGTCAGATGTTGTGACATTCTTAACAAATATCTGCCTTTGACAATTCTTTGTGCGACACTGCGTTGTGCATAGTGCCAAGCATGCCCAACTGTTGATGATTTAATATGTGTCACCACCTATTGTATTCAGAAATTGTGATTGGCAACTTTCATAGAGAAAAACGATCGTACTTTACATCGATCACATACATGAGATCACAAATGTCATCATCGGATTGATGTTTCTTATAAATGAATGGAAGGCGATGTACCACTTATAGAAAATTTGGGGAGCCTTGTGCACCTAAATTTTTCAGTTTAAATAGCTTTTGGCTTGCATAGCTTGCGACACTTTTTGCATTATTCAAAACATGCCATGCTCTGATTTTCTGACGTATAGGCCTACTATATAACGTATGGTGGTTGACCATGCACCGCGCAATTTCAAATGTGTTGCAAATTAGTGAATTTACTGCGTTCGTGCTTATGGAAAATCTCTTAGACTGAGATTTGGTATGAATCCAGTTTTTGATATGCAGAGCTGATGGTAAGCGATAGAACTTCTAAATTATGTCAAAATTCAATGGATTCACATGCCTTCCAGACTTCTCACACATTTGAATGTCATATATACAATTCGAAAGCTTACTTTACCAGCCTTCAAGCAGGGTCCAGACCATTATACATTTGTATTCGTTGTCGTGCTCTATGGACAAAATATTGTCTCATCTAGAAATCGCATTTTTTCTACAAGTGAACATGAATGTATGATCATGAATGTAGAACGAGGTGAAGTTTGATCATTATTTTGATGTACTGAATCAATGGACCGAATAAGAACTGTCAGATGATTTGAGCAGCCGTTTTGTAAACATGGTTCATCACTTTGCGTTCATTGTAAGGATAACAAATTTGATCAGTATACAGCAGATAAATATTCTTATTCCAGAAATAGACGATTCCAACGAAATTTTGGACTCTCAAGATTGTGATGATAGTGAAAAGACTAATGTTACGGTGATAGACAGTACATTGGAACCGCCCCAAGATACTCAATGTGAGCCAACGGAAACGGATAACGTGGGTAAGATTCAGTTGTATTGTTTTGCTGCTCCTCCAATAAATGAATCAGTTTTGCCAGTAAATGGCTTAAACGAAGCTTTTAATATGCAGTCATTAATATTAACATATTCATTCATCCGAAATGAATGACACCGTGCAATTATTGTAAGAATAAGACTGATGTACTTTAAACACTATTTATAACAGCTTTAATGCTGTCAGGTTTGTGCCACAGATAGGGATCCCAAGTCAAAAATTGACAGGTTATCATGCCTCACATGTATTTGGTGCATTTTGTTCAATTGGATGGGCTGTTGCTGCAATTTTTCAGCGCATTTTATTATGCAAGATAGTAGCAGACTATAATTTACATGGATCTTCAAAAATCTCTGTTGGAGTTGCACTTAGCGCCAGGTAACTATCCTAATGCAATAAAACATGCACTGATTTCAGACGTTTTCATGCGCGAGCTGGTCAAAGCGTATCGTTTATCGATGTCATCCACCATCACTTTCCAACAGATACTCGAAGAATCAATTTCTTTAAAAAGTTGAATTCAAATTTGAAACTGCTGCTTGTCGTAACAAGGTAACTGAGTTGGTTAAATCACTAGAACGGACATGCGCCAGTTGTTGTGTTGTGTAGTAATTTTGGAATCTCCTGGAACCTTCCCGGGTTTTCAAATGTCGAAATCGACCAATTAAGATAGGATTAATTCGATTATAAAAATGTATGTGCGTTTGTGTAACCACATAATTGGGAAAATTCAAATTTTCTAAAACAACTCAACTATGTCATCGCGTTGAAATCTATAGGCAATTTGATGAAATAGTTGTGGTAGCGTTGGTGTGTGAGAGAGCCGTGTCGACTACAGTGCGGACTCAACAATTTGAATTCCTCGACCATATCTGACCATTTTACTACTTATAGCTGACATGCTTTTTTTGCAATGCATGCTTGAAGCATGTAGTCTTTGTTTAACAACATTCAGTAGTCTGTTGGAGCATGTGCTTGTTATTTTAAACGAAGATATTAAGCTGATGAATGTACAGTACCTGCTGCAGAATCACATGCATTTTTATGAATGTAATTCAATGTTTACTTTTGCCTTTGAAGAATGACAAATAGCCAAATAACGGATACAGACAGGTTACATGTGTTACTGTACAATTCGTCCCTGAAATGCGAAGTGGTGTAAGTCAACATTTCAGCAGGATGGACCACAGAATTAAATATTTTGTTTATCTGGCTCGATTTGCTAGAAGTGTGATTAATTCGAAATTGACGGCACATCGAGGAACCTATTAAGTGGGCAAAAAGGAATTCTTAATACCTTACAGAGATAAGAGAAAAAGTCGTGCGTCGCTTGCGGATCAATGTCAGTTCCAGCAAAGTGCTTCGATTGGCACAATTCCTTCAGATTCGAAGAATTCAGATCATTGCCCGCAAGTTTTCTCCATAATGTTGTCCCTTCCGATCATTATTTTAAAAAGGTAGCAGGCGTACGAAAATTAGTTCACTTGATGATTTCACCATCGTCTTCTCACCATTCATTACTGTATAGTGCATACACTGAATCGAATGTTAGCCAAGTTGTGTGTTTTGGTGTGTGCGAAGTGATATCACAGCACGCACACATCTCTCACTGGCTCTGATGTCCTCTGCTGACAGCTTATTGTTTTGCCATTTCCAATAGCAAGCGATACACGAATTATCCATTCGAGAAGGAGCAAGTTGTCTAATTCTGTGATGTGTCATTTCGATATTGAGGTTACGTATAACCCTTCCTTTCTAGGAAACCGAAGCGCGCGCAGATGAATCTAATTCTGTGGGATGGACAGAATATTTCACCTCACTTTCAAGCGATAGGAAATCATAGTCTTTCCACGAGGCCAACTTCTCTATTTGTTGAGTAAGAAATTGGGCGATTGACATGTGCTTGAGGGATCTGGATTCTTGCAAAAACTCAGAACATTAATGTTCTTGAAATGTCACTTACTCCATTTCGTCAGGGACAAATTGATCTTTGGGTTTTATTTGTGAATTGCACTGGATTGATTGCACTTTGTTGAGGTTTTTTTGTTAAGTTTAACTTTTGGAATTGTGAGTCAGATGAGTTAAAAGGAAATAAGCCACTACACTTGCAACACTGAAAAAGCACCGAGTTATTTTCGCATTTTGAGCATTTTTATCTGCATGCCGTGATGTTATTTGATGCAATGACATGGACAGTGTGCTATTTTCCATCCACAAAATTCATTGCTCATAAATCAAACGAGCATTCGCGTACTACCTCGATTGTATTCCTCGATTTGTAGTTTCAAGTGCTCACATGAGAATATTTATGTTATAATTTGCACAACTCATAGTTTTTGTCAGCAGTCCACTAAGCATTAAGTTTTTTTATAGCTTTATCTATTAAGAAAATGACAATTCCTAGGTTTTGACTTCCCTATAGTGAATGATGATCACATGATGATCAGAGAATGTCACAATTTGAATTCTCTATTCAGATAAATGAATATTGCGTTGCGTTGAAGCATTTAGCATAAGAGAAAACTATCAAAAGGACAATTTGTTCAGATGAAATTGTTCATTAACGTATTGTTCACGACGTAAGCAAGGATGCACAAAAGTTGGCCCGGGTCCTTCGACGATTCAATGTCAACGTTTTCTACCGAGCCTCGAAGATGGTTTCCTCCTATTTGGGTGTGCCTAAGGACCGACCTCCTAAAGAGCAGACAATAGGAGTCTTTTACCGGATTCCTTGCAAAGACTGCCCTCTCTCGTATGTGGGCCAGACGAGTAATGCCCTGGAGACCCGCTTAAAACAACACAAAGCTGCTATACGCTTGATGCAGGAAGACAAATCCGCTGTGGCACTACATTCGTTGTCTGAAGGTCATCGCATTGACTGGAACAATACAGAGATCGTCACAAGAGAATCCAATTAGACGCGGCGTCTACTTTTAGAAACTTGGCACATAGCGTGGAATGACAATTTCAATCGCACGGATTCAGGTTTGCCGTCCATTTACTGTGCCTCAGTGCAACCTTGACTTTTAGTGACTTTCGTTCGTTTTAATTTAACTTGCTTGTCAATTTCATATCATTTCATTGCTATGTTTACCCTGAAGATGGATGGTGGTCAGTCATCTGAAAATTCGGTGCAAAATATAGACAATCGTTGGAGCGCAAATTTTGATATGAAATTATTCGTTAAGTAAGCTGCAATAAGACAAGCACAAAGACAATGCATATAAAGTAACAAGACAATGCGAGCTATATGGGGAGACTGAACTGTTTACAGCTTACATAGTAATTATAATATACAGGGTGATTTTAAAGTCCCTACCTGGTTTTAAATCAATGTCACAGACGCTACATTTATCGGATCACCAATTATTTTACACCAAAATGTACCTGAAGCTCCAAAGTTTTATATGGCATATTGATTATTATTTATTTCCGTAATAATTAGCATACAATTTTATTTGTATTTATTATGCAAAAAACGTCAATTGTCTCCCAATAATCTTCATCATTAAAATGAAATCATTACAAAATTTAAATCAATACATTTGTACATATATATCGTGAAGGACTTTAAGAAACTGTTCAAAATGTCCACCTTCTTCACGTAAACATAAAGAAAGGCGGCTTTGAAGACTGTTGAACGCTGCAGAAGTTTCTTGTGATGAAATCTGAGAGATTTCTTCCATGATAAACTTTCGTAATTGTACCAGACTTGCTGGTTGTCTGTGATACACTCTGTGTTTGACAGTTCCCCAGTAGTAAAAGTCAAGAGGAGTCAAATCAGGACTGCGATCAGCCCAGTGGAATGGACCGTCTCTTCCGATCCACCTTCCTGGGAACTTTTGGTGCAATAGAGATCTCACCTCGAGGGACCAATGGGGAGGGGCCCCATCCTGCTGACAGATGGTCGTAGAAAATTTTCTTCTACTCTTCAGTTGACGGATCAAGAAGTCCACCAACATTGCCTTGTAGGACTTGGAGGTCACAGTCGAATCAAAGAAGAAAGGGCCTATGACTTCATTACAGAATAAACCGCACCAAACGGTAATTCCGGAAGACTTGATCGGCACTTGTTGAACAGTATGAGGATTGCTCGAATCCCAAATCACACAATTATGACGGTTGACTCGTCCACTTAGATGTAACGTAGCCTCGTCAGAGAAACATAGTCTGTTCAAAAAATCCTCATCGGCGGCAATCCGTTGTTAGAATTCACTGCACACGGTTACTCTTGCGGCTTTATCATCGGCGAACAGTTGCTGACAAAAAGAAAGTCTATACGGCTTCATCTTCAAATCGTCCCGCAACACGTTCCGAACCGTAGAGAAGGAAGTCTCAGCAATTGCAGCTGCTTGCCGGATCGAAGTAGAATGATCTTCTTCGAAGATGTCTTTAATTTCGTCGATCTTGTCTTCAGAGTGGCGAGGTCTACCACATCGGGATGCGTCCAAAACTGAACCAGTCTCCTAATAGTCCGGGAGCCAGCGTGAAGTTGTGCAGGGAACGAGGTAGTACATAAAACTTTCACATAGCATAGTACACCTCTAACCTACTGCAAAACTTCGCGTCTGCTGGATCAGATCATTTGCTTTTCAGAAATAGAGAGGATAACACAATCCTATGTATTTCCAATGGTAAAATTGTGACATCTCAGGTGTTGACTCCATTTTTTCGAATTTTTGCTCATAAAAGTTACACAAATTGGTATTTTGTTGAACTGGTTATTATAGAAATCATCTACAGATTATGATCTTTCAAATGAGTTATCATTCAGTGACAGAGGATGAACTAAAGTGTACAAACAGACACTTTTCGTTAAAGTATATCAACAATTTTCCTGAAATTTCTATGTTAAAATTTGCAGTTGCACCAACGAAAAGTGTCTGTTTGTACACTTTACTTCATCCTCTGTCACTGAATGATAACTCATTTGAAAGATCATAATCTGTAGATGATTTCTGTAATAACCAGTTCAACAAAATACCAATTTGTGTAACTTTTATGAGCAAAAATTCGAAAAAATGGAGTCAACACCTGAGATGTCACAATTTTACCACTGGAAATACATAGGATTGTGTTATCCTCTCTATTTCTGAAAAGCAAATGATCTGATCCGGCAGACGCGAAGTTTTGCAATAGGTTAGAGGTGCACTATGCTATGTGAAAGTTTTATGTACTACCTCGTTCCCTGCACAACTTCACGCTGGCTCCCGGACTATTAAACTTGTTGAAGATTGATCTCATGGTCTTATGATTCGGAATACTCGATACCCCCTCATTTCTAAGATGTCACTGAATCAAACTTTGCCATAAGAAGAACAACTTTAATACGGTCTTCGACAGTCACCATTCTGTTAACAAATGCAATCGCGTTTTGTTTTGACAACAACCGTTTGCATTTCTAAATGCTTAAGTTGACAATGTTTGAATTTTCAATCGATAATCAGATTTATGAGTTCAGATATCTATGAGTTCTATTGTCATTTAGAAATGGTGTGATGCCATACACAATGAAGTAAATTATTTGAATTCTTTCCAGTGACGCACATCAATTTGAATGCTGAATTCTCATGATAGAATAGAGTGAAGCAGCGTCATAACAGATTTCGTAGCCGAGGTTTAAGAATTTAATATACTCAATTTGTCATTTTTGATTTGTGACACCAGTCTTCCAAATAGCAATGCGTATACATTACAATCAATATACCATATAAAACTTTGGACCTTCAGGTACATTTTGGTGCAGAATAATTGGCGATCCGATCAATGTAGCATCCATGACATTGATTTAAAAGCAGGTAAGGACTTTAAAACTTGAGCTTAAAACTTGAATTAACTTGAACATTACCTACAGTCTTGAATGAATTTCAATGCGTTGTCTTAGCCTAGTGAGGTTTCATACGATCTAAACATTGTTCAGTGTCCATGTTATTGGAAATGTTTGATTTATGTAGAGATGGTTGGTGTGTTTTGTTAACAATCATCTATGGAAATCAGAAAATGAGAAATGCATTATTGAATCAGAAAGGGATACAAGTACAGGTATGCCCATACTGTGAAGCTTCATTTCGTTGATTTCATCCCAGAAATAATTGACTTGTATACAGCAGATTACTCGATATTTGCTATTTCAGATCATATTTGAAACTTTAATTATCTCAATAAGTTATCTTGAGTGATAAATTTGCTTAATACATAATCGATGTTTAACCTGCTATTTGGAGATAGCCCTCTTTTGAACTCGACAATAAAATGCTCAGGGCGTGGAAGGCCATCAGCATTTTGTAAATTCGGCCTCAAGCAAATAGTGGGTAGTACTGCCTCATTATTCTTCGGATGCAAAACTTGCGTTTGTGAGTTTGAGTAAATTAAGTGTATTAGGTATGTATTAGCCTGTCCAAATAATGCATTGGATTGAATGGCATGCTCGCATGACAGTGCAGCGTACGAGTAGTGATGTTCTAGAGGTCTTCAGTTGTCGAAAATTAGTCTCCAAAACGACACGAACACGAAATTTTAGCTGCCTGCGACTAACACGAAACTTATCCTACGAGTAATTCATTTAAAAAATATCTTCTCTCTGCAAATCAACAGTTCACCTGAGGGGACTACACCAGCTTGAAGGAATTGCAGAGTAATTTGAATTAGATTAAGAGTTCATTGATTTCTGTCAAATGGCTGTAGACCCTTGGCCGATCTAAAGGTAATAAGAAGTCGCTTATTAAGTTATGCTGGACTCAGAGTACACCGTCTATTGTTTATGATTAACCCGACTGTTAGAATGCACGTCGCTTGCAGCGGGTTGGCAACTATGGCATGGACGAGGCGGACACTGCTCTGCTCGAATTCGGGTAGCGCTCTCGGTCCACCAGCGGACTGAGGGTTCGCACAAATGCTCATGGTTTGCCCATGCATTACTGTTGCAATCTAGCTATGCAAGTACGTTGAAGGAGTGCTGTTTATTTATCCTTCATCATCTTGGAAAAATGTATTCTAGATAGTTTATCTTTAGCTAGAACAGGTTAAATCATCAAATTATCTCAAATCTTATCAAATCAAATCAATTAGCCTATCAAATCTCTTGAAATTTTGCAATTAATCCTTGTCAACACGAGAATAAAACACGATTCTAATTGTCAAAACACAAGCACGAACACAAACACGAATGACACAGCTTCAACATGACACGAAACACTATCGTGTTGTTGTCGCGAACGCAGACCTCTATTGCAGCCCTATACAGTGTGCATACATTGATGCATATGCTTCATTCGATTATTTGAGTATTCGAATCGCTACTCGAATAACACTCGAGCAGTGATGATTCGAGTAATGCCGAACACTATCACAGAGTAGGTCAGTTGGAGGAACGACAGTTCTAGATAGCCTGGGGTCGCAGGTTCGAGTCCTACCAGCCACACATATTTTCCATTGATCCATCGTCTATCTCAATTCACTCATTTTTAAAAAAGTTTTTCTGCACTTCGTGCTGTGCTTGTCTACCGAATTCAAACCAAGACTGCTTTTTGCATCAGCGAAAAATTCGATTTAAACGCACGCCTTGTTCATTACAAGCACTTAGACAATGTTTGTTTGTTTAAATAAAAAATTCAGTACCTATTGTAATATTCTAATAATTTAAACAAAAAGAAGAAAACAATTTTGTAAATGCGAATTTGAAATCTGACTATTAGAAAAAGATAGCGAAATTACTGACCATCAGATATGAAAATATTAATTGCGGTAACTATTGTAACTTCTCAAAACTATTTGTCAATGTGATATTTGCATTTGTAGTTATATCAGAAGACACTGAAAAAGTGGAAGATCTGGATTGGGGATTGCCGAATCTCATATCGGATTTAGACGTTGTGCATGAGCATATGAAATCTAGAGTATTAGTAAGTTCTTTGTTAAATCATATTATTTACCTCATTTCGATAGCTGTTTTTGTGCCGTGATTAATATTGTGATAAAAATAATTTCATCACATTCCTTATGACTGTTGTAGCTTTGCAAGTAACTATCACAGTCTGGAGTTATTTGTATTTCATTTTTTCTGTATTAAGTGGATATTCTCCCACTCAAACTTGGTTATTTGAGATTAGTGACCGGTCCAAAATATCCTTTATCCTTTGGATTTTGTTGATTGTGCTTCCACGTATAATGTGAATATTGTAAAATAAAGATGATAAAACGTTTGATTTTACAAGATAAAAGTTTGAGTTGGATAAAACGTGCTATGAAAAAAATTGACAAATTTATCAAATCTCAATGGATGCAGCCACCACGAGACATGTTTCGGCCTGTTCAAGCCTTAGTCGCGGGGAGGCTCGAACCAGAGAAATTAGAACTAGATGAAATGCATGCAAAAGCACAACCGGACCATTTGTTGAGAGAATGAGTTAGCCACACAAGGCACTGCATTATCGCACAGGCATGTAGAGGGCAGATTGTTTTCAACAATCACTTAATGACGCATCCGATAATGGAGTTTTACACAAGCTCTGCACATTATAGTCCGGCAGTCAGAGCGAGTTTCTGAAGGGAACGATGCCGAAAATGAGACTTTCATGGAATGATGCACAGCATGTGCCTTCTGCGCGTCTGCCGAGTTCTAGTGAGTTCCTCTTCTTGTCAGACAGGATCAATGAAAAACACAAAGGGACACAGAGTGCAGTTGTTGGCAAAAATGGAAGTTTCTATATTTTCTCTGATTTAGCGAAAAGTACTAAGCCAGAAGTCGTAATTTTGACATGGAATGTCTTCAGGCGATTTCCTGTTATATTCATGTACCTCGGTCTAAGAGGCTTCCTGCTGTCGGCAAACACAAGCACTTTGAACAATTTAATCCACTTTCAACCACATTCTCGCATACAATGCCGATCAGAAACATGATGATAACACATGCACATCATTGGAAACGACCTGAAGACTTTCCATGTCAAAAACTATGTCACTAGACTTAGTATTCTTAACTTTATAAGCGAAAACATGGAACATTTCATTTTTGGTAAAATCTTCAATCTGCGTCCCATTGGATTAAGATGTATTTTTCTTTGTTCCTGTCTGACAAGGAGAGGAGAGCTCGGCAGATTCATAGATTTGTAGTTGGCATAGGGTGTACAACTGTCCATCATTCTGTGAAAGTCTCATTTTCGGCCTCATTCCCTGCAGAAACTCGTTCTGACTGCCGGACTATTACATGTTTACACAGATACCCTGGCTTGTTGATAACTGATGACACCATTAAATGTCAGAGTCGGTCCGAATTTGCGTCATATAATGGGCAAATATGTCATTTTCAGAAAGAAATGGTTCAAGTTAGAGAAATGGTGAACGCATCCACTTCTCGTTTGTTGAAGGAAGACAGACAAGCGGCTTACCGAAGAGAGGAACTACTTCAATCAGAGATAAGCAAACTGCGAGAAGAAGTAAAGGAGCAAAACAAGGCATTGCAGCATAAAGATGATATCATAAAGAAACTTGTAACCCAAATTCGGCAGCAGAAAGAAAGAGTGAAGTTAGCACAAGTTTTCGCAAATTGGCGCAGCCACGAAGAGCTGAGGAAAAGACAAAAGTTTTGTTCTGTAAGTTCTGTAGTCTGAAATCGGGATAGGATTGATTGACAAAACGTTTCGATTAACTTACTGTGCGAATTTTGTTGTAGAAGATGGCGACCCGACATGCCGACTTATTGCGACAGCGACGCGCTCTGTTTGCATGGAAATCAGTCTTGGAAAGCACCTGGAAAGAACGAGTACAAAGGGTAACCCGTGCAAAAGTAGAAGAAGTTTGTCTGAACCTGGCAGTTGAATATGAAGAAAAAATCAAGAAGGTCAGTTTTGATAAGAGATAGACTCTTGGACATTTGTGTTTGAGCATGAATTCGCCAACTCCTATACTTATGCTGCTTTTTCAAAAAATCGAAATTGTTTTTCAAACTTTTCCTCCTTACCAAATTTGGCTCTTCCGAAAAACCTACAAAAACTACGTTTTCTGGAAAACCAACGAGAAATGGTTTTTCCAAAAGAACAGAATCAATTTTTTCTTACATTTTTTTCTTATTATTTGAAGCTTCTGGTTTTCACCAGTTTTGGGACGTTCAAGTAAATGCTGGTGACCATCGCATATAATATTGCTGCTGTCACTGGATTCCACTTGGTTTCTTCTGTCTTCCTTTACATTGGTATCTGTAGTTCTAACATACTGTACAATAATACATACTCGTGCTTGTTGTAGCATAAAAATGTTTTTTGTATCATTTCAAAAGAGTTAAAATGAATAACCATAACAACAGTCTGGTCTCGTAAATTGTTTCACTTGTGATCATGACCTGCGCCTGTAGAGGTGAAAAGTTCTCAATATTACAGCTATCAAGAAACGTATCGTTTTACTTGGGTTTTCCATCATACAAATGATGTCACATGCCCAAGACTTATTCTCATTCATTTTAAAACAGTTGCTTCAAGCGGCAATGACAAATTTTTACTGTTCTCTTCCTCATCTGAGTGCCATCACACGTCACTTGATAACTTGTGGACGAGATGTCAGTGTCATAGACAATTTTACTGCATTATTTAGACCACATCATTTTGACATTTTTCGTTGTTTGGAAGCTCTGGCCATCAAAAGAATTGTTCCAGATCTATGCATTCATGAGTAATTCGTCACAGGTGTATTGTTTCCGGGGTGAAAGAAATGTGAGTTGTTGTCACCCGTTTTAGTATCATCAAATTTTATGTTGCGATTCCTGCGTTGCACCAGACCGAGAGCGGGCGAAAAGCTTCGTTTTGCTTAATTAAAGTTAATTTTGCATTTACAGGCCGTGAGACTGCTTGAAGCTATTTGCAATTAGTTTAAGCTGTTTAGTCACTGAGTTGGAATAAAAAATGACCTCGTTGGGTATTTCATGGAATGGTGAAATATAAATCATTTTTTCAATGACCTTATCATGAATTATTATAGAATTCCTCCTTTCGTTTGGAATGGTTTTCCTTGATTACATGGGAATATGCTTTTGTAGATTATTTATAGATTCTTTTGTACCTGCAGATGATTGCCCGATAAGTCAACAAATTTTGTACAAGTATTCCCTGATTTGCATGTAGATGGTGTTGACTATATCGCACAAGTTATTTGTTCAAATTGAATGTCAATCAGAGCTAAAAAAACTTATATATTCATGTTCATCTCTTAACCGAATTTACATGTACTTGTTTTGCTCAATAATGATAAATTTACTAGAGAAGGCATCTACAGTAGCCAGTTGCCTTCAGGACGTGGACAATGTGTAAAAGGTATGTCTTTTACGCAAGTATTGTTGTCATTTCACCGCTATCAGATGTGGAAACCCTTTCTCGATTTAATTAGCATATAAAATGCGAAAGTTTTTCGTATGATACGGCAGAGAGCAGGAGGATAATTATTCAGCAAAGAATGCAAGAAACCAATTCCATGTCAATGTGTATAATGCCAAGAAAAGTAAAATTTGAAATATTTCGGACCAGACGTTTCGGATCAGGCCCTTTATCAATGGCAGAACGTTTGAAATTGTTCAGCAACATTATCTTTGAACAGCAAATTAATTTTGTCATAGCAGTTTCGCCGAACTACTGCTAAATATTACTTTTATTTTTCCAAAAGATCTTTTTCATGCGCATATTACGAGAGCTCTAGGCATCACACGATGTTGTGAGTAGTGCCGTTATAGTTGCGTTGAACTCCTCTTATATATGGTCACCTACCTGGCCGACCTGGAGACAGCGTTGCTTCGCAAAGGGACCAGTAGTGTTTGTTAAGTATATGTGTACAATTGATGCCTCGTTGGGCAAATATACTTTCTTACATAAAGGGTAATTTTGATTATTTTGCATGTTTTCAGTTGACGTCCGAAGTAGATCGGTTGACTCGCGAGCTACAGATCCGTGAGGAAAGACAACACCATGAAAGGGAGGAATTGCGGGCTGCTGTGATGCGAGGAGTGTGCGCCCTGAACATGGAGACAATGAACATCATGCACGACATTCCTGATGAGTCACCAGATATCCCTGAACCTGGGGAAGAAGAAGTCATAGGTGTTGAGAGGCCAGAGAAAAGCGTGATTGGTGTCCCATTACAAAGAGTGGTAAGTGTTGGAAGCAGGGGAGTGCGGTGGGCTACCAAGTTGAGGATTCACCTCATCTGTGCTGTTCAGCAGACCTCCTTTGTGTTCTCGATAGCACAATGGATGAATAGTTTTTTAATGGCAAAATGTCTTGCGTTTTTTTCTGTAAATGTATCTCTTAACTTGCAACTTAATTATGACTTGAATTTTATTTTCATCAATCATGAGCCTCCCCTACGGCTCTCATTATGGAAGTGATGATAGGAATGTATATGAAATAAAGGATATTTTTTGTCATAATTATTGATCCGAGGTTCTATTTTGAAACATTAGGTGTCGTTTTATAGACACATAGAAATCAATGCACATCAATAATTAATGTTGAATTTCAAAAAAGAATGCTTGACTTTGAAAACATTTTATCAAGCTAAATGTGAGATCATTATCGTGAGAGACAAGGACGGCTATCAGTTCTGGATTATTCACTGTTCTTGTTCACCATTTTTTGATGTCTGGAATGTTCTTTATCTACGTGTGGCAAGCCTTTCTTTCTATTCTCGTGCTTCTATTAGGCTACCTTTTAAGCTCATCATTTCTAACAACTCAAGCGATAGAAGTCACTGAATGGGGTGAAGGGTGACTAAAATTGAAACCCTGTGATTTTACAATGTTTTTCCTTTAAAGTTCATTTTTAATATTAATTGTTAGTACTCAGTTGTGTAATAAGTAGTGCATTTTTCTGTACGATCACAGATCAGTCATCTAATTTCTGTCTTCACACGTGTGCACGATGCACCATCTGAGTGTACAGTACATAAGTAAGAAGGAGATGCATCGGCATTAATGGCGTGCGAAAGTTCCTTAGAGTCATTAACAAAAAAGGGTCACTCTTTATCATCCAGTTGATGCTAATTATTGAAATTAACTTCTCATCTTTCTTACCAAGGACTCGTCAATAGCATATTTTAAGCTAGTTTGGGCCATTCCGAGCCGAACTGACGGACCATTATGGGCGAAACGCATCGTCTACGGCTGCCAAGGAATTTTCGTACTTATTTCTGAGGACCTCAATTCTGAGGACATCTTTCCATTATATGCCCAGGCGAAGTACAACTGGCACTCTACAATCTTTATGGTTATGCATGATGATTCATTTTTAGTAATGCTTCCCTAAGTATGGAGAGGCCTTCCTAATTGCTTGGCTTGATTTTGTCATGTGACACAGATTGAAGGTTAGGGGGCGAAACCATGTGCTTTGTAACCAGGCTCCCTGCATGCCTACATATTTTAGTTGTTTCAGTGTTATGTATATCTTCATCATGATTCATCAGAAATTTTTGCTTGCATATCCTCGTTGGCTTGAGGTTTGCATTTCTTTGGTTGATAAAAGTGCAAAATTTCTGTTTTCCCCTCTTCCTGTCATTTTGGTTTTGCTTACTTGACCACTTCTATGATCTCCAAGGCTTTAGTATTAATTCTGTTTATGCGTCTCGGATTTCATAAAATATTTTGTGCTAAGAAATTCCATAGAGGCGAATACAAAAACAAAAGTACAGATATGCCTTGGCTGTCAGTCATAATAGATTAAAAAGTTTGGGAAAACCAAATTGAGTTGTTAAGGTGTACAAAAATAAATGTACATGCAATGTCACCAGTCATTTGAAATGTTTTGTGATCATAATGTATTAGTTAATGATTAGTTATGATATGGCTCATTATGATAAATGGTTATGTATTGCATAACTTAAGATGATAGTTATCTGCACATAAGCAACTTCACAGGTATGATATCTACATTCACATACAAAATTTTTGATGCACATATTATTTTCATTTTTAGCTTTGATCAGAAAAACATTCAAATACCTGATAACTTTATAAGTTTTGTACGTCCACTTGTTTTTGTGAACTCCTGAAGAAGGGACATCACAATTGTATGTCATGAAATCTTGAGCAGTGCATAAATTCAAAAATCAAACATTTCAAATTCAAAACAAAATTGTTTCCACGACGCGTAGGACTTATTAGCTCCGAATTTCGGACCAACAGGTCACTGGCCATCATCAGGAAGATGGCCTGATGATGGCCAGTGAACCAAAAAATTGATGGTTTAACGTCACTACTTGGACGGTGCTG
Organism: Prostheceraeus crozeri; assembly: GCA_907163375.1. NCBI lineage: Eukaryota > Metazoa > Platyhelminthes > Polycladida > Euryleptidae > Prostheceraeus > Prostheceraeus crozeri. The sequence continues at coordinate 689,671 of CAJQUW010004756.1, read as the reverse complement.
ACACATTCAGACTTTAAACTTGAGTTTTGTTAACTTTTAATACGGATGCTCTTCCTGCCGACTTCCAATGACACTCTCGGAGCTCGACCTCTGGACCGTAAGATCGCTAGGGCAAACACTCGGACTTTGACCGAAGGCACCAAAATTATGTCCGACGCACAGGCACCAGCAGCCACTAAGGCGGCAAAGGCTAAGACCACCAAGGCCTCCAAGCCAAAGACACCCAAAAAGCCCGCTCAAGAGAGCGGTATGAAGGAAGTTGTTGCGCACATCACTGCTCAAAAGAAATTCACCCTTCATCAATTGAAGGTGCAATTTCCCGACAAAAAACCTCATCAGTTGAACCTCAGCTCAACTTTGAAGAGCTTGATGACTAAAGGAGCCGTCCAAGGCAAGACCATCACTTGCACTCTGAAAGATACCAAGGAAAAGAAAGAGGTGAAGACTAAGGCAACTAAAGCCAAGAAGCCTGCGGCCAAGAAACCAAAGGCTGAAAAGAAAGCTGCCACTCCCGAGAAGATGGCTGCAGCTAAGCCCAAGAAGGCTAAGACACCAACCAAGAAGCTTGCCGCCAAAAAGCCAGCTACCGAGAAGGCAAAGACTACCCCTACTAAGAAGAAAGCAGCACCCAAAAAGAAGCAAACTTTAATGTACTAAGCCTGTGAACGCTTAAGTCACAAAGTGAACCAACTCATCAAAATCACCGCACATAGTGAGCGGTGACCAAAGTGAACGCTTTGGTCTCCGCAAACACAGAGATCACTGTTGAGACCACCATTGAACTGCTGGTCGAAAATTCGGAAATAATTAATCCTACGCGTCGTGGAAACAATTTTGTTTTGAATGATTTACCGGCGCACAGCCCTGCAATTCACAATATTTCAAATTATTTTTAATTTCGCAGCATTTGATAAAACTACAATGTCTTTCCATTGCATTGTAGACGACTGCACCTGTTCTACGAAAACTACAGCCATCTGCAGGCGGAGACGCTCTTCCTCATTCTCGCTCAAATTCCCGTCATCGTCCTATTGCCGGTCAAGAGGACGTATTGCGACGATCAAATCCTTCAGCTGCCGCAGCCATTATGGTGGAACGTCACCATCCTGTGAACAAACGCACTTCTGGGCCAGTTCTGGCCAGCCATGACCGTGTGAATCGAATTGTGGGCCGTCCACCTTTGTGACCCTTGCCTTTACATATCAAGTTCCGATCGGTGTCCATCGTTAGATTTTATGTACATTTTTTGATGCAATATTAGAAATATTGATGTTTTTCTGTCTTTTGGTATTTTGTTTAACTTGGAAAAAGGCAGATAGGGTTTGTGAGATGGTCATTGTCTGAATTCAATTATTAAATAAATCTAAACAGAAATAGAATAAGGCTGCTCAAATAAAGAAGATAACAGTGTAGGTCAAAATCAAATTGAAATAATCCATTTAGAGTGGGTAAAAAATAATATATCAAGATAAAACTTAAACACTAAAAAAGTAGAAATTTTATCTGAAAGATGTGTCAATTCACATCAGTGCGGCCAAGACCTACAGCCAACTGGTTTTTTTAGCAAAATTATGGAAGTTGATAGCAGATGGCTTTGATCAACGTATATCATAGGCTACACACTTGTTTATTTGTGAAGCATGTAATCCTGTCGATCTTTTCCCTGGGATCCCGATTTGTGGCATAATAAAACCGACAGTATTACTCATAAATCTATTGGGAGTAGTGTTTAAAGCGTACGTATTGCCATTATTCATTAGCTCGCAATAATTACATTGGTGGATAAATATGTAGGCAAGTTAATAATGAATCATTATTTGTCAATGGTAGGGGATATGTAGGATACCTAAGTAGGCCTAATTTTAATTGATTATTGAGATGCCATATTCTCTGAAAAATAGACAAAAATACTCGATCTTCAAAAAGTAGTTTAAAATAATCAGCGTCAAATTATGCTCCTATCGGCCAAACTTGATAAAACTTGAATTCTTGATCAGAAATACGTAGAAACTTAAAGTCAAAAATAAATGTATGGTTCCAGGAACCATTCCTTCCCCCCCCCCTAGGTAAAACAATCGGCGTTCCACTTCATACGTGTAGCTACCCGAACGATCTTATCTTGCTTCACGATTACAGATTATCGGTGCGATTTTTTTTTTATTTTTTTAAAGGTTCATTTAAAATGTCGGGTACTATCTCGCTGTGAAATCATCCAAATGGTCATCAAAATTAAAAAAAAAAATTAAAATAAAAACGACAGAAAAAAGTTGCTTATATTTTGGTTGATATTGGTATATCTAATGCAAGGGATTTTTCGCCAACGGCGAATTCATGGATATGTGTAGCAACTAATTAAGTGTAAGTAGTCAATGTACGTTATATTACCTTGTATGTACATATATTGTAATACTCAGTTGCCTGATAAAACGGGATCTTTTTTAATTCAATAAAAAACAAACTAAAAATTTATTTATCTTCATTCTGCAGAAGTAAATACTATGATATTCTTCAAATATTTTGTTGTGTTGTAACTTATTGATGTCAGATGCTGTCATGAAAATTGATATATGCGGATTCTCTACTTATCATTCATTATTCTTAGAAAGACTTATTATTTAATAGATTATCATATGGTGGGTGGGGGCTAGTGAAGAGAGAGAATAGAGCCTCCGTGAGAAGGGCTATTACTAATGAAAAAAATAAGAAAAAAAAAGTAAAAGGTGACATAAGCGAGCATGAATTGTCGCCGGCGAACGCGAACTCGCCAGCGAATAATATATGATATGAGGAATTTAGCATGATATTCTGCAGCTTACATTCGCCAGTTTTTCGCAAGATTCGTTCCCACAGGGTAGAAGGTGTTTGGGGTAGGCTAATTGAGAAGCCCCATAAAACGAATCCACTGAGTGAGGATTGCAACATTGCTGTTGATTATGGTGGTATTTGGGCCTGCTCAAGTAAAACAATGACATAAATTTTCCGAAACATTTTGAATCAGTCAATTTTGAGTGGGAAATTTTGACTTCTTGTGACACAGCTTGTACCGGTGCGCTTACTTCATGTACGTACCACAGCCTAAGCAGCTTATTTTATAGTAGACAGGGCCTACACACTTGTATAATTGGTTTAAAATTGTTGTGGTTAGAATCAGTCACATGAGCAAATCGAAGCTCTTAATTGGTTCTTCATGCCCCAACTTAGTTCCCCCGGATGTGCCGCGACCTTGAGTCAATTTCCATTCTAGTCAACTTCAGATAAACAGTTTATTTCTATGGCCTCAACCAATAACACGCCATGGAAATTACAATCGTCACATGACTACACCGCTAGATTATGAGTCTCTTTCGCATGCGTTTTCATTAATATCACTGCCTTCACTCTATTGTCTGGCCGTTGCTTGAGGTTGATTGGCTATCTCCAGTTTGCTAACTAGTCATTTAGATCGCCAAGATGAAGAACGTGAACCTGCCAAACTCCCACGAATCAATTCTTTCACATAACATTTCCTATATATCAAGACGTACCCGTGCGTCATGGCGCTCTAGATTGAGTAATGAATGACGCACCGGTGCGTCATGGTACTGAAGGGGTTAATGGAACAACGTAAATTTAGGCTTATGTTTCACGGTAATTTGAATGCAATGAGAAAAGTCTGAAGCTGCACTGAATCACTTTATATATTTTGGATTATACTGCAACCTGAACGTTGTTCTTAGCATTGAAAATTTTCCATATTGAGTGGAATATTTTCTGAAAAATGGAAAATTTTGAAATTTTGCTGCGCCGCGTGCTCTGCCCGCACGAGCACAATCCATGCAGCAATCATGCGCGGCTATAAAGTCTTTGAAACATTGATCTCAGCAATTGTTTCGATTACATTTTGACGATGAGTGACTTTATAAAAGAGTCATTTTTGATCATGATCTGGATTAATTGATCAGCTTATCCCACCGTATATAGGCCCACCGTGCTTGGGAGCCGAAACGAAATGCAGCTTATCAGTAATTTGTAAAAGCGCTAGGCCTACCCTTTCTCGTGTGGCTTAGGCTGTCCTAACCGAATCAGGGAAAGCAGCAGTCACACAGGTAAATTTGGGTATTGCAAAATTTGCTTATGATATCTACATAAGCAGGCATAACATGCCTGAAATATATTGATGGCTATGTTTACAAGATTGATATTGTGCGGTTAGGGCATTTCGAATAGGCCCTACACGAAAAATTGAAGTATGACATTGAATTAGCAGACCCATTATAAATCACTTTTCAATCAATTAATTTTCATTATCAAACACTTCAAAATATTTCTAAATTTTTGAAAATTTTCTGGAAAGCAATTTCCTTTTGCAGTATAAAAGAAAAGCTTTGGGTAAAAAGCATTTTTAATTGAAAAAACATGCCTAAAACGTTTTTTCATGTTTTAGACATGTTTTTTTAAAATGTCTTTTACTGTCCACGTATATTTGATGTATACGATTGAGGCATGAAGGCTTGTCAATCTATCGCTAAATATATAAATTCAGCATCTGCTATGAAGAAGAAATTCAGATAAATCAGAATTCGACGAAATCCTTTTTAAGTCGTGATAGAATATAAATGAAATTTGAGTTTTGTAAGAACGCTTGTATCATGTTCCGTTATCAGCTCAAAATAGTTTTGCTCAAATAAATAGTCTGTATTAAATACTAAGCCACTATAAATATAGGTGACACTGAATTTGCACTAAATTTAGATTACAGAAACACTGCGTGTTAGATGATGTGACCATGACATTGTAGGCCTGCCCTCATAATCCTATAAGCGTGATGCATTAAGAAATAATAAGAGTGTCAATCACGAAGTAAATTATATGACTATTTGTATTTTAAGAAATAGCAAAGTGCATAATGTAAAATAAATTAGAACAACTTCGTGATGTAGTACATCCGCCATCAATTTTACACTGTAATCTTTTATAGTTCATATGTTCAATTGTTTGTAGAGAAAGCACATTTTCTCTACAGTGATCATTTTGATGCAAAAACGTGGAATGAAAGAAAACTAAGCTTATTCAAAACCTTTGGTCTAGAGCCATCGTTAGTTTAAAAGTCACTTTACAAAATGGGTTTTGGGCGTCCAGCATCTCCTGAAAGTCGGTAGTAACAAACTGTCAAGATGGTTGCCTGATTTTCGATTGTAGCATTGAAAAAGTCACATCTAAATTCGCTTATTTAAAAAAGCATGCTTTAAACATGTTCATTTCAGAGTGTTTTAAACAGTGTTTGAAACACTGTTTTAATCAATTTGTCTGAAACATTTCCCACCCTGTTTTGAAGCACTATAGCTTACATATATGGGTAATTTGTGCGGGTAGCCTAATTATTATCCAGATGACTTCATAATGTTTTCGATTGCATTTCTAAACATGGAGTAAGTATACTATATAGAGTAGCAACTCAGTATTACTCAAATCCCCTATGTGTACGCAATTTCGATTTTATGAACTGAACTCGAGGTGAAACCCATTACCAAATAAATGTAAGACACAAAATTTTTGCAGTTTTGAAGAAATTGCTGCGGAATTGACTGATCATGATTGCAATACAGAAAGAATATATGTTACAAATCCTCTGTGTCATAACAACCTTGGACAGGTAATGTTTGCTAAATTAGCAATTCGATGGGTTACTTCATGCTCAGCCTTATTGATAGGAGTATTTTCTTAAGCGTGATCCAAAGATCTTTGGCGTGATCACATCACAAACTACTTGTTACCGGCAGAGTAAAATAACGTAATCAAAGACAATGACCACAACTAAGCTTAAAAGATGTAAATGGGTTCAGATTACTATTCAGATTCAAGAAATAAAACATAGTTTAGTGAGTCAAGAAATCATGCCGATGAAAATTGAATTAAAAACTTTAAATTTGAGTAAAGAAGGACAATAAGATCTCAATTTTTGTATGAATACTTGCATATGAAATCAGCTTGATGCCCTTAACCCTAGAACGTACAAAATAAATTTCTACGACTTTGGACAATGAGGTCATTTTGACTCACTTTATTTTTCGGTTTATAATACTAATGTAAATATATTTATTTGTTTAGTTATGTTATTTAGAACAAGTCTTTGGTTTAGAAGGGATATAGGCCAACAAGTAGTTCATGATTTTTTACATAGACTATATCATATTGGCGACCATTTCCAAATCAGGGTGCTGTGAAGACTCCTAAGACTCCGCCCTTGTCTCGAAAAAATCAAAAAGATATATATCAATTCTAAAACAACACTCTTAACTGTTGGGAAAGGTTCGTATTCGAACAATAAAAGATACACAACTCTCAACACTAGGCTAAAAAAGCAATACGATTATATGTGAAAACGCGTTGTCAATCAGAAATACACTTTGGACACAAATGCACCATACGAGACACATGTTTTCCGCAAATCCATTTTCTGCAGATGTCACATTGATTTGATGTTCTGTTTCGATTTCTGACATCACACAATTGACAATTGGCCCGTTTGGAAGAATCTCGTATCCGACAATTGTTATCATCCACTGCGGTCAGAGCGCGACGAACTGCGGGGTGCAAGGATCTTGCTTGGGCACGTTCTTGTTGATGTGGTGAAATCAATGTCAGACTCAATTCGTATATGAATTGGAAACGTGTTTGCGAGCTGCGACCGATATCACGCCATAAAACAAAAGCGTTCAGAGCAGAAATGTCGATTATATTGCAGAAAACTGCAAGTGGCCACCGTCTCGATGCCATTTTTGTCGTAAAATGACGCAACATCTGGTCCACAGTGTCCACACCACCTTTGAACTTGTTGTATTCCAACACGATGTGGGGCTTCCTTTTGAGCGATTGATCAACAGTGTCACGAAACTTACACGATGTCAAGAGAACAACAACCTTGTTTCTTTTTGCGACATAACTCACCAAAACGGCATCTTTATTTTGATGGAATGCAAAAATTGAAGAATGAAGAGGGCGATTTTTCTGAACAAGTTCTTTCGGAATTTCAGTTCTGTGCGTTCTGATAGTGCCCAAAAGTGTCATGCCTCTTGCACGCAACGTGCGAGCAAGTTTCAAAGAGGTAAAAAAGTTATCCGTTACCACTGTGCATCCACTATTTGTGTAATCTTCTGTCAGTTTCTGAACTACTGACTCACCCAGAGAGCCATCTCTCACCTCATTTTCCTTTCCAAGATACGGTTTTACAGACAGTACAAAATGATTGGAGGAATCAGCTGCAATCCAGAACTTTATTCCGAACTTAGAAGGCTTTTGTGGCATGTATTGCAAGAAGGGACACCTGTTTCTCGATGGGAAAAGTTGCTCATCAACAGTTATGCATTCATGAGGCCAATAAAGCTGAGCAATGTTATTCTGAAAGAGCGTAAACATTTCCCTCACGGCAGCAAATTTGTCGTTGCGATATCGTGCGCTACGAGTTGCTTTATCATCAAAGCGCAGGAATCGTAAAATTGTCTTGAAGCGTTGAAATCCCATGGTGGCAGGAAAAATGGGTCTTCCATGCTCTTGATTCCAAAGGCTTTGAGCAGGTTCTTTGACTCCTTGGTAAATACCGCGTAAATACATCAAACCAATGAAGGCACGCATCTCAGTAACAGACACTTTTACAAAGGAACTGGACAATACACGTATTCCTTCTCGATTAGTGGAATTTGTGATCAGTTGTAAAATTTTATCATCCATTATGATATCCCATGCGTTCTCCAGATTGTTAATTCTTTGTTGCGCAAACCGAGTTGGACCACCACTATTACGACGAATATCCGCACTACGATTGCGACCTTGATTCGCGTGAGGTTTGAGGTACCATACATCACCAGATCTGGATACAAAGTTGTCTTCTGCAGTGTTACTATCTTCTTGATCACTCAATGTCTCATTTTCACTTTCACTCGATACATTTTCCTCGACGACCATTTCCTCATCGGATGATTCGTTTTCTAAAATGTACGATTCGGCTGGCAAGTCGTCATTCTCTTGTAGAAACAGTGCTGCATCTTCCGCCGTGTATCGTCGACGAGGCATGACTAATCAAACAATGCAACTGCTTCAAGTTAAAACCTGTTAACGCTGCGCGTATTTTTCTCACGTTAGGTGCTATTGATTATTTTCCCTGCGTATCGAAATTGTCGCACTGATTCAATGATTAGCTGCTCCCCTTCTTATTGTCACAGACAAGTTAGTGTTGTCACTCCAATGGCTATTGCTTACTGACGCGCAGCAGCTTTTTACAGAAGACGTCATAGTTAGCCTGTAAAGTACGTGTTGTTCACCCGCCAAGGGTTATGTTGGTATCTATGGTAATTCTACAGCTATGATACATAGATAACTGAAGATAAATAGATCAAAGAAGAATCGAATGGTAAAATGAGTCAAATTGACCTCAACGTCCAAACTCAGTAAAACGATCTCCAGACGTTATCAGAAATAATTTTGACCTCAGTCCTTTTCATCATATGTTTGGAAGAATATAATAAAAAAAGTCAAGAAGTTTTAGCCCCTGAAAATTGGTCATCTTTGTTTTAGAACCAATCAAAATTTGAAATGAGTCAAAATGACCTCATTGTACGTTCTAGGGTTAATAATCAGCTTAATGCCCGCAGAATTTTAGATGCCTGTTAGTATTCATTCCATTTTGTTATTTGATAAGTGTATTGTGCTCCAGTGTGGCGGAACTCTGCTCACTACTCAAAGTTGGATGTGCATCTGAACGTTACAATGCGTATCATTACCGGTGAAATCCGCCATACTGAGGTAGAATGGTTACCAGTTCTGTGCAATATTCCTCCTCCGGCAATCCGACGTGAGAACATCAGCCGACGGCTCCTTGATTTACTGCGGACAATTCCTGATCTCCCCTAGCTGGCTGACATCTGTGAATCACTGAGACTGTGCTTGGTTTCACGTCATCCGATTTGGCGCGACCTACCTCCAGCGGACTTCGACACGACTGCGACATGGCGGATCGCCTGGGAGAACTCAAACATGAAGAACAAATGGTTGATTGAATACCCTACCTGTGCCTTGTCGGGCTTTCAACTAACACGTCGGCAATGGACACTCCTGAGCCGATTCCGAACAGGAGTAGGGATCTGCGCTTATACTCTACACAAATGGGGTGCTCGACGCACACCCGAGCGCATTTGCGGCTACGAGTAGCAGACGATGGGAGCACATTATAGAAAACTGCACATTTTTTAATTAAATGAGGGTCTTCAATGTCTCCATAGTTTGTCAGACACTGCTGTGGAGTGGTTTCAAAACCACTCAACATCAAACTTTTTATGTGATTGACTTTTTTGCTTACGAATACATATATATTTGATAAGCTTCATACTACTTTTGTAGAGGTTTGTATTCGACTTATATTTAATCATTATTATATTATGAGGCTTATATTTAATAACTTCCTAATCATATTAAGACACAAATTTATCAGAAAAATTCAAATGATTTCAAAACTTGCCTATAGGCCTTTATGTGCCGCTTTTATGTTCGCTTCAACTAGATCAAGCACCCGGTAACAAGAGTGAAAATGTTTTCGACAAGCGATATGTGCCTCAACATGTACGCCTAGGAAGTTGCTTTCGTCTCAATTTGCCACTGACGCAATCTGTAACCCATGCTAACTCTTCTATTGAATTATGGGCCTTTTGAAATGCTGCACTTGGGAACAAGTGCCACTATTTTTATTGGTGCTGCGGCCTAAATTCGACAACTCTTGCAATTTTTCAGTAGGAGTGCTTGGTTTTAAATTGCCTTCAGTTTTCAAGGAAACAGGCTGTTGTTAAAATCTGAAATGGCATGCATGTAGGCCTGCGTTGGTCTACGTTCGACTTTTCGTGAAATCTTGCAGGTTATTATGCTGGGACTTTTTGGTTTTGCCCCAAGATGAACATAGCGACATTTCTCGTATGAAGGAATGGCAATTTTTTCAATGTGGAAAGAAATGCGACTGTATTTGCTTCATTCGCCAACTTCATCATTAAAAGTTGCCAGTCATCAATAAAACAAATGTCATCGGCAATGTTGTTCACTTGGCAAGAATGCATCGCTGTGAATTTATTTGTCAAGAATACAAATCATGTATCATTTCAATGACATTTCATTTTACAAATACATCTGCATGATTTTAAGAAATGGCCATTTCGAATCCAAAGATTCGAATAATTCACATCAAAATACAAATGAGAAGAAGTTTTCAAGTTTTCAAGTGAAAAATCCGCCTGGCATTTTTCGGGTCATTTCCCAAGAATTGAACTTTAATTGCATCTCTGCATTTTATTCCCAGGTCAACTGGCGATATCTTCATTGTCGTCTTTATGGTTCCGGGTGTCAGATCTGCCATCTTCATGTAATATAGTTCTTTGGGATGACCATTTAATCTGATCCATATTCCATCTGAGCTGAAAGATGAAATCATGCACGTGTTATCTCTGCTGCATAATGAAAATAATGAAATGTTCGAAACAGCTCAGAAGACGGATCAGCGATCTGATTCGGGCAAATCTTGTGCAAAGTTGTTGAAACTGCAAGTACCGTGATCACGGACGATACAAGAATTGTAAAAAAAATACAACAATAGTTGCTGTAGGACTTGCGAGATGCTATCCGACGACGCAAGCATCTTATCACAGACCACTGGACTCTCATACACCATCAATGCTGCGAGAACAACATGCATTTCAAGTAACATCATTTATGGGACACGTTTCCGAGATTGCGATTCTGTTTAAATCGGAGAGTCAGGAAGATCTGTGAGGGAAAGGATGAATGAGCATCGGTGTGACCTCCGTCATGAAAATAAATATAAAGTGGTTTCATTTCATTGCTTACAACATCAGCACAAAGAAGTTTAGGAGGTATCAATTGCCAAGAAAATGACTAAAAAAGACAATGAAACAAAGATTGAAGAGTTGCGGGCTATCAGTCAGTTAACGACGGACTGGCCTTATGGATGAAACATAGTCTATGGATGAAACATGCAACACGTCCTCCAAAGAACCCCTTTCTATGAACTCAAATCTCGATCCAATTTCTAGGCCGCTGAAGTAATGTGAACCAGGGACTACTAAAATATCTTAGTATAGTCCCTGTATGAACTGATTCTTTAGAGAGCTTCTAGGTTGTATTATATTATACATATTATATATAATATTATACAGGCTCTCATATACAGGCATCTGCATTTTCTCTTGGGTCACTGTTTTCAAAGACTTTACTTTTAAGGATGTAAGACGAATTGTTTCTGAGCCTCTACTTTGGTTGCATCATTTTCAAAATTATATATCAATGAGACCCTGCATTAAATGGCACTCATATCATCTATATTTTATACTTCCATGCATTTCTTTAAAATTCAACAAATTTCTGCATGTACCACATTAGAATTTCCATCTATGCTGCATCTCCTGAGGAAGATTGTGTTTATTTTACAACACTGTATGCAAACCAACGGAAACCAGTTGAATATATTATCATACACTATCATATAGTACTACAACTTTATGCATAATGAAAATAGCAGCTATCACAATGACATAGAGTTAAATGCACCTCTTGACATTTGTAAGTTTGATGCTATAGAAGCTGCACAGTGCAGGATGAAACGGCTCAGCCAGTAGTGATCCGTGACCTGCATACATTCCCAATGCAACTATTCGTGACTCGTTTGAGTCTTCACTAGTGACCAGCGTTTCAATTAATTCGTTACCGTGAACTATAACGACTATAGCGGCGACGCATCTCATTGGACATTTCAAATACCCAGTGCGGGAACTTATTAGATACCAATATTGGCTGATCGGCGTCATCATCTTACCAAAGAGAATCTTCGGAAGATTGCAGCTACAAGCTGATTTTCGCTGTTACAAGCACATTCGTTGAATTGTGAATAAAAGAGCATGCTGGAAATGAACTTATTTTGAGGAGAAATCAATAAATTAGTTAAAAATATTAATTTTAAACGAGAAATTATTAAGATTTTCTACCGACGCCTAGAGAAATAGTAATTCCAGTTAAAACAACCTATTTTGAAATTAATGTAGGCTACTTACTCCATAAGGGTCACTTTGGCCTTGTAGAATTTCTTGAATTCCAATCCTCCACTCGCCTGTAAAAACATGAAATGTGTCATGAACACGTGTTTTATATTTGAAAATGAAATTTTGTTATTTGCTTCATTTTCTGATCGATTGACCTACGCAAACCTATGCTTCTGTTTTCTAGCGTCATTTTTCTATTGCAAGAGTTGATTCGAGTAGGCCCATCCTGGATAAATCTTGGAAAATTCGGTGATGAGATTTCTAAAATTAGGTCTACAGTGTATGTATCTGAAATTGCATGATAGTTTGATGCTATCAATATTTGCAATATTCATGGATTAAACATAACATAATCTGAGGAAATATGCCTTGACTGTTCATGAAATTAAAAATTTTGTTTTGAAAGAAAGTCAAGTTGTATATTATAAAATCACATAAAAGGTTGGTCAATATATTTCGACTATTACACCATAGCCATAATATATACACCATTACACCATTTTTCTTGATAATGGCTATATGGTGTAATAGTCGAAATATATTGACCAACCTTTTATACGATTTTATAATAAACAACTTGACTTTCTTTCAAAACAAAAATTTTTAATACCAAAATCTGCATCGCATATAAATAAGCTTTCTAATCTACATGCAAGTAAGACAAAGTGTCAATGAATTGACGCATGAACTTAGGCAATTTCTGAAATCTTTTTACCCTAAATGATCAAATGCTTGCCAATATCTCAATTAACCTAAATGCATGCTTCAATCTATTGAAATTGACTCATGGTCAATGAAATAGATCTATTTCTTATGAAAAATTTCGTTAAAGATTTAACGAATGATTCGATTCTATGCTTTATCGGTAAATAATACATATTTTTTCAATACAAAAGTTTGCAATTATCGCGTGACTTACCGACCCAAATTTTTTATAAACATGATAGAAATGAAAGATTTTGAAATCGTTTGAATTTATCTTTCATGTTAAAGTATTCTGAAGATATTTGATATACAATCTGAGTACATTGGCATCATTGCCTTAACCCAATTGTCTCTCAAGCTAGAATCTAATTAAGTAGGAAATAAAATTAATTTATATAGTATTAACCACGTTAGAAAAGGAATAAATTTGCCAACAAAAGACATCACAAATATATCCCTGAATCTACGTGTACGTGTAGTTGCATAAATGAATAGCTCATTCCAATTTTTGTAACCTCAAGAAATTATCAGTCTATGGTTAGCTTAGAAACATCACTAGGAAAAATGTCGATGCGAAAAACTCTGTCCGACGACTCAGCTGGGAATGACTTTGTCATTGCTCGTGTAAATTTCCTTCTTTAATCCGAACGTAACTCACCCTGCGCTGGATACATAGGCAGCATTTTTTATAACAAAGTTCGATGATAGCAGCGATGAATCCTAAAATGCATCCACCACCAAGAACTCCGAACAGACCAAATACATCGGTCCAATTGATAGAATGCCACTCGTATGCAGTGCTATCGCATACGTTTACTCCGTAGTATCTGAAAAAGGGAACAACACAAAGACGTCTACCAATTAGGAAAAGCGTCATAATTTATATATTCTAGACGATTAAAATTAATGATATCCTCCCACTTAATAGAAATAACCTACAAGAAATCTCCTTAATTGAATATAATTGATGTGACGCATGGCAAATAGGGCCTACATCCATGTATCGGCATATCGTATACCTTTGATGGTTGGCCCGTAGCCGAGGCAGCATTTTGACCCAACTATAAATGTAGAATTTAGAAGAAGCCCTATACACATTCTCTCGGGTTGACTCTCCATACAAACCTCAGCGACCTTTTCTGAAGCAGGGGAGGCCATAGAGAATAAAACGTCAATCGCCTTAATGCGCCACAATGCCTGAGCACTTCCATGTTTGAATATAACGGATATTGGCAGGCATGAACTGGTTCTGGCTGAGCACCGCGTTACTTTGACTCTTAATTTCTTTTGGTCCTCTTTTATATTTTCTGCATCACATAGTTTTAGGTATAGCATTTATTATAACTTTTCTTTAAGACATTAGTCGTTTGTAAGATAAAATTAAATTGGTTGCATCCACACTAAAAATGCAGAATCACTAGATTAGCAGCATAAGCAATTTTTACCAAAATAAAAATATTCGAATTTTGAACTGAACATCAGCTAACTTGGTTCTTTCCACAACATGCATGCTACGTTAAATCAAAGCATCTTCAACCAATTAAAAATGAATTTTTTAGCAATGAACCTAAAAACTTTCCATCACCATACTAGTCTTTCATTGTACCTATCAGGGATGCGGAGTCCTATCATTTTGATAGACTCCGACTCCGGGGTTGATAGGACTCCGGCTTTTGATGGGACTCCGACTCCAGGTGGCCAATATACAAAGCCTAATTTTTTGAAAAATTAACTGGCAACCATTATAGGCTTACCTGAACCTATTTTCAGGGATCATTGCTGTATCAGTTATCAATCATTTTCGATGAAAGTTTATCAAATGTCGCTTTAAGTTGGATGCATACGTCTCGGCTGCTTCCATCTTCTTGATGTGTGCTTCACACGGTTTTTCTTCAGTTTCAACCAGGCAGGAAAATCCCCATCCTTTTTAAAAAAATATGAGTATACTTTCTATTTTAACATGCGCTTTAGAGGACCCATCACACACGATTAACGTGAGGGTGAAGAGGTAATGTTCTCAAACAAACCAGTATTTCATTTTTGTCTCTGATGCGACCTTTGGTGCGTAGGTGTAATCGAGGCTAGGAAGGCTTGTCTTCTCTACTGAATCATCGAGTAGAAAGACAATCCTTTTTTTCACTATCACGGTTCATTCTCTCAACTATTACAAGCTTTGCATTCAGCAGTGTCTCTGTACTTTTGTTTGACGGAGAAAGTTGACATCAAGACAGTGACAGCTAAGCACGAGAATAAATAATTTGCTTGTATTATATTTCGGGTTGAATGATAGATAGGCCGGAGTCCAGAGTCCTATCATTTGATAGGACTCCGACTCCGACTCCGCATCCCTGGTACCTATACTGTACATGCATGCGGAAAATAAGATATGATGAATACATTTCTAGGACCTTATTTATGCAGTTTGACTTTAGTAAAGTGAGCTACACTCAATTTTACATAGTTGAACAAACGACGGGAGATCATGTTGATAACGAGCAAAGTAAAAAGGAACCTCCCCTTTATTTTGCAGTCGGAGTTCTATAAATGAAGCTAAGTTTCTAAAACGCGACAAGTACTTCGGCGTCCCGCGCCTTCAAAGGTCGATAGAGCTCGGTGGACAGTGAGATGTCACCGAGTGAGGCTTTACTGTATAGTGAAACTTTATAATGAGTGATATTAAGAGATGTGGTGCTTGTATGAATGTTTATCAAATTGTGAAGACAGATTGTAGTCTGGAAGTTCGTGTCTTCTATTGATTGTGGGTTTCAGATATGTGATTGCTTTAGATTCTGCTATTGCTGTGTCTCGTGTGTTGAACAGTTTGCTATTGAAACCGAGCTGAAAGTTTTCGATGCCTCCTAAATCGTCGTGCTTGTCTTTGATGTGTTGACATAGAGTTGCTACTACTGCTTATTTATTTTATGTTTATTGTTATTATTATTATATATTTATATAATAATATAAGTTATATTTATTTAGTGCTACTGACAAGTCATAATGCTTAATCAATTTATTTATTTGATTAAACACAACGAATTGACAGTAACATTGGTAAATGAGTATGGTTGTCAGACAGCATCTTTTCTAAGTAACAAATCTAATGGTAACTCTTGTGTATGTAGCATAATGTCAGGATTTAATGAATACTAAGTTTGAATGTAGAGATAGTTTTGTAGTGTATGAATGAATATACTTGTTCACAATGTGGTGAATTTTACAAAGGGTAAAACTGCACGGATGTTTAAGATCAAACACCAAGAACACAAACGTGTTATAGAAAATATAAGCACCAGGGATGTGGAGTCGGAGTCCCGGAGTCCTATTATTTTTGCTGGAGTCGGAGTCCTATCAAATGATAGGACTCCGGACTCCAGCCTACAACTAGACCCGAAATATAATACAAGCAAATTATTTATCCCCGTGCATAGTTGTCACTGTCTTGATGTCAACTTTCTCCGTCAAACAAAAGTACAGAGACAGCAGTACATGCAAAGCTTGAAATAGTTGAGGGAATGAACCGTGATAGTGAAAAAATGATTGTCTTTTCACTCGGTGATTTAGTGGAAAAGACAAGCCTTCCTAGCCTCGATCACACCAACGCACCAAAGACACATCAGAGACAAAAGTAAAATACTGGTTTGCTTGAGAACATTACCTCTTACCCTCACGTCAATCGTCTGTGATGTCTCCTCCAAAGCGCGTATCAAAATCGAAAGTATACTCATATTTTTGGAGAAGGATGGAGGATTTTCCTGCCTGGTAGAGACTGTACAAAAACCGTGTGAAGCACAAGTGATGTGCAAAGTTGGTAAACCTTCATAGAAAATGGTTGATTTGATGCAGCATTGATCACTTAAATCAGGCTCAGGTAAGCCTATAATGATCTATGAAGTAGGTTACCAGTTAATTTTTCAAAAAACTAAGCTATATATACTTGCCACCCGGAGTCGGAGTCCTATCAACCCCCGCAGTCGGAGTCGGACTCCGTATCCCTGATAAGCACTAGTAGCGTTCTATGTCAACACATCAAAGATAAGCGCGACGAAGAAACTTAACTTTATTAATAAGTATGTATTAATATTTAAGTATCAACAAACCTCTTGTAAATTGATTTGAAAGTTCCATCATTGATTATCGTGTTTAAAAGACTGTAGGAATTAGTTGTCCCGATCCAATTTTTTCGTATGGGAAGTACAAGTTTTCGAAGCGCCATGGTTTGTCCAGTCATTCTGAGCTCACAATTGGTGTTGGAAATGTAAGTGTTTTCCTGCGAAGAAAAGTATGAGTTATTTGCGAAACAAGATCCAATCGCAAATGTCTAGAAGTCCTATGTATTTCGACCTTACATCTTAGTCGACAGTTTAGTACCACAAAAATATGTAATGGGATATATACAAAGTACATGTTAATTTGGAAAGTCAAAACTTTAGAATATGAATTATTACATGAATTAATGAATCAAAAATTTTGATGCGATCTTGAAAGAGAATTTCAATATACATACCATTACATCACCAATGAAGACGTAATTGCTATTATTTCGAATTAGATCGACTTCACTATCCGTGTCATTGAGGAGCATGCTTGCACCCCATGTTTGGCTCCCTTTGACATATAGCTTTCCAAAGATTTGAGCTGTCCCTGAATTGATATATTCTCTCTCGAAAATATCCAATACATTCGATTTAAAGAAAAATCGAAATACCGAGCTGTCATACAAATCCTGAAAAAGTTAGGTGATTATATGAAATAATACAGAATGTAGGGTTCATGATAGTGTTGTGGAAAGTGAATTTAAAATGCTTTTGACAAATGAGAGACAAATAGAGGGCATTTAAAAAGTAAAGTCGAGTGATACTTTGAATGGCTGTCACTTAGTAGATTAAAATTCTGCTTAAACAGCATAGTGATGAATGTGAGAAAAAGCCTTGCTGTTATTATAGATTTTTAACTATCTTCCCAAATTTTCGCCTACTT
Organism: Prostheceraeus crozeri; assembly: GCA_907163375.1. Taxonomy (NCBI): domain Eukaryota; kingdom Metazoa; phylum Platyhelminthes; order Polycladida; family Euryleptidae; genus Prostheceraeus; species Prostheceraeus crozeri. The sequence continues at coordinate 671,921 of CAJQUW010004756.1, read as the reverse complement.
AGGCCGCTTCAGGGGATTGAAAGGGAGACAAGCTTTGCAATTCAAACTTACATGGTGAGATGGATATGTATAAATTCATGAAGGGATTATGTTAGACATAAACAACACATACAGACCCGGCAAAAAGTTTAGCAACACTCCTGATTTTGCAAACAACAGAATGTAGCGTTTGCTAAAAAGTATTTTAATAATGTTTATGCGTTCGAATTACAATGTAGAAGTATCAAGAAGCTTACCAACACTGAGAATATGCGATTGTCGAAAGCGAACGACTAATGAGTGTCACATCAATACTTTGTGTGATATCCTTTTGCTGCCAAACATGCTTGAATACGTTGGGGCATTGACTCAACCAGTTTTCTGCAATAGGCAGGAGTGATCTCGGTGACCCACAAGCGTTTCACCTGTTCCGCTAGAGTACTATGAGAGGATATATGGCACCTCTGAAGCCTGTCCTTCAATGTTCTCCAGCAATTTTCTATGCAATTGAGATCTGGTGAATTACCGGGCCAGCCTTCTAGGATCTGAAAGTTCTGTTGGGCAATCCAATTCGACACCAGCCTTGCCTTATGCGCCGGTGCTCCATCCTGCTGCAAAATCCTTGTTCCTCGAATATTCATGAAAGGCTCTACCTTCTGCTTCAATATTTCTAAGTAATTGATCGCCTTAACAGTTTCTGTCTTGCCAAAGACATGAAGTCCACATCTGCCTCTTGAAGAAATTCCTCCCCAAATCATTAGCTTTGGTGCAGATCGCACAGTGAATGATGTGTAAGATGAATTGAATCGTTCTCCTTTTGGTCTGCCAACATGGGGCTGGTAGCTACGGTGCTGCGACACAATCGTCTCATCCGTAAACATGACTTCACCCCATTCTTCAGCGCTCATGTTCTGGTAACGTTTGCAAAAGGCTAGCCTGTCACGTACGTTTTTCGCCGATAGGAGAGGCTTTTTAGCTGGCTTGTATGACTTCAAACCATATTTGTTTCGAAGACGGCTTCTGATAGTTGTCACTGATGGAACATGCGCAGATGGAGGCAGATGTGCTTGAATTTCTGTCGCTGCTGCAAAAGGGTTTGCCTTGGAATAACGATGAATGAATCTGTCCGTTTGTGGTGAAGTAGCTGTAGGCCTACCGGAGCGGCGTTCACTGGCAAAAGATTTGGTATTTTTGATTCGCTTTAAAGTTCGAGACACGCAGGAAGTGGAGACGAATAACTGGGTCGAAATTTGACGCAAACTAAATCCATTGGAGTGCAATACCAAAATTTGAGCACGTTTTTCAGTCGACAAGTCTGGCTTTTTGCCCATCTTCGGGGAGCACAGAAAGGACAGTGACGATGAGATAAGTCACACAAGTATTCGAATGATCAAGGCTATATCTTAACAGTTTGCTATATATGATGCTGAGCTAAAAATAGAACTGTGGGAATCCCTGTGTTCTTAATTTATGTTTGTGCGTGTGTGGTGTGAGCGTTTTTTGGATTAAATCTTGGTATTTCAAACCTAGAGAAGAACACGATAATTTGCCTCTCACAAGACCAGCCCAATAATGCACCAGACATGCTAGACTACATTGGTGGACTATCTGGAAATGTACCTTAGATCATCTTATGCCAGTCCAGTGAAACACGCTTACATGCATTGGCGGTCAAGATGTTCTCTACTGTCATATTGCAGAACTCTCTTTGACTCAATATCGTCCTCAAGTCTGTTTTGCCAGAAATGATACAAGAGCAAAATTTAATGCGATATCTAGTCAATGACAACTGATTTTAAGGGTCAGTAAATTGTTTGACACGTCTACAAAGTATTTTGATGTAACAACATGTTCGAAATGCTTTCAGGTATTGATGCGATCTGACTGTCTTCAAAAACTGGGGTGTTGCTAAACTTTTTGCCGGGTCTGTAGATAGAGATGAAGTCACATAGATAGAGATAAAGTCTACCATAGAATTATAAATGGTGTACCAGCACATATAATGAATTATGAAGGTCACAAATCAAAGACTATCTTCCACTGTCTTTGTCACAAATGTTCACATAATAGTTAAAAATCTATAATAACAGCAAGGCTTTTTCTCACATTCATCGGTTGTCACTTACTTCATTTGATTATTTAGACATGCGGCAGTTTTTACAGTGTAGATCAAATTTGGAGATTTTAGGGGCATATTTGATTTTACACATGCGGAATATAACTTCAAGTTTTAGCATCGAGATTTGAAAAATAGTAAAGTACGCAAATGCAAAATAGAACTATGCAGCCTAACCTGCAAAAATGGCGGTTTATTAATTAAACAAGCAAACAAAAAAAATAATTCAGTGCAAATTACAAAACGAAATGTTCAATAAAAGGGATTCCATCCTCAAAGGCAAAATCAAAGGTAATTACTGCTTCAAATCAATTGAGATTCTCTGCGATAGTCGATGAGAAGTAGGCAATCTTGCAGGCGCACAATGGTGGTCTCCGTGGCACAGTGGCTAAGTGCTTGGCCTAGAGATCTATCGGTCTAGAGGTCGAGCCCCGAAAGTGTCATTGGAAGTCGGCAGGAAGGGCATCCGAACTAGAGAGTATTACAACGCTCCAGAAAAGTCTGACTACATCTGCATCGTCTAAGCCCCCAGTAAGGGAGAGCAGATAACGTTAAAACTTCATTTGTGGCGACCCCGTGCTACCCGATCATTCGGGAGGCTAAAACTGGATCGAGCCCGGACAAGGTGAGGGAGGTGAGGAGGCGCACAACACTTCTGAATCGGACGTGCCATTGTCATTGCCAGAAGAAGGCTTAGCAAATCCAATGAGTTTCTTCAGAGCAACACATTGAAGAAGATTCAGACGAAGAAAGGTAGAAGTTGTTAGAAACAAGAAAATTGAATTCATGACCAGACAAATACTCTTCTTGGAATGATTGCTTTTATGTAATCTTTTTTTTCCTTGGAAAGGAATCTTTTCAATTTTATCTGACTCCTATGGAAAGAGGAGTACTTTGATCCTACGTAAATGTTTGAAAGAATTTATGACAATTGATACCTTACAGCGAAAGAAACAATTTTTCTATGATTGCCTGCGAGAGCAATTATTACCAGGATCACTTTGGTTTCGTTTACCAGCCAAACACTGAAACAACAAGAAATTAACTAAACTGATAACGAAAAAGTTGATCAGACTTGAAATATCTAATATCGAACGAAATGAACAAAACAAAAGAAGCATTAGAAGTACGTTTCATGTGCTTACAATCAATTATAACAGACAAGGAATTTTGTAACAAAATCAAAACAAATACTCTTCAATCGACGCATTGGGCCTCAGCTACACTGCGAATTTTTCCAAGCGTTTCAAGGCAAAGCGAATAGAAGCTTAAGAACAGTTGTTTACTTAGGAAGCTCGTGTTTGCCTTGATTTACATTGCTCATTGCTTCGCTTTTGGTTCCAGTGTGACTGAGGCCTAGTGCAAAAAAGTGACCCGTGGCAGAAGCAGAGTCACTCATGTAAGAAGTCATTTATCAAGTCAATTTTACAAATCTCTTGTACCAGAATAAAGGTGGTTCATAATGGTAGCTCATTGTGTAATGATTGTTTCTTTCATGCACTTATGAATATCATAACAAAATGTAATGAAGTATTTCAAATAAAATTCTGCGACCTGAGGTAAGCTTTGAAAAATCGCATGTGTTAATGATAAAATTTAAGCAAGTGACAGCTTTTTAGAATTTTACACGACCTTTGCAAAAAATTATTTTACAGTTTACGTGTAAAAGTAGTTTTAGGGAGAAGTTGTGTCTAATTCTGTGCTGGACATAAGACGTACACCTTCTCTCACACCCTATCAACAATTCCACAGCGACAATTCCTCCTGATATTTCTTTGCGAATAGCCTTACTCATAATAACAGAGTGAGCAATGAATTCTAAATTAATAGTAGCCTTCTGTAACTTTGAATGAATAGATAGTAGTTTACTGATATTACAATAAGGAAATAGAAAAAATGCGCTTTGCTTTGGTATACGTGGGGTTTGTTGACCCGCTAGTGAAGCATGATCCCCCATAAGTAAATACGCAAAAGCAGATAATTGGAATATCAACTTGGCCGCATTTAAGCAGTCCTTAATCTTCTTTTTTATGAATTATTTCGTCGCTCTCATCGTCATGTGGCATATTGATTTCTTGGAAACATGCAGGATGTCCATAAAGTTTGTTCCTGGCTTTAACCCACTGTCATTTTCAAAACAAAAGGTTCAAATTCAAATTTGATTCATCACACGCAATGATGAGTCTCCTAAGTTTAATTCACAACAATATTAGATGTCAAAAATTGAATATCTTAGAATATGTCTGAAAAACATTTCGATGAGCATCTGAAGCTAGAAGTTTGTTCAATCGATAATTATTTTCAAGTACAAACCATGATTTAGTAATGCTGCTCGTTAATGCCAGCAATTTAGATATCAAAACTAAAGAAATGTTTACAACTTTTTCATATTAAAGGGGAATACTCGAAACGTTACCAATAATGTTCAAAATGACACTCTCCCTATGATGGCAAAGTTCAAAGCCTTTTTTAAGTTCAGAAATGTGACTTTGAAAGAATTTCTGGGATACTCCCGAAACTTCTTCTATTAATTCAAGAAGTTGATTTAGCCATTGTGGCCTCAGTACACGTGATCCTTAATTTGCATTATCAAATTGCATAGTTTGGATAAAAATCCGTCGTGAGAATAAATAAGTTCATGAAAAACATCGAAACCGCGCCATTTAATCATCTTCGCAGTTATTGTTGAGAATAGAATATCTCATATAACACAAGATCGTTCTCTGTTGCTTTATGAAACAGTGTTCCATAGAATTTCAGTCAATGACAATGTCATACAAATCGATGTTGAAAAACTTGTGCTCAAGTTGATCGCTCTTGTAAGACTTGTGAATTTGCTCAACTTTCTTCGGCTTACGCTATGTCTCTTATAGCGTGGTCAACCTTGGATTGACCCATTTCTTTGAGCTAATTGATGTCACAGGCCGATGTCTGTGTATGGGAACGCCTCCTGACATCTCTCTCATTAATTGGCGCTCAATCATTGTGGTCCTCAGACTTGAACAATTTAAGCACAAAAGTTCCTTGGCAATGACAGACCCGTGCGGACAAGGCCGCGGCATCAGCACGGCTGTGAACGGCTCAAAGTAGCTTATAATCAGTGGCGTCGCGTGCTCCCAGACCACAGGTTTTCGCTCGGCAATGGAATACTATTTCTATACCAGACTTTTTTATGTTGTAACAGTAATTTTTATAGAAGATGAATTTTTAATAACAATTTCCCGAACATTTTTTAATGCCAAGTGAATGTGCACATGAGAAGTTGATTGCGCATGTCGTCTAACCGCCTTACTCAAGGAGCTGAGATTACTATATCCCCTCTCTGTCCAGACCAGCTTTTCTCGAGAAAAAAGGAGGAAGGGAAACAGTTTCTTGCGTTTCTCACGGCTGGTCAGCCACTCATGTGTTTGAACTTTGATGCATTAAAATTTTTTGTGTATTTCTTATTTCTTTCTCTGTGAGTACTTTCAATTTTTAAATCAGGTGTTGGCCTACCTTGCTTGACGACTGTCATCTTTTCTGTATATTCCCTTCGGACGAAAGGCGTGATTATGAGCTGATCTGGAGTACTAAACATATTGTCACATCAATCACGCAAGAACAAATCATGGAATTCCATCGAATCTGGATGTTCGAGTCAGATGCATTACTCTGCACTCATTGGCGAACGCTCATCATCTGATTACAGTCTTATCTGAACGTCAGTCAGCTGCTGTTGTTGACGTAGTGGCCTCTCCGACGAGAAACGAAGGACAAGAACAATTGGGTTGCGCTTCCCTTTCTATATTTAGATATCGAGCCTCAATCAAGAATAACGGAGAATTTCATTGTAAAAATTGGAGAAGGCAAAGCATTATGTCTATCGGGAAAGCCAATATTGGTACGGGCGCGTGCGCTTGCTGCCTCACACGCACACAACTCTCTTTCGCTGCGTCTGAACACACAACTAACATGTGTGTCTGTCATATGGCATGATAAATTAAATCATGTTTGATTTGTTTATCTGTATTGTAAATGTTGCATGTCTGTGTGAAGATGTTTTGAAAAAATTACAGAACACTTTCTAACCGTGAAAACGGCACGCTTGTTTTTTATTTACCTCGTAAAGGTCTTCTCCTAAGTCACAACATAAATGGCGACTGAGGATTAGCGAACGCACAGAAGTCTGTCTTCGTAAAGTAATATTTACAGCACCTTTATAAACTTACATATTTTGGTGCATAGGCTATATAACTTATTAAGCAATAAGTTAGGTTTAGCAGACAGACATGGCCGCGTCTTCTTCACCGAATGTCATAACAGGCATACCTGCACCATCGCCTTTCTTAACTTCTCCAGGTGAACCTACCATCCCGTGGAATACGTGGATCAGAACTTTTGAGAACTACTTGTTGGCCGTAGGTTTGGACGCGAAGGTAGAGGAGGATAGGTGTAGGGCGTTATTGATCTCATGCCTTGGTAGTGAAGGACAGCGCATAGTGTACACGTTTGATAGCAGTGCTATTTCGTCTCTGAGTAAGCTCCAAGACAGTCTGCAGACGTATTTCGTGGGTTACACTTCAAAGTGGACACACAGAGTAAAGTTCCGAGAACGCAAGCAGATGTCAAGCGAGTCCATAGAGAGTTTCACGGCAGATTTACGCCAAATCGCTTCACGGTGCGAATTTACAAAGATGACAGATCCACTACACGAGGAATTGCTAGGGCAATTTATCATGGGCATTAAGGACGGCCGAGTTAGGGAGAAACTTTTACTGGAGGACGATGCGAAACTGAATTTCCAAAGAGCAGTGGAGATCGCTAAGGAATACGAAAGAGTGACAAAAGACAGCAACTTGATAAATCAGAAGACTAACCAGAGTTCAAATGCCAGTAGTTCAGTGTACCAAATGTCGTACAACAGAGGTCGTGATAGGAACCGCAGTCTAACACAGAAGCGAAACACAAGTAGGCCAAGTCAGGTTAGAAGTTCTAGCAGAGGCAATGTGAAGTGTTATAGGTGTGGTAGCGGCAACCATATAGGATCAGACCCGAATTGTACAGCACGAGACAAGCGATGCAACTTCTGCAAAAGGATAGGACACTACTCCAAAGTATGTCAGACGAAAAACCAAGAATCCAACTCAGGTGACAGGCATAGGCCTAGCCAAAGAAATCCAGACGGGAGGTCATCAGGAAAAACTGTCGTTAACGAGGTTAGTTCGACCGAAGACAGTGACCCCACAATTTGTCATGTGACTGTGTATGGAACTGAAAGAGAAACAGACGAGAAATTGAGATCCACTTTGTACTTAGATGGAAATGAACTGATAGGTGTGATTGACACAGGTGCCACAGTGAGCATTTTGCCAAGAAATTTTGCGTAACTTTTGGTCCAGTGAGAGAATACAGAAAAATCTGACGGTTTGCAGGTCACAAGTCACGACATACACAGGGGACAAACTGAAAATTTTAGGTAGGATTCAAGTTGATTGCTCTTCTCCAGACGGTTCAGAAAGTCACACGGTGAAATTTATTGTTGTTGAGGATAGGAAGGTGGTTCTTTTCGGTTTGGATATCATAAAGCTTTTCCACAGCATTGGCAGAGACATCGTTAGGATTTACGGCAGAGACATAGAAAGGATTTACTCTGAAACAGTCAATGAGCTGAGTGAAACGAGTGAAGTCAATGCATATCCAGAAGGCACGATAGGTGCAATTAAGAATTTTGTTCACCAGGTCCGCATCAACAAAGACGTGAAACCCGTAAGACAACCAATGAGACAGATACCTTTCGCCCTGAGGAGTAGAGTATCAGAAGAAATGCAAAGACTTTTGGATGAAGACATCATCGAGAGAATTGATGCGTCAGAGTGGGTGTCCAATCTAGTGCTTGTTCAGAAAGCTGATGGTAGGCTACGCGTTTGTGTTGACCTTAGAGCGGCGAATGAAGCGGTTGTGACAGACGGTTACCCCATTCCAAGGATCTCGGAATTACTGTATACCATGAAGGACGCAGTCATGTACACAAAGCTTGATCTATCAGAAGCATACCTTCAGTTACCACTTCACGAGGAGAGTAGGGACCTCACTGCGTTTGTAGTGCCAGATGGTCTTTTTCGATTCAAACGTTGTCCCTTCGGTCTAGCCTCGTGTCTTTCAGCGTTTCAGGCGGTAATGAGCAAAATTTTGGCAGGTCTGGAAGGTGTAGCTTGTTATCTTGACGATATTCTAATTTCTGGTCCAACACCGGAGTTGCATAATGCTAGACTTCAGGAAGCGTTGAAGCGACTTGCAGAACACAATGTGAAATTGAACAAGAAGAAGTGCATTTTTGGAGCTAGAAGCATATCATATCTTGGTCATCAGGTTGATGAGACAGGCATTCGACCATCCAAAGAGAAGGTCAAGGCACTTGTGGAAGCACCAGCACCAAAATGTTTGACGGAACTTAGGACAGTGCTAGGCGCATTCGGATTCTATTCCCGACACATACCGAATTTTGCCACTTTAGTCGAGCCCTTGCGCAGATTGTTGAATGAGCAGAATTTTGAGTGGACATTAGCGGCTCAGAATGCTTTTTCCAATATGAAGTCAAGTATTAGGAATAGCTCCGCACTCGCCCCATTCGACGTCGCACTCCCAGTTGTAGTGTCCACAGATGCGTCCAACATAGGACTAGGTGCCACATTATCCGTAACCGACCCTGTCTTAGGAAAGCGCACAGTTGAGTTTGCCTCTAGAAAATTGACAGATGCCGAGCGAAAGTTTTCGACTACGGAAAAGGAAGCCCTGGCGTTGGTGTGGGCATGTGAAAAATGGAGAGCCTATTTAATCGGACGTAGATTTGTATTGGAAACTGATCATGAACCATTGCGGTTAATATTTTCAAAAAAAGGCTTCGACAGAATGAGTTTGAGGTTGGCGAGATGGGCGACAGGTTAATGGCATTTAATTTCGAAGTCCGTTACAAACGTGGTATTGAGAACGTGATTCCAGATTTCTGTTCCCGATTTCCGGTTGAGGATGCAGTGTATTGTTTAGCTGCTGATGATGAAGAGGACACTGTCCTAGTCAACTCCTCAGACATTTCCAACTTCCATGAAGAATCTGAATTATGCACAGAATTACAACAACTTCGTAGTTTCATGAGAACTAGCTGGCCAAAGAAAGACAAAATTCCCGCTGATTTGAGGCCATATTGCCAAGTCAAGGATGAGTTGTCGATTCACAATGGACATGTGTTGAGAGGCCGTAGGCTGATTGTTCCAGTTTCACTGAGAAGTCATGTTATTAGTCTTGCACATGAGAGTCATCAAGGAATGCAGAGGACCAAGGCTAGGATTCGTTCGAGTTACTGGTGGCCAGGACTAGACAAGGATGTAGAGGAGGCTATCCGTTTGTGTCATTCATGCTCAGAAGCCACCAAGACATTTAAAGCTGGTCCAACTCCAAGTACTGAACAGTTGCCTTTGCCGAATGGCCGTTGGGACCGAATTGCAATAGACATAAAAGGACCGATGAATCATCTGAGTCAAGATCAACGATTTGCAATAGTCGTAGTAGATTTATACAGCAAATGGCCAGAGGTTGCATTTTCACCGAGCGTAGAAGCGTCGAAGATTATCCAAGTTCTCAAACAGGTTATGAGTCGTGAAGGAGTTCCCAGGCAGATTTTGTCAGATAACGGAGTGCAGTTTACCTCGAAAGAGTTTCAGAGTTTTCTGAAGGAAAATTATATAGAGCACATCCGAACGCCACTGTATAACCCCGAGTCCAACGCTGTGGTAGAAAGATTCAACAGAACACTTGCTGAGCAGATTGAGATAGCTGATAGAGAACGAACTTCAGTGAAACCGTACATCCAGGCATTCCTGCAGAATTATAGAGCGACACAACATGCAGTTACCCACACTTCTCCTAGCTTACTGTTGCATGGCAGGGAAATGAGGACGAAACTTGAGTTGTTGAGGTGGAAGACAGAGTCTGCATTAAGCATCCAAGAACTGGGAAAGTGCACAGAAACCATGTTCTGGGGAAGGTAGTAGGATCTAAGTCGGTTGTTCTAGATAATGGAGAAAAATGGCACTCTCGCAACATCTCGCGAGATTATTCTGAAGGTCGAGAGAGGACGGTCTCGGAACCAGATGATCTTCCAAGAATTGAGGACGAACATAAAGTGACGAGAGGAGGAGAAGATGATGACTACACGGATGATCCAGGTTCGGACAAGGATCGAGAAGTGGAGAATCACCCCGAGTCAACCAGTGTACAGAACCGGCCCGAGCGAGCCAGGAGGGAGATTCGATCTGCGAGGCCCGAGCGAGCCACGAGGGAGAACCGACCGGCAAGATCCGTGGACGACGATTGGCCGGAGCCAATTGCAGCAGCATCTCCCAGTCAGACCAGAAGCGGAAGAAGTGTAGTGCAGCGGCACGATCCGGACTACTATTACTATTGACTGAACTGAGTGAAGCGGAAATGAGTGCAATTATCATTCCGTCAATTGTTTCATGAATTCACACATCCTTTGAGTGAATAACAGTGAATTGCTTCATGAAATCACACATCCTTTGAGTGAATAGCAGTGACGTTTCCTTGACGTGTGATGCTCAATTAAGCGATTGTCTTAAAGTGAATTCGGAATAAGGACAATCGTTGCTTTTTCATATGGATAGACGTTTACATTTGCATTTACGTTTTTACACTGAGTGGTGTTACTCCCCAGAGCTTTAAAACTTTTAGAGGGAGGAGTGTCTGTCATATGGCATGATAAATTAAATCATGTTTGATTTGTTTATCTGTATTGTAAATGTTGCATGTCTGTGTGAAGATGTTTTGAAAAAATTACAGAACACTTTCTAACCGTGAAAACGGCACGCTTGTTTTTTATTTACCTCGTAAAGGTCTTCTCCTAAGTCACAACAGTGTCTAATAGTTAGAAGAACACAGCTGTGATTCGTGCACGCTCAGCAAAACTATACACTCTAAGGTTGAGCGTCTGATTTTGAGACGGACAGCCACCACGAGAAGCTATCGAATCTAAATGAAATATAATGAATGATGACACTTTTCATTTTTATAAATGTTGGTAAATTATTACTTAGGATGCGCCGAGGGCCTCGCAGGTACGGAGAAGACGCCACTGCTTATAATCCACGTATTTAGAGGAGTTGCACACTTCTACGGCTGCCACGGGGCTTTGGTGCTCAAATTGTTCAAGTCTGGGGACATCCGTCTATTGTATACCAGGCGAGCTTGCACTCTGTGATCTTTATGACTATTAGCCACACGCCAAAGCCACCATAACTAAGCGCAGAGCAGTCTGTTGTGCAGTCCTTCAGCTTGTTCAGCCATCCTTAGATGTTTTAAGCTAGCTTGAGCCGTTCCGAACTGTTCTGACGAGCCCTTGTAGGGTGAAACGCAGCGTCTACGACTGCAATATAGCTTTGTACTGAAATTACTTAAGTCTGAGGAAGTCTGTCTATACAATAGTTACCATAATTTTACTTCGTGTTACGAGGAAAATATTCTACAAATCAATGTGGAAGAATTTTAAAAGGAAAGATCTTCGAAATGAACGCTCGATATATCTAGGTCTGTCTGAGTAGTGTTGTGTGTCAGCCAAATTTACAGTTTTCTTCTTTTCGAGTACGCGAATACAAGATGTCATTTTCATAGTCTGAATCGTTGATATTTGATATTGATATGAAAAATGAGAAAATCGGAATTCTGTTTCTAATTTCAGATGCGAAATGCATAATAATGAGCAATTTGACCGTTGAGCAAATTGACTGTGTTGTATTCACACAGCGTCCAATGCAGTGGTGTAAATTAAGCGATGAAGCAGTTTCTTGTTGTTCTCCTTTCTCTGGTGGTTCATGCACAGAATTAAATATTTTGTTTATCTGCTTCGGTTTGCTAGAAGTGTGATTAATTCGACATTGCCGGCAAATTGAGGAACCTATTAAATGGGCAAAAAGGAATTCCTAATACCTTACAAAGATAAGAAAAAAAGTAGTGCGTCGATTGCGGATTAATGTGAGTTCTAGGAAAGTGCTTCGATTGCCACAATTCCTTCAGATTCGAAGAATTCAGAGATCATTGCGCACAAGTTTTCTCCATAATGTTGGCCCCCCAATCACTATCAAAAAAGTAGCAGGTGTACGAAAATTAGTTCACTTGATGATTTCGCCATCATCTTCTCACCATTCCTTACTGCATAGTGCGTGCACTGAATCGAGTGTTGGCTAGACGTTGTGTGTTTTGGTGTGTGCGAAGTGATATCACAGCACGCACGCATCTCTCACTGGCTCTGGTGTCCTCTGCTGACAGCTTATTGTTTGCCATTTCCAATAGCAAGCGATACACGAATTATCCATTCGAGAAGGCGCAAGTTGTCTAATTCTGTGATGTGCCCACAGAATTAGATTGCTTAATTGTATCACTTTGCTAGAAATGCAAACTGACTCAAACAGATGGCACATGAAGGAACTTAATAAGTGGGCAAAAAGAAATTTTTAATACCTTACAGAGATAGGAAAAATAGTCGTGGGTCGCTTGCGGATTGCTCTGAATTCCTTTAAAATGCTCCGATCGCCACGATTCCTTCAGATTCGAAGAATTCAGATCATTGCGCGAAAGTATTCTCGATAATGTTGGGTCCTCCGATCATTTCAAAAAAAGTTAGCAGGCGCACGAAAAACGTTCACAAAGTCCTCTGTAGAACTTGACATCGTCTGTGTCTCTTTGCTGTGTGATCCGGTTGATAAAGGTCACTGAAACTTCGCACAATTTGGTGTGTTTAATGTTGAACTGGCTGCTCATTGTTCGATTACTATGGTATTATGTCAGCAGATTGTGCCATTTCATAGGCATTACATGTTCCAATGTTTCCCTTCTAGTCAAACGGAAGAATAGACGACCTGTCTAATTCTGTGGATGTGCCATTTCGATATTGAGGTTTCATACAACCCTTCCTTTCTAGGAAACCGAAGCGCGCGCAGATGAATCTAATTCTGCGATTTCATGTGTATAGCTATTGCAGAGGAGAGGAGCAGAAATGCATCTTGCGCGGTTATTCAAAATCCCATTAAACTGTCAATTTAGATTTATTTCCACTGTCTCTATTTCAAAATGCCAAAATTGCCGGCATAAATCACCGACATCCGTTTGGATGTTAAATTGAAGTGTCATACAGGGACTAACTTAAATACTGCGCAGTTCAGATGATCATTGCTACTGGAGACTGGCAACTTGCAACACGAAATTGTCGCTTAAGTTTTAAAACATGTACTGTGAACGGAATGCTCCCTATTTGGAGAACTATCCACTAAAAATGGATACATTGACTTTTTTGCTAGCCATCCTTGCACTTATTCTATGGATTCAACAATATAAGAAGACAATTACGGTGACCTTTTTCATTGCCGTCCTTATCTTTCTTGCCGTGTTTGCCATCCTATCAGTAATTACGAAAATAATCAGTTTACTTGGAGTTGTAAGGGATGTTTTTGTGCTGTCACATGTGTTTATGCTGTTCTATATTACTCATGTGTACCTGATTGTGGCTGTTGGAATAATTTGGTGCATTTTCTTGCTGAAATACATGATGGAAAGCAGATTAACTCGGTCTTGCAATTTAAAATTTGCCTTAATCATCACTGCATTAACTGTAACTTTTGCAGCCTGCAATGAAGTCGGTATTTACTTTGTGAATAGAAAGGAACGATATTTGGAAGTCATGGTAAACGATAGTAAAAAGGAGCCAGTAATGATTGGCTTCAACAACTCGGTGGAATTCTACAGCTCGATTAATGATATGCCAACTTCACCAGTCATAAGTGGTTCTTCGGTTGAAAATATGTTGCGTTCTATCGTAAGTGGATGGATTCCCGCAATAACGTGCTTTCTGGCATCACTGGGACTTCTCACACTTCATCTTTTGTTTAAAAGCTTTGAGCAAGAAAGAATGAATAGGACAAGTACAGGCACAGCAAATGATTTAGCCGGAGAAAATGAAACTGCAATGGAGATGCAAAATCTCAATAATTCAGAAGAAAATGAGGAGACGAGTCACATTAAGCAAATTCATAAAACAACTTGTATGATTCTGTCTATGAGCATTGCCTGCTCGTGCATGTCAGTGATGGTAATTTTAACGTTCATGGATTTATCATGCTCAGGGAGCGCAATAATAACAATTTTCATGTACTTATTTCAGGCAACTATTCCATTGATTTTACTTATTGGAGGAATTACGGAAAGATGTGCTAAAGGAAATTGCAAAGGAAATTGCCTTCAAATTTGTACTCGCTTGAGCAAAGCAGTCGCAGACATTGCGGAGGATTAAAAGACATATTTGTATTTGTGAACGATTTTAGAAACTGTAATTATCAGAACAAGTATGAACTAATAGATCTAGCAGATCAGAAATGTCTAAAACTTCGTTTTCGCTAGCCTGCACCAGGGCATTTGTCGAGGCGATAAGATGGCTTAAAGGACATTATCCAGTAAGTCCGGATATTCATAAGTAGTGTAGTGATATCCCGCGAGGCGCATATAATGCTCTCCAAGAAAGCTTTGCGTCAAGCGAAGCTACGTGTATCAAAAATAATAAAAATCAATGGAAAATTAAGGGCTGCGTTCCCAATCTTATCGTTTTAGACGTGAACAGCATCTCTCTTAATGATCGTTTGTTTAATATCTCCCAGAAAACGAGGTTTAAGAACAACCGGTAGTCCGGTGCCGGTGCGAGATTTCCAATCGGCACCGGTTCGGTACCTGTCAAGAAATCTGTACCGGTTCCAACTCTGAGACGGGGCCCGAGTCTAAAGCTGGCCGGGTCAGGGCCTGAAGTTTGTAAACACAAACAGGCCGAGCATTGGCCCGCGCCTTCGAATTTTGAGATTTATTTTCCTTGACGTCCCCTGAACTCAATATTCGATTTATCAGGACGCATGCTGATGTCACGAGAAATTGATGGCTATTTGATAAGAGCTTCCCTAACAAACGCATAATCTTCTCCCTAGGAATGATTCTATTGAGGGATTTAAATCTAGGGATCAAAGGGCTTAACACAGAAAAAGGGCGATTCATGTGAGATATTACATACCGGTAATTTTCACAGCGTTTTACTGGCGGGATAAGATATACACAGATAAATATCCAATATATATCAATTTCCTTTGTAGGCGGGCATTTTGCGGTTTAAAAAGCAAGAACATGTTTGTGTACTTCGAATTATGAATAATGCGCTTACGAATATTTGTTTGCATAAACTTACTGTATCCAACAGAAATTACATTCAGTCTTATGAAAATGTTAAACTTTGTACATGAGCGGCTATGTCAAAACTTTCAAAAATTGCATTTAGCTGTGCTATGTGATGCCATTCTCTGCTGATCACTTAGAAAGTAGAGGATATGAGTACGAGGGGAGTACAATGTAATGGAAGTAATGCGTAATGAGTCACAAGTGTCCCATGCACAAAGTTGAACGTAGATGCTTTTTAAATAAAATATATTGCTGAATTCAGAATGCACAGATCACTAAATCCAAATAAAATGACGCATTTTCTTTCTTTAATATCTGTCTTTGAAATCATCAAATTTGGATAAGATACGATCCTTCAAACCAACAATAATGAACAAATAATGGTGATCACCACTGCAAATTACTCGTATATAGATCAGATATACACCAAATCATACTTCGAAGTGGCGTCCCTCAAGCTACACGAAAATTACATTATTTACTCATGACATAGGCTATCTGGCAAACTCATAAATATTGTCTAAGACATTATTGATACCGGCATTCTGATCATTTATTTTAACAAGTATACTCACTTGGAAAGATTTGATTGGATTTATTCCCGGTCGCATGTACAAATATTGGAACAGCAATGCTGTATACGAGGCAACTACTATCAAAGTTGCACAGTAGAGCAACGAAGCAAATATTCGAACAGAGAAAATACGAGGATGAAGTTCAATTTTTGACATCACAAAACTTCCAAAGACGACAAAACAACTGAAATTGAAAAATCATTGATTGTGGAATTCAAAGACTTACTTGTTAAGTTGAGGGATATACCAATGAGAAATGGCAGTAAGTCAGAATTTATGAAAAAATGCATATAAAATATGTATAAATACAATATTATTCAACTCACATTGGCAATTCCCATAGAAACCATGGATAGACTGCTGGAGTCCCTCTCTGACTCGATGCTTCATTTTTTAATGTGCGGAAAATGCTTAAACATAGTTGCGAATATTTATAACATTACAGAATTCTTGGTCACACACAAAAGTTTCGTTATAAATCAAGGACATTCCATGCCAAAATTTATGGTTTTAGATTTCTTGATTTTTACTCAATCTCAGAACATAAAGCGTCTGAACATAGAGTAAGTATATTAGGTAGAGTGTTAAGTCCGCATTTATTAAATCCCCAATGTGTTTGCACTTTCGATTTTATTAAATGAACTCGAGGTGAATACAACTCGGTGTTGCTACCAAATGTGAGTTATGCAAATTTTTGAAGTTTTGAAGAAATTACCATGGAATTGATTTATCATGATAGTAATACAAAAGGAATGATTGAATTTTTCAGATCCTGCGTGTCATAACGGCCTTGGAGAGTTAATGTTTGTTAAATTAGCAATTCGATGGGTTGATACTTTCATGCCTAACCTGAAGAGTGTATTTTATTCTTAAGTGTGATCATATCACAAGGAACCTGCCACAGGTAGAGAAAAATAACTTAATCAAAGACAATGATTTCAATTAACTTTGAAAGATGTAAGTGTGTCCACATCACTACTCAAATTCAAGAAATGAAACATGAATTTAGTGAAGCATAAAATCATGCTGATGAAAATTGAATCAAAAACTTTAAATTTTAGCAAAGAAAGCATGAATAAGATCGCGACTTTTTCATGAAGACTTCCATTATAATGCAGTTCATGAAATTCCTTTGATAATTGATCATTATAAGCTTACCTGAATCAATTTTTAGTGATCATTGCTGTATCAATTACCAATTATTTTCAATGAAAGTTTATCAAATGTCGCTTTAAGTTGGATGCATACGACTCGGCTGCTTCCATCTTCTTGATGTGTGCTTCACACAGTTTTTCTTCAGTCTCTACCAGGCAGGAAAATCCCCCCTTCTTAAAAAAATATGAGTACACTTTCGACTTTCGATTTTAATATGCGCTTTGTAGGAGTCATCACACACGATTAACGTGAGGGTGAAGAGGTCATGTTCTCAAACAACCTAGTATTTCATTTCTGTCTCTGACGTGAACTTTGGCGCGTAGGGTGTGTGTGATCGAGGCTAGTAAGGCTTGTCTTCTCTACTGAATCATCGAGTAGAAAGACATTCCTTTTTTTCACTATCACGGTTCATTCCCTCAACTATTACAAGCTTTGTATTCAGCAGTGTCTCTGTACTTTTGTTTGACGGAGAAAGTTGACATCAAGACAGTGACAGCTATGCACGATGATAAATAATTTGTTTGTATTATATTTCGGGTCTAGTTATAGGCCGGAGTCCGGAGTTCTATCATTTGATAGAACTCCAACTTCAGCAAAAATGATAGGACTCCGGGACTCTGACTCGGCACGCCTGACCTGAAATTAGTTAAAACTAATAGTTTGCACATAGAAATAGATGTCGAAACATTACAGGTTCATTTCACAGTAACCGATGACCTTAGATCAAAATTTCTATTGACACGGTCGTTAGAGCAGCAATCATATCAGTCTGCATAGCTACGAAGCTGATTTACAAATATTCATTCCTTTTGATATCCAACTTGCTTCATACCACTTATAAAGCGGCTCCATCTCGGTAGTATTGCTTTTTAAAACTGCTCAAATATTTTTTGGACCGCAGGAACGAAAAGCTGAATATTTTGATATAAAAATTTTCACTGTATACAGATACTTTTTTGAGTCGACACTCTACTTCTATATCCCTACTCTATGGATCTCAATTTTTCCGAATACTTCAATCTGCTTCTAATTGCATTTTCATGTGTTTTCTTTGATCATGTCTGACAAGAAGAGGAACCAGGAGGGGTGTTTTTTCTTTCATTAAGTGAAAAGAACTAAGTCTAGGGAAATGATTTCTGGGATGGAGTGTCCTCGTCATTACCTATCATGGCCGTGTACCTTTGTCTACGAGCCTAGATGCATTCAGTGTTAGCAAGTCTCCAAATGTCGGCAAACACAGCATTTTGATAAATTGCAGTCAAATTCATCCACATTATGTAGGCTGTAGACACAGAATTAGGTTGTTTAAGTGCATCACTTAGCTAGAAGTGTAAACTGATTCAAAACGATTGCGCATGCAGGAACTTACTAAGTGGACAAAAAGAAATTTTTAATACCTTGCACAGATAGGAAAAATAGTTGTGCGCCGCTTGCGGATTGCTCTGAATTCCTTCAAAATGTTCCGATCACCACGACTCCTTCAGATTCGAAGAATTCAGATCATTGCGCGAAAGTATTCTCGACAATTGGCCCAATAGGCCCATCGATCATTGTTAATAAAGATAGCAGGCGCACGAAAAAACGTTCACAAACTCCTCTGTAGAACTTGACATCGTCTATGTCTCTTTGCTGTGTGATCCGGTTGATAGCAGTCACTGAAACTTTGCACAATTTGGTGTGTTTAATGTTGAACTGGCTGCTCATTGTTCGATTGCTATGGTATTATGTCAGCAGATTGTGCCATTTCATAGGCATTGCATGTTCCAATGTTTCCCTTCTAGTCAAACAGATGAAGAGACGACCTGTCTAATACTGCGGTTGTAGATCATTCTCTGCAAGTCTTGTTTTCAGCCTCGCTCGTTGTGGAAACTCTTTCTTGCTGCCGGACTACTTCATTTCGAATAAAATGGTGATTTGTTAATCTACTCTTCTACTGTAGATGTATTATCTGTTACAGTGGTATCGGCTGATAAACATGCTTTTTGCTTCAAACATCGTTCTATCGACGCTAATTGGCCTTCACAAATGGCGGCTTAATATTCATGTACAGAGCTTCACTATTTGTGCATAGCATTAGGCATTTAACAATAGGGTGAAATGAAATCAACGATAGATCAAATTACCATGCAAAGGATGACCGGCTGGCAGGATTCGAACCCACCACCCACTTCAATCAGACTGCTGTTCTACCAACTGAGCTACAACCACTTACATGCGACTGTGTCAATTGGCAGGATCAAACTCTTACCACCACACCTCAGTTGTCATAGCAATTATGATCAATGAATAGATATCTCGTGAGAATTGTGACCGCCGACAATAGCCGACAAGACGGCATTGCCGACAAGCCGATATTGCCGACAAATTAGCATGTAAGATGCAAGCACGAAACATTTGAGAATTTACCTTTCGCCCCATGTGAATTGCGGTCTTCCACCACTCAATTTGTCCGTCGACCACATCACGAATGACAAGAGTAGATAGCTTGCAACTATTAAAATCCACACATTGGAGTTGAATGGCACTGTTAGATGCCACAATAGACGACTTAATAACTCTCGCTTTTGTATTCGATATAGCATATTGACTCCAGTTTCGCTGAAACTGTTGGTTGTCTCAAATTCGTTTAAAGAAGTACCTTCCTCAACCACGGAATACATAACAATGTCAGCTTCCTGAAAAGTGATGAAAATCAAGCAATATAAATATTTCACATCACTCATTTTAATTAAGAGTTAGAGTGTTCGTAGACTTTAATGCATAAACGCAGATCAGCCTGATTCGCAGTCGATTATCTTGCTTATTCATTCATGCGCCTTTTTGAGCTGCATTGAGGCAGCATCTACCACGAATTGCCGCTCAAATTGATGAAATCGGTCGATTCTTCATTTCCACTGGCAAAGCAAATTAACACTCAGCAATCTTCTACTCAGTTTTATTATGTTCCTTTTTTATCGATTACCTAATTTCCTCTTTTGAATGGAAATTAGCGAATATAATATAATTAGCGAATGCATATACCCAGTCATTGATGTGTCTCAAAATTCTTTCTTGTAAAATTTGAGGAAAAATGTAGTATTATTATTTTTTTAGTGTAGTATCTTTATGTCAAAACAAACTGCTTCAGAATCTTAGTTGTGATAAATAATAATGGTCAAAGTATGAGATATCATAAAAAATTTCCTGCAGATAATTAATTGAAAGGCAATTAGTTATGAAGTGGCCACTCGGCCAGATTTAACAACTACATGTAGAACTGCATAGGGACGGCTGGAGACTAGAGCGGATCTATTTTGAGTATGCTGAGGACTCAAAGGCTGATCTAAACGGTCGTTTACAGGTAAAGCATCTCCCAGAGTAAGCAGACAGTAGGCCCTATAACCTGCACAGAAGCATAACTTTATCGGGAAAGAAGAAATTCAGACTACAGACAAGTTCTGTGTAGTCAATAAAATAAATCAAGTCCAATCTTTGGCAGACATGGAGATGATACTCGTAGTTATTGTTTTCTTCGACACATACTTTTCTTCGAGCGCGGGTTTTTTCGACAGTAACTACTATGGTCTACTATACTCTCACAGTAGTGCTTTCCACCGAAAGTTTAACAAATGTTTCAATTGAGCATTGATAATTACCCAATTACAACATAAATGTCTGAGAAGTTTAGCAGGGGCTGCCATATGATGAGGTTCGTCGCAGATAAAAATATTTGCTTACCAGTTACGTCCAGTCATATTATTAAGATTGCTAGCATATCTCTGCTATTTCAGTGCAAAAGTCCAGCACAAAAAGGACAATTAATCTTCAAAAATAACCATGGTCTATTTATACAAATACGTTTCATTTCAATGCAATCACTTTCTTTCTGATATGAACTATCTTCTAAATCCATGAAGGAGGAATGGGATAAAGATCATCATTGAACTAACTGCAAAGTGATACTTTCATTTTACAGTACGTCAACGACTCGCTAAATACGGCTAATTCCCGCAGCTTGGAGAGAAGAAATTATGACTACGAATTGAATGAACAACAACAAATGACTTTTGAGATGAGTAGCTGGATTAACATTTGTGTCTGAACATCTTTATTGAATGACGAAAAAAGCAGCTGTCGAATAAAAACACAAATCAATGATATCTTTCTGTTGAAGGAAAGTGCGCGTCTCACCACGACCATATGCATCATTATGTCATCAGACGCAGTCTGGAATAGAGATTTTTGTACCGTCTGTCGTTGCTTAAAGTATATAATCATGCAATGTTAACGCGCTGGACTGATAGATATTGACAAAGATATATATATATTGACATTGACTTACCTTTCTGCGAAGCATATTGAGCAGATCAGTTGTAGTAGGATTTGGCTCCGATGGAAACACAAAAACGAAACTGATGCTACTAGAAATGGCTCTAATTTGGGTCATGGCATCTACAGCTATTCCATTGGCGGTAGTAGTAGTTGTTGCGTTTCCGGTATAGTAAAGGCTATTCTGAAAGGAGATTTAACATGCTTAGCAAAACGAAATAATGCAATCAGTTGCAGTTTTTCCACGTTTGACTCCATGAACTTAATGCCCCGCTTCATAGTATAATACTGGCTTCGGCTTACTGAAATCTCTCAGACATTAGTAGCTCGATTTGACGGCTGTTACTGTGATAGTATTGGGATGAAGCTATCGACAGTGAAAAGCAAATTCTTCAGTTGAGAACACTCGCTTTCCTTTCACGCTGATATCTCAGTTACAGAATCGAAAATAGGTTCACTTGTGTGGTGGGTCATGTTTTCCGAAAAGTCGGTGGTTCACATGTGTGGTGGGTCATGTTTTCCGAAAAGTCGGTGGGTCAAGTGGGTCGTGGATCACGTACGTGGGGTGTGGGTCAAGTATCGTTTACCCACTTCCAACCAGCTTAATACATGACAAAATTGACAATGTCAGAAACAGTAAACTTATTATTATTATTCGTATTCTTCTCATTCATGAAAAATTAGTGAGACAGTCTCACTGAAAGAGGTGATGGATGCACAGAGACAAAATATGCAGCACTATTTACTTCCGCAACCCGCATGCATGTACATGTATATAGTTTCGAAGGGGAGTGGAACTAAGGCAACTGCTGCTGTCTACTGAGAGATGTTGGTTGGCGGAGATAAGTCGCATGAGTGCAATGCTATATTTTGCTTAGCCAATCGAAGTGTGACCTTGACATCGCAGATACAGTTAGTGAAGAAGTCTGATATTCAGAGGATTTATTCAACTGGATTTAACTTAACTATCATCTTTCTACGAGTCAAATAGGTTGCACTAAAAATGATAGATAAGAATTACAACATGAAGCAGAATCGTTTATCCTTCTTTAAAGTCTAAAACATTTGTGGTGCATACACTTTGATTACTTACTTTTGATGAGGCTGTAGGTTTGTTGATCATTGACATGTGTCAAGTGATCTGGTAAACTAAAATCTGCATAACAAGTCTTAACAACAATTTGATCCCATAGGGTCTCCGTGGGTCAACGTGCAATGTGGGTCAGGTGGGCCGTTGGTCAGCGTGCCGTGTGGGTCAGGTGGATCAAGGGTCAAATTTCGTTGACGTACCTTCCAACTCTGCTCGGTTGCAAGAGTGATGGCTTAGACAGCGAGAAGTTGGTGGTTCAAATCCAGATCGGTGTTTCCAATCTGTCAAGTAATGTGGTCCAAAAACAAATCTGCTCACAAGAAACTCTATTCTAATGTCAGCCCTTTTTGTTGGTTTTTGCATGCATGATTCATGTAATGTACGGTCAACCACTTTCTCAGGAATGCACTGGTTGCTTTCTCAAGATCCGTCAACGACTACTAACATCTTATGAATTGTTACCATAATGTTACATATCTATACAATGTCACCCCCTTCTTTATTAATGCATGCATTTTGAAGAATAAACAAGCTATCTTACATTTCTATTTAGTATTCTAATGACAGTAATGACATGGACATAAGCTAACAATTTATATCTCATCTTTGGCTCATCTTCTTTCACCTTTATCATCACTTAACTGACCGCTGAAAATTAGACTGCAGTCACTGTCATTGGATAGGTGAACATGAACGATGCTGATGACAAGATGATGTGGGAATGCCTGAGTAGTTTATAGTGTGACATCCGGCGCGACGCTTCGCTTCGCTTTGCTTGCGCCGGATGTCACACTTTTGCGGGGGTTTTCAAAATTTTCAAAAAAATCAAAATTTCAAAAATTTAGGTAGATTTCAAATTTCACGTGGCCGAAGGGCGAAAATTTAAGTTGTCTCAAAATATCACGTGGTCTAAGAATTTTGAAAATTTAGGCAGACGAAAATTTAGGTAGCCCAAAAAATATCACGTTGTCCTTATATAGCAGAAAATTGTATTCAAAATATTTATTCAAAATATTCATTTAAAAATGGAAGAAACAAAAGTGGATGAAACAAAAGTGGAAGGAACCTCAAGAATATATCCTTCGTTATCATATGAACGTAGTTCTACTTTAATGGACATTGAAAAGATTAACATTGAAAAAATGAATAAAGAAAAACACAAAGATAGAGTTAGGTATATGAAAGATAAGGAATCTCAATTATTATTAAGATTAGAGCATTATAAAAAGTTAAGAAAGAGATGGACCAAAGTTAAGAATGTAACACAAGGAATTGGCATATTCTTAACAATAAGTTTAGGTGCTTTGACAATTGTTATATCTTCTGGTGTTTTAGTAATTCCAGTAGTTGCTACAGCTTTAACAGGTACGGGTGTTTTTGCAACTTCACTTGTTACAATGTTAGATAAATCTTTAATAACTAAGAAACGAAAATCATTAAAAACTAAGCATTTACATATTAAAGAAGTCTATGATAAACTACACTACTACTTTCAAAGAGTATGTGATGATAATCTTATTACGTTAGATGAGATTGAAAAATTTGATCAAATAGCTAATGAAGTAAATCAAATATCATTTCAATCACAGACAGAAAAAGTTAATGATAAAAATAAAAAGGATGGTAAAATTTCTAGTGATGGTAAAACTTTTATTGATGATAAAATTTTTAATGAAGAAAATGATAAAATTTTTTTAGAAGAGCTAAAAACTTTATTAGACAAAACTTTATTAAACAAAACTTAATACGAGAAAATTTTAAACGAAAAGATGTCAAACAACAAAGCAATAAAAAAATAATTTGTTCAGTAAAATGTTTTTGCTGTATTCCAATGTTACCACAAAATTCAAATATTATATTTTAAAAATGGATAAAATTAGAGCTGATAATTTTAAAAGAATAAAACAATTAGAAGAGTTAATAAAACAAAGAAATATTATGAAAGAAAATCATCTTCAACATAGAATGATAAAAGCTGGTATTCAATCTGATATGTTTGAAAAAATGCAGCAAACCGAGCAAGTAAAAACTGATTTTGAAAAAACTATGAAACCATTTAAAACTCTTGAAAAGGAACTTACAAATAATGATAAACAAATTGATATAACAGATCCAGAGCACAAAACTATATTAGATGACTATGGATTACTAGAATCAAACATTAATAAGAAATTACCAAAATCTATGCAATTTGAACATTCTATTTCATTTATAGATGGAAAAACAATACCTAGATTTTATCTCGGACAAAAAGAAATATTTCCACAACCTTTTCGAGGTTTAATTTTTTCACCAGATAAATCTCCTTTTAATTTAGATAGAAATTTTGTTAATCTTTTAAGAGGAGCAGATTTAAATAATTATGCTGTAGAAGATCTCATAAAATATAAAGCTATTTTAGACAGAGTTGGTGCAGTAAAATCTCTTGGACGTTATAAACAATTAGAAAATTTATTATCAACGGGAGTTAAAGTAGGGAAAGGTTTATCTGAAAAACAGAAAACTGAAACAACTGTATTTTTACCAGATGATCCACAAGAATTACTAAATAGATTAAATATTTTAATATCTGCAATAAAAGAAGGACATAATTCTAGTTTCAATGAAATTCATGCTATATTGAAAAGACTGTTAGAAAAGAAGATTCTAAATGAAAAGGATTATAAAAGTGTAGCTGAAATATGTTGTTTCTAATTTTTATCTATGATTTTTATCTATGATTTTTATCTATGATTTTTATCTATGATTTTTATCTATGATTTTTATCTACGATTTTTATCTATAATATTTATTTAATTTTTTTAGTTTAAAAATGTGTTCAGCAGATTTAGACAAAATTAATGATCATTTAGAAAAATTGACAGAGATTTTGGGTTCATCAAAATTTAGTACGACGTTAAAAATTATAACAACTACTTCATCACACACTTGTAGTTTAGAACCCATTCTACATTTAGAACAAAATAAAAATTATCAAATTGCATTGACTAGTTTCTCTACATTTAACACTATTCAAAACTTTATCAAAGATGTGAATGATCAATTTAGATATTCTACTGATAAAGGCAAAACATGGAAAATACTAACTTTTCTTCCTGGTTCTTACGAAGTTGAATCAATATCAAATGAAATTAAGAGACATTTAGGTATATCATTTAAAGATAAGAAACAATTACATTTTGCAGTTGAACCGGCAGTTAATAAATTTTCTCTTACTTTAGACGAAAATCATCAAGTTGATTTTAATCATGATAGATCATTGTCAAAGCTATTAGGATTTAATAAACAAACCTATAGTCAAGGTTATCATTTAGGTGAGAAGATTCCAAAAATAACTGAAATAAATTCAATTGTTGTACATTGTGACATTATTGAAGGAGGATATATAAATGGTAAATTATCAAATTTAATATTCAGTTTTCCAGCTTTTACTGTACCCATTGGTTATAGATTAAATGTAATTCCACAAACATTAATATATTTTCCTATTACAAGAAAAACTATTAACAACATTAACATGAGAATCACTGATGAAAAAGGACAAGAAATAAATTTTGGAGGTGAAGAGATTATGATAGATCTTTTGGTTCGGGAGGTATAAACTCCTACGCGAAGCTAAAGAAGTTTAATTTTTTTTATCATTTTCATTATTAATCTTATTAATCTTATTAATCTTATTAATCTTATTATTAGAAACAAAAAATAAACTTAAATTAAAATTTTATTTTTATTTTTTTGTTTCTAAAAACACTAATTCAATAATGGATGAATTTATTACTTTAAAAATGAATGAAATGTCTTTAAATAAAAAAAAACTTAAATTTAATCATCATCCAAATTTATCTAATAAAGTTTTAGCAGTTATTTGCGGAAGATCAGGATGTGGAAAAACATATCTATTATTTAAAATTTTAACGACTCCAAATTTTTTGGATTATAACAATCTTATAATTTATACAACAACGGCAGAACAACCCGTCTATCAATTTTTAAAATATGGATTTGAAAATAATCTTACAAAAACAGCAATTGCTTCTCTATTCGAAGAATACGAAAAATCTGAATATGAAGAAGAAATAAATTTGTGGTGTGAAGAAGCAGCAAAAAATAAACAATTAGTTGAATCCAATAAAAATAAGCATATAAAAATACAATTAATAGATGATAGTGGTAATATGCAAGATCCTAGTAAACTAGATAAAACAATGAAACATTGTGTAATTTTTGATGATTGTGTTAATGACAGAAATCAGTCAGTTCAGAGAAATTATTTTACACGAGGTAGACATAATAACTGTAGTGTATTTTATTTGACACAAAGTATGTATTCATTAGATGGAAGTGTTATTAGAAAGAATGCAAATATATTTATACTATTTGAAATAAATGCAAGAAACTTAAGTGATTTGTTAAGAGATTTATGTATAAGAGATAAAGATGAACTTAAACAATCGTGTAACAATGCTTGGTCAAAAGATTATGGATTTATTACAATTAATATTGATAAAAAAATTCATGAAAGAGTTATAGAAAATATTTTCGAGGAGTGATCGAACGGAGTGACCGAACGGAGTGACCGAACAATTTTTTCTTATAAATTTTTTGTTAATAAAAATAAAAAAAAAAATATGTTGAATGATTATAAGATAGAGCATGTACCAGTTTTTAAAAGATTATCGTCATCCTACAAATCCTGTAAATTCGAAGAAAGAAGTTAGATTTTATTATCATCATAAATACGTAGCGCTCGTTACAGATTATAAAACAAAACATGGTATTCAACCGTGTGTTAAAACAAAAGACTTTCCACTTTGTTTAAGAAGTTTCCGAGTATTTTTGGCGTATAATAATTTATGGTGGTTGGTTAAGAAAGAACATTTAACAGCACATGAATTAGAAACATTACATCAATTACATATTCCTGTGTATATGCAAAAACGGAACCGAGGTTCTATGTAAAATTCATTTTTTCTTTTAAAAAATATGAATCGTGAAATGTCTCTCGGACAAACGTCTAGGATTGATGAATTAATCAAGAAACAAATTGCTGAGTTTGATGCACAAATTAAACATAGTAAACGCAGTAAACGTATTAAAAAACAGAAACGTACTAGGCGTAGTATTAGACGTAATACTAAAAAACAGAAACGCGGAACAAAAGAAATATTAGAAACCCCTATTACTGATATCTTTTTTGATGATAGAATTAAGGATGAACTTGGTGATGATTTATGTAATTTATTTAATCCAAATGAAATTAAATATGAAAATGTATCTTTTATTAATGTAGTAAATGATATGCGGAAACTTTTAGCAAATGGTAAAATTATTAATTTACTTGGAAAAGTTATTAAAGATCAGGAAAATATAATTCAAAATTTTTACGTAACCTTCTATAATAAAAAATCATTTGAAACATGGTTTTCGAATCTGGATGAGAAATCCGATGCTAACGAATGGATTTTTACAGGTAATATTAAATATGAAGATTTTGGAATGAAGTTAGTACAAAGATCGCATAGAGGGGCAGGGATTAATATGAAATATAGAATCAAAGAATATTTCGGTGAATATTGTTATATTCCTTCTGAAGATTTTTGTTTTATTAAATGTTATAATGTTTTACGAGGTTTTAATGAACAACAAGGAGAAATGATGAAAGAAATGTTTAATAATTTTTTATATAAAGAGAAAGCCACATCTAGAACAGGAGTAATGTCAAACTGCAAATTTTCTCAATTCAATAAATATTTTGGAGAATGTGTTCAATATTATAGTCCTGCCAATCGTCATTTAAATCCTAGAGGAATTGAAACGTTTCATAATTATGTTTATTACAATTATTTTCACGCAGGTTCAACAATTGGTCACTATTGTTTAATTAATAAATCTCATAAATTAAAAGCTATTAGAGAAATTGAAAATAATTTCAAACCCATATATAAAACAGTTACTGATGAAAATCTAACAACGCGTCCATATAAAATCATAACAAAGAAAAAAATTGACTATGGTTCAACATATATTTGGGATCTCGAAACTTTTCCCGATCCTAACTGTTCAACAGCTCATCCTATTCCTTACGCTGTAGGAGCTATTAATTTTAATAAATTTATATGTTGTTTACCGAAACAAAGATTGAAAGAATTAGAAACACGTTTGCTAAGTGATATGATTAAAATTAAACGATCAAAAGATAAAGATGAAATTAAAAAACTTAAAAAACAGATTAATGAGTATAATAATTTAACTGAATTAGAATTTAATAAACTTCAAAATTGTGTGAAAATATTTACGAGAACTGAGGATGATGAATGTTCGATCGGGGGAAACCCAGAGGACGTATGTCCGATCCATCAATTTTTTAAAACTCTTGGAAAATTTAATTATTCTAAAGTAACTTTAATAGCTCACAATTCATCAGGTTTTGATTCCTATTTTCCGATAAAAGCTAATTTTAAATTATCTAAACCGCCTCTTAAAACTTCAAGAGGAATATTGACTGCTTCATTACAAAATCCTTATACAACTGAATGTGTTAGTAGATATATTCAAAAATCTCTTAGATTTAAAAACAATATGAAAAAAGATTCACCGTCAGGTAAATTAGCACTTCAAACTATTATAATGAAATGTAGTTATCAACATGTAAAAACAAGTCTTTCTAAATGGTGTGAGAATTTTAAAATTCCTACGAATGTGTGTAAATTAAATTATGAAATTGGAGACATAACACATGAAAATTATAAAGAAAAAGAAATTGAATGGAGACCATATTTAGTTAACGATATTCTTTCTTTAGCTTTTTGTATCTACAAATATAATAATGTTATGCGAGATTTAGTTGGTGAAGATATAACTACTAATTTGACATCCTCTGCTTTAACATTTAACGGTTGGATGAAAAGCGTACAAAATGACAATATAAATATTCATTCTCATATAGATTTATGGGCTAGAAATTATTTTAGAAAATCTGTTAAAGGTGGAAGAGTTTCAGCAAATATAAGAAAATACATATCGCCATTTTGTAGCATCTTGTTACCAATATTAAAACAGTATTTACCTGGTCGCTGCGCTGGGGGGACTTTGTCCCTTGGTCGCTGCGCTGGGGGGACTTTGTCCCTTGGTCGCTACGCTGGTGGTTCTTTGTCCCCTGGAAATAATTTAATAGATTTAATGAAACAGTATCGAGATTTAGGAGATAAAACTGAAATTTGTAAGAAAATTTCAAATCAACTACTTGAACAAAAAAATGAATTTCTAATGGCTTTTGATGCAACATCTTTATATCCATCAGCTATGTATGATGAAAATTCAGAATACCCTAAAGCTGAATCAGCTAGAAAATTTCGTCAAGAAGAAGAGCGGGAAATAGTATATAAATTTAATACTCAAACATTTAGACCTAAAACTGGAATATTCTCTGTTGTGTTTCAATATCCGAATGATATGTTTTTCCAACCAGTTCCTATTAAAGATAAATTTAAAAATCAAAATAATAATTCTCATGTAAAAGTAATCAGGTTTAGAAATGGTATATGTTATGATGTATTAACTTCTGTTGACATACAAGAAATTGTTAGATGTGGTGGGAAAATCTTACATATTACTGATGGCATAATTTATGAAAAAAATTATCAAGTTTCACCATTTCGAAATTATATTGAAAAACTTTTTAATTTGAGAAAAAGATATAAAACAGAAGGAAATACTGTAGGTGATGAGTTAATTAAATTATTGATGAATTCGCTATATGGCAAAACTGTGCAAAAAGATATAACCACTAAATATCATTTATGGAATGAGAATACATTGAGAAAAAATTTCACTCAAGAAGTAAAAGATTATGAAAAATGAAATGATGAACAATATTTAGCGAAAGTAGAAATGGAAGATGATGAATTTCTCAAAACTAATATTGTAAAAGATGAGAAGACGTCATTCATGCCATCACACTTAGGTTCTTTCATTCTTTCTCACTCTAGAAGAATCATGAATAACTTTATTTTAGAAATTAATGGTTTCAAAGAAAAATACATTCATTATACAGATACTGATTCAATATATATTTCCAATGAGCTCTTTAATAAATTAGACGCTGCTGGATATGTTGGAGGAGAATTGTGTCAAGGGAAAAATGATTATGGAAATGGTGGAATTATTTTTGCAATGTTTATTGCTCCTAAAATAAAATATTGTATTACTGTAGATGAACAAGGGAGACTTAGTGAAAAGAAAACATTCAAAGGATATTCACAAGATAAAGTAAAAGTAGAAGATTTTCTAAAATTATATTCGGGGAAAACATTATCGACTACAGTTAATAAAACCATGGAAAAGATCTTTAGAAACTGGAATTAGTATTCCTGATAAAAATAATAATACTGAAGAAAAAAAATTTTCTGGTCAAATAAATATTCTTAAACGTCAAGCACCTGATGAAAATGAAATTATGTTACCTTATAACGGAGAAGATATTCAAGCTGAAATATTTCAAACAATCATCTGTGAGAGTAATTTAAGTGATGATGATGACACGTGGGAATAATAATTTTTTTATAACATCTAAAAAATTTATAACATCTAAAAAATTTATAACATCTAAAAACTTATTACATCTAAAAACTTATTACATCTAAAAACTTATTACATCTAAAAATTTTATTACATATGAAAATATATTTATCGAATATTTTGGTATTTTCTATTAAGTTTTATCTTATTAAGTTTCATCATATAATGTTTTATCAAAAGATAATTTAAATTTTTTTTCACTAACTATTGATTCATCATCATCATCATCATAAATTGTTTCTTCATCATCATCATAAATTGTTTCTTCATCATCATAAATTACACTTTTTGGTATAGGATGCCCTTCCATGATAGGATACCATTCTCTTATTGGAATATCTAACTCTAAATTACATCTTTTATCTGATAATAATATAATAGAGAAAAATATTGGTCTTTGATCTCTTTTGGAAAATTTAATAACACCACCATAATCTGAATCACTTTTAGTTTTTGTTAAAGATGATAAAATTTTAAATTGATTAGATGTAAATCCTAATTTAAATTTTGTAGACCCGACACATAGTTGTCTAACAGTATCTTCAACTATACCATCATTATTATTTTCAATTGTAAGAAAATGAAATTTAGATAAATTTTTATAATTACTAATATTTTTATAATCTTTTTTACCATTTACACCATTTTCAGATGTTTCAGAATCATCATTATTATCATCTATATTATTATCATTATTATCATAAGATTCTTTAAGATCGGGCAAAGCCCTAGAACCTTCGGTTCGTTTATTATGATTATGATTATGATTATGGTCATTGTTAATAGTATAAGGTGTTGTCCACATATAAATTTTCTCTTGTTGAGCTAAGCCATTTATGTAAGATTTTAATAAATTAATATTTAAGTTGGAATATAATCCTATATACGTATCATCATCATATCTTTGCGGCATTTCTAATGTTTCTTGTTTATAAATTGTGTCTCTATAATATACCTGACAAAATAATTCTTCATTATGTTTTTTACTCTCTATGTGAATGTTATATTGATTTTGTTCATCAACAAATAATCTAATTTTTTCTTTGGAAAAAGATTTTAATTTTTTAACTAATTCTTTAATATTAATATAATTAATAATTTTAGTTTCTATCCAATCAGTATTACTAATCGGCAAAACTGCTCTAATAAAACCATAAACATTATTATGACCTATTATAACCATATTTTCTTTATTTAATTCCACATAAGCTACATCATTATATTTACTAACAATCTCCATAAATTTAATAAATGGATCACCTGGAAAAATACAATAATTGGTTTCTATAGAAGGTAAACCTTTAGTCTGTTCTCTAAATATTTCGGCTTGTAATTGAAATAAAATATTAACATCTATACATGGATTTGTAATAGGATTATTATTATTATTATCAAAACATTTATTTTCAAATCCCGTTGATCTCGTCGAATAAGAAGAACAGGATGATGCGGACGAATATAATTTTTTTAAATTTGGGGTTTCCATTTTTTTATTTTTATTAGAAAAAATTTTATTTTTTTATTTTTATTAGAAAAAATTTTATTTTTTTATTTTTAGTAGAAAAAATTTTATTTTTATTAGAAAAAATTTTATTTTTTTATTGTTAAAAAATGATGTTACCAAATGTTGGTGGAGGTGCATATATCCCGAATAATCGTGAATTAGAAATAGAGATAGAAAATTATATTATGAAAA
This sequence comes from Prostheceraeus crozeri, assembly GCA_907163375.1. Taxonomy (NCBI): domain Eukaryota; kingdom Metazoa; phylum Platyhelminthes; order Polycladida; family Euryleptidae; genus Prostheceraeus; species Prostheceraeus crozeri. The sequence continues at coordinate 639,171 of CAJQUW010004756.1, read as the reverse complement.
CTGGAGACGTTTTATCTGGTCCATTGCATCTTTCTATTCTTCCACAACAAAATACAGAGTTAACAAATAAACAATATGTTGATGCACAAATCAATGACTTAAAAGAAAAATATATAAACGATGTTTTGGTTCCACTGATGAATGAATTGAAGTTGCTTAAACTTAATGACAAATCATTAAACGAAAAATTATTAAAACTTGATAAAAAGGATAGAGAGCTAGAAGCAGATATAGCAAAACTTTTTAAAAAGATTTCTGAACAATCAAAAATTTTAATATTACTTTCTATAAATTTAAAATCTGCAGTCATTAAAAATAAACATCAGATAAAAATGTTAAAAGAACAATTAGAAGATGAAATAGAAAAACTACCTGAAAGAATTAAAAAAAATTTAAAGCAGTTACAAACTACATTCCAAAAAAGTGTTGATGAATTGAGTTCTAAAATTACTCAACAAATGAAAAAGATGAATAGAATAATAAATGAAGTAAACTCACTTAATGAAAAGTTGATAAAATGAAAACTCTTAAAATCAATTTAGAAAATGAATTAAAGAAAAATTTACAAGAAAACTCTAAAGAAAATAAAGAACAGTTAGATGCTGTTAAAAGACAATTAGATGTTCTTAAAATTAAGTTAAATGCTCTTAAAACGGCGTTGAAGATTAATCAGCAGAAAATGCAAGTTAATAGAAGAGAAATTAAAGTACATCACACGCTGCTTGACGCAATAGATAAAGTGCAACAGGCAATTAATAAAGTTATCTCGAAGTTGTTGTCCATTCACAAACGTAAATCTTAACACGTAGATATTTTTCCCAAAAGTCAAATTTAATCCTAAAAAATGCCTATAATTTATAAACACAATCTTAAACATTTTGCATCAAATAATAAAATTGCTCATGAACCATCTATGAAACCTGTGTACCATTATGATAGTGTAGAAACTGTCGGAACACAAAAGTTCCTAGGCACCGCAGGTGCCGTCCAAAAAGAAGGAGATGGCATCTTTTCTGGTATTGGTAGTATCGTTAACTTAATTAAAAATAATAAAGATTTGATTACATCTGCTGCAAAAGGAGCAGCTGCTATAGGTAGTACAGCTAGTGCAATATCAAATGCTGTTAAGTCTCAAAACGAATTAAAACAACTAGAAGCTATTCGTAAACTTAGGAATGATTCTGAAGAACTAAAAAAATTAAAAAAACTTTCAGATGAAACAAAAAATAAAATTGCTAACATAGCTGTAGAGCTCCGTCTAATAGTAAACATAATGAAAAAACAATTGAAGAAATAAGAGGTAATGGCGTGAGCAGCAACCTTCGGTCTAACCAGCAAAGCTGTAGCGGAGCTGGTCTAGCAAAATTCTAAAATTATATTTTTTAGTAAAATTTTTTTTAGTAAAATTATTTAAGTAAAATTATTTTAGCAGAATTTTTTCTGTCTGTGAGAAAAAACAAAAAGTCAAATTATTTTTTATAAAAATGTCTTCGCTTATCGAAAATAAATTTAGATTAGACGATCCTCCGTTCGTCAGTTACAATCAAAAAAAGAATGACTATATAAGAATTGCTATGAATCCCGGATCTTCCAGTAGAGTAAATACTGGAGGTGATTTAATTTTTGAAGTTGATAATCAGCAGAGTTATTTATATTTACCTGATTCATTTTTACACTGTGAATATTCTTTATATAGTGATGCTAATTTTTACAACACCATTACCAGATACCGATAATATTACACTAGAAAATAATTTTTTTCCAAGATTATTTACACAAATGCGTTTAGATGTTGCAACTCAAAATATAGAAACAATAAGTGATTCCCCAGGTGTAATTGATACAATGCTTAGATTTGTAACAATTGGTGAAAATAATAAAAAGCATGAAATCGAAGGTTGGTTTCCTGATACTAATGATGGTATAATTATTGATGATTTAACTCACGCCGGAACAGATGCCGCAGGAATTGCGAAAGATGTAGAAAATATTGCAAAACATTTAAATAAAACAAACAATACTGCATATAAAGAAAGACGTGAATTTAACAAGAAAAGTAAACAGACAGTAAATTGGTCATTGTCTCCATTATTCGGATATTTAGATTATGACAAAATATCATATCAATTTAAATTTAAATTAATAATTCATCATACGGCAAATAATGAATTAATCTTTTTTGGTAAGACTGGGAAAAAAGCATATTTAAAAATTGATAGACTTGAATGGTGGATTACGCATATTACTCCTAGTTTAGAGGTTGAAACAGCTATTGCAAAAAGATTAAATACTAACAAACCAATTCCAGTAAATTTTCTAAAGCGTACTGCTAGTTCAGTAACTTTTTCCGAACAAAGATTTAACTGGCATTTTACTAGAACTGCGAATACCCCAAGATATTTATTACTAACATTTCAAAGAAATAATTCTCCAAGTTTTGATAAGAACAATAATATTTTTCATATTAATACAATTCGAAGTTTACAAGTTTCATTAAATCAAACTCGATATCCAATTGATCCATTAAGATTCGATGATACCAATAATCAATTTATGGAAGGATATGATTCTTATAGAAATCTTTGTATAGAATTTGGAGTTGAACCACAATTAACTCCTGGAGATTGGAGACATTTATATCCAATTTTCTGTTTCGATTTAAGTGCACAATCTGAAGATATTATTAAAAATGGTTGTGATGTAACAATTAATATTGAAAAGAAAGATTCTACAACTTCATTGATGGCTTATGGTTTATTGCTAGAAGATGCAAAATATTCTATTGAAATTCTTAATGGAAAGATGGTTAGGATCGGCTAAAGCGCTAAAGCCAGAGGAGCTTTGCTCCGATAGGTTAATTAAAATTTTTTTCATAACTAGAATAGATTAAAATTTTTGTTAACTTAAAATTTCTTAACTAAAAATTTTTCATAACTAGAATAGATTTAAATTTTTTGATAACTTTAAATTCTTAACTTAAAATTTTTTATTAAAAATGTCGCAAGCGAAAAGTAATATTAATAATAAAACTGTTGAATTAAAATTACGTAATATTGTTGACAAAAATACCCCTAAAACTATTACGATTAACAAAAAAAAGTATTACATAAGTAAACCAATGATAGAGAATATTCAATTACAAGAAGAAAAGAATGGCGGTATTCTCCCATTAATTCCACTAATAATAGGAGGCATAGCTGCAGCAGGAAGTGTTGCAGGTGGGACAGCTGGTATTGTCCAAGCAGTAAATAAAAATAAATCAGAGAAGGCAGCATTAGAAGAACAAAAACGTCATAACAGAAAGTTAGAGAAAGTTGCTAGGGGAGAAGGAATAGTAGATAATTTTATTAGTAAATTAAAATTAGTTGATGAAGGAAAACGAGTTCTTAAAAATATTCTCCACAATGTTGATGATTTAATTGAAATTAAAGAAACTAAAGATGGTTCTGGAATATATCTAAGTACTAGTATGATAAGGTAATAACCTCAAGACCTTTGGTTCTTTTCGGTAAAACATTTATTTTATTTTATCTTTTAAATTTTTTTTATCTTTTAAAATGAATTCTAAAAATTCCGAAAATTTAATTAAATTAAAATTTCTAATTTAGATTTATTGAATTATCTATTAAACAAAAATAAAAACTCAAATTGTCAGCATATTGGAGGTGACAAGAACAAAGTTCCACACCACTTCGGTGGTGATATACAAAAAACATTAGAAAACTTTCCTGGATTTATTTGGAGTAAATATTCGAAAAAAAAACATCTTCCTGGTCATTCATATACCGGTCCAGGAACTCGATTAGATATAAGACTAGATGAGAATAATAATCCGAAACCAGGTGAAGAACCAATAAATAGAGTAGATGCCGCCGCTTACAGGCATGATTTAGCTTATCGAAATCATGATCTAAGTTCTCGACATGCAGCTGACAAGAAGATGATTCAAGAATTAGATAGTATTCAAAATCCTACATTTAGAGAAAAGTTTGAAAGAATGTTTGTTAAGAAAGCTTTACAAGCTAAAATATTATTCGGCCAGGGTTTAAATGAAAATCATAATTCAGACGTTTATGCATCTGAAATTCATAAAGAATATAGAAAGCCTAAATATTTATTAAAAGTAAAAGTATTTAATAAAGATGATATTTGGAGTGCTGATCTTATTCATATGCCGAATGAAAGGGACCGAACCGAAGGTTCTAAGACAAAGTCTGACTACAAATACGCATTGACCGTTATAGATTTATATACACGATATGCTTGGGTAAAGCGTTTAAAAAATAAAAGTGGTCTATCAGTTAAATATGCGTTTGAAGAAATCTTTAAAGAAAGTAATAGAAAGCCAAAAAAATTGTTTGTTGATAAAGGGTCGGAATTTTATAACCGAAACGTTCAGCCACTATTTGAAACTGTTTATTCCACGGAAAATGCAGGGAAGGCCGTAGTGATAGAAAGATTCAATCGGACGTTAAAAAATAAATTATTCAAGAAATTTACTGAGCAAAAAAATCAGAAATGGTTGAAGATATTACCAGGAATTGTGGAAGAGTACAATAATAAAGTTCATTCTGGTATTGAAGAAACTCCAAAGAATGCTTCTGACGACCCTGATCTAGTACGAAAGAAAATATTCGAGAATAATAATTTGAATGAGAGTAATCCGAATTTGCAGAAACTTAAGCCAAAATTTAAAATTGGAGATAGAGTTAGAATATTTAAATATAAGAATAAATTTGAAAAAGGCTTCGTCGGATACTGGACGAAAGAGATATTTGAAATTTCTAAAATAAATCAAAGTTATCCGTTTACTTATGAAATTAAAGATTTAGATAATGAGGATATCAGAGGCCGTTTTTATCAAAATGAATTACAACGAACTGAGCTTTAGCTTTTTAATTATCATTATTATTATTATTATTTTTATTATTCAATTCTAACATAATATCAAGAAATGATACTCCTTTTTGTAATTTAAATAAAACATAAAGACATAATTGACCACAGTAAGTAGTTCCCGGTTTTTGAATTTGAAATGTATTATAAGTTCCATTTTCAAGTAATTTTTTAACTTCGCTTGTAGGTGGAAGACCGTATGAGTCAAAATAGTAATTATCTCCATTTTTATTAGACATACCTGCTGACCAATGTACGCCTTTTTCATCTGACGTATGGAGATTGGTTACGAAATTTACAGTTATTGATGGAACTTTGTTCCGGGAACTGAAGGTTCCTGTTGGCTTATTTTTTAGGAATTGTAATTCGACTCTCATTAGAACATGAAAATTCTTTATTCCTAATTCATTTGCGATTTTCTTTAGGTCGAAATTTGTCGTAGTTTGCGTTCCATATAATTTAAAAAACTTATTTATGTTGCTCATTTTATAATAAAAAAATTTCTTAAGGGACCCCTAGAAGACAGAAGGGAGGGGGTAGCAGAACTACGTTCATATGATATTGAAGGATATATTCTTGCTGTTTCTTCCACTTTTGTTTCTTCCCCTATTAAAGAAATAATATTAGTCACATGATATATTTTAAAAACCTGAAAGATGGATAAAATTCATGAATTTGAAATTCTCAACTTTTATGATTTTCGCTGTCCTTGAACGGTCATGATTTTGGGGGTGAAAATCGAACCGAAGGTTCTAGGGCTTCGCCCGATTGTAATTCTCAAATTTTGAGATTCTTAACTTTTATGATTTTTTCGGTGTCCTGGAACGGTCATGATTTTAAGGGCGGGTGTAAAATTGTAATTCTCAAATTTTGAGATTTTGAAAAATTTGAAAATTGGGTATTTTTAAAAACGCTTAAATTTTCGCCCTTCGACCTTCGGCCACGTGAAATTTGAAGTCTACCTAAATTTTTGAAATTTTTGAAATTTTGATTTTTTTGAAAAAACCCGCAAAAGTGTGACATCCGGCGCAAGCGAAGCGAAGCAAAGCGTCGCGCCGGATGTCACACTATAAACTACTTGCCTGCATGAGGGCTTCACAGGAAGAATGTCCTGATTGGCTTACAGGTAGGAAACTTACCGGAATTGTTGCAATTCGCCAAAAGTTATTCGGAGAGATATTCGTACCAACATAGATGCCGCTGTCCTTGTTTCCAAGATAAATCTACAAAGCAGCGCAAGAGTTATCAGAATGAATTTCCACAAGCTTGACCATAACTTTTTAACTTCCAACAACTTAATCACCAACAAGCGTTCGTACCGTATGTCAGAGCATCGCATGTGGCGATGCTCCCCAATAGTGGATAAATCATAAAGTCAATCCGTTCGGAATGTTCCTGTATATAAAGATGTAACCAGGCCTGCAGCCACGGGGGCCCCTGAGAGTAAGATACTTATGTATTGAAATAACGCGATCATTAAAAAATCTAAAGGTAAAAATGTCAGGAACAGCTATAAACATATCCTAACCTCAAGAAAAATTAAAAAATAATGATAGAAAAGCAATAGTGCTCAGATTCATACTTTAAGGAAGAACGACTCTTGTGGAAACAACCATGGATGTTTCAGGTGGATTCGCAACCCTTCAGCAGTGTATAAATGAGAGAAAGAACAAAGAATCTACAATATTTATATCCAGAGTTCAAATCGTCGGAATTGATTACCACAAAGTCAATTGCGCAGTTCGTGTCTGGACATTCAATATGTCGTCGGAGTTCAATTCTTTGATGCATAAGGCTTCACCCAGTTTGGTTAGCCACGGTTTGGTATGATACATCATCTGGAAATTAGTGACGTCTGGAAGTCCGCAGATGGCGGACTGCTTTTTATGTGTTCATTTATTACAGTATGTGACGATGTGAACTCTATATATAAATATTGTAAAGGTATTGTTCTTTCTCTCATTTGTACACTGATGGAGGGTGGTGAATCCAAATGAAACATGTGTGGTTGTTTCCACAAGAGTCGTTCTTCCTTATAAATAATGATTAATGTATCAGCAAACTAACATCTGACCTGAAAGTTCAATCCAAGATCTACATGCATCATATTCTAATTTCACACATACGTAAGTTGTCGGTGAGACGTTTCATATGCACCGTAGGCCGACAGCTACTGCCCACTGAGTAATGTCGGTAAACCTAACATACCAGTAATGCAATCTGGCAGCAATATATACGTTGTTGAGTTACTCAAGTAGAAGTTGACTGCTGGTCACTGAGTTTGTCTTTTGTGGTTGAAAATTATATGACTGAATAGCTCATTATTATATGAATCATATACATAGTTGACCAGTTTGCGAGTCAGGCGATGCATTTCACAGGCAAGTAAAGAGAGTTTCTGACTCGATATAATTTGTTGGTCGAAAGTAAAAAGCTATAAATTTACACGTCGCACAGCGTGACGGGCCTTCGCCGTCCAGCGCCTTCTTAACGGTCGATGGTCAAATGGCCATAAATTTATAACTTTTTACTTTCGACCAATAAATTATATCGAGTCAGAAACTCTCTTTACTTGCCTGTGATATGAATCACATATAATTAAAGAAAATTGATAGTTTCCAGTTGTTATTTACATTTGTTTAGAATAGGCAACAATGGACAAATGAGTATCTATCAAATGTGAAAAAAGAAAAAATTAATTTTGTTTATTACAGACAAAAAATGACAGAAAAAATATTCACAATTTCTTATGGGTTGGACTAAATAGTCAAAGTTGCCATCGTATACTGTACAGATAAGAATTGATTTTGCCCCCTCTGAATATTTTGTCTGGCTACAACGCCGGGTGTAACTAAACCCACCGGCCTAGTATTGGCGATTGCACTGTCCGTGATACTTCTTTGTGATACTTATTAAACCAACAGAATCTGATGCTATTATCTGCCAAAAAAGAACCAACAGCTTCACTGAGCCATGTAATCTTTCTGTCAATACATGTACAAAATTAAAAATCCTTGGTGTGACACTAAATGATCACCTAACATGGCATGAACAAGTGAAGTCATCATGAAGTGTAAGCAACGTTTCTTCATACTAAGAAAGACAAAAAGTTATGTCAAATCAAATGGACTCTTGGTTACTTATAACGACATTATTCGCTCAATCATAGAGATCGCCACAACACTGTTTGTATGGCTTCCAATCAGTTTGGAGAACAGACTGAGCAGGCTGCCAAGGCGAGCAATGAGGGTTATCAATCCAGCCAAAATGGTGATTCCCGATATCAAAGAGAGAAGAGAAACTTTGAGTAAGAAATTGTGCATCAAAATAGTGAAAGATGAGAGTCATTTGTTATCAAAGTATATCTCAAAAAGGTTGAAGTACACCAGGCATTTTGAAGTCAAACTCCACCGCTGGAAGAAACGCAAAAGATCCTTCTTCCCCTTCACAACTTTATTAGTCAACAGTGATCTAAGAATATAACACGTCGTGATTTGTAATCGATAAAATGCTTTGTAATATATGTATAACTTGGTTTGTATCTTCTGGTAAATTTCTGTACTTCTGATTACCATTACTTTTTTGAAAAATATACGCGCTATTACTTTTTTTATTTGTCGACGAACTATATGTTTATCATCGTTTCATCTAATCGAGAACACTGATTTCGAATCTGATATCAATTCGCATTAACATTGGACTGCTGTAGAGCCTTAGTACAACATTGCGAAATTTAGGGCGAAAATTGCGTTTTCCTGCTGTTTTTATCTTCCTCAAAGTCACGAATTCTTATGTGTATTAGTTTTTCATCGTGTAAATATGTCATCTTCCACTCGCGTTTATTACTAAGGGCTCATTCACACTGGACACAGCGCGGCGAGCCCTCAAGCGTCAGAATTTTTGTTCAGAACATTAATAAACGTATGTTGCTGTTCATACAGATACGCGTGAAGACGCTCCGGGCTGCGTCCGGTGTGAATGGACCTTTAGATGTCTAGAATTATTTTTGAGAATGCACGGATAGTGCTGCCTATTAACAGTGTGCCTTGCCGAGCCACGTATGGGGCGTGCAATTCGAAGCTAGATTATCATGTCCAAACACATCGAGCGATATTTGGCGAAATTCTGTTGATTCAGCGGCAAATGCGGAACATCAGTACTATGGCGGTATTTTGTCTTATTACTGCTTCATAGAAGAAGAACTAAGCAAAATGCCGAAAAATGAACGAAATTTCAGAAGGTAAAGTGAATTCCTCCAAAAGTCAATAATTTGCCGGTTACCAATATATAACATTTTCACGTTCAGAGCTTCATTCATTGACGTTATTTGTCTTCTCTTACATGTGTTAGTAATTTTCTTTTTCAATGTTACTGCATATGATTCAGAAATACATTTTTGTTTCATGTGATGGAGTTGATTCAGCATGCAAAGACCATATACTAAGCTTGATATGAATTTTCATTAAAATGCATGCACATTCAACTTACCATTTTTCGTTCGTAATCAAAACTTTCAAAAACATTCGTCTGAAATTAATATGATAGAGTTGCAACTCCGCATTTATTAAATCCCCAATGTGTATACACCTTCGGTTATTATTCAATCAACTCGAGCTGAATATAGTTGGGAATTGTTACCGAATGTGAGTTATGCAAATCTTGCAGTTTTGAAGAAATTACCACGGAACTGACTGATCATGATAGAGTAATGTAGAAGGAATGATAGTATTTTTCAGATCCTGCGTGTCATGACGGCCTTGGAGAGGTAATATTTGTCAAATTAGCAATTCGATAGGTTGCTACTTTCATGCCCAACCTCAAGGGTGTATTTTATTCTTAAGCGTGATCATATCACAAGCAACCTTCCACTGGCAGAGCAAAATCACATAATAAAAAGTATTTTATAATTCCTTTTGAATAGCATCATTATGTGTTATCACGAAATGAAAAGCCTTGCTATTGTTAATAGGTTTATCTCCTAAATTTTCGCCTGCACAGGCCGCATCAGAGGATACAAAGGGAGGTAGGCTTTACAAACAATTTCAAAATTTAGATTTTAGATATATGACATATATAGACAATATGATAAAAATAGGTAAGACAACATTCAGGCATAGAAAACTGTTCATGTAACGCAGTGGAAGATATCTTGGTGGGAATCATAGTGTCGTAGGTAGCATTAATATTGGACAAGCAGCATCAAATAGAGTCAGTCACTTTATAGGAATAAGAATTGTTGATATTGATCTTTTTCTTCACGGGAGTTAATTTGTGGGTGATAAATATGAATGAGTTGTGCTTCCATGAGTCTTATGTTCGTGTTATCTCGTTCATGTGATAATATTTCGGTTTTAGTGTTACTGTTATTCGTGTTGCAATTCTTTAAATGTTTGAATATTGAAGATGTTTCACGTGTGAAATGTTCTTTAATTCTTACATGGAGTGGCCGAATTGTACTTCCAATGTAGAAGTGTTGACATTGAAGACATGTTACCTTGTAAACAACATTTTTTCTGAAGCATATTTTTCTGAAGCACTTTTCTTTTTTCGAATTCTGTATGAAGTATTCGGGATAATCATTTAATCTCAAAACGTTATCGAACTGTTGGAGATATTCTTGTTCTGCAGTCGGATTTGAGCATCGTTCAGATATGCGTTTTCTCTCATTTCTTATAATTGCTGTTTTTGATGTGTTGGATGTGTTTGAATGATAATTAAGAAAAATGTTTTTCTTCGATGGTTTCTTGTAAAATTCAAATGTAACTTCATTGTGAGAGGTAGAGAGCGTGAAATCCAGGAGACTTAAGCCTAGTTCACAATAGCGTGTCTTATGACAAAATTGTCTTATGACTAATGTGTCATAAGACAAAGTCGGTTCACAATAAAATGTCTCACAAGAGAATTTCTTGTCATATGACAGAAATCAGAAGCTGAAATTAGTTTATCTTCATCGGACAAGTCAGATGAGATATCCAATCTTAGTGCTTGTCGCACACATCACATGATCAGTGTGTGCATGTGCAGTGTGTGTGTGTGTGCATTTGAAACAAGAATGTAGACAGCAGTGCAGCGACTGATTGAATGTGTTAGAAGCAGACCTCTTCTTTATGATAAGACTTCGAAGGACTATAGAAATAGAGTAATAGAAACTATAGAAACAGACTATAGAGACTATAGGAACACTTGGTAGACCATTTTTTGGAGGAATTTTTGATGCAATTTTTTACATGGCATTTTGAATAATTGATCGACGAAATATTCCACCATCACCCTCAGATCCTGCTGCTGCGACGTCTATCATGGTCAATTTGCAGTCACTGTCACACACAGCCATCAAGACGATTGAGAAATTCTTTTTATAATTGAAGAACTGTGACCCGGAATTTGGTGGTGCTTTTATGTAAACATGTTTCCCATCCAAAGCACCCAAGCAGTTATCAAATTGCCACCTCGTTTCGAAGGCTCGTTGAATACTCTTCCAATCTAGATGCTCCGGTGAAGGCAAAAATTCAGGCTGCAGCACCTTGTACAGCGCATCACATGTCTCTCTTATGATCATGGAATTATTGTTGATCTTCCTACACGAAACATGTAAGATAAAGAGACTTGCATGTCACCAGAAGCAAGATAGCGTAGTGTTATTAGAAGTCTCTCCGAAACAGAGATAAATTCTCGACGACTGTGCTTTTGCAAAATGGGGTAATGAGTTTCACTAATTGGTCGAAGGAATCACGAGTCATGCGAAGAAATCGAAAAGAATCTTCTGGTGATGATTTGAGCTCTTTGAATAAATGTGCAAATGCTCCGAATTTGCAGCGATTTCGAAAAATTGGATTCACGCCCCATCGTCGACGACGTCTGAAGCGATTTTTCAAAATAATCACAGAGAGAGAGCACGCTTCTGCCTTCCACTGAGCATCATATTCGAAAATGAATTCCTAGATGAGCATTTGCTGATCTCTTGTCATATAGCAGAGTGTATTGTGAATCGATTTGTCACACGACATTTGTCATACAAGACGAACGGATGTTTTAAGAAAATTTGTCATAAGACAATTTTGTCATAAGACACGCTATTGTGAACTAGGCTTTAATTGATTATCCTTCTTGGGGAATTCGATTTCAAACTGGACATTGTCATTTTGATTACTGAGAAGAGTATGGAATTCTTCATCACTTTCTTTGTTTTTGTCTAGCACGAAACAATCGTCAACATATCGTTTGAAAGATGTTATTGTATGAATGCTTTATAATGCCTGTCTCTCTATACTGTCCATGAAGAGGATAGCCATTCATGGATAGCCGACTGCAAAACAAGAATACCTCCAACAGTTCGATAACGTTTTGAGATTAAATGATTATCCCGAATACTTCATACAGAATTCGAAAAAAGGAAAGTGCTGCAGAAAAATATGCTTCAGAAAAAATGTTGTTTACAAGGTAACATGTCTTCAATGTCAACACTTCTACATTGGAAGTACAATTCGGCCACTCCATGTAAGAATTAAAGAACATTTCACACGTGAAACATCTTCAATATTCAAACATTTAAAGAATTGCAACACGAATAACAGTAACACTAAAACCGAAATATTATCACATGAACGAGATAACACGAACATAAGACTCATGGAAGCACAACTCATTCATATTTATCACCCACAAATTAACTCCCGTGAAGAAAAAGATCAATATCAACAATTCTTATTCCTATAAAGTGACTGACTCTATTTGATGCTGCTTGTCCAATATTAATGCTACCTACGACACTATGATTCCCACCGAGATATCTTCCACTGCGTTACATGAACAGTTTTCTATGTCTGAATGTTGTCTTACCTATTTTTATCATATTGTCTATATATGTCATATATCTAAAATCTAAATTTTGAAATTGTTTGTAAAGCCTACCTCTCTTTGTATCCTCTGATGCGGCCTGTGCAGGCGAAAATTTAGGAGATAAACCTATTAACAATAGCAAGGCTTTTCATTTCTTGATAACACATAATTAAAGACAATGATTTCAATTAGCTTTGAAAGATGTAAATGGGTTCAGATTCAAGAAATGAAACATTTAGTGAATCGTGCCGGTGAAAATTGAAATAAAAGTTGAAATTTCAGCCAAGAAAGCACGAATAGCATCGCGACATTTTCATGAAGACTTCCATTATAATACGAATCATGAAATTCCTTTAATAATCAGCTTAATTTCCACTTAATTAAGATGTTTGTTTGCAAATATTCATTCGTTTTGATATCCAACGTGTTTCATACTACTTGGAAATTGTGCTCATGTCGATAGTATATAAACACATGAATAAATTGCAAAAATATAGGATTTTAAAAACTGCTCAAATAATTTTTGGACCGCAGGAACTTAATCTCCGCAAAAACTGAATCTTTTCATATACAAATTTTCACTGTTTACAGATTCTTTTTTGAGTCAACACTATACCTACTATATACTTACTATGTGATAGAATCTAATATCAAATTTATCCTATGTAGAATAGTCACACATATGGATTGTTGTGAGAAACGGCTGTGGACCTATGAGACGTGAAATGTAGCCGACTGTCTTCGTAAATTGTCTTATTAAGTTATTCACTTAAAGATTAGAAGAATGATGTTTGTGTTAAACACAAGAAGAAATACTTCTATTTTAATTGAGATGCATACCCAATTAATATGCTATTTAGCAACCCGTATTAAGCCTACTATATACAATCAAATAATGTACATTGAACGTAGCATCAAATAACAAAATATAGTAGCATCCATAAAGCATTTCCGAACTTTCTATGATGGCAAATTTTAAATACCGTACGGGGCAGAATTTGAATAAAGCGACAGTGGAATTTGCGTTTAATAGCGGCGGAGTCTCCTCGTGTTTGATCATGTCCATGTAATGACCATCCTTCCACATTCCCCTGCTCCAATGAATCAATTGTTGTGCACGACTGAAGAGGTCTGCAAGTATTCATTCTCATAAATCGTGTTCTCTGTCGTGGTGGCTACATGTGTTGAGATTCGGAAATGGAACAGAAGTTGGAGAAGTCAACAACATGCATCATATCATATGTTGCATCACCTTGCACCCTATGTAAGCGACAAGCTGAAAATGACGACTATTTAGGTATATCATTGGATCTCTTGGAAGCTATAGAACTAAAAAGGAAAATTTAGAAACATTAAATTGACTTCATTCAGACTTAAAATATAAAAGCATACGAGTATTTAACTTGGATGATAAAGCAGATGTTCAAAAACCAATAAGGACAACTATGTAATGTGTACTTATGGCGCACAGTTTAAGCATTTCCCCGTTCAATACAAAATTGCTGTTGGTTGCAGCATTCCGACAAAACAGAGGCATTTCACCAAACAGTCGCGTAAAATGAGTTTTCATAGCTTCTATATGAGTACGAAAGAGTGAAACATCAAGATATGTAGGCCTACAGAACGCATATTTGAATTGCATTTTAATGGCAAAAATTTTCTAAAAGCAGCAGAAATAGAAGATGATTCACCTACTTCTACAATATGACTTCACTCTAAAAAGATGAGGTAAAATCTACAGGCCGGCGAATTGCAACATGAGTATTCAGACATAATCCTACTCATGTATTTTTGTCATTTTCCGTGACACCTTGGAAGCGTTTCCACTTTTGGAAAGTGGACTCATTGATTAAGATTAATGATACGAGTACATCTGAACTGATATACCGCTCAGTTGTTTCAAAACATGCACACCGCACACACATACATAATTAGAAATTATGAAGCAATTTATTTGAACTTGTAGAAGCGGTTTTTATGCGGGCAATCTTTTAGAATTGCTCCATCATTTTCTTTAGCTTTATGAACCGTAGTAGCTTTTCATGTAGGGTATTTGCGAATGCACAGGATGGAATCCAAAGCATCTGGAATATTAAGTCAGCATTTTCTTTTGTTTATAATCAATCAAAAGTTACCCGGTTTTGAAATTTTGAAATTTTAGCACTCAGGTACTAAAATATTCATGGTAAATTCATGGTGATATCACAGACTTCGATAGCTCAGTTGATAGAGCGTTGGCTTATTCTGCCAAAATGCGGTGGCTCAATTCCAACAAAATGCGCAAGTCTGTGAAATGTATACAATGTTGCAAATTCTCAATAGGGCATCATTTTTCCGATTTGGCAACATGCTTCCAATTTCTGCGCTATTGTGCCATCCAAATTCGGAGCGTACTGTAGATAAAATCAGTTCACGCCTGGACGAGACTCTCTGACTACATGACATAACAGCAGGTTTAGGGTCGAAGCAGGATCTCGGCAGGACCCCCTGACTGCCGCACGATGATCGCCGAAGCAGGATCTCCCATGACTGACTTGCCGCACGATTATGTATTGTTCTCCTTCATTTTGTAGTCCATAATTGTGGTTACTTGTTCGGACAAATTACACATTTGCGAGAAATTTCTTGAGAGATTAGTTTGTGAGACTGATTAAAGTAAATATCAGGCATGCAAAGCTGGCTGGTTTTCAACAAATGTTAATTTTATCCTATAAATTCGTATTTCATGCTTTTAAATTGTGATTGATCACACGTGACTTGTCTATGTGAGCGCTTAATCAGTCCTCGTAAATTTGTGAGAATGCCAGATCAGTCTGCGGAATGACTGCCAAAATTTGTTATGATCTAGTAAATATCATGTTTCCTGTATCTTAGTGTTGTTGCACACAAAAGTTGGCATCGATTTTAGAACTTTTACAAAATAAAACTGTGCCATAGAAAGCTAGCCATAGACACGGACAAAATAATACCAAACTCTAATAAGAAAAAATCGCATTTATGTGATGCACAGCATGGATGCAAAATGTATACATTTCTGAATTGCTTTGGCAAAGGATGAAGTCCGAAACGTTGGTCCAACGTCATTTCTTGCCTTATCTTCAGGAGGCTTCCCACAAAGAACAATATAAATTTACAAACAGTTCAAGAAGCCCCAGTCCAGATATTGAAAGCAGGTCCATCTATACTTTCTAACCAATGGTCATTTGAAGTCAGAAAGCCACTAACTGCTAATTTCACTTAATGATGAGCATTTAAGATCCCAAAACGCTGTTGTAGAAATCGCATGACTGATTTCTCCCGATTGTATGCGAAATAAAGTTTTTGACTCTAGTGATTTATTATAAAGTTGACTAAACAGTGTCTGCCGTTTTTCAAACTTTATATGACAATTGGTCAGCGATAGAATGAGGAGAAGCCCTTTACATTATAAGTGTTGCATTATGCCATTTGAAAAACTTTGGTTTTTTTGTCATTTCAACGAAATTTATGAAGAAAAGACCAGAAATCATTGCTGAATAAAAATGGATTAAAATAGAGGTCTTTCAACGCACAAAATTATGATACCAAAATCAAATTTAAATCATTTGAAATCACAGAAGTTTAGTTCAATAGAAATCAATATCCGAGCTTCCATGATCTAGCATCTCATTTCGGTTTATATGGTTTTGCCTAATTTGCAATTTACATGAATTTCGGATACTCATAATTTTCAGTCGCTGACATCGAACCCTGACTCCAAAACTCGTTGAATTTGGCCATCGAACTCATCAATAAAATATTCAAAATTTGCAGAGTATACACTTTGATTCCTTTGCTTCAAAACTTTAAAGGACCGAGCGAACGTGTCTATCGGGCTTCAGTGCTTTGAAAATATGAATTATCCAAGTTCATTACGGCAATATGAATATCTTCTCTGTTCAAGCATCGGCTTGTTCTTGAAGAATGGACATATGATATTTGGTTGGTTGCACATGTAAATCTATGATTCTTGAGAAGATCAAAACCAGGTGGTGTGTGAGTTCTGGTTTAGGCTCTTAAGAAGTGCTTATTAGTGTCGAGAGATAGTTTTTTTTAATGCAAATGCTTTGGTCAATAAAACATCAAAAGCGCATGCAGCCTACAGCAGCTGAATAGGAAATTGACTTTAGGATTTACAATAAGTATTGATTTTGTCGTCATGAAGCCTACAATCGCATCCTACATCTCTACACGATGGACATTGACGTGTGAACGTCTGAACACCAAGTTTTTGAGCTTGTCATGTCAATTCAAATTCAATGATCGCATTCAAAACGTCTATCAATGCTGATCAATAAAGTTTCAAAATTTGGACTAAACTGATGTGAAATTATAAAAGACACTGGTCAAGATTTGTTCCGCAAACTAACACTACCATTCAACTATGTGGCATTTAACTTCTGATCAAGTTTGAAAAGCCGCTGTGCATCATATATGATCTTGATATTTTTCTGTCTTGTAGCAGCTGCCAAAGTTACCACGCTACCACCTCAGCATAAAAACGAATCAATGACGATTATGTGATGACGCATACACTACTTTCTAATAATTTGCTTCAGTAAGTTTCACTAAAATCTATTTATTTGAAATTTATTTAATTTATTTCATCATTTTATTGAAACCATCAGCATGTTTCTACTTATTAACTTCTATAGATAAAATAATCGTAGTACACCATATTCTGCAGGGAAATTTAACAAAAATGTAGGGCCATAAAGTAAGTATATTAGGTAGAGTAGCAACTCAGCAATAATTAAGTCCACTTTGTGAATACAGTTTCGATTTTATTAAATGATCTCGAATGAGACCCAGCATCACATGTGAGATATGCAAATTTTTACATTTTTTGGAGAAATTTGGATTTGATTGATCGTGATAGCAAAACAAGGAATATAGAATAGAAAGAATATATAGGAATTATATATAGAAGGAATAAAATAACCACTGACAATGATCACAATGAACTAAAAAATGTAAATGGGTCCGCATTACTATTAAGATTTGAGTGAATCATGAGATTAATTATACCGATGAAAATGGAATTAAAGACTTGAAATTTCAGCCAAGAAATCACAATAAGATGTCGACGTCTTTATGAGGACTTGCATTATAATGCAGCTCATGAATTTCCGTTGATAATCAGCTTAATTTCAGCTTTATTAAGATGCCTGTTAGCAGATGTTCATTTCTTTTGATATCCAAGTTGTTTTATACTACTTATAAAGGGGATTCATCTCGGTAGTACATAAATTTGCAAAATTTTAGAATTTTGGAAACTGCTCAAATAATTTTTTTGGACCGCAGGAACGTAATCTCCTCAAAAACTGAGTCTTTTGATGTAAAAATTTTCACTGTTTACAGATGGATACTTTCTTGAGTTGACACTACCTACATATACTTACTCTATGTGTAGGTAACCTTCTCATCAAAGTTCTCCGAAAGTCTCGTACAGGCGCTACAAGCATCTCATAGCTACATCTCTACAAGCTACTATGCAAATACTGCGGATATTCAAAGATGAGATCAAGTAAGCACTAATATACAATTTCAGTGAAGCATCATTCAAAACATAGATTATACGGGTAGCTAATTACAGTGTTCACATCATTTACCGGCAAAAATGCATTCTGTGTATTGTTCTGCAAAGAGAAAGCGTTAGAGAAGATGGGACATCAAACACAAAAAGGTGGCAATTAAACTTCAATAAAATCCATCAAAAGTTATTGGTAAAGGTATTATGGCACACATGCATCACTGACATATATAACTGATCCATATGACTGATATTATTTTCATAACATTGGTGACTAGATGTGCATAGGAACTAAAAATGAAAGCGAATTATATGCCCGCAAATGATTGTGTATGCTTCGATCGTGCTCTTTAGTGGCAATAACTGTAGTATCGACGAATACATGTAAAACCACAGAATTAGATTCATTTGCGCGCGTCTTCGGTTTCCTAGAAAGGAAGAATCGTATGTAACCTTAATATCAAAATGGCACATGACAGAATTAGACAACTTGCGTCTTCTTGAATGGATAATTCGTGTATCGCTTGCTATTGGAAATCGCAAAGAATAAATAAGCTGTCAGCAGAGGACACCAGAGCCAGTGAGAGATGCAGATCACGAGAACGATGAGAACGAAAGATCAAAAGAGAAATAAACACCAAGGTCTTTTATTTGGTGAAAACAAAGTAAAGCATGTCCACTGAACACATAATTAGATGATATAATTCGCTTGCGCTTCAACGAAATATTCATGTGAAAACATTTCTTTACGTTGAAATATAATTTCCACTTTGTGCACCAATTACTCAACGCTGACAAATCACTGCACAAGGCCAATGTAAGTACTCGTAGATATTAAGCGCGATGGGAAAGTGCGGTATAGCCATGCAAAATTCAAAACAAGTTAAACTATACTATTGCAGGTCTGCAGTCAACCAACACATTAGATATTTTCATTAAGGATGGTCAGGTGTATAAAGCGATGAATTTCATCACCCGGGCACCGATATGAAAATCCAAGACTCGGGCTGATATTTTGGAGACAATTCGTCGAGACTTGCATTGATTTCGCAAAAACATGAGATCAATTAATTTCATGTTAACTAAAATTGAGGTGTATAACCCACTCGCATAAAATTCAGTGATTTATTGGCGCCTTAAGGATAGGCCCAATAAATCACTAATTCATCTGCAGAATGCAGCTTCATGCACAACCAATCAAATTACAACTGCGAATTCATCAACGTACATGTACACAGATGTAACAACGCAGTTAGGTCACATCCTACTCGTATCAAAAATTATGTGCAGCTGAATTATAAGGTCAGTTCCTAAGGGTTGGTCTGTTCAAATTAATTTGAATAATAGCGATGCGCTCTTGGTCTATTTCCTGCAAGTGCATGATATTACATAGACTTCTATGTAATATGGGCTAGAAAGTCGCAAGAAATTGACATTGAGTTCTTCTAAGATCTGGTCAAACAAATGTTCAGAAAGGCATTCATTCGTGAGCCTGTAGATTGAAGACTGTTTTAAGTTATCAGTAGATCTATTTCAATTAATTATTCAAATAATTGGGAATTATGCTCTTTTAAAGATGAATTCTGAGATAATTTTCATTATCGTATGAAAAGTCATGTAAGCGATCATATTCGAGCTTCGAAGCACATTATCGTTTAGATAGACATAATAGTTAACGATCATCAAAAGAGAAATAACCGTCTTTTATATGCTGAACACAACATAAAACATGTCCATTAATCACATAATTAAATGATATGATCCTGGCATTAAACGATGTTCCTGGATGTATGTTGTGGTGATACGTGCACGTGTTAGAATCATCAAGATTATCGGTTTAATGCAGGGTTGGCCAAAGTGTAGCCCATGGCCTCCTCAAATACGGCTATCTTCCTCTTCTAAAAAATTTCGAACATCGTTTAAATTTAAACATCTGTACCCTCATTTGCAACGCTTTGGATTACGTCTTCTCTCAATGTTTGGAAGTACCTACCTATCTATTCAGCATTTTCCGCAATCAAATCGCTCAAAGAAGAGAGAGAAATCATATGAATCAAACATCTCTTGAGACCTGTCTTCCCTAACCTCAAGAAGAAGCTGGCCTCCAAAATACAGGTACACCATCCCATTAACTTGCAAGCAACCTGTGTCGCTTTTGTAAACATGCTTCTAAGAATGAATTTTGGGAAAATTCTTATCCAAAATGTTTTTACGTTTTCGTCAAATGCTTTCATGATGAATATCAAGATAATTTGACATTTACTTGCTTTGCGATGCGTCTAGTGGGAGGAAGATAGTGAAAAAGAATGGAATAGTGAAGTAGAATGCGTCCGTGTAAAGTTTGGACAACCCTGGTTTTATGAATAGTGACAAAGAAGTTCAGCATAGATCGATCTACAACATAATTATGACTTGAGCACTGAAACCGAACACATCAGTAACCGAAATTCATCAATCTACATTCATATGAATAAGGAGCTAGAATCAATTGAATTCCAGGAGCCAGAATCCTTGAAATCGATCGGTTCTGGCAAAAATCATCGGTTCCCGACAGTCTTGACATCAACTGTGAATAATGAAATTCAAAATAAAAACGAAAGATGTTCAGTTGGACTTACATTTTCATCTGTTCCATCCACTTTCAGCAACTGAAAGGCAACTGTCTGATTGGCAAGAGTTCCGCTTGCAGTATATTCAATCCTTTGATAGCGTGTTACGTGAGAGTACTGAAATGAAAAATATTAAAAGTCACTCCGGATTCAGGCAAGATGAATCAAATCCTTCTTTCACTAGGTGGTCATGCAAATGAAATTAACGGCATGAACATTTAACATTCCAACAAAATTTGAAATGGGATTCCCATATCGATAACGTGACAAAGAAAGCATCACAGTGTATATTTCTTCTGAAAAACTGAAAAGAATACCCGGAGTTAGTAAAAACGATCTACTGAGTGTATATAAATCATATATTGCAAGTATATTAGAGTACAATTGCCCTGTGTTCATGAACATGACTCAAAAGTCAATTCGGAAAATTGAAAGAGTAAGGAAACGCTGCCATTACATCATTTGTGATTGCGGTGACTACAGGAATTGCCGGTTATTACCTTCATTCATCGAGCGTGCAGATAAAATCGCTCTTCGAACGTTTTCAGATATCTTGAAACCGAATAACTTCATCTATCACTTGGCTCCCCGAAGGTTACCTGTAAGCGGTCATTTTGAGATACCCTTGTCTCATTCCATGCGTCGATCATCAACTTTCATTCCTTACTGCACTAGACTGTTCAATAAAATGTATTTTGCTTCACAAACGTCTGACTAACTTTCTCGAATTACTTATTATCACTATCTTTTATATTCAGTATTAAGGAATCCGTAAAACCGATCTTCGTTTTACGGATTCCTTCATACTGAATATAAATGATGAATATTCCGTTGTTTCAAACTATCACTATCTTTGTTCTTTCAAAATTTCAGTTGTATTCGATGTGCGTATTGAATAGTATGTATGATTTCCATTATCAATGAACAAGATTATAGATTGTAGAACGACATTGATTGACCATCAGAAAATCCTGAATAGTTGATTTTTACTAAGTTCTAAATAAACACATAGATGCAATTACATGCTAATTCTTGAAAAGTATTAAGGCACACTTAATTAAATACAGATGCAAAGGCATTGCTCCCAAGACTAATTTTCCTTTATAGATATTGTGTCTAATAATAAGTTGAAATTACAGTATCTTACCGATTTAAGCAATTGTGGCAGTCCTACTGTTTCATTTGTCCACGCATGTAATGCATGATCAACTGCCCCAATGGCCATACGACGCCATGTCTGATTCACACTGGTAATTGAACCAAATAATGGATGAGCTGTGAGGATTCGAACCTTGGTTTTCCTGAATTTTTCCAAAACTCCCATAAACGAATCCTGAAAGAGCACTAAGTTAAGTTAGATGAATATTAATATTATAAAGACAACTGTGTACTTACAAACCCTGGGAAAATCCAACTTTCATCTTCTTTTAAGTTTGAGGTCAAAAGAGCCTGAAAGTGATTGCGAAACACTGCCTATTTTTCATTGAGACTCACACCTTCATCTATTCAAATAATGCAATAAAATTAATAGTTAAATAAAAAAAATTAATTTAATTGCAAGTATAAACTAATTGGAATATTTCTCAATGCAGCAATCGCAGTATGAATGTGTAAATGAGAAATGCGGTGTTTTCTCAACAGTAAGCCGCGGGTTCTATTTGAGGGTCCCTAGTTTGTGATTTAGCTGTCTCGATATTTTCGTGATAGAATACAAATATAGTGTGCATAACTGATGAGGCGGAAAACAAAAGAGTACACTGAAAATCGCTGGATACGAAAATTACATACAAACATATGCCAAAATTACATACAATTTGAAACTAACATCTGATACGAGATTCTCGTATCTCTGTTAGAGATCTGTTGTATCTCTGATACAGAGATCTGCTATGTTTTTCAGACGAAGCCTCCCTTACTTTCGTATGTGATTGGTATGTAACGATATAAACTATTCTATCTGTGATTGGCTGTTTTACGCTGAAATACGAGTTGTTGGTATGTTTTATATACGAGACCCGATGAAAATTGGTCTTCATTCGTATGTGTTTAGTATGAGCAGCTTTAAGTCACACAGTAAAAAATTATATGTATAACATATTACTGTCAAAACTTTTTTCAGTAATACCAGTCGTGAATATTTTTTACAGAGTGATATTTAATTAGGTTAGATTTATAGTGAATTTTGTACTCCACGAGGATGTCATCTTTGCTAACTGTCTAGCAACATAAACAGGACGTGTCGTTAGCCCTACTTTATGAACCAAGCTCATAGACATCAATTCATATTAGAGATATCTTCCGTGAAATCATGTTGAGTTATATATCTCAAACATAACTATTTTTGCGTTCATGAATTATAATGTGTTTTTATTTCGGATTAATAACAAGCCTATTTTGAAAATTACATAATGCATAAGTGTTGATGGTTGAATAATTATTGATTATTCATCAAATGCCTTCGAATTACGTGTATTGAAATCGAATTCATTATTGAAAGTATGACGATTGAATATCATTATCTCACTACTTACAGAACAGTGGTAACACTAGTGTGATCTTTATTGACAAAAGGCCTTAAATCAACATACTTTGGACATGATTGATGCTTTCTTTTAACATTGTGCTGGTATTTTTTTCGTAAGTAAAGCATACCACATTTGAAATAACATGCGAAAAGCATACAAATATATACAAAGAGAATACAGAAATTTACCAAAAAATACTTTGGTATGCGTCCTTAGCATGTGATTGGTATTGAGCGATTTATAGTGTAGAATTCGGAGAAATGATTGCGATGGTGATAAGGACCTCGACACGAAGGATTTTCAAGAAGTAAAATCGGAAGCTCATGTTGATAGACTATGTGGCATAAACTATTTTGCATTTATCGACCGCTTTGTATTGATTTTTGTGAGCATTAGTTAAGCAATTATCCATTCTATCATTTCTTATCATTCTGACAAGCATAATTTATGCTTCAGATAACCGTGAAAATATAGTTCATAGACAATTAGTTTTGTTTTACGATGGAAAGCAACGCAAGGGGCAATAAAACAGTTGTGATTTATGTTTTACTGTTGAGCTTATTGTGCAAGTCAAGAAATCAGGGTCAGCTTCTATTTGAGTTGTTCAACAACGCGTTTATAGCTGTCAGATTGTATTACTCGTATGCTAAGTTCACTGAAAAGATACTAGCTTATTAGATTATTCAGTCGGCAATAACCATAGGGCAATGCATAGGCTAACCACGTTTTAAATAACTTAGAAATGAAAACAATTTCGATTTTGTTAATTTTTACGAACCGAAAATATAAAGGTTTGAAACAATTACAGCCAGACATTTATCAAAAATTTGAAACATCATCAGATCATAGATTTATAAAAGGGCAGCCATCAGCTCAGTGGGGACAGGATCCGGTATTGGAAATTTCCTCCAAGGCTTCCATAAAAAAGTCAGGCAGGGATCGGGGCTCCCTACCGAATGAATGTCGTCAACTGTCTGTCAATAACAGACAACAAACTGTCGACATCATTTAGAGAATACCTCTGCTTTCACTCACATTATGTAATGTCAGAAGAGAAAAATGGTATTAGTCAGAAGGCAATTTTATGGGGACAAAGGCTTACAGAAAAAATTCCAAATCAATGCAAATGTAATTCTGAAATATACTTAAAAGTGCGAGCACTCTATCTTTACTGTCAATTTAGTTTAAAGGGCGATTCATGCGCTTCCACAGGATGCATAACTGTAACTATGTAATTAAAACAGATCACAACGCTTGGGACAGGCTTTTCTGGTGCTTTTTCTGCCTAAAGCCAAATTATCATCATCAATTATCACTCACCGCTTCTAAAAATCGCAGTAGCAATTCCTCTCGTCCAGGTGACAAAATACAAAGATTGGCTGTGATCTGTTTTCCGTACAAATCTCGATGCATCTGTCCATTGACCAACTTATCGACCAGCAACTGAAGGGAGTCCGTTTCTTCAAGACCCACGGAAAAGAAAATAGATCCATCAAATTGTCTTATCAGCTGGGATGCATCTAAAAATATCAAATAAACCTACTGATGATTACGATAATTTCCTTCTCAGGGAACCTCAAAATGTAGGCTTCTCCGATTATCTTACGTGAACTGAGAAGTAACTTTAGAGAAGCTTTGCAGGTGACCGAAAAAATTGATTGATTGATATCATCGATAAATTACAATTATTTGATTGATTGATTTGGTATGATTGTGAGTTTAGCATCCGGAAAATGAATGCACGGCTGGGCGGCTTTGAACCACAGTCATCGCTCTGCAATCTTGAACCGCAATCTAGACCATCGCTCTGCAAGGTTAGTTATTAATGCCACAGGGAAGAAGCGAATTCAATTGAAGAATTAGCTTTTCCCTGCCGGTGGCTTCATCCCCACAGACAATCATAGTGTTAGTTGTCAAACCGAACTACTAATCTACTAATATCTGAAAGACTTCTAAGACTTGAGTCCTCAAAAGAGTCCAACATAGGACAAAATGCTTGATATTCGACGAAAATAGCTGCACGTCTTGCCGAACTTGAGGAAAGGTTGAATGACTGCTTAAGTTGAACTGCAGCTACCAACTTGCCACTATTTTATAAGGTAAATAAGGCACCTTCAACGGGTACTGATGCAGCTAAAACTGAATACTAAATTGAATACTAAATACATTGAAACTAAATGAATACTCCGCTCAATGTTGCTGCCATTGATTTTTGAATATGCTCTCATTACAGGTATGAAACCCACCCAACAATGCAACACAATGTGCACGATGTAACAACAGGCCTAAATTCTTAATAAGCCTATACTTTTCTGACAAGCGCCAATAAATTTAGAGCAAGGGAGATTTTCATCACATTGGCCACGCTGCCTCTTTTAGTCCTTGCGACAGAACAACTTTCTATCCTCTACCCATTTTTCTTTTTTGTCATACATACTGACCTCATACTGACCTGATATTTAAGCCTACTTTTATTTTAATGATGACGTAGCTAATTCTGACTTGAGGCGTAGCACTGTTAGAGGAGTTCGTTTGCAAATATGTAAACCAGCAATTTCATGTGTCAGTTGTTGTGTCATAAACACTAGAAGATGCAGCGTGGCAGGTGTGATAAAAAACTTCCTTGCTCTCAAATTTTTAATGAGAGTGTGTCAAACCGCTGTCAGCTCCGAGATGAGCAGCGCCAATATCCGTGTGCAAACTGCGAACTGAAAATCACACATCGAATTGCAGTCATTGATGAATTCTACCGGGAAGTTGGTGAACAAGTCTTCCTCCTCCCACTATTTTCTAACAAAAGAAATGATCTGACGGTGTTACATTATCGACAAATCTTGTGTTCAATAATCTATCTTCGAATATGATAGATTCGTGGCGATCGTAGTATTTTGACGGACTTCACAGAAATTGGCATACGATGAAAGACGGTCGATCCTATTCAACCAATGCATAAAGATTCGTCCTCTCCCCTGCCTTGTCAACACTTTTTCATTGGACTGCCCTTCAGCAAACTGACGTGCTTTCTTACTCAGTGGGTAGAATAGATGATCTCTATGTAGCAAGCACTCGTGAATATCTTCTCATATAGTGTAGCCATCTTGTGCGAATAAAGCCATCCGATTATCGACCGTTGAAGGCGCTGGACGCCGATGGCCTGTCTCTCAAACTTTTAACATTTAAATTATTAGTATATCGGCCTGCAAATTGAAAAGGAGAGTATTGATTATTTTATTTTCTCACATTCTCGACCATATTCTAACGTCTTGCACGTAATAGTGCGTTTATTATGGTAGTAAAATTTACTATTATTGCATATTGCTGCACTAAATTATTTTCCGCTTTAGCTATGTTTCATGTTATGTATATAAGGATTGTTAATATTATATGCTTAAATGTTGTTGATATGTCTATTGGCATTGTTTTACGTACAAGGAGCTTAATAGGACAATGATTTTAGCCTGTAGTAAGAAAACGTTCATCCATAGTGACATAATTTGAAAAAGCCATTAAAAGTGCACTTATTCATATATTATTGTAGCTATATTATTATTGTATTATAGTAATTATAGTACCAGTATTGTCAATGACGACATCTACGTGCACATGTATTGACCTGTATTTTTTGCTCTCTTATTCCAATGATCGCTATGTTTTAGCCAGTCTTGATGTGTTCCAGTAAAGAGATCAGGCGTGGCCATTGTAAAAAAGGTGTTCCGATTTATGCGTCAAATTAAATACATTTCCATTATTAAGCCTAATTCCAATATACTGAACTCACATTGGAAATATATGCGATTCATCAGACAGAAAGTTTGAAAATTGCAACACATAGGACGCTAAATGAAGTGCTTTACGAAACATGCAACAGCAATTTTCGACATGTGGATCGAAATGCAGGCGCATTGGATCAATACTTATCAATTTTTAAGACTACAAAGTGCTTAGCAAATTCCATTGCTTATAATGTCAAATAAAGTTCAAAGGGACGGAGACAACCCCCAAATGCATCACCAAGTACATCTCTGACAAGAAATCTACAGGGACGACCGCATAGAAACACTGTTCAGCTAACAGATCTACAACACTACCATTCAACCATTGAAATTACCTTGTCACTAACAACTTACTTACTATGTAACAACTGTTTCTGTACAGTCGCCCCTGGTAATTTGGAATTACATCGAAATGATAAATGAACATACTCACAAATTGAGTCATCATGGAAAATAATTAAACGTTGAAATCTTTCGAATTCCACCAACACTTTAGTCATGCTAAAAATCGTTTCGATGCTTGGAGTCACGACAAGCACATTTGAGCTTGGTGATCGATATTTATCGCATGATGTTTCACCGACGATTATTGTCATAATTTCACTTGATGAGAGAATATCGAAGATATCCGGCTGGCACTGATAGACAATGAGATTTAAGTTTTTCCGCTTCAAATCATCTGCAGCTGTAAATAATGCAGATTACAACTAAGCATACAAAATAGAGACCATGATCAATTTAATACGAGCACATGACTGCAGTATGGATTGTAGTTGGATACTTATTGCAGCATGCCGTGTATCTTCTAATCAACGACCCGGTTAGTCCGGCAACCAGAAAGAGTTTCTGCAGGGAACGATGCCGAAGATGAGACTTCCACAGAATGATGTACACCCCATGCCTACTACGAATCGGTGCGTCAGCCGAGTTCCAGTGAGTTCCTCTTCTTGTCAGACAGGATCAAAGAAAAACACATGTTAATTCGATAGGACGCAGATAGCATTTTTTGGTTAAAATGAGATTTTGCATGATTTCTCGAAACGAAAGGTACAAAGCAGAGAGTCATAATTTTTGACATGGAATGTCTTCAGGTCATTTCCGTTCATGCTCATGCACGCCTGTCTATAAATCTAAACACATTTAGATTTGGCGAGCCTCTGAATGCCAGCAAACACAAACATTTTGAGCAACTTTATCCACATTCAACCACATCCTGACATACGATGTCAATCAGAAGCATGATAATAGCACACGCACATAATAGGAAATGACCTGAAGACATTCCATGTCAAAAAGTATGACACTGGGCTTTAGTACTTTCCGTTTAATCAGAGAGAACATACAAAACTTCATTTTAGCCAAATACGTCAATGTGCTTCCTATTGGATTAACGTGTGTTTTTCTTTCATCGCGTCTGAAAAGAGGAGGAACTCACTAGAACTCGGCAGACGTGCAGATTCGTAGTAGGCATATGATGTACATCATCTGTGAAAGTCTCATTTTCGGCCTCGTTCCCTGCAGAAACTCGCTCTGGCTGCCAGACTAGGTGTGCATCTTTTCAAATGCTTCGCTAAGCCGGCATTTATTAATTCTCGTAATAATATGCATCAGCCAAATGGAATTTATCGATTTTATCACTTAATTATACAATGTCAAATGGCCAAAACTTAAACATTAATTTGATGCTTTTTACATATTTTTCGCACATGCATCATGTTCAGCCTATTCACTAATTTTGCAATGATATTATTACCCCTTGAGGATGCTCTTCCACTATCATTTAGGACTCATTTATGCCAGTGACAGGAGCAGTTAATCGATTCCGCACGATTAATCGTGCGACGGCATCAATCGCGCGATTCTTCAATGACCAGGAATAGCGCGATGTTTTCTGCAATGTGACTTATCAACAAAATTTGCTTAAGTAATGTTTCTATTAATTCTTTCAACGCTTGAGATAATTGCAATGCGCGTATTCGCGTACATGAGATCATATTGTATGGTTAGACAGAGTTGCCGTGTGGAGCGATTTTTTAGTGCTATGCAGCAGTAATCTCTATGTGGAGTTTCCCCACACACCGCAGCATTCATTTCGCAGAATGTGAATGAATAGCGCAGAGTTTATTTCACATAATGGCATTTAACAGGTTAGTACAGATCATGGTACATGATTTATGCGAATGACACATACTGTCACGCATATTAGATCCCAATACTTTTATTATATCTCCTCTTTGAAATAATACAAAACATTGATAACAATATACATTAATACCTAATTTGTATTTGACATGCACACAATAAACATGTCTCATAGACAATACATGCATATACGCAGATTTGCTAATCACAAAGATAACAGAGTGTCAGTTCGCCCAGACATAGAGTACGCTCGTAAAAACATGTGTTCAAACTTAAATAATGGGCACAAAATTTCCTTGGCAGCACTAGGCGTTGCGTTTTTCTTCCTACAAGGGCTCATCAGCGCGGCTTAGAATGGCTCAAACTAGCTTACAATATCTGGCATGGTTGAAAAAGCTGAAGGACTGCACAACGGGCTGTTCTGTGTTTGCTTGTGCTGGCTTTGCAGTGTGGTTGATAATCATAAAGATTGTAGAGTGCCAGCTGTAGATATTTTGAGCTTTTTGACCATTCTTAGCTGTGCTGACGAGCCCTTGGACGATGAAACAGAGCGTCTGCGACTGCCAAGGAACTTTTGTGCTTAGATTGTTCAGGAGATTTTTTATGCTATTAGTGATATTTGTCAATCCTCATGCATACTATGCCACGCTAGTGCATTCGAACTTAGAAGCAAGTGAGTGAGCGAGGTTCCGTCGTTCGCTGGTGAGCGTCCGAACTGAGTGAACCGGACCGCTAGCTGAGTGAAATGAAACATTGGTCTCTTGAATGTTGAGTTCCTTTTGTTAAATTGGAATGAAATAAGGTTTATTTGTTATTCATCATTATATTTATTTATTTTTCCTCACCTCATATATTTGTGATCTTGTATTTTCGCTGTCTTATCATTTTTATTGCTTGTGTATCAATATTACATGCTTGAACAGATTTTAATTGTATTATCTTAATGTCATTTTTACTTCAGATTTCTATGTTATTTGTGTCTGATGGAAAGCGTGAACTGTATTGTAGTATTATCAACTTCTCATGTCATTCCTGCGTTACACTCCGAGGAGGGCAAAAGGCTTCAGTGTATTTGGCAATAAAATGAAGATCTTATTCACGACATTACTTCTTTTCACATTGGTCTCTTTCAAATATAGACTACCTAGCAAATGAAATTCGACTTTAGTTACCTATAGTATCACTCATTCTCAAGTATATATATTTTAATCACATAATCGGTATTAAATTATTTAGACTTCTAAGAGCGAATTTAGTTCACCGGGTATTTGCTATATAGAGTTTCGGAACCACCTGAGCGCTTTTGTGCCTAGGGGTGCTTCCGAAGCTCTTACGTACATAGCCATTAATGAAATTCGAGATAAAAGGCAAGTCACAAAATCAATCTTAAATGAATATTTTTAATCACATTGCAGTCATAAAATGCTGCATCGGATCATCATTGCACATTGTACGTTAGATTGGACATTTACTAAGCAGCTATCGGTCATTCTTGCAATCAGGAGCAAACTCTATGACTACTGCATATTTTCTGTAAAGAAAAAAACATTTTCAAACAGTTGCATATCTATTTGCAGCTGCATTTTACGCTACCATTGCACATATCCGTCGTATCCGTCGTCTGGACCGGTGTATTATTGGAAAAAAGTGTTTTTTGGAAACCCTTTGGGATTGCTAGCATGTTGAAGTCTGAGTAAGTCGAATACTTTAAGCATTAACAAGCAGTTTCGTAATTTGGTGTTTTGGATAATATGAAACGCATGACATGAGAACCAGGACAGAGCTTACCTTGTTGAATTCCTGAAAAAGTGGTTGAAGCTGTAATACTGATATCGACGAACTGAACTGTAACATCATCAGGCACTTGGAAAGTTTCACTCTTTATAAAGTCTAAGCCTGGTGCCAAACCTGAAAATGAAATGACGAAATGTAGCAATATTTATTGATCGTAAATTAAACCTCAGATTTACTTCTTTCAGATTAGATATGCTGTACACTCCGTGGTATAGTGGCTAAGTGGTTGGTTAAACGATCTCTTGCTCGTGTGGTCGAATCTCGAAAGTGTTATTGGATTTCGGCAGGAAGGGCATCTGGACGTTAAGTCATCTCGGCTACCACAGTGCTCTAGACAAGCTTGGTTATGTCAGAACCGGCTAAGTAACTATTGGGGGAGTAGTGACGTCGAAACTTCATTTACTCTTCGAAACATTTTAATGACTAACGGCATAGAAATAAATATATTTTGTTTTATTATCCTTCTCGTGTAGTAATATCTATTTCTGTGACTAACGGAGTTAGGTCTATTTTATTGCTTTATAAGGCGAAGTAGGTTGAAAAAAAACATGAAGCCACGATGACAAATGCATTTACTATCGTAGAGCAATTTGATTGAACAAAACTGTTTAAAATTTAGCCTTTACAGTTTTTTACAAAACGCTTAGATCAAACTCAAGTCATTGTCATTTAAAGAAGATGTCACCAAATCTGTGTTTTATTAGTGATTTTGGAATGCAGTGCGTGCATTGTACACTGCATATCACATGGATTTTCACTTATATGACTGTGAAACAGCAATAAAAATACGACTAATAAAAAGAAGTTTGAAGAAAAGTGGCATACAGTAAGTAATGCTTTGATATTATTTCAAATGAACACAAAGCAAATGTATTCATTTTGGCAGATAAATCAACTGCTACAAAACTTAACCTATCAAAGCTACGGGATGAACATTAAGAGGCTAACACAGAAGTCATATTTGAGGGTTGCTTACCGACTAACACATCACTCTTCTGTCGTTTCCTGAGCCAGCTCAATTTATTAATGATAAACGCTCTTGAATTTTGAATCTTGAAAAAGGGAAATCCACTGCAAAAGACAGTCAGTCTGATTGGCGTCATCATGCCAGAATTAAACCGGTTTGAGAACAATTTGAAAACATATCATTATAAAAATGTATTATTATCAATATAATGTGCTCAAAAGTGTGCGCTATAGTGACTATACAGTGCGATACTCCATTAGCGCAAGGTAATTTATTACTGTATCTATAACAATATATTATTAAATAATTCTAGGATTTTGCAGGATTGTCAAAGTTAAACTGACTCAATATGTGCATAGTTTGCTGATGATAATTCACCAATTTCACCATTATTTCAACTGCTTCATAAACAGGAACCACGAATTCGATCAGAAAACTTACCAATTTGACGTACAATCGCTGCTGACTGAATTATCCATAGGAAAAGTAGGAGCAGAACTCGATGCATAATTTCCGGTTCCTTCAGTGTAACAGTCTGTTCATCTTTAACAAACCTGTGTGACTGAATTATTCACCAGTTTCTATCTAATCCTGCCTGCTGGAGAGCGGAAGTAGTAATTCAGTTCGCTGAAGAAATAGGTTATTGTTTAGAGATTAGCTAATGTTTGTTTGTAATGAGGCCGAATTCTCTACGTCCAGTTCAATTTCATTGAGAAGAGTGTCTCTTATAAATTGTCATTCACAAGGACAATGTAACAATTAAAATATTGATTATTCGTGTAAATTGTTGGAATATTTATTCAGAGACCGCGTTGCTTTTTAATTTGATCATGACACACTTCACTTGATTGATATTTTTAGCGAACAGATGCATCTGTTAAAGAAACGTGATGTTTCACCATCATGTAGAATGCTTTCTGAGTGTTTTGACTGACAAATTTAAACAAAGTCGGTTGTTTTTTACTGTGCCAGTCAATCAACTAGGGCATGCTAAAAATTAAGAGCCAGAAATGCAAAGCTGGTTGGGCTTCATGGTGATGAACCTAAACTTTATCGAGACATGTATCGAGATTTGCTATTTTGCAAGAAAAGTTCCCATCATTAATGTCTTGAGTATATTTCAAATTCTATTTCATACTGTGAATACTTGAGGAAACTCAAATCAGTCAACGAATGGGTTATCTGAATTGTTGCATTTTTTCTTTGGACGCATTGCATTCCTGGCTGGAAGCTCCCGGGCTAGGCAGGCGTCTGTGTAACGAACTAGTTGGGGCCCGCACCTATGGTCAACATATGGCGATAGAAATCTTCCGATTTCTCGACTTCTTTGTACCATACGGTAGGTCTATCGGTATTCCGAATAAGCAAGAGTTCTCAATGAAGCGCACCTGTGGTGATTTTTTCATCCGTTTCTCCTCAATTTGATTTTCAATCAGGTAATATGACAATTATTTCCTCTTTGGTAATATATTTTGTACTTGAATGGAACAAATTGAGCAGCAATGCATGTCAAAATTTATTCAAGACAATAATTTTGCGATAGATATGTTAAGGAATTCTTGCAAAATTCATCTAGGCTAGAATATACGATTCTCGATGGATTTGAAACTACATGAAAATGTAATTTATTGCCAATAGATGCTCAATCAGTGATGTTGACGTCCCCTCATTGCTGTCAAGCCAACTAAGAAATCTTCGTGATTCTCAATTCGATGAACAAAGTTCAGCCACAATCAGAATCCTCGAGCATGAGCTAGCGGTGAATTCAGCAATAGATTTATTACCTTAACTTATTAATGTACTTCCAAATCTCATCCTTGAACATCCTTCTCTAAAAAAGTAAAAACAAAAGAACTTTCAAATTTTCCTCATCAGTTGTAGCGGTTTACACCATAAATGTTTTGTCATCCCTGTCAGCATTATTGGATGTTAAGCAGCAAAAGGCTCAGTCAAAGACTTTGAATAAAACTTTGGAGATGATATTTCAAGAAACGGTTCACAATATTATGTTATACCGCATTTATTATGTTATGTTATATTATATTGTATTATTATACTTATTTGCATTTATCTTTTCCTGTTGTAAGTGATTGTTTCGGGTAATGAGTTAATGAAATTGTAGCTGGAGGCCATTTCATATCAAATTTGTGACTTCAGAATTTCCTGTGCTTCGTCATTAACTTTCTTCCCATGTAACTAGTTCTCATGCATCTTTTTACATGGAGACATTGTGATCGGCTCAATCAGAAGATAAATAGATTTTGCATACTTCTCTACTATAGAGTGACTCAACCGGATAACTGGGGAATTTTAAGTCAAACTTTTTGACTCATGTCAAATTCCTTATGAAAAATTCTGATATGTTTGCATTCTGAGAGAAGATATTTTGGTTATTTTGAAATAATGACCTGTCCTAAGAGGACTTCTCCCACAAAATGAACAACAAAAAGGTAAGATTTCATAACTCCCAAATTTTTGAGTTCAGATTTGTCAAAGGAATGAAATCAACTGGACAGAATATTATGTAGAGATTCAGCTTTGTTCAAAATTCAAAGAATAGGACCGACTTATTGATCCGTTACTCGCATTTATAGATGAGATTTACCTAACCAGACTTGTGCTAATTACTCATAAATTGCAATTGATGACGATAAGAAATTACTTACTGCAATTGATAACAATCACTAAGTATCAGGCATACTTTTCTTGTGCACCTCTTTATCTACCAAAGGACGAAACTGGTGAGAATGCAATATTAAATTGAGTGTTCAGTATTGACAAAAGATTGTTAATTTAAAATAGCAGTTGCAAATTTCGACAAGAAGAGTGGCGTGGAGGTCATGGATTGTCCTGAGCGTGTGGGAAAACTCGAGAAACTTCTTTCAGATAAAGATAGGTTTCGGTTTATGCACAGAGCTTCGGCGGATCATCGTCAGCAATCAGTTGTCAAAACTAAACTCTCAATTCAATATTATATTAGATGGTACATTAACTACATTCGTTCTTTGGTAGATAAAGAGGTTTACAACAAAATTACTAATTACTTCGCTTTTCTTCAATTGCATTTCAGATATTTTGCAATAACTTTGGATGGCAATAACTTAGATGGTTCTTGAACAATCTAGATTTAGACAATACGTTTTGTCTTTAAAATCTCTTTAAAAAATTACCGGTAATAGTACCCCTGGCACACATCTAAGTATATTATCACATTGACGTATTATTAGCAGCTATTGCAATGCATTATCGACAAGGAGAATAATGTACGTAATGTACGCAATACATGTAATTTGTTCTGCATGTTGAATGAATGTTTAACATTGCTGACTGCAAAGTAATTGCAATTGCTTCTCAATTACATGGCTAAAAATGCAATTGATTGCGATTACTAATTGCTTATCAGAAAATGTAATTGATTTTTACACTGTACAATTTTTAATAACAGTAATCGCAATTTCAATAGCGTAAGTTTAACTGTAATTGCAATTACAATTGCAACACAAGTCTTTACCTAACTGGAAATACATTAATATGCATACATAATGACAGACTTTCGCGTCATTTCTCGAACATTTTTGTATTCTCTGAATCAAAATGCGCTGTAAGAACGTAAAACACGAGTCACACGAAAAATTCAACGAAAAGAAGTGCACAAGTTCGCTTGTAATTAATTGATCGAAAGAAGAAAGGTTTTGAAAGACATGTTTCCTGACAAAATGATCTGTTTCGATTATCATAGAGAATGAGACATTTAAATGAGAGAATTTACATCTGATTAAACTCAGAATATAATTACTGACAATCCCTTATCACTATCAAATGCCTTTCTCCTCTAGAATACGACATAATTACCTCAAGCAATTTTACCAGATGCAGTGATGGTCATCATTCATTTCATCGAACACTTACATAGAACGCTGCTATTTTTGATAATTTCAAAGAATGTCAACTTGTCATGAAACAATGGAAGCTATGGATGATGAAACACTGAAAGGAGAGGACAATCAATGGTCCATGTATTTCGGTGAATACAGGCAAAACAAAAGAAGCGCAATGCTGATACCGAAGATTTATAGGATAGACGACAGGATTCTATGAAATCTTTTATTAATCTAACAGTATGATTTTTGAATTAATTCCGCATCATTGGTTTGCTTTCGTTGAAATTCAAATGACCCGAAACACAGTCTATGCTAAGTTATCTGTGTATTAAGAGATCTGGAGCAGACTATTTATTTAGTAACACATTATGTCCGAACACATTAAGTCTCAATATTTAGAACTAAATAATTTGTCCACATTTGCTTAAAATATAGGACTCTCATACTACTGATCCGTCTCAAGTGATATCTAGCTGTCTATCAATTTTCTACTGAGGCTAAAAATATTATAATAGGAAGGCCATTTACATGCACTGCTTCAGACGAAGACTTTTACCAATTTTTACTTAAATAGTAAGGATTCTTTAGCTATAATGTTTTTATCATTTTTCACTGTCATCCTCAGCCATGTCCAGACTTTGTTTCTAGCGATGCCGTGACTTTGACTTATGCTTTCCATTCTTTTCGTCTGTACGAGTCAAGCAGACATGGGCACATTGTCATTAATTTCATCTGCACCTTATTTCAAATGGATTCGTGGCATGTTGCATACAAGTACAAAGAAACCAGTGGCGTCGCGTGCTCCCAGACCACAGGCCTTCGCTCGGCATTGGAATACTATTTCTATACCAGACTTTTTTATGTTATAACATTGATTTTCATATAGATGAATTTTTAATGACAATTTCCCGAACAGTTTTTAAAGCCAAGAGAATGTGCGCATGAGAAGTTGATTGCTCATGTCGCCTAACCTCCTTACTCAAGGAGCTGAGATTACTATATCCCCTCTCTGTCCAAACCACATTTTCTCGAGAAAAATGGAGGAAGGGAAGCAGTTTCTTGCGTTTCTCACGGCTGGTCAGCCACTCATGTGTTTGAAATTTGATATATTAAAATGCCTTGTGTATTTCTTATTTCTTTCTCTGTGAGTACTTGCATTTTTTAAATCAGGTGTTGGCCTACCTTGCATGACGACTATCATCTTTTCAGTATATTCCCTTCGGACGAAAGGCGTGATTATAAGCTCATCAACAGTACTAAACATAGCGTCACATCAATCACGTAAAAACAAAATATGGAATTCTACCGAATCTGGGTGTTCGAGTCAGATGCATTACTCTGCATTCATCGGAGAACGCTCATCATCTGATCGCAGTCTTGTCTGAACGTCAGTCAGCTGCTATTGTTGACGTAATGGCCTCTCCGACGAGAAACGAAAGACAGGAACAATTGGGTTGCGCTTCCCACTCTATATTTAGATGCCGAGCCTCGATGAAGAATAACGGAGAATTTCATTGTAAGAATTGGAGAAGGCAAAGCATTATGTCTATCGGGAAAGCCAAGATTGGTGCGGCGCGTGCGCTTGCTGCCTCACACGCACACAAATCTCTTTCGCTCCGTCTGAACACACGACTAGCATGTGTGTCTAATCGTTATAAGAATACAGCTGTGATTCGTGCACGCGCAGCAAAACTGTTCACTCTAAGGTTGAGCGTCTGATTTTGAGACGGACAGCTACCACGAGAAGCTATCGAATTTAAATGAAATATAATGAATGATGACACTTTTCATTTTTATAAATGTTGGTAAATTATTGTTTAGGATGCGCCGAAGGCTTCGCAGGTACGGAGAAGACGCCACTGAAAGAAACACATAACTGTTTTGTGACGATTCCTATTTTACCCTGGGAATCCTGGAGTATCCCTATACAGTTTTGGTACCGGAGCTACGGAGATATAGGAGCTACGGTTCTAATTTATTATGATTTATAATGAACTCAAGTTTCATTAAAATTAGTTCATTTGAATATAAGAAATTTGGTCTTTTTATAAAGGTACCTTGCTGAAAAATCGAATCAGTATTTTTCTAGACAACTGATTGCAATTTGAGAATTTTTACAAAAATCTCTATTTGAGTTGCAATAAGCACGGCTTAACTAACCTAGTGAAATCAAACATACGCAGCATTAAGCGGTTGAAACGCGATCGTCCTGACCAAGTTCTTGTTGATGACCTCATTAAAAATAGTCAAATAATTTGCATGCATATTTTGTAGAATTCTATTTTCACGTTTTAGCTTAAGGAACTAATTAATATTTATTCTCTTACACACCTGGTAGATTTTAAATAGCGTAATCCCGCTGTGTTACCTAGATCTGGTATTTTGATTGGAAACAGACCTGTCCTCTTATCATCTGAATGGACAGACTGTTAAATAGGATCTTTTCAATATATAAGTGACAAACATAATTTTGAACAGAACGACTTACTCGCCAATTCATTACACATGAGGAGAGGAGAAGCGTTGTTTGTCCTTCTAGTGAATATTTTTAATTTGTGACATAAAAATTTTGGGATATAAAAATTTTCTTTTAAATCATATTTTGTACCTATTGAAAATTAACTAGTCATTAGCTTGTTTTCTTAACTTTGCTACCTTGACACACTTTGCTACGTTGAATACTCCAAAAATGTCGTAAAGCGATTAAATGACGCACCTGAATCTGGCCAGACCCATAAACTACAAATCAGAGAGTGTTGAAATTGCATCAATATTTCCTACCTGCCTCCAATATTGAAATCTAAAGTTGTATTACATTTGGATCATAGCTTGCAAAGATATTGGCTTTCAAATCTTGATAAATATTTAAATGATAAGTCGGGTTTGGCTGGGCCCAGGTTGACTTTTTTCATTCTGACTTTTTTTGAGTAAATGATGCATGATGCCTCGTTGCCTCAAGACTGATGTTGTCTCAGTATTTGTGATGAAGAGGGTACGAAAATTGTAGCAGTTAAATTTCGTGAGTGTGATGTAGACCTACTATGGCATAAGAATGTGGGAATTCAAACCTCGCATCCTCCTCGACAGAAATTGGACCTGAAAAGCTAGTACGGATTTACGGCAGTGAATGAAACTGTTTATCGTCGACCATGCAGTCTATTTATGTCCATAATTTTGAATAATGTTGTCCTGCTCCTTGGAAATCAGTGAATGAAGCAAAAAATTATCATTTCGAAGTTGATCTGAGATACACTGTAAACTGTAAACCGTAAGAACAGACGCTTGTTTTTAGGGTTTGGTATTCGAAGGAATTTAATATTCGAATATTCGATTCGAAAAAATCTAATATTCGAATAGTATTCGAATATTATTCGAAAAAAATCTAATATTCGAATAGTATTCGAATATTATTCGAAATTTTATTCATGGTCTATACATAACACATTTGATGGACCATAATGTTTTATCCGCTAAATTTAATCTGACAGAAGCAAAGTTATTGATTTTTTAAAATTTCAAAGAAAAATTTGCTTATAAAATAAATATGTTAAATCATAACTAAAAACTAAAACTATAACTTAATGTATTTTCAAAATGATATAAAATGTTCAACAAGAATATAACAAATGTTCATGATTCAAAACAAGATTCTACAAGTTTTTTATTAAGAAAATGCAACTTGCGAACCATTTCTGGAGATAGACACGCCCGCTTCGGCTCCACGATTAGCCCTGCTGTCGAAAACGCTCTTTAACAAGCCACACTAGTCGCAGGCACACCTAATCGCCATAGATATTGGTGGATAGGCTGCTCTGCGAGGTGAAAACAAGTGTGTCGCATTTATTCATCTCGCTCACGTTCTGATAAACCATTTCATCAAACATTCTGGGCGCTATGTATTTTGTCCTCTTCTTCGCTAGTGAATCAGAATTAGTCTACATTGAATAGAGCAATCACAATATTTCTATCGACACTCACATGTGAATTGAAGCGAATATGTGAGATTAAGCACTGAAAACTGATGGAGTTTGCTTCTATGGAGTAATGGTAGAGAATGTTGTTCTTGTGTCATTCTAGGCTTTGCATAAATATGTACTCGGGAATATTTATGATATTGATAGGTATTCGAAATATTCGAATAGTGATTTTAGAATTCGAATTGTTCGAACCCAGCCCTACTTGTTTTATCTGATATGAATTAATTTTAACTGTTCCGTCATCACTCATCCCGTTGTGACGTCATCATTTTAACAGATATTTACGGATATTTTCTGTGAAGTTTAACGGTTATTTTAGCTGCTTTAAACGGTGTACAGTTTACAGCATACTGTAGGCTTACTCTTCTCCTAGTTCGCAACGTCCATTGATGACTAGGATCCCGACGCACACAAAATGCAGTGACTCTTGTTGGAATTGACTTATCAGCATCCTTCAACTCATCTTACTCAAACAAAAAGACGCTATAATGAAGTTTGCAAGAGTTTCGGTAGAGGAGACAGGCAGACAAAGTGTAAATTCAATATTAGAAGCAAAAAATGATTGCATTAACATTGTGGCATAAAAGCATTGATAGCTGCAACAATTTACTGATGCTTTATCCAATAAGAACGTAAAATGAAATTTCGGAAATTGCTTTTGATAATTTAATTCAATAATTCAAGGAAGATTTGTTGTAGAGCTCATGAAAATAGATTTCAAGGATCGGGTCTGGCAAGATCCGTCTTGATCAGTTGCCTATGTGGAAGGGGT
This sequence comes from Prostheceraeus crozeri, assembly GCA_907163375.1. NCBI lineage: Eukaryota > Metazoa > Platyhelminthes > Polycladida > Euryleptidae > Prostheceraeus > Prostheceraeus crozeri. The sequence continues at coordinate 598,445 of CAJQUW010004756.1, read as the reverse complement.
CGTTTGACCATGACAGGCGTTTTCAAGATGACCGAGTTGGTAAAAACTAATACAATTGGTATTTGGAAAATGCCCTTACCAGTCATTGCGCACCAGTCGGAAAGAGTCAGGTTTCTAAAGATATTAATTATTATTATTATTTTTCTTATGTACGAAATTTTTCGATCACCATCCCGCAATCATCTTCAGGTACCTTACCTGACTCAACTATTACATAATACAATTGGATTGAGCAAGTGTCAGTTGAGCATTACCGCAATTTTCGGAACTGCTGAATCATTAGAATGTCAAAATCAGGGGTTGCTTATGGAGCACCTTCCCGGTTTTTCAAAGCTGAAAATCGCAGGGGGTAAAATACGGCTAATACATCGTCTTTGGGTTTCACTGTAAGTCAGTAATCGATGACCTTACAACAGGAAATACTGCATTATTATTTATTAATGTTGTGAAGACCTGACAAGTAATTCATCGATGACTGTAGATTTTACTGTTTTGTAATGAAATTAAGATGCTAAATAAATGAAGCCAATGTATGCGCAATCATTTTCATCTTTAGAATGCTTCATCAATTTATGAAAGCATCTTAAGAACAGTTTCGCCTTTTTTACTTGCGATATTTTTTTGCTTTTCGTCATGTGGTCATTGTCATAATAATGAATAGCTATCTGAACATTTTTAGATGCGTTTGCTAATGAATTCGCAATCCATTTTTTAAACAATAATTTTAGACTGCCTTTTGTCTATGTTTGTGACCGCAGGCACAGTTGAAGATTCAGAATCACATGCACCGATAAGGAAGTAATTATTGAAATACTGCGAATTGATGCATCCTGCAAAATCATTATTATTATGTCTGATAAATTTGCGTGGGATCATAATGCATCCGGGATAATTCTTCATTATAAACTGCATCGTCTTAATGATGCACAGCTTCCCCGGAACAAGAGGCAATTTCGTCTGTGTGTTTAATTACAGTATAAGGACATTTCTAAAAGGAAATTTACAAAAGGAACTTTTTTGAAGTCACCTTTGAGGAAATGCACTTTGTAGAGTCGATTAAAATACATATATTCTATCAACTAAAATGGAAAATGACAAAGCAGTAGAGCAAATTAATATAATACTTTGATGCAAGATTGTGCTGTTCCACGCGTTCCCGGAGTGTATAATGAGAAAACCAGAGAAAAACTTCCACAGGTACCAATGTATATATTACGTAGCTCTCCTGACGTTGATTGAATTTGGTTGGAAACGGTTTGTGGACGATGTGTTCATCATTTGGCCTAAATCCATCGATCATGCTCAGATACTGGAATTGGCTAACTCTGTCAGTGACTCCATTCGTTTCACCATGGAATTACAGTGCAACGGTATTCTCCCTTATCTTGATTGTGAAGTCTTGCCTGATGGTGACCGTTTTCATTCAAGGCTTTATATGAAAGATGTCCATAGTGGCACAATACATCCCTGGAAATCGCATAGCCCGATGTATTGAAACGAGCCATTCTCATCGGTGAATTCCACAGAGCCAAAAATAGATCGTCTAATGATGACAATTACAGACACTCGGTGCAGATGATATTCGAGAGATTCAGGAAAAATGGCTACCCAGAGACATTCCTGAAAAAGTCCTACAGGAACTTTTCGAGGCGTGTCGCATACAAAGGTCATGATGATGGAATCAACAATGATGCTCAAAACAAGAGGATATTCATCAAATGCCCTTTCATTGATGAAGGACAGAAACGGCGCATGTTGAACGCAGTAAAGGTCACGCGCCTACAAAACACAGTGAATCTTATCTTCTCGTCTGGTCCATCAATGACCCGCCCAAGGAACGTGCTCAGTGTCCTCAAGACTGTGCCACTTGTAAATTTGCCAAATCTCCCAATGATTGTGGTACGAAAGGGGTCTTCTACAAGATTACTTGCAAATCATGTAACCAGATATATGTGGGACAAACAGTGCGATCAATAGGATCAAGAGTAAAGGAGCATCTTTTCGGTAAGAAGCTCGACAGTGCGGTGGCCGAGCATTTCCACATCCATCATCCACATGATCATATGGACGTTGAGTGGGAGGTTCTGCATCGGGGACTCTACAACTATTCGAGACGAATTCACTTGGAATCGATCTACATTAACAGTTTTGCTCCAGATATTCTTATGAATGGGTGTTTCGGTATGAAATTGCTAACTGCCTGATCAGCGGTTTTTTCTCGCTCTTCGTATCTTTATCTCATGCTAGCTCTTAACTTTCTTCTCTTGCGTAGTTTTACTCTCTTCATAACTTTAGTATTTGTACAGTCTACTTAGTTGGTCCTTTTTAATAGTAGTAAGTTCTTTAACTATTTTAGTGTACGTTTTGTAATTTTTCTATTGTCCAATGTCTGTCAGGTGTTAATCATTCCATGCTGAACGTGTTCGATGAATGTCACGTGCTGAATCATGCCATGCTGAACGATTGTATCGTCTTTCACTTCCTGTGATCAAGCCGACTAGGCGAAACGTCAGGAGAGCTACGTAATATATACATTGGTACCTGTGGAAGTTTTTCTCTGGTTTTCTCATAATAATTTGAATTGAGCTTCTAAGCAGCCGGAGTTATACCTATCACTTTATTCTTGATTCCTTTTGAAAAGCGATAGCGGTCATTTGTGGGATCAGAGTATATAAGCTACACTCTTTATTTCCAACTAGTCGTCATAACTCTCCTTTCAATATTTCTGCTCATGAGCAGAAGAAATGAAGAGGATTTTTTCTTGACACTTAAGCTGGATTCATACTTGAGTGTCAATTTCTAATCTAAAAAGAAATTCGATCTAGATTATGTTTTGATGCTATTTCACTTGGCTTTCATATTTCAGTCACTTATGCCTCGAACTAGCGCGAGCATGTCGCTTATGTCAGAGAGAGACTTCATTGAGCTACCCTTGTTGTTCAGATTGCGTCGAAATTCACAGAGAGGATGGTCCGTACAATCGGTGAATACCAAACGCCTACTGTATGGACACTACCATCGCCCAGTGCCCGAATATCTCCAAGCAGGTCATGACAAATTTTTCAGCTTCACACGAATGTCTCCAGCGATGTTCAAACATCCGGGTTTAGTGACACCTTTACTAATATATACCTTTTAATATACAATTGCCTCATTTATGATTGATATTCCCATGAGGTACTCCGTCAAATTATGATTAAACTTACATATCCGTTTCTGAGGTTCGGTCAAATTCAAAGCTTGGGTCACTTTCATGTAGACTGCATTGGTAATCTCCTGGTTCATATGAAACTGCGAGGATGCATCGTAGAGATGCTCATATATTTTTTAATTTGCTAGATTGAAAACCTGCGCCCTACAGTAGCATTGCTTTTGAAGCTAGATGCAAGCAAGATTGAAGCCGGCTTCAATCCTGATTAAATCTAGATTGATTTTGCATCTAGATCGAAAAGCTACGCTAGAATCCCGATAGAATCTGAAGTATGAATCCACCTTTAGTGTTATGTGAAGTGAATCGACAAGTAAGTCGTTCTGTCAGAAAAATTTTTAGGGCCTAGAGTAGATTCCAATTAGCAGTTTTTTCATTTAAGAAAAATACCTTAGTTCGAAAATAGTTTACTGATTCGTGTAAAAGCAATGTAGTTTCATGCGAAGTGACGGGCATTCACAGTCGATGTTCAGATGGTTATTGAACTTCACTCTACAGTGCATCGAATTCTACAGAACAATACGGTGAGGATTGTGTCGGTGTGTGGAGCTTCGTTCGTATGAGATTTGGGAATAATCTTAAAACTACTTTCTGAAGCCTCTCTTGCAATCATGTCAACTGCTAGAAGCATTGAATGTGACGATTCTACTTGGTTGCCTGCAACTTACACACTATACTGCTAAGCAAAATGGGCTGTCTTAAGGGTATGAAAGGGTCCGAAATTTATCAGACACATTTCATGAATTGCATATTCTTTGTAAATGATTTGTCCAGATATGACAAGAAAACTGAAATGAAATGAATGAAAAAATACCGCGACAGTAAAATGCGTATATAAAACATTTTTGGACACACAATGCAGGTTTTTGTCCCAACACAAAGAGGGTTTCCAAAATACGCAAAGACACTGTTCATTTCATTTTTCGACTTATTAGATTTTCAATGTATATCACTTTCTGTCAACTTCCATAGTTATTTGTCCGATTCGTTGTGTTGTGGATTTCCATGACGTCACGTAAATCATGTTAGCGCAAGAAAATGGTACCCTCACAGAATTTTGATTGTTTAAGCGTATCACTTTGCTAGAAGTTCAAGCTGATTCAAAACGATGGTACATCCAGGAACATTAAGTGGGCAAAAAGAAATTTTTTAGACCTTCCACAGATAGGAAAAATAGTCGTGTTTCGCTTGTAGATTGCTGTGAGTTCCTTCAAAATGCTCGGATCACCACGATTCCTTCAGATTCGAGGAATTCAAGTCATTGCGCGAAAGTTTTCTCGACTATGTTGGGCCCTCCGATCATTATTAATAAAGATAGCAGGAGCACGAAAAAACGTTCACAAGCTTCTCTGTAGAACTTGACATCGTCTGTGTCTCTTAGCTGTGTGATCCGCTTGATAACAGTCACTGAAACTTCGCACAATTTGGCGTGTTTAATTTCGAATTGGCTGCTCATTGTTCGATTGCTGTGGTGTTATGTCAGCAAATTGTGTCACTTCATTAACGTTACATGTTCCCATGCTTCCTTTCTAGTCAAGCAGAGGAAGAGACGACTTGTCTAATTCTGTGCGCACCCTACATTATTCTTTCATTCGGTCCTCACAAATAACTAGAGTTCACGAAAGCGCTCGTGTTGAACTTGATCTTTTGCACATGCACATATTTTCTTTCAATAATTAATTTGTCGGCGAGTATCTTTCCTTTCAACTGTATTGGTAAGAAGAACTGCTTCAGGTTGTCTCTACATTTTACAAGATTTCATGTCTAAAGGTGCGACAGATTTTGCTTTACCCTCAGCCAGCTCTTGCATGCAAGCAGTTGCATTCAATGTAATAGGGCTTGAGAGAAGACAACCACGTTTTCGCATGACCTTGACATACATCCATTTCTTCTGTCACAATGCAATAGCATTCGACACTGCAGTTTGCGATTGAGTCTCGAGATCAAATCAAGACCACATGAGAGAAGTCATCAATCAAAGCAGCTATAAATGGAGCGAGAGGTTTTCAGCTGTCGAACTGGACGCAACTTCAAGCGAGGGAAGAGAAGACAATGACATCCGAAGAAGAGATAGGAAAGAAGGAGTGGAGCCTGGAAGATGCTGAAAAGCTGATTGGATTGTACCGACAAGAGTCTTGTCTATGGGATATTTTAGCCGACGAATATAGGGACAGGAATTCAAAAGACGATGCATTGGCTTCAATTGAAGCTGAATTCGAGGGGACAACTACGAAGGAGATATCTCGGAAAATCCACAATCTTCGGAGCCAATACACCAGTGAGCGGAGGAAGGAAGAGAGGAAAAAGTCGGGAAGCAAGGGTAGTAGCAGCAGCTCAAAGAACCAGTGGCAGCATTTCCAATCGTTGGATTTCTTGAGAGATGTTGAATATGGATAAGAAGGCACGTCATAGCGGACATATACATGTGACAACATGATCTTCTCCTCCTTGCACATCTGCGATTCTTTGCAGCAATTGCCACAACGATTGCTGCCGCCACCACTTCGATGTCGCACATCTCATGCAATCAATCTAATAGGGTTTGCAAGCAATAATGAACATGCTGTCACTGGTTCTCTTGGACTAGTTGCGGCCTGCAGATCACGTGATGAACATGTCATGCATCTCTCCACCAACTTCTAGTGTCGAACAGCGGAAAGTCGCATTAGTGTAATAGGCCATGTAACTACTCGCATTAAAAAATCGCGACCGTCTTCTCGCCTGTGTACACGCGCCTTAATACAAGAAAACAAATTTTTTGGTCAAGCTACGATAAAATTAGACATGCAGGAAGAAAGGCATCAAGTACACTATCACAGTGGATCCATCTAATGTTGCTCATGCATCACAAGAGATGTATGGGGCAATTATTACCAGTAATATTGCAAGAAGTATTGGTAATCATTCCCGTCAATAATTACCCAATTCAAAAGTTGCCGTTAATTTTGCATCCCAGTTTCAATCACAAAGTGAGAAAATCGCTATCCACTTGTCAGAGATGCCAGATCTCTAACTCATTATGATCTGTTTCGCTAATTATTTGTTCCAGCATCTGCGGAAGCAATCATGTGCAGGTTCATTATGAAAGTAGAGTGTCAATTCTTGAGAAAAGCTTCCTGAGCCACGCTCCAGCAGTGAATTTAAAATACTTATTTATGCGGATCCTTCGTTGATGTCCCATTTATGCCATATGCTGTATTCGGGAATTCATTGAGATCTTAGACGACAACATTTTTTTCTATTTTAGATTTATGATATATTTTTGCCTGCCTGAAGTATGCATTTTTATCGCATGTCTGTTAAATGACCGAACAATTTATATACCGTAATTGACTTAGTCACTTGCTCTGTACATATAAAAGACAATCGAAATTTTGATTGCATATATGCATATATCTTAGTATAGCATTAGCATTAATCATCGCATTATTTTTTAAATCATATAAGAGAGAGAACGATGTCATTAGAAAAATGCCATTCATTTCTGATAAAGTGAACCAAAACATCAAAATAATATTTCAAAAAGAAGATTTGAATGTCGGATTAGCTCAAAAATCAAAACACTAAGAAATGCTTTGAAAACAAAACGAAACGCAAACCAACAATGTGATACACGCGATTGTCCAATCAAAAACAACAATATCTGTCTGAAAAAGAATGTAATTTACAAATTAACTTCTCCAATCTGCCGCGACTACTACATAGGTAGTACAATACTGCCCTTACATGTATGGGTAAAGGAACACATGATGCAGCTGCTTCTTCTGTATACAAGCATGCAAACCAATGCAATGTGGACGAGATCGAAACGAATGTTGTAACAAATGAACAAGATCAAAGCAACATTAGACTAAGAGAAGCCTTGATGATAAGATATTCCAACCGAAAATTAACTCTAGAGAAGAGAGAGAACAATACAAACAATTCTTGTGCATATAGTTGATATTCCATTAATATGTCATTTCTCTGAGCAATTACTTCATCTGTTTCTATTTCTACTATACCATACACATTTCTACTTCTGCTTCTACATAATGCGATTAACATAGATTGCTATTTGTTATTTGAAAATTATATGCACTACTAACTCCCTTCTTCCCCTGACGCTGTCTGTGTACAGACGAAATAGGAATACAATTTTAGGATCAACAGCCTTGTCTATTTTTGAATTCAACCTAGCATTAAGCTGTTTTGGAGAAATTACAAAACATCGCAATATTATTCATGATCTACCAAAGCAATTCCATGCAGCTAAAGGTAATTTCCGCTATATTAAGCTTGAAGAAGAATGAGTGTCATCAATACGAGCCCAGATGTCAAATAGCAAAAAACATTAAATTTGCCCCACCTTGGGAGATGATTTTCTGATTACGCTTAATCAGCAAGCAATAGCCAGGTCCATAGATGAAAATGCCACTAGGGATGCAACGTGAAAATCCGCTCAGTAGATTTCGGTTGAGTCTTTATACAGGCCTAGATATCAAAGCCATAAAATGAATCCCGAAATCAACAAATTCATATTCTGTTACTGCTCTGATTTACTGCGTGATTTTTTTGTCCATCAAGATTTTTATCAATCATAGATGAAAAAATGTCAGATGCTGTCTGTCCTATTTTATTTGCATGACAGAATCCACGATTGAGATGTGAATTTGGGCGTGTGCGCTGTGCGTGTGTGTGTGTTGGTTATCGACAAATCGAGGTCGATCATAATGGTAAATGTTGTTGTTGATCAGACAATTCAAGAAGGTGAAAACTGCCGAGTTATTCCATCGCATAAGTCCAATGGGAAACGTGATGCATCGAACAAGAAAAAATTGTGAATTCTACCATGACATTCTGGATAAGAAATCGAAGACATTAGGATGAAAGCTGTAGTTAGAATGGTGCTTCTATTCATTCCCCCCCACATTTTTGTTGTTGACACCCGCAAGTGTTGCATCGTCACCGTTCTTCTCTTGCTCCTGCAGGCAGTCTCACTAACGTGGCATACCGTTGAGTGCGTTAAATTCGTCTTATCTGACTTGTAGAACATTCACAGTCTCAGAAATAGACAACTGCTCGTCATTTGTCTGTAGATAACAATCACACGAAGTTCATGATCACAGCAGCACCTTGTATTCTAACTGAGTATCCAAAGGAACAATCCTTCATCCCACGGCAGTGACACATCAAGTCTATTCTAAATCCAATGTGACTATCTATGGCGAAATCTGATGATTTTGGAAAACTTCAAAATTTGGGGGGAAAAGAATAGAAGTACCGCTAGAATAACAGCCTAAGATATTTTGATGACATCACTTTAAATTTTGTAATGTAGATTGTCACAATTTCTCGATCATGAAAGTTATGTCGAATAATGGCGTCATCAGGGATTGTAAAAAATTAATTGGTTAATAATTAATTGCAATTTAATTGGACCAATTAATTGATTGATAATTTGTATCCAATTATTTATTGATTGAATCATTAAAATTAATTGCAATTAATTGTCAATTAATTGCAATTAATTGGATCAGTGTCAATAAATTCCGCCTATGTTAGCACTTGGTACCATTCCTACTTTTTTAAAAATTTACCTTCAACATTTGTACATTCAAACTCCATCTAGGTCTACACACACTCCTTTGAGATCAACTTCCATCTAACAATTGAAAATCGCAGGCGTGCGGATTGCATACACGCATGTCATACTCGTGTGAATTTTTAGTCTGAGGTGAGGGATGATTGATGACTAGTACAGGTTGCTTCTATTGTATGAATACAAAAATTATTTAAATTCACCTCATTTCGCATTTTTCACTTGAGAACATAGTTCAGATATTCATAATAGATCTTAGTACCTGTAATTTGAGTCGTTAATCTAGTCTGATTTCAGAGATAATTTATAGAAAGTCTAGGGAATATCCGTCGATAAAATGTTCCTTTCTACAAAAAGTCAAAAAATCAAGTCGAGAAAATGAATCACATCTAGGTTTAAATGAATGAATGCAATTAAGGTCCATGTAGGCCTATTAAGAAAATTGGCAATTAATTGCAATTAATTGATTGATGAATTTCCAATTAAAAATTAATTGATTGATGAATTTCCAATTAGAAATTTATTGATTTATGAATTTCCAATTAGAATTAATTGATTGATGAATTTCCAATTAGAATTAATTGATTGATGGCAAAATAATTGATTTTTTATTTGCCAATCAATTATTTGCAATCCCTGGGCGTCATCCATTGTCAGTAACATGATGATGATTAATCAAATGATATTCTGATGTATGAGTATCTTAACTATGAAACAATGAGCAAATATGTCAACAAGGGACACGATCCCGAGGCATGCAAAGATGGCTTCATTTTAATAATAAGCTTTCAACTCCCTTGATGATGCCTGCTTTGACGACTTCATCTGTAATTACGTTGGATTGCGCTGCATTTTATATTTCGGGTCTAATTGCGCATTTTGGAACGCCACCGGCGTCCGTCACCGGTTCAGAAATAACGTAGAATGGATCAACAGCAGACATGCATTCCCTTACCGCTGTCCGAATTAGTCTAGAGGTGACATTATTCCATCTCAGCCATTGTAATGATAGAGATAGATATCTAGATCATTCTCTCTCTTTGACTTGTGTGATTGGTCAAGCACGCGCAATGCATGAACCAGCTCTTATTAGGGAACACACGAGTTGCAATTCTTACATTGAAGACTGAGCATTTGTCAAGTGAAATGTGCATATCTTTGACTTAACTTTCCTCCGTGACAAATTGATGAAATGGAAATATTATTCACACCGTTCGACTCTTCCCGATCTAAATTTACTGACTATGTATGTTCATCACCTGAAATCTGATGAACTAGAGCAATGACAACACATTTCAGGCTTCAATTTGCACTACGTTCAATGAAAAATTGATAAATCTTGTCGTCCGTGGTATATAGCTCGTCCGCAACCATTAATGAATTTCATTGTTAGACTCAAACACGCAGACAAGGAAATTTATCTCTGTCTCACATCGATTTCAGCTGTGCAATGACTTTCATTTTCGAAGTTTCTTATTTTGTCTGTAATCATAAGATTATTATTGTTCTCAAAGAATCTTATCCAAAGGGCGTTTCGGAAGAACATGCATTTCACCGTCACTAACATGCATTAGATGATGGGGAAACAGGGGAAGACATATGACCATATACCATTAAATATTTGGCATTCTTCTAACGATGTCACAAGCGAACTATCATAATCGAGACCATAAACAAATTTCTGATGATCATCATTTGAAAACAAAGATAGTCGCTCAATTCATTCATTCAAACAACATGCACCAAAATCAAAGCAATGTAATCGGCGAGGAAAGTAAGAGAGCTTTTTTATGGTCTCAAGTCATGTGCAACGACCAAGTGGAGAGTTAGTTGCGCTCGTAAGTTGTGGCTCACAGCTATCCCCTGTATTTTGCATTTCCTCTTGGTCACTGCACATGAATAGAGACCAAGGAAACTCTAATGGACTACTTTCCAACTATGCTGTCTTGATTTTGATGTTCACTGTTTTTGAAACTAGCTTTGCATTGATTGGATGATCATCTCTCTTTTCAAAAATATATAATTTATTATTTGATAATTATAATTGTCCATCAAAGATTTGGTATTCGCGAATAGAGACAAATCGAGCGATTCGAATATTCACCAGACACTATTGAGTAACGTTCGCTTCATTTCATAGTGAATCTCACTTCCGTTTGTATCGTCTTCCCAAGGAAAGATTAGCTGCTAAAAATATGTGCAGTCTATTTACTAAAAAATATTTACAGTCCGAGCTTTCGCGAGCCGGCTCGCATTGTCAATGTTTGGCAGGACTGAGGGCACTTTCAACGTTTGGCTATTTCATGTTTTCTAATGAGTGCTGGTCTTTGTTCTTCAATATGATTGGCTTCTGACAGTCTCGTCTCTATCGGTGATCTGCATCTGTCAATAATCTCTAGCTGGAAGTCTGTGATTTGCATGATGGTATTGTCTTGCGTGCTCTGCCAATGTGCTATCCATGCTGTTATTTGATAGGCTGCGCTTGTGTTCATTATATCGGAAATTGAAAGGTCTTGACGTCTGACCTATGTAGCTGCCATGACACAACTTGCAAGTAAACCGATATACTGAATGTTTGTCAGATCAAGCAAAGCTACAACACCCTAAACGAGCACAGACTTCGCAATTGTCATGTCTCCTCTTTTCCTTGCGACTGAGACATTGTTTGAGACTAGAGGCAGGCCGGCTTCCTAATTTTATCGGCAAATCATAATTCTTGATGATTTTTTTGATTCTCTTCGTGCAGCTATCATTGATAAATTTCATCGAGAAGAAGACTTCCTCTTTTTCAATGGTTTCCGAATGCCTTTTGACCTTCTTAGTGCTGAGGTTCACATTTCGGAAACCATTTTTATCCAGCCTCTTCTTGACTCTTCCCATAACTGCCCCTTCGTTTCTCTTGCTCGAGCATCTATTTCTCACATTGTCGATACAATTATTTACAAAATTAGCTTTTACATGACGGGGAAGCCAGCTGTCTTTTCTCAAAGTGATGTCAGAGTGACAAGGTTTGGAATACCATTGATAGTGGATACCATCATCAATTGATTTGGAATACCATCATAAGTGAGATTCACTATGAAATTCAATAACCTCCCGTCAGCTGCCATCAACTAACGTTCACTTCAAGTCATTCAGACCCTGACTCAACTGACAGCGCAGTGTTGGCAAGCATAATGCAGTACACCTTTGCAGCAGAGTTTATTATCTTGTGAGGACATCGATGAACTTCGCGCTGTCTCCGAAAAGTTCACATGAATAACTTTTGATAAATAAGAGCTTGTTTAAATGTCAATTCTTGAGGGACTTGCGTTTTCTCTTTCTAATAGACGTTGTGGCGTATGAACGTCCTCCTGTTTTTTCTTTGCCTCACGTCAGCGTCAATCGAGAGATGAAGTGGAGATAACAAGTTGATTGAGCAGTAGTTTGAGGTACAGGAAGTCGATCTCATAATGCATCCGACGAGCTGCATGCGCGCTGTGACTTTGTGGATGAGCACGATATATAGAGAGTTGAAGATTTCTGTGAATATACTTCTTCTTGGCACTTGTACAGAACACCACAAATATATGCACTTCAATTATCGCGCGAAATGTTCGAAAATATGATGTCAAATTTTCAAGCAAATTTGAAGACATTGTCTTTGTCATAAAAAACCGACAATTAATAAAGGACTATAATGGACATTGAAAACAAAACACGTCGTGGCCATGCGTAGTCACGACAGCGCTACCTGCACGAGTAATGCCTACTTCCAGTCATTGACAAAAAGGTTGGATAAAATCTTGGGTTTGATAGGCCTTCCCAAGACACAAGATCGAAAATCTGAACCCAAGATTGTGATATTATTGCTATAATTTATCCTTTTTGTGGCTGTTTTCCCATAATATAAAGTGATCAGCAAATTTGCTAATGTAGTCGTGTATTTTTGCTTGAATACCGCATTTTAATGGAGAATTCATTCTATACATGTTTTAAGCCCTTTAGTTTTGGTTTACTTACATGCGTTATGCACGAATATCTCTAAAAGCTAAGAGAGTATATCTATAGGTTTGTCGGCTAAGTTACTTCTGACAAATGTACTTAAGTTTCTGTAAACTTCACTTATTCACATCCCTTTACATTTAGCATTAATTTAATCATTTTGTAATTCTGTATGATTTTTGATTGATTTGACTTTAGTCAATATCTTTTTTGTAATTATGCCTATTATTATCATAGCTGTGCGGCTCTGCTATCTGTGCATGTAGCTCGTAAGCCTTTTTGTCATCTTGAATATCTATGATGGAATTCTCCAAGCATAGAAGTCTATGCTCCAAGTCAAGCATGATAATATGTACACCGGAAATACTACGTGAAATGAAATAGATATCTAAGATTTTTTGGACTAAAAAGACTGATAGTCATTCTTAACATCAAATATCTGCAAAATTTTGCGAAAGTAATTTGTGATAAATCACCTTATGACAGAAATCCACGGCTGTTGCATGTTTCAGTAATTTGATGTTTCAGTCCTCTCAAGATCCAGCTACATTGACCTAAACCGGTACCTAAATGGTCGGCTGAAATGACCATCAAAAATCGATGTTGCCTATTCTTAATCTCACTAACTTATAGCGAAAAGTCGGATTTCTAAGGCCTAAGTCTTCGTAGAACAGATATCAAGAGCAAAAAAAGCAATGAAGTCACATAAAACAGGAGGCTATTGAAACCTCTTGAATTCTTTTTGAACAGTGCAGCGCATCTATTAAGAGTTGACACAACAGCTTATGCAGACATACAGTATATATGTCTACATGAGCTGTTATTCCGCTAAATCATATAATTTAAAATGATGATTTTAGCTTTCACCAAAAATTGAAATCGTTTTGCAAGCTGATGGGCAAAACAAGCATAATTTCTTCAACAGAATCCCCTCTGTCTCGTTTCCAACAACTGCAAATTTAAGATATCAAAACTTGCGGCTTGTGGGAGGCTTTATTAAGTTTACTAAGATTCAAAATTGAAAATTGAATCAGAATGCAAGACAAACAGGTCTGAAACATAAGTGCTGTGATTTGCAATTAAGATTGCTGTATAATCCCAAATTTCACGCGGGTATGGCTGCAACTTTAAATAAGGAGTTGTGTCGATGTTGAGTTCATTCGTAGTATTACATTCGTGCCGATATAATCCGATGAGATTTCTTCTCCATTCCTTTCGTAATCACATTAAACTAAAGCCAATGGCATGAATACAAAGATGATTGAATAAATGCCTAAAATGCGAAAGAAGACTGATGTAAGGTGTCGATAATTGAGAACAAGTTCAATCAAGACTACGGCTGCCAAAAGCTCTACCGGTTCCAATTCTTCAGAGGGCGTTTGTTGACTAACAAAACGTGGTCGATGTCGGAATGCGCCGAATGCTGTCCAAGTATGTTTTTCTTCAACTTAACTTAACACAGCAGACCAAAAATTGTAGCAGTTCAGTGTTTCAATGAAACTCTTAACCCTTAAAACGATCATTTTTAGACAAGTTTCAAGGATCCTTTGATTGTTTTCTCTTCGGGTTTGTAATTGGTCGCTGGCTTTTCAAAAATGAGACTGCTGATTCGTCTGAAATGCTTTGAAATCAATCAAATCAATTAAAAATGACACATCATGTGCACATGACATCGTGTGATAGACGTCACTCAATGTACATGTACAAGGGGTGATTGAAAAGTTCGCGGCCCTATATAGAAAAAAGCATATTTCGCATACGATACATATTTATTTTTCGACACAATCGCCCCTACAATCAACGCACTTAGCTCAACGGTGCTGCAATGCGCGGATCCCTTGCTCATAGAAGTGAGAGTCTTTGGAGTCCAGATACTCCTCAACGGCCTCCATGACGTCACTGTTGGATGCGAAGTGCTGACAACTGAGCTCCAATTTCATTTTTGGGAAGAGATGAAAGTCCGATGGTGCCAGATCAGGAGAATAGTGTGGATGGGAAATGATGTCAAACCCACAACCTTGGATGGCAGACATGGCGGTAGCGGAGGTGTGAGCAGGCGCATTGTCTTGATGGAAGAGGACGCCTTTCGTGAGCTTCCCTCTCCGCTTGATCTTGATCTGCACTCTTAACTGCTGCAACAAATGAGCTTGGTACTCGCCAGTAATTTTCCGACCAGTCTCTAGGAAGTCCAACAACAAAACTCCCTTCGAATCCCAAAAAATGGAGGTCATGACCTTTCCCGCGGACCTGGTGACCTTGGCTTTCCGCGGAGTTGGTGATCCTGGGTGCTTCCATTGTTTCGATTGTTCTTTCGACTCGGGCTGATAGTGGTGAACCCAAGTCTCATCCATCGTAATGAACCGGTCCATGAAATTTTCAGGATCTCTTACGAACAGCGCCAGGTTGTCCCTTGAGATGAGAAAGCGGCCTCGTTTGTTCTCTGGTGTGAGCAGTCGTGGCACCCATCGAGCGGAAACTTTGTTCATGACAAGTTCATGATGGATGATGTTATGGACACGCTCTTGTGAAATCTTCAGTTCGAAGGCAATCTTTCGCTCGGTTGTACGGCGATCATCAAGAATAATCTTTTGAACATGATCGGTCACATCTTCTGTGCTCACTGTCACTGGTCTTCCACAACGGGGATCATCTTCCAAGCTCTCTCTTCCTTGCTTGAATTCTGAAGCCCACTTCTTGACTGTGGTGTAGGATGCAGCTTTCTCACCAAGTGTTCCAACCATATCATCATGAATCTCCTTTGGTGTGAGTCCTTTCAAGCCGAGATAACGAATGACAGCTCGATTTGAAACGTGATCCATCTTACGCAACACTTATCTGACTAACTGACTGATAAGTTAGTAAATGAAGTTAAGTAGCTGCGGTTTACCAACAGTTCACCGGATCGCCTGATCATTCGTCATGTGCCGTCAGCACATTCCATTGTATCAATCCACATGTGCATAATGGCCTGGCTTTAAGCTTTCTATGTCAGGCCGCGAACTTATCAATCACCCCTCGTACATTCGTGCATGATTGAGCTACATAGCGAAACGTCGCATAGAATAAAAGTTGTCTGCAGTACCCGAAGAAGCCATTTCAAGTACATGATATAAGGTGGGTTTATCGACTCTCCGGATAAACAAGAGTTCCCGATGAAACGCAGTAGCACTGATTTCTATCTATTGCTATCCCAATTGATCTTCAATGAGGTAATCAGACAAATATTCGTACTTTGATAATATATTTTGTGCGCGAATGAAGAAGATTGAGCAGCAATGAGCGTAATAACTCATCCAAAATATGGAATAATTTTACGATGGATAGGCTAGAGAATTTTACTGTCTCTTTTGTCAATGCTATAACAATATTTTCCAGTAGGAACTCTGCTATAGATTTTTGCAGCAAATAAGACAACAAAACAACCACTTTTCATAATTAACTCCTAGTAAATTCATGCTCAAGGCCTTTCTGTAGGAACATCCTACTGTCATCAGGGAAATAATCTAATAACTGATAAATACATGAATATAAATTTCTACATAAGATATTCAAAATTATAAAACTATTCTATGGAAAATCTAAATTTATGACAAGCAGAAACTATGATGACTCAAAACACATTAGTATACGGTATACAGATGAAAGAAAAAAGTAAAAAGGGGAATTGGAAAACAGAAAGAAAAATTAAGAGCCACATTGGAAAAGTTGCCTATTCAAAATTGGAGACTTCTACTTGATGAAGAGGGACTCCGCAATACAGGGATGTGGAGTCCTATCATTGAGATAGGACTCCGACTCCGGGGGTTGATAGGACTACGACTCCACATCCCTGCCGCAATATGCGCAAATGAAGTCATATAGATTATGGTGACATCGCTCATGATGCTTCGTCTGCTGCAGGCATTACATTTAAGCAAGTGGTCAAAGATGGGAGCGGGTATATAATAGTTATATATATAGAATAGTTTTATAATTTTGAATATCTTATGTAGAAATTTATATGCATGTATTTATCAGTTATTAGATTATTTCCCTGATGACAGTAGGATGTTCCTACAGAAAAGCATTGAGCATGAATTTACAATAAGTTTATTCTGAAAGTGATTGTTTTGTTATCTTATTTGCTGCAAAAATGCTATGACAATGTTCCTGAAAACGATGTGAACCAGTGAACCACGGATGTCCACGATAGTGAAATTATACTCAACATGCTATTCTACCCTTTTGGCGGACAGGCGTTGCCATGAAATGCAATACCTAAACAATGAGAGGAGAGAGAGAGAGAGAAAGTGTTTTTATTTCAGATAATGGAAATCGATCATTTGAGTACAAAGAATGTCAAAGTTCAGTCATCGTGGAAAGCAAGGATTGAACATACACCAGCATCATGGTTGGTTATCACATATTGCACTTGCAGTTTAAATATTTTGCAATGTACAGTTGAAAGCATTGTTGTCTACGCGCGGTTCGAGAGAGCTCAATGATGCACTGCCCACTTCGTTCTAGTCTCTGTGGGATAATGGAGTACAAAGGATGGATCATATTGCATTCTGCAGAATTGAAAAGTTGCAGGCGATTCTATGGCGACGTTGATTAATGTCCTCAAACTCCGAGCAACTACAATCAACTCCGTGAACAAGATGACATCTTCACATCTTCTCACACATCCTTCTAAACGTTCCTGTAAATACGTGTAATATGGTACGTCAGCAGATATAGGCGATGCATAAGGGGCGACATAATAATGACCTTTATATGTTTGGAGAATAGCGGCTTCCAATGACTAACAGTGATTTTGATCAAGGTTAGGTGTCGCTACTTTATTATTGTGCTTTATAGAGTCTCAGTATTATTCTCACTTCCAATTTCCAATTTTATCCATCGTTTTCCTGTTGTTTTATAACATCCATTTTTAATTTCCTTAACCTATGGTGACCATTGTCCTATTCTATTTCCACTACCAGTATCTGTAGTTGGTACAGTATATTAGACGTCTGTTTTGAACATGTATGCGGCAGCGTTTGGAATCTATGGTATTAGTATATTAGCAGTAAGAATGAGTAGTGTTACAAGTCTTAAGATTTCCATTTTTACCAGATATTGGGCCAAAAGTGATCAATTTTAATTCGCTGCCATTTAAAACTCCATTGAGTTCTTTTAAGAAATGATTAATCCAATGATTACAATAGCATTGCATTTATACACTTGCGGATTGGAGAACGGCATCAGTCCTCATTAGGACTACTTCAATTAATAGTTTATATTAGTAAGCATTATATTCTATTTTAAATGGCTGCTGGGATGATTTTCATCATCGCATGAGAATTCACTTTAAAAACAAGATCGGTTTGATAAACAACAAGCAGCGCATTAAGGCAACAATACAGCTACCTACAACTGCTGATTGTTTCACTCATTTTATTGTTCTGAAGATCTAGCAGCATTGACCCACATGTAAATCGGCACTGAAATGAATAACCAAATTGACTATCAACACTCAGGGTTGCCAAAAGCTAACTGCAATCAATTTTGGGCAAGCAATCAACTAGTTTTAATGCAGCAAGAGGCAATCAATTAATTGCAGTTAATTGGTGTCATCAATCAATTAATTGCAATTATTTATCATCAGCGTTGGATTTTTTCACCAATTAATGTTTCAATTGAACGAAGTAGGCTATGAGCCTGCATGCGTTGCCAGTCACATGATAGCTTATTATCAATTTGGATAATGACTTGAGTAGACCCATTACATGAAATGCATACAACCTATTCTTACATGGATGCAAATATTGTTGAATTTTATTACAGACTTAAGTTCATGCATCATAATTTGAGTGATAATCAACTATTGAAACAAGTGATTGAATAATCACGCGTGCGTGTAACAGAACCTAAAATAGAGCTTTAAAAGCTACCATAAAAGTTTTATACCATGGAGACATTATGCGTTGTGCACCAAATATCTCCTTATTAGAATCTAGAAAGCGATCAGTAGTGAACAAGAAAAGCTTAATAATCACAATTACCATCTAAATGAATCAAGACGGTCGGATATTTTCCTATAGATGAATAGTGACGGTATTACAAGCAAATCATGATTCCAAGCGCCTAGATTCTGTCTAACGTCGATTCAAGAATATTATTGACTCCTTGTCTAGTGAACCCATTATCCTACCAAGCCTTCGTAATCGCCGCATCGACTTGTGCTTGCGCTTCCTACAGAAGGTCATGTCACCTGATCACATATTGTACAGTGCGATAAATTTCCCCCTGCCTCACGATCTGGCAGGTTTTGCTCCCTCAAACGTCAGACGTAGCGATTCTTTCTTTTTGTATGCATGCTCCATGCATGATCACACCACATGCTAACTATTATTGACTTATTGAAACTCATATCTTATGTAAAACTCATTCTCTGAATAACTTCATCTATTGTATTGATTTTCATTTAAAAATATAGACGCTTTACTATTGTTACTAAATCAGTCAGTTTAAGACCTTCCCACTACAAAAAGATCAATCAGTCAATCAATTACAGTCATTCGATGACACCAATCAATTAATTACAATCATTCGATGACACTAATCCATCAATTGCAAATATTCGATGACACCAATCAATTATTTTTCACACCAATCCATCCATTTTTATTTTTTCAATACAATTAATTACTGATTTCCACTGTCCAGTTCTAGAGGATGTGGAAAAACACTCCCAATTTTGTGGCTTCAAGTTTAATGAGAGAAATTGGCTTAAAATATGTACAGGCAGGAGCAGACATTTCACGACGCTGTCGCCGCCTCAGTGCTCTAAAAAAAGTGGTTTGGTCTTTACCATAGTTTTTAGACCACTGAAGTAGCGATAGCCTTGCGAAACGACTGCTCATGCCTCTACTTATTTCTAGCCAATTTCTTTTATTTAACTTGAGGCTACATATTTGTGTAGTGTTTTTCCATATCGTCTCTGACAATGACTCTCCGTACAAGACAATCAATGGCTTCCATTCTATAAACACAAGTGGAAAGTAAGATTTCTATGAATTCTCACATGCCATTCCTACTTTTTATTTGCTCCATAAGATTGAAGAAATCATTTCTTGAGCTCTTGGCCGGTCAACTTAACCTCACTATTTCATAAGAGATTGTCAGGCAAATTGGTGCTGATTTCAATTATGCAATTCTTGCCGCTGTTCAATATCGGTCTCGGAGATGGAAGCACACACAGCAGTAAATGCAATTATTTTCGTCTCCGTTGGACGGTCAGAGATAGACCGCTATGCAGCTTCCTTCTTGTTGCGCTTCGTCAATAAAATTATCGTCAATTAATCTCGATCCCGATCAGTTTGTATACAGTTTTTCTCCTGTTATATTCAATATCTCATTCCTATCGCATTTTACGTAGAATCCAATCTCGAATCATGTGGCATTTTCAAAAATGGCAGCAATTATTCTGTCCAGTATGTCAGTCAGAGCCGTAAATATTCATCAAACATCAACAGACATCAAACTGGGCACTGTAGGAAATGGTTTATAAAATGAGTTCAATAAGTATTAGATTCAATAAGGATAATAAGTATTAGATAGAGTACTTATTTCGAATACTTTAAGAGGATACTTCGAATACTTTCCAAGCACGATGACTGAAGGTCTGAGTGCTTCATTTTCTTAAAGTATGAGAATATGGCACTCTATCTGATTTAAAGCATGTTTGCCATTTGAAAGCAGTGCTATATTTTCTCTTGGAAAATAAAGCATCGGTGAGGAAAATAAACTTTAGCTATCTTAGATATATCCGCAATTTGTCTCAAATTATCCTAGATATAAGGTGGGTCAGGTGAATAAGGCCCACCTAACAGACTTAGAGCTTTACAGTCTTGAAGTTTTCATTAAATTCTGTGAATTTATATTAAAATTATCTATTTCTGGTGCAGTTGACAGTGTGAGAAGTTCATTTCAATTATTGCAAAACTTCTGGTGTGCGAGTAAAAAAATGAAAAATCACCGAGTGGGGCTTATTTGCTTTTATTTAATGTCTTCAATTTACGCAGCAATATAGGACTGATTATTATATATATTTACTGAAGGTCTGAGTGCTTTATTTTCTTAAAGTATGAGCATAAAGTACTCTATTTGATTTAAAGCATGTTTGCCATTTGAAAGCAGTGTTATATTTTCTCTTGGAAAATATAGCATCGGTGAGGAAATAAACTTTGGCTATCTTAGATATATCCGCAATTTGTCTCAAATTGAAAAGTTCTCTCAATTAAACGTTATCCACCATTCTTGTGAAAATAGACAGACGTGCTCACAGAGTTATACATAGAAATGAAGAAGGAAATATCAATGTTGAACAGAAGAAATAGCATTCAGAAGATGTGAGAGCAGCAAAAAACTGTCTAAATTTGCAGCAGGGATCAACTCACACATTTTGCATGACATAATATTGCCTTTACGTCACATCCGTTCCGGACTTGGTGTATCCCATGTAGATATGAAAAAGTCTGTAGTTCATTTGCACAATTAGCGTCTTCAGGCCCGTAACCAGGACTGATCTACAGGGGGGGGGGCATGGGCCCAAAGGAGAGAAAGTTGATGTGAACATCATCAACCATGAGAAGACTACAATCTTGAATTAATAATATCTGCATTTGTAGTTTAAATGATTGTTGTTATCTACAGTACGCGACAGCAAGTTTTAAACTTGGCATAAATCTACGGACACGTATTTTTTTCAACACCTAAAAATTGTTTACTATTAGGAAATATCGACAAATTTACAGTCATCTGAAAGAGAATTTTCGGATCTATCATTTGAATGTTGTTGAATTAATTGCTTTTGAACTTGGTGGTTCCTAGAGGCCCATAAACGCGAAAGCCCCAAATTTTCTTTGACTTGTTTTGACAAGCGCATAAATCAATTTGAAACATTCTCCTTGTGATATTTAAAACTGTCACAAGATTGGCTTTCAGAAAATATATAGTTTGAAAGTGTTTTCTCGAAGTTTATAGGCAATATTTTGAAAGTAGTATAGATAGATAATGTGGCGATTTTTTCATTTTCAGAATGTGTTGCGATAATAACAGAAATAACGCTGTTAACTAACTGGTGACATTTATTTACCTCAAAACCAGTGTTTTCTGATTTTGTTGGGTAAATTTAAGGCCCTTCGAAGAAATATTTTGAAAATGAAAAAATCGCCACATTATCTATCTATACTACTTTCAAAATATTGCCTATAAACTTCGAGAAAACACTTTCAAACTATATATTTTCTGAAAGTCTATTTTGTGACGGTTTTGAATATCACAAGGAGAATGTTTCAAATTGATTTATGTGGTTGTCAAAACAAGTCAAAGAAAATTTGGGGCTTTCGGGTTTATGGGCCTCTAGGAACCATCAATTTCAAAAACAATTAATTCAACAACATTCAAATGATAGATCTGAAAATTCTCTTTCAGATGATCATAAATTTCTCGATATTTCCTAATAGTAAACAATTTTTAGGTGTTGGAAAAAATACATGTCCGTAGATTTATGCTAAGTTTCCAACTTGCTGTCGCGCACTGTAAGTTAATTAATTATGTGATGAAAGACTCTAATGCATGATAATGCAATGCGTTAACCTTTCTTATAGTAATCAACTATCGCATGTGCCTATACATAAAATTACAAGTTGCATAATTATTAGAAAAAGCATTATGAATATGATGTAGCATAATTTTGTTTGAATGTATTACATGTATATCAGACGATTTAAGACGATGAAGCCTTTTCTATGATAGTAAGTTTGAGTATTAAATCACTATGTGATCTTGCAGTGCATGTCACTTCACAAAGAGAACATCAATCTAGAAAATCCAGTCATTTTTCTATTGGCAACGTATTTCTAGATACTCAACACTCGCTAGGTAGTTGCTTCTCTCCTCCAATTGATCTGTGCCGACAAAGAATTCCGTTCTCGCCAGCCATCAATCAATTCCCCCTCCAATTTGTTCTCACTTCCGATGATTCGTTTTGTTGATTGTATATTGATCATGTAGATATATAGATATAGATCATTATAGCAGAGGGGGCAAAAAAATGAATAGGGGGTCTGGCCCCCTATGCCCTCCCAGTGGCTACGGGCCTGGGCGTCTGTTGTTATTCAATAACATAATCTGATGAAATTACTGTTGTATTCTCAGCTTTGCGTCAATTATGTAAATTAAATCAATAAACGCGAACTTGACTTGACTTGCAATATGTATCTCAGTCGCAGACTGTTCATTCTGATTTCTTTAATTAATAATAGGCCTGCATATTTTCTATCTTCGATTGTGGAGACTGGACGAATTTTCAAATTCAACAATCATCACAATAATTGAGGCTATTGTTGAAATGACTTTGCATGAAAAACTGAATGCATTTCAATGATCATTATGCTTAAGAAACCCTTGATAACCTAATCGAATGATTAATCGTCTCAAACCACGCAAAGCCGCAATTAGAGGAGACTTCAAGATAAGAAGGGAGATAAGTGAATTTCGCTCATCAGATCGAGTTGAAGTATAATTCACTCGCTCTTCCCCAGCGAATAAGAATCACTTCTTTAACTTATTCTGTCAGCTCCTGCTTGGACATGGCAACAAGACCGATCATGGGGAGGTCAGTGTTGAGGTTACGTCATCTTCACATATTGTGAGAAAGCAGATTTGCGGGAGATTTTCTTCCACTGATTTGTTATCTAATGAACATTGATTGACTCATTGAAATCCACTGAGAGGAAGGTGAACATATAAGACATTTGAATAATTTAGTGAAATGGCTGGTAAGTTTCATGACAAGCTATCGAAAGATTGAGATGATCAACAGAGAAGTCTGGCAGTTGAATGATATCCAGGAACGTCTTGTCGAAGACAAAACTCTTGAGAACGTCAACTTAGGATCACAAATACATTAAAAGACAGTGGATTGGAATTACCGGTGGACTACATGCATGTTAATACATGAACAGTGTATGAGGTCTATGTATCCGGTAACTCATTCTCATACGATGATGAAAATCATCCCAGCAGCCATTTATAATAGAATATAATGCTTACTAATTCAAATTATTAATTGAAGTAGTCGTAATGAGGACTGATACAATGCTACTGTAACCATTGGATTAATCAGTTCTTAAAAGAACTGAGTGAAGTTTTCTCGTGTCAACGAATTAAAATTGATCAGCTTTGGCCCAATATCTGGTAAAAGTGCAAATCTTAAGATTTGTAACACTACTCATTCTTACTGTTAATATACTAATACCATAGATTCCAAACACTGCCGCATACATGTTCAAAACAGACGTCTAATATACCTTACCGACTGCAGATGCTGGTAGTGGAAATACAATAGGACAATGGTCACCATAGGTTAAGGAAATTAAAAATGGATATTATAAAACAACAGGATAAACAACAACGATGGATAAAAATTGTAAAAGTGGAGGTAAAACATGGAAATACAATAATGTTACAACACCGATTCTGACACTACACATGGTGGATAATGGTAATAGTGGATAAGTGGAAAGTGGATAATGGAGGCAAACAATAGAACTACAATGACACTCTACTACACCGAAATAGTCGTTTATTAACCTATGCAGCAAGGCGTTCAGGAAAATGTGAGTCGTTTGTTGGTCGCGTGCCTCATTGAAATTCACAGAGTGAAGTGAATTGTCGAGCCGATAAAAGACAATATTTGCAAAGCGATTCATTATGCCTTGTGAGAGCCTTTTCTGTGTAAATCATCAAGTCATGCTGAGAATAACCTCTAGATTTCATGATATTTAGTGTCTTGTTAGTTTTGTGTACAGCGTCTTGTAACTTCGAGCATATTCTGGCCATCTGTAATGGGATCATGCTCTCCGGAAAAGTCAGTTGCACCAATCTGACCAATCTGAAATAATTGTGAAACTTAGACATGTCAGCAGTCGTGAACAGATTGGCCTTGCATATACTTCGAGGCCTCTTATCAGTTGACCATGTATAATTCGCATGTATGCGAAACAGTTGTAGGCCTACTTATATACTTACATACATCTGCAGGACATGCAGTCCCTGTGCTACTGAAGGTAGCTCTTCATCAGTGGCGGGCAACCAAGTTGGGATAGCGGGCCACAAGGAGTGGGTCGCGAAAAGGCTCGCGAGCCACCAATTTTAAAAGGAAGTAGTATAGGCTTAATAATCTTTTATTCCGTACTTTTATGTGCACAAATGGGCTGCTGTACCGTATGTGCATACACAGTGGTCGTATTACATAACTAAATTTAACATGTAAATGTATACAGCAGTATTGTACGCAACTAATTAAGGAATCATAATTTACTTTCTACAATGCATGTGAGTATTGAATTTTGCGCAGGAGATGACCATTTTGAGCTTATGCGTGAAGACATTCATTGCGAAAGGAGAATGGCTGGAATATTCGAATGTGAATTTTTGTTTTTTGTGGCATCATATTGCTCATTTAGTTGATACTCAATGGTTTTGCGAATTCTAAAGAGGATACTTTAACCTAAGAAGCATCTCCTAGGTCGCGTCTCTAAGCGTCCCTAAGGTCGAAGCGGAGTGAGTCATTTTCACATCATTGATTCAAATAATGTCCGCGGGCCACTGTAGATATGAGAAGCGGTGGCGGGCCACGCGTTGTCCACCACTACTTTACATAATAGTCTATGACAGTGGTGGGCAACCAAGTTGGGACAGCGGGCCACTAGAAGTGGCCCACTAAAAGGCTCGCGGACCACCAATTTTAAAAGGCAGTATTATAGGCTTTACATTCTCTTATTCCGTACTTTTAAGTGTTCAAAACCGTGCATTGGCTCAACAAATGATAGTCGTGAGCTAATATATAATAGTGTAGTAAATATATATTAGTGTAGTAGTATACAAGTGGAATTCAGCAAGAATATTTGAAAAATGCTGGCCTGTCAAAATCTTGCGGTGGGATTTCTTCATTCGTAGTCAAGGTCTAATTAATATAGCCTCTTTCAAGGTTCATTGAGGCGTGGTTTATTACGTAGATAAACATGCTCAGCAGGGCATTGAATACTTTTGACTTAGCACAAACTCGCGCAGGTGATGACCATTTAGCGCGTATACGAGAAGATATTCATTACGAAAGGAGCATGGTTGGATAATTCGAATGTGAATGTTTGTTTTTTGTGCCATCATATTGCTCATTTAGGTGTTAATTAATGGTTTTGCAAATTCTAAAGAGGATCCCACACCCTTAGATGCACCTCTCAAGGTAGAAGTCGGAGTGAGTCATTTTCACACAATCGATTCAAATAATGTGTGCGGGCCACTTTAGATATGAGAGGCGGTAGCGGGCCACCCGTTGCCCACCATTGGTCTATGAAGTGTTAGGCTAGACTATAATTAGCAAAAGCGCCTAGTGCTACTTTGCTTGGAATTTTTTATTTCATTTTTCAGCAGGTTGCAGTCATTTAACAGCAAAATTGCATTAACATGACTGTGCTCCAGCTTGTGACTTAGGTGTACTCTTGCCTTATCCTCTTGTTTTTATTCATTCTAATGAGATTCTATGCATAAATGTGCACTTGAAGGTAAACATCAACATGCATTAATGACAATCCGACGAGACGATCACTTGAATGCGTGCATGTACTGTTACGCGTATGCATCAAATTAAGTTATGTCAATCATAGTTATGTAATGTAAATGCATCACTGCACGTAAATTGAAAAAAGTAAGAAAAGGACTTTTTGAAGAAACGTCTAAATTTCACTAATCTAGAAAACAGCCTCAAATTTCACTAACAGAAAATTCATCTAGATGAGATCTAATGCACATACGGAAGCACTTATTCTCGGGCGGAGATAGATGCATCCGTGCATTCTCAATCATCCACTAATACCCCTGGTATCAAACCCTTGATGTTGGGCTGACATTTTTTTTAAAGATCACAAATGATATATTTATCAGAAAGAGGAGTTTCGCGAAGTGCTAGAGCACCAACACGGCAGACGAACTGGCACCGCAGGACATTTAGTGAAGCATACTACACGAAGCAACGAGGCAGTGACGTGCTGAACAGATGCGACATCTGGTTACCCACGGTATATAGGACATTCTTTAGTGCTGCTTAACTTTGGCCTGACGACGTGTACCTGACTAGGCACGAAATTCGCCTTTGTGATATTTTATTTTGAATATAAATCGGATTCGCTAAACTCTTTTTCTTATAAACGATACCGAATCCCAACATGTTTGAAAATGATATATTTGTAAACATGGAATAATTGCAAGAGGTCAGGGTTAAAAAGTTGAAGCCACTCAGAAACACGATCATAATCTCGGTACGGCCGATGGATGATGCCGTTCGCTTTATGATGACCTGCGAATTTGATCTTATAACTGACAAGGATAGCCTGGTGATGATGTTTGATTTGCGGTCAACAATTCGTAAGCTTCGTTGGATGGAACAATGGCTGGAAATTCTATTAATCAGTTCCATTGCCTCTTTTCTGAAGCCACTGTGAGTTGCCTTGGCAAATGATGCTCAAACCCTGCCCAATTCTCGGAATTTGTTGTCATTTTCTAAATGCTTGCGATCTTCAGCAACTGCAGTGACGTGCTGAGTCGTCAGGCTCGATCAGTTGACATATTCCGTGTTGACAGTAACGTCCACTGCTGCTGGTTTCCCATGCGACCAATCCGGAATGAGAATATCAGCTGGTCTAGTTTGCCTGTTGGTGTCGCCGACTCTCAGATTGGCCACACGTTCGAGTTGTGGTCTCAACAAAGTTCGGCTGCAAAGCTAGAACACTTTATCGCGTAGACGGCTATGACGAGAGACACCATCACCATTGTTTGAGCATGTGAGAGAGTGATGCCCATGTGGTTCAAGTGAGACCAGTGGGATGAAATGGACAAGTCAAAAAAAGACATGTTTAGCATGAACAAATTCTTTACATCGTAAACGATAAAGGGTTGCCATGTTGGCTATTTGTCGACATGAAAGTATCAGGTTGTGGATAATTAACTTGATTTTGAAAGCATTGCAGGATTGCTAGGATCATGTTTTAACTCAAACACTGAGATGCAATGCAAGTACACGCAGAATCAAGCAACACAGAAGCTTAATTACACATATTGTAGTTTTTTACTGCAATTTAATGCTACACTGTCAGTGATAAGGGACCTCTAGCTATAAAAACCTTTGCTAAGTGCTGCGTAGATGAAACACTGAGACGAAACTTCTTATTATACAGTGATTGAACGCAGCAACTAATAGTAGTAGTACACAACGAAAGTCAGAATTCACACACAATTTCAACGATTGTTACATGAAGTTTTTAGAATTATCACTCATAAGCTCATAAGAGCATCATGAACTTATACTTTGATAGCTACACAGAACTTATTGAAAGTTAATTGTCTCGAAGAATAAAGTGTGCTTCTTTTAGCATTTCTAAATAAGGAAACAAATGGATGAAAACATGAATTTGAATTAGGGGCTTAATTCTTCATCAATTCACTTACGCTGAAATAGTAAGCTTTTCCCCGTATGTCTAAAGAAGCTTCTGCGTCAGAAGTGATGCATTTTAAAAACAAATAATTTGGTAATTTATATTTCGACTCCGGACAAATCACTG
Organism: Prostheceraeus crozeri; assembly: GCA_907163375.1. Taxonomy (NCBI): domain Eukaryota; kingdom Metazoa; phylum Platyhelminthes; order Polycladida; family Euryleptidae; genus Prostheceraeus; species Prostheceraeus crozeri. Next base: position 570,025 of record CAJQUW010004756.1, on the reverse strand, counting down.
AGGTCTCATTGATAATAAAAAAACATCTTACTGGAACTATACTAGTTGTAAATTACTACACTGTAAACCGTAGACCGGCAATTATCCCACATAATTACTGGCAAATCAACCGACGATTGTCACCTCCAATATCCTGCGATATCCGGCGAATTTGTAGGTTCTCAACCGACATCGAAACAGATGCTTTGTATGCAAATTAACTAAAATGTTGATTGATTTTTTCGATTAGTGATTGCTTGACTTTTGGGCAATCTGTATTATTTTGTGGCAAAACCATGATTTATTTTGACATAATTTAATTAATTACCTACATTTTTTGATAAAATTTAAGCTATAATTCACTGCTATTCATTTTGTCGCTTTTTGTCAGATATTGTAAGTGTTCAGTAGCAATCATCCTACAAGGGCTAGCAATGACCGACAAAATAGATTTTGTACGATAAATGTCTGTCAATTGCCAGTCAATGGTTTACAGTGTAGTTATAAAATCTTTTAAGAGTAAAAACAAAAATTTTTAAAGACGTTAGATTAAGAATATTTCTAGATACTTCTTAAGTAATTGAGGTATTCTGGGGTGGGGCCCGTTGCGGGCATGTACAATAATGATTTAATCTTCGAATTCATACCCGGTCAGTGGATATGCAGGTAGATATTCATGGAAGCATACATGACGTCGGTCTGATGTAGGCTAATCTTATTATACAATTGAATCTAGTTACTATACAATAAGAATAATTGAATATCAGATGTGAAAACATCTTGCAGTGCCGGCTTTCACGTTTCTCGGAAAACTAATGTTAGCTAGAAACTTGATATACTCGTAGTAAAATTAGGAGCATTAACTGAAGTCCGGGGGCAATGAGGGCAACGGTGCGGTCACGGGAGAGCTTGCGTACATGCCTGCTAGGGTGCCGCCACGAGCCCACCCCAGGAGATATTAATTTTGACTGGTCTACATTTATAGCATTTCATTTAATCTGAATGCATCACTGAATAGTGCACATAAAACTTTCCCATTTCTGCTCCACTCTCATTGATGAAGACCTCAACAAATATGTCAATCTCTGTTGCGAAAGTGATGGATTGACAATTTTTTGATGACAGTTCCTTCAAATCCTAATGGAGGAGAATGCAGTGTTTTGATAAGCTTCCGTGGGGGCGATGTCCCAAAACACACAACCGTTTCCTGAGATGAAAATCGTTTTAGCGAACTGATGAAAATCTTTCTTCACACTTTAGAAGCGACATTTTTCCTGGCACTTGAGAGAGGAATCTGAGAAGACGGATAGATAGAGAAGGAAAGAAAGAAAGGTAGCAATTGTAGTTTTAATTGTGTGGTCGAATTAGTAGCTATTCGTTTTCATTCCCCACCAGCTGCTCACTTCAAAATTGTAAATGAATGAATTTATTTGGTTGGTTCGAAAGTGTTCCATTTAAAAAGTTCATTCTTCGATAAACGATGACAATGTAGGGAATTTTGAATAACTTGTACTGCCAGAACGTGTAGGGAAAGTGATTTATTGCAAAAATAACATCATAGATTGCATCAACTATTGTTAGACGAAATCTTGAAGTTTATGAAGATTGCTAGCAGTAGAAATATGTCCTCAGACTTGAACAATTTAACCACAACCATTTCTTGGCAGCCGTAGGCGCTGCTTTTCGCCTACAAGGGCTCGTCAGTACAGCTCGGAATGACCCAAACCAACTTCAAGTATCTAAAATGGCTGAACAAGCTGAAGAACTGCACAACAGGCTGATCTGCGTTCAACTATCCTGACTTTTTATCTGCAATCTTTATGATGATTAGCCGCAGGGCAAACCTAGGATAAACAAATGTCCAACATTGTTACATTGTTCAAGTCTGAGGACATCTTGCTATTCATTGGCCAGGCGAACTGGCACTCTGCAATCTTTACATCATTAAGATTTGTAGTGTACTGACACTTTTTTAGCAGAAAAATGAAGTGCTCAAAGTGAGAAGAAATTTTTGGCGACATATACGGAAGAGCATATTTTCTATTTGACGTGTGTCGCAGTGAATCTTGTACGTTACTGACAAGTGTTTTACCGTTCTGAACGATTAAACAATTTTCTCATATTTAGCACATATTTATGCTTCTGAATTACAATTTACAGACAGCCTTTTGATACAATCAGCTCCAACTGCCAACGATATTGTGCAGTGGATCCCAATCACATAATGTGTAATCACAACACGAAGTGAAGAATAGAAACAGTAAAATCGTTGAACAACAGGACTCCAAGAAAATCGGTCAGTAGACAAGAGGCCGATTCCTATGCAAGGTCCCTAACCTCGCTACCTTTAGGTTAGGTGCCTAATGTCATGTCTCTTCGATGTGAGTAAGCGTTATTCAATTTCAAGGCAGCACCCCTAAGGTACCTACTTAACCGAATGATAAGCAACTCAATGTCTCTGGCTATCACTAGTTGGAATAGATATTTTACATAACAGAAAGATTCCACATCATGAAAGGCACGAAATATGTCAAGGTACTTCGAGGCAGTATCTTAGCCTGTTTCAAGCTTAGTAATGGGTGGCAAAATTTAAGGTGAAGAGAATGATAGCTCTACACCTGCCTTTCTTGCTACCTGACCTACTTAGTGATCATCGATGATTATCGATGCTGATCAGATTTTATGTGATGTTTAAATTGAATGCAAAGTGAATCATTGCATGATATTAGGGTAAGTTTGATGTGGTACAAGAAAATAATGTGGCAATTGAGAATATGAAGACCGTTTTATAGATAATTGAACATTTTGATTTTTTTCAAATGGAACGTAATGGTCCTATATAAGACTACTTTACCTGTGTTCTACAGACAAGTTTGGCATGTATTTTAATTTCTCAAGTGGCTAGCTGTGGCCACTGGCCAGTCAGGACAACATGTGATAATTGAAGGTATTCTTTGACACAGGATTTCAACATGAATATGACAAATTTATAAATTAAAATTGACTGACATCGTTATCACAACTGACTCATTGATTAATTGGCATCATGGCGTCAGCTTTCTCATCGTGTATGTATTTTAAGATTGATTGAAAGTACAAAGAGATACATGCATACAAATGATATTTGCCAAAACTTCTTGCTCTAGAAAATGAAAGATTTTCAAGACGTTCGTGGAAATTTGATACAGCGTTAGCGTAGTATTTTGGCAAAATAATGTACTCGCATTACACATAACATAATGATGCATTTTAATAGCATAACATGATAGTAAACGACCTGAAGACATTCCATGTCAAAACTTGTCGCTCTGAGCTTTGTACTTTTCGCTTAATCAGAGAAAACATAGAAATTTCATTTTAGCCAAAAGCTTCAATCTGCGTAACCATTGGATTAACAAGTCTTTTTCTTTGATCGTGTCTGACAAGAAGAGGAACCAGGTAGAACTCGGCAGACGTGCGGATACGTAGTAGGCATAGCGCGTACATCAGGGTTAGAACCCGCCGGCTGGTTAATTTAATTAGATGCATGTCGACCGTTGACGACATTCAATCTAGAATAAATTGCCTAGTCAATCATTGCAACATTAAGAGCATGTAAATGCAACATAATTTGGGAGCATCTGCTCACATGTTTTGTGATATAAATATTTTGCAAATTGTTCTTGAAAAATGCTTTCCGGCAACTTCTACATGCAGTTCAAACCCTATATTATCTCAATTTTAATTTCCAGAATCATGTATTCTAGCCTGTATGAATTTTGGAAGCATTATGTGTTCCTCAATTTATTGATTGTAAAATAATTTCAGATGCTGAATAATTATACTGCATGGGATAGTCTATACGTGGAACTTAGAGATGGATGCAATGAGCAATAGATTTCAGTGCAATCTAGGGCCTACTACCTGAACATTTGACACTGGATCGTGGATAATTGTTCGATAAGCCAACTGCACCAGATAAATTTTGATTGATGTTGTACAGGTACAGCAACATTCCCGCTCGGTCTTGGGATAGTCACTGAAATGAAAAATTGATGACAAGTTTGGTGAGTTCATTGTTCCAGACTACTATAAGTCAGCTCGCGTTCATCAATGCAAACTCAAAAGATTTGAATTTAAACTGTACTGGAAAGAGTTCTCAATTGACGTCGCAAATCACTAGAGTTTTCTCACAAGTGAAAAAATAAATCTTACTTAAGTGAATCATTTTAAATCACGTATGCACTTCGCAGACAAATTATTTCGTAACATAAGCACTCAGTCAGTGATCAAACTGTTCATCTCAAACTTTTTATAGATAGAAAGGCTTCTGTTATTATATTGGAACTTAAGATTTGTTGACTGCTTAAAGTTCACTTGTTGAGGCCCGATATAGATATGCGTATATATTATTATTATATCAAATGTTATTATAGCATCAATGCCAGTTTTAATTATCTGTTTGCAATTTGCTGGTGTTTGATTGACTTTGAAAATGCAATCAACAAAGCTGCCGACCGGCCAGTTTTGAACACGCCGGCTGCCGACCGGCCGGTTTTGAACACGCCGGCTGCCGACGGGCCAGTTTTGAACACGCCGGCTGCCGACCGTTCAGTTTTGAATACGCCGGCCGCCGGCCCGGCCGACTTCTCTGAACGCCGGGAAGGGTTTCAACCCTGGTGTACATCATTCTGTGAGAGTTTCATTTTCAGCCTCGTTCCGTGCAGAAATTCGATCTGTGTGCCGGACTATGATATTCGCAAACGGTACAAAAGAAGTTTTGGCATCCGAGGGCTAAGGGCCGTTGGCGGATGGTCTTGGAGACTCAGCATACCGGTCAAGGCAATGTCCAGTGAGCACCTGTAATGAGGCTCTATATTTAGAGAAATGCTGATCGATAGCATTGAATGGTCGCATTTGAGGCATGTTGTGATTAATCTTATCATTTAAATCTTATTTCAAAGTTTTCTTTACCTGTCGATTGGCTATAAATGGTGAAAATCAAAGTGACATTCATGCAATTTACCATTCTGCAGACCTAAAGAAAAAAACTCGACCATGAATTACATGAAATTACGGACTATCTTACTTAACGGTATTCACAACAGGCCGAGCGGACCGAAATGGATGGGCCAGGCCTAACACTCCAAGCCTTTTTGCAAGCATTTTATCATGGCACCAAAAACCTAATTACATTGAACTGCTCTTCGTGAAAGAAGAACTATTTAATACGCTTCCTTTCACTTGCCTAAATCATTCCCCTTCATCACATTATTCAAAGTAGTTGAGAATAAAAGGAAGTGATTGTTGAATTTGAGATTCTCTTTTCAATTTTCATTATTCTACAAGCGCAAATATTGATCTGTGGTTTAAAATTCCCCTCAACATTGGTTTGTTAACTCAAATCACACGTTAATTTGCCTGTACTATCTAATACCAGTCGCGATAGGGAAGTGTCTGTCAGTTCGTATTGGGAATTTAGGATTCAATTTCTTTGATATCAGATAATATTTATCGACGTAAATGTGATGGGAATCTAAATTGAAGCTATTCCTAGTTGGCTGTTCGCTCATTTCCATGCACAGAATGAAGCTGGGACATGCTGTGAGACAGTTTCCCTTGACGAGAGCTGGAGAATGTTATAAATGCAATTTATACTGTCTGTCTGATGTTGATGTCTGAATAATAGGCCGAGTAGACGTCGATTCTTTCCATGAAAGTCATCTTTAATTTGTTTATAAGGGAGCTGTGTCTTCGAAGAATGTGTGCGAAGCATTTTAAGGCAATTCTCCAGAAATACGATCACGTCGATCACAATATCTGTCAAGCTCGCAAGAATGCTTTCGTGTGAATGATGGCAGCATGAGTTCATTTTCTATGTCAGAATTGAAAGATGAGAGTGATTGAAACAAACGCAGAAGTGTGTGAGCAAAGATTGTCCGAAATCCATTGCATCTCGCATTAGAGCCGTGCTGTCACCGAGTAGCAAAAATACAAAAGCTCTGTCCAAAAACCAACCGTCTTGCACAGTGTCAACTTTCTGAATGTAATTGGCTAATTATTCTCTCACTTTATTGCCTCATTCACACAAAATGAAGATAAAAGTCTATCATTTCATCTGCAAATATATTTCAAAACGTTTCCCAATTCGATGAAGCGGTTAATTAACCCTTTTACGAATGAAATATTTTCAAATTTAAAGCTTTTCTTGCAGCAACTATTTCAAATGCAATATACATGCATTCTAAGCATCGTTTGCGAGTGGTGCTATTAGAATTGCCTTGAGTTCCCTTTCTTTTGGTTCAACATTGCCGTGTTGTCTCAAAAAATGGGTGTCGACAAATGGAGACAACATGCATTCATGAAGGGGCCAAGTGAACTCGTAGCAGTATTCTGAAATCTCACCTGATAAGCTGATTCCCAGAAATATTGCTGGAGTATGTTATTAACTCCTTCAACTCCTTTTAAGAAACGGAGAAAATAATATTTTCCGTATTTACTTTGACTTCGCTAAACAATAATTCGGCTGATAATGAATCCCATTGCCGTATTCCAAGAAAATCATTATCTCTGGGTAGCTCATGCAAATTATGCAGTCATGAAATTAGACCACAGGAACGTAATCTCCGCAAAAAACTGAATCTTTTGATATAAAAATTTCCTCAGCATGCTGACATTTTTTGAGTCGACACACTGCCTACTATATACTTACTTATATTTGCAAATAGTAGCCAAATTCTGACCCTTGAAGAAAGTGCTTTTCAACATCGGAAGACCAACTTCAACCAATCTGCAAGTGAAAAGTTTGAAAATACGTTAAAATTAATATTCATGAAACTGCAGGTCGAACGGCTTGCTTTCACGAGGAACATAACAAAAATAAGATTAAAAACTCCCTTTTGAATATGCAACCATATCCGCGCGACAAGCAACTGAATACTTAATAGAGTTCGACAACTTCGATTACAACTGTGGCAGAATTTATTGAATGACAAAAGATCATCACATTGGGATTTCTAGTCTTTTGTATGCAAGATCCATACATCTTAAAAACAGATCAAAGCAAAACTGCTTCATTTTATGTGAGACATCGTGACTGAATACTTAGCATCATTGAAAATCTGATAATTCTCTCTGTGGGAGTGTTCATCAGCGTGTTCTGCAAATGCAAGTTAAAGTACTGGGTAAAGTGGTGACATACATCATTCATATCTCAAGTCTGGCAAGCAGATGGCGTCCTTGATGGAGCAAAAGAACGATATTTCATTCAAATCTCTGACATCTGACGCGCCGAAGTTGTGATAAATATTTGGCTTCATTCAATCCTGCGACCTCACAAGTCTCATAACAGACAGCCGAGAATGTGCAAATGTAATGCCGCTTTAGCTATGAAAATAGCACTGCCTAAATTGACTTTGCAGTCTTTCATATTTGCATTCATCAAAAGTTGATATTTATTTAATGCTGGTCAAAATTTCATCTGTAGGAGGCTTGCAAAAAGACTGAAGTAAATGACTGCTGATAGCTATGAGCATTAAGCAGAATTAAATATTTCTTCAAGGGAATAAAGATGTCTCCCTGTCTGATGAATAACTTGAAACATCATTCAATTTTTGCCTAGACTAAGACTTTGTGATATCCGTTCTAGTTTTCTCATATTATCTTTGTATTACTTATTGATAATGCATTGCAAGCAGAGATGCCGTGGGAATGAGATTCTCCGGTTGTGTGTGGCATATCCATTTAAGTGGAATATCTGTGAAGTACTTGTGAAACGCAAATTAAAATGTATCAAAACTGCTGTATTCTAGACACAGGGAAATTCTTAATGCAATCATAGAGACCTAGACTGCGTGACAGAATGTTCAATATTAGAGGAGCAACTTATATGAGTTCACTGTAACTCTAGATCTGCAGAGATCTTGTGGTGTTGATGTTCTGAATAACTACTGGCATGCAAAGTCGCTTGCAGAAATATCATATTTCCTAAACGCATTCATTCACCCTTGCATGTTAAGTCGAGCAAGTTTGAAAGCATTTACCGTTATCATCAATCTTGTGATAAACAAAAGTACATTTAAATTGCTCTCATCCAGACACCTTGAAACCGAACAGTGTGCATCTCATAGTTGTCCGCATCTTAATACTGCATGAGATACCATTAGGATTGATTATTTTTTCACATTAATACTTCCGTAAAAAATAAATAATCAATGTATAACTTACGCATCATAAAGCTTGCAGAGTGCAAGCTCGCGTCGGCATAGAATACAAACTAATTTGACTGAGAAATGATAGCAATGCAGAATAAGGAATGGTATTCCACAAATCCTCCATGTCACGTCAATTTGGAGAGGCAATATAGTTTGCTAAATTAGCAATGCGATGGGTTACCATCACTAAACGTTCAGGTATATTATAATAAGATTATTTTCTGAAGCGTGATCACATCACAAACTGCAACTGAAAGAGCAAGACATCATAATCAAGGAAGCTGATCATCTTTAACTCCAAAATATGTTAATGGGTCCACCTTACTATTCAAATTCAAGAAATGACGACTTTTGACGCTCAAAACTGAAATAATACATGACATCTCAGCTGAAAAGCACATAATGAGATCTCAACTTTTCCTTGAAGACTTGCAGGGACTTGCTTTATAATGTGGTTCATGAAATTTCCTAGATCATCAGCTTAATTTCCGCCTAATTAAGATGCTTTTTAACGAATATTCATTCTTTTTGATATCCAACTTGTTTTATACTACTTATGAAGGGGCTTCATGTCAGTAGTACAGAAATTTGCAAAAATTTAGCTTTTTAAAAACTGCTCAAATAATTTTTTGTACCACAGGAACAATTTCTGTAGAGAACTGAATCTTCTCATAGAAAACGTTTCACTGTATACAGACACTTTTTGAGCCGACACTTTACCTACTGTATATATATATATACTTACTCTATGTATTTTACACGTATGTTCATTCGCTTTCATTCCCTTCTGTTTACACGTGAGGCATCAAATGCTCCCACGCATGATGAAAAATACGATAACTGCTAGTGTGTTGAGATTATGTCATTTAAGAATGATATGGATCCGGACAGTGTGGACTCACATTTTGAATGAAATGTCAGCACATGTGGTTCGTTCCAGCTATCCGCAAATCATGATGATGGTAGAGTAGCAACTCAGCATTAATTAAATCCCCAATGTGTATGCTGGTTGGATTTTATCAAATGAACTCGAGTTGAGATCCACTACCAAATGTGAGATAAGAAAACTTTTGCAGTCTTGAAGAAATTGCCACGGAATTGACTGATCATGATAGCAATACTGAAGGAAGAATAGAATTTTGCAAATCCTCCGTGTTATGATGACGTTGGATAGGTAATGTTTGGTAAATTAGCAATTCGATGGATTGCCATCATTTTATAGCTGAACCTTTAAGACAAGAGTTAAGAATGATCATGTCTCAAGTCTATAGTGTCAAACATCTTTGAAAATATCATAGCTATCACAATCAAGTAAAATTGTCGTCAGTAACATTAAAAGATGCAAATGAGTCCGCTATACTATTCAGATTCAATTGAGAAATAAAACATAAATTTGGTGAATCAAGAAATCATACAAATGAAAATTAAATTTAAAACTTGAAATTTCAGCTAAATTCTCAATAAGATCTCAACTGCTGCATGAAGACTTGCATTATAATATGGTTCATGTAATTTCCTTGATAATCAGCTCAATTTCCGCTTAATTAAGATGCCTGTAAGTAAATGTTCAATCCTTTTGATATCTAATAAGTTTCATACTACTTTTACAGAGGTTCCAAATCGCTGGCATACAAACACAGGAACAATTTGTAACAAATTGGCTTCTAAACAAATATATTTAATTTTTAGACCGCAATTGAATCTTTTGATATAAAAATTTTCAATGTACACTAAAATTTTTTTTTAGTCAACACTCTGCCTATACCGTTTACTTACTCTATGGTTGCGATTATATCATTTAAGAATGATACGGATGCTTACAATGTGTTATAATCACATTTTGAATTGAAGCCGCACATTTGATTGGTTTCAGTTACCAGAAATCATGCAATTATTAGACATCACCAAAGTGAGTGGAGAATGTATTCATACCAGAAATCTTCATTCCCAGCATACCGATGAGCGAATAATTGAACACAGGTCATAACAAAGACTATTATGCATTTGAAATCGGGGCAAATAGTTAAGATGAATCCAGCGTGAATCCTAGAAATGTAAAAGACGATATCATATTGCTTTTGGAGCCTAGAATGAGACCATTGATGCTGGTCGCGCTTTGCATAAATATGGCGCTTATAGAGTTTTGCATCTGAGCGTTAGTGACGGTCTATGATCGGCAATGACATCATTTTACGAATTTCATTTTTTATAAAGAAAATATACAATTTTTTTAGTGAAATATGCATGGGCCTACACTGTATCCAGTTATCCGAATTTTTCTATTTACATGTAGTGCTACAACGCTACTTTTACTGCTCTTAGCAATGAAATTGAAATTAGATTGCATGCAGCATCAATATATCCCAAATATTAGAAGACCGAAGAAAGCAGTTTAGTCATACAGGGCTTCTTGTATGTCAAAAGTTAGGCAGGGCCTATGGCCTATGCATTAGACATCGCAAGTTTTGATTTCAGCTTTGTACTCGAATTACAAATATGCCTGCAATATGCAGTTGGTTGGGCCAACAGTATCTAAAGTACGAAAAAGGCTAAAAATATTTATGTTGCAGTCAAGACTTCAAAACACATCAAGACCATAGAGTAGGTATATTAGGTAGAGTGGTAACTCCGCATTTATTAAATCCCCAATGTGTATACACTTTCGATTTTATTAAATGAACTCAAAGGAGTTGCAATCGTAATTGTTTCCAAATGTGAGATATGCGCATTTATGCAGTTTTGAAGAGTGGAAATGGCTGATCATGATAACACAAAGCACGATGAAATTATGTTATATTACAGACAGTCCGTGTCTGACAACCTTGGTGAGGTAATGTTTGTTAAATTGACAACTCGATGACCTGCGCTATTGCTTTCCTGCTGAACCTCAAGAGAATCTTCTTAAGCGTGATCAGGCAACAGCTGCCACTAACATGGCAAAATCGCATAATCAAAGACAATTTCAATTAACTTTGAAAGATGTAAATGGGTCCACATCACTATTCAGATTCAAGAAATGAAACATGAATTTAGTGAATCATAAAATGAAGCCGGTGAAAATTAAATTAAAAACTTGACATTTCAGCCAAGAAAGCACGGATAATATTGCGACTTTGTCATGAAGACTTCCACTATAATACGGAGCATGAAATTCCCTTGATAATCAGCTTGATTTCCGCTTAGTTAGGATGCTTATTATCAAATATTCATTCCTTTTGACATCCAACTTGCTTCATACTACTTATATAGGAGAGTCATCTCGGTAGTATATACATCGGCAAATTTTGAGTTTTTTTTCAAAGGTGCTTAAATAATTTTTTGAACCACGGGAACGTAATCTCCGCAAAAAACTGAATCTTTTCATATAAAAATTTTCACTGTCTACAGATACTTGTTTGAGTCGACACTCTACCCCAAGACAGTGTTATTAATGAGTTATTTGACAATTTGTGTGATAGACAGACTGACAGACAATAGCGTGTTGCTTTTCGCTACATGAATCAGAACAAACTGATTCAATACAAAATCTATGATTAGAAAATACAATGCAACAAAATTTTTGATGATATCATTTTATCATTTTTCTGAATATTTCAAGGATTATCTCTGTAGATTATTGTGCATTAAAACCTTCATTAAATGCTCAGCAGTTTGATGTACATACTACACATGCAGCACCTTTTTTGTGAATGGAAGAAGCGAGAGTATAACCGAGGAGTAATTGAAGAACATGTGTCTTTTTTTACCACTTGTTTCAATGATTCCGATCAGAGATCTCCTTCCTACTCGTGAAATGTGATATATTACGCTTCCGAAGGTCTCGTGAGAAAAACTCACACAACTCTTAATAATATTGAGATCTATAATGCTGTTGACTTAATTTGAATAACCTTTTAAAAATAATCCTTTGTACGGTTGAAGTTTTGAAGATGTTTATCGAAAATATACTATGATGTTACCAGTGCAGTTTCATGAAAAAATTGATCAAGCAATGAATATATCAAGATAACACATAGATAATGTACGTTCACTTCTTGCCTGCTTCATTATCAAACTCGCATGTTTTCTTATTGAAAATTTACGATTTGTAAATTGACCGTTGTCCAGCAACTGATTTGCGTTTGTCCAGCAAACACAACAGCGGATACCAAGCTTATCATATTTCAATTAAAAGTTGAGAATCTAGGCTCCTGAATGATGTACGGTACGTTGATGTGTACGATTTGAAAGCATGAGAATCAATTGATCTTCGACATAATTAAGGTGATCCGCTTTTTTATGATCAGCTCTGCTGAATGCCGTCTCCTTCCAGCAATTCATTTCATGCTAGCGTGTGCACTAGTTTCATGTCATCTCACTTCATTGTTGTTCCATTTTATCAACTGTTGTTATCACTCAGCTTCACATTTGAAGTTTATACGCTTTATATAGCTTGTACGCATTTAGTGCAAGAAATACACTTTGACGCATTTTCATGTCATGGGAAATGCCTACGTGTGTACGCTTCTGATTTATAAATTCTAGCAATATGCAAAGTCAAATATATTTTTAATTTTAAGGTAAATTGTTCTTCGATTACTTATAAGACCATTGTTGTACATTTTACGATTGCACAGATGAGAGAAAGTCAAGCTATAATTAAAAATCAAATATCCAGAGAAAATTAACCATGAAAATGTGAATATTTCGTGAAACTGTATTAATTACGGATGACATGAAAAATCACGATTAAACGGCCATGTTGCTCTTCTACTGTATACAATAACTACATATACAAGTTGTCTCCGAAGCAAGGAACGATATGATTTGTCTCTAAAACTTGTTGCTAATGTTAAGTATCTTTAAAATGCAATCAGAATAATTGTCTGGGTCATCTAGTTTTGCTCTATTCCAAAATAGTTGATTATGGAGTTTAATTTGATTGACCAATACCACTTTAACTGACTATGTGAAAATTGATGCATCATTACAATTTATGAGTTCTATATAGTATCAGTTGATTGTCGGATCATTTTTCATCTGATTCTGTGTCTATTTAAGCAATAAAAATTCATGAAAAATGTCACATGATATGAATAGAAACTAGGAATACTTTGCAACGTGATTGTGATATTGATTTTGAGTTTGAATATGCACCTAGGGACTATTACGCGAGTGATGACTGATAGTGCAATTACAACACAGGACGACACATGACATCGTTGGCGATCCTTGTACACCATAATCAGAGACTCACATTAAAAATGCTACGAACAAGTTTCTCAACGAAGAAGGATCAAAATCAATCAAATGCAATTATTTTGAAGCACAGGGGAATTCCAAGAATTAGTGTTCATCAAACAATTTTTCAGTAACCAAAGCTATCCTGGCAAACTTCACCAGCATCAAGAAATCAACGAAAACGACAAACTTCAGAGACTGAGCGTTGTTTCTAATTGGCTTAGTACGATTGCCATGAAGACAAAGTGCCGAATTCATTCCATGGTGCGGTTGGATGAAGTGTAACTGTATTTGTGTGGCGGTGGGCCGATATTGCAGTTGGATGGAGTTCACAAATGCCTGCAAATCTGACAAAACCTCTACATCCGCCGAAAGTTTGAGTTTGGCTTGGTTTTCCGTATGAACATGGTTTAAAGGAACTCCTTTAGACATTTTGCATTAAACTTTGAACAGTTTGGTATTGCTGTGAGATATGCACTAAGATCACATAAGAACTGAACTTTAACGAAATCAAATGCTCAGCCACATTTTGCCAGCATTGTAGGAAATTGTCTCTGCCAAACTTTCTTTGCGAATCGAGTGATTTAAGGGTAGGCCTACGTGGAATCGTTTAACCATCAAGAAGCCTGATATGAATCTGTCATATAACTGATTTTGGGGTGCGTTGAAGGCTTGGGTGATATACATCGACATTTTCAAAAGATTTGAAACAACACATAATGGAGAAATACTCGCAATTTTCTGACGAAGTGATGTTCACCGCAATAAGTTGTTTGTAGCGGACACGAGCTCTCATGCAAGAATTAGGAAGTGGACATTTTAATCAATTCAGGTGACCTTGTATATTTCATACATATGGAATGTTAGAGTAAATGATAAAATTACATTTATGTCTAACTTGGAAGTTGAATGTGGATTTTATCACATACTAATGACAGTAATTGATGCGTAAATTATATTTCAAGAAATACTGTATTGATATGTCAAATTTAGGATGTTCACTTAAAGTGATGGCGGTCAGTCAAATTGGACTTGATGATCAATGTCTTTGGAATAGAACAAACCTAGATGACCCAAATAAATATCCTAATCGCATTTTGAAGATACTGAGAAATAGCAGCGTTTGAGAGACGAATCATATTGTTCGTTACTTCTGGGACAACCTGCTTGTATAAACGTATACAGCCATCTGCAACTCTGAGTGCCTACTCTGACTGAATGTGATGTCAGAAATATGTACAAAGGAGAGTTGGTATGGAATAATGACTTGAGAGGAGGGACTATCTTAATAGGTCTAATACTTTCTTAGGTCATATGTTCAAATTTCATTTTTATAATAACTGAAAAAATAAACTCACAGTTGATTCTAAATGAAATTGGCTATAATGAAGGCAGCATTATTCTGTTCAGTAATCATTAGTGTGCAACATCATCTAACGTGGTAATATTCAATGAGCGGATTAAATGATCGAATTTGAGAGACAGCCAGGCCAGAATGTTAGTTGTATCGAATATTTGAGCCAGTACAATCACAAATGTATCAAACAAGAAGAAATAACATTAATGATCGATGGGTAAGCTTGTCTGTCTTCGCAATGAACTAATCGTTTCGCTGTTCTCACTCATTGACATTCATTCAATTTCATTACATGATGTTTGAAATCGTCATTCTTTCTCCGAAATCTAGTTCACTGCAACATTTTCTCTGAGAATGAGGGGAAATTAGCGTCACGCTTAAGAATTTTACAGTGGCAATAATCATGATGTGAAATTGCACAAACACACGTTAGCTCGTCACGCGCTTCAGGGTTGGAACCGGCCGGTTTTAGTCACGCCGGCCGCCGGCCGCCGGCCCGGCCCCGGCCGCAAATTTTGAAAACCGGCCGGTCGGTTTTCAGGCCTTTTTGTCAACTGCCGACATCACCAACTGCATCACTGCCCCGCGTCCTCATGTTGCCCAATATCGTAGCAACAAATGTCGGTCGCCTCGGAACTAGAGTTTGTGACCAAGTAAACAACAAGAAATGGCATCCTCTAAACTTTCCTGAGAGTGAATAATTGCGAGCAGGGTCAACATGACACAAGACAATTAAATCCTTGATGCTATTAAGAAACGTCAAGTCCTGTGATAGCCTACATTATTAAGTTATCTCATCAAAAATGTCATGCGGCTACTTTGGAACGTACATGCAGTAATACTCATCTACACGCTCATGATCTTCAATGACCATGAAAGCATCAGAATTTTAAATAGGCCGGCCTCCGACCAGCCAGTTTTAGATACGCCGGCATCGGACCGGCCGGTTTTGAATGCACCGGCCTCGGACCGGTCGGTTTTGAATGCACCGGCCGCTAAAAACCCGGCCGGTTCCAACCCTGAGGCGCTTGCATCGACTCTCTTCGCCGCAAACCATCAGTTTTGCTCACTCATTCGTTCAACGAGTTTTTTGATTATATTCATGAGGGCAAATACCTAACATAGGGCCTACTCAACAAACAAGAAATTATTCTGAAAATTTTCAGAAAATGTTGTGAATTTTCTGCAAGAGCATTCCAAATAAATGCTTCATGAAGGTTAAAATGGCAATGCATGCGAATATTAGGAAAATGTTATCCTAAAACATTTTGGATGTTTTCTTGACATTGCCCATATGTTGCCGAAACAGCGTAATTTAACATTCTCTTGATGTCATCAATATTTTGCCACAACATATACTGTAGGTAACTATAATTTTATTAATGAAATGTGAATATCCTACGAACCCACATTATGCGTCAAGATGAAACTAAGTTTAACAATGTGTAAATATATTGCAGCACAATTAATATGTAATTTACACTTTATAAAACTTGAGGTTTGATTTTAACGCATAAAGTGGGTTCTAAGGACGTTCACATTCTTTGATAAAATTGCAGCTACTTTACTGTGTGTTGTAGCGGAATATTGATGAAATTTACTGTTGATATTGATGAATATACTGTTGATCAAAGTCATCCTGCTGCGAAATGCTCCAAGGATTAACAGCAGAAAAACTCAATGCTGCTAAAACCAAAACATTCGGAGGGATTGAGTAGAAGATGTAAACGAATTCTTAGAGAAATATTTTGTTCAATGTAAAAGATAGGGTTCCAGCATTATATTGAGTCTTTTTCAACCAAGATTCAATTGGGAATACCGAATAGTAATAAAGAATTCATTTGTTGTAGTAAAATTTATTAGGTCTACACATCGCAAGCTGCGGAATGAATAAGGTAACTGATCTGTAGATAATCGACTGCTTATTAACAGTAGTGAGCGATTATGTGTCATTAAAAAAGCCTGAGAAAATAAGCTTTTGTTGTCCTTGCTGCTTCTATGCTGAGTAAATAAGAAAATAAGGTACCTGGTTAGATTAAAGCAGTGTTGGTTGTGAGCAGAATTTTTTTTTCTTATATTCGTGAAATGCTTTTGTTTTTCTTGATGGCTCACTTCAAGAAAGATTGCCGCAAATGTGCTCCATACAATTAAATTCATTATGATTCGGGATGCCGACAAATTTTGATGGGGATCGAGATCGGAGTAGCGGGATCTCGCGGGATCGGGATCAATCAGTGTTAGAAACAGACTTGCAAGGGCCATATTTACCAATGATTGCAAATTCCTATCATCTCACTTAACGCGTCATAGTTCTAACGGAATTCTTTAAAACTAAATCACAAAGGACGTTGCAAAGATATTCAACCTGTTGAAAAACAAAATGCTAAAAGCCTATGATAAAAACTTGCAATACCAGAAGACATCGTAAAATGCATCGTCTTTCAGCAGTAATTTTCATAAAGCTTCATTTTCATCACAAATAGACAAAAATTTCGGAAATTGTATTGCTTAAATTTGTTTTCTCTCCACATTTACTGTGGCCAAGATACACTTAAAAATGATTTGATTCAAATTGGATAATTGAAATAATAGGCCTATATCAAAATATAAAATGTCTTGTAATTCACATATCATACATCTCGACAATCGGTGCTAATAAGGAATAACCGGCGCACCGCACAAAGCTCTAGCGCATATGCTTCATCCCAGTCATCCGCCAACCGATTGCCAACTTGCTCGTGTTCCTCTCATTCTCCTCTACAACTTTGAATCAGAATGAACGTTTTCATAATTATCTGATATTTTGTGGACATAACAGTGGGGACATAATATTTTGTCATTCGAAAATCTATTTATTTTCCAAAGTGATCGATGAGTCATACATAAATCGAACGCTCAATTGAATTCATTGACCGCGTTGATCATGCAAGCTTTCCGGATAGCATTAATTGTTTTGTGCGTTGGCGTGAACGCTTCTTGAACCTTCGCGGTCAACAACTACTGTTATGTGCAGTGACTCTATTATTTGTCCATGTAACACATCGCAAGAAGCGATTAGTCTCAGCTTGAATGAAATTTCTTATCGACAACGGAGGTATAAATCTCATTTTATTTACCTTTCAACACTTTTCAATTGAATTTCATTTCTTGTCATATCAATTACAAGAATTTCATTGTTTTATCAGACGATTAGCATGCTGTCATCTACCTAAGTCTAAATAGGAAATCATGTAATCGGCCTATGCACGTCTGACTTTGTCACCCTCATCTAAAAATGATGACATACAACGACGCTGTCGAAATTACAACCATTTAGTGTAGCATTCAAAAATTAATCTTGATATTGATTCAAAGAATTTCATAAATGAGTGAATCAAGTATGTGAAAGACTAGAGACAATATAATAATGGTTACGGAGATTTTAAGGAGAGTTTTTAATATCCTGCATGCATTCAGTATTTGGGGTCAGAGAAAGGATGGCTACTATTCATCGTCGATCCTATATGAAAAGTTGCACTGTTTCTGGTAAATTGATGAAATGTGATATTCAATAAAACTCTGATTGAGCATATTGTTTTATCGTGAAGCTATTTGAGCTATTTTTGTTTATCTTTCAGGACAAATATGTTTATGATGTGCACATACTACCATGGATTAATGATCATTAATTAACCCTCGTCCACAGCGGTGTTTTTCCGAACGCACCTCACTGGGAGGGCAAACCCCCCCCTCCCCCCTGCTGATCTCCCAGACTATTGCATCAATTTTTTACCAAACCGCACATCAATCGAATAGGCATTGAAAGGGAATTCAGAAAAACAGCATCAGTTTTATTTTTAAGGTCATTCCTGGGCTGAAGTGGAGGTCAATAGTCAAAAGCCGCCTATTTTTAACCAATTTTCAATAGATCACTTTTTCAAATGGAGAATGACAACAAAAACTAATAAACTATACATTGATCGAAAGATCTGGTTCAGGTGGTTAATAAAACTATGAATATTAATCGCTCTGAGATTGCGTCATTGTATTAGTTGAGGCCAAAGATCAAATAATCCAAACTTTTAGTTCAGCTCAAGTATCACTAAAATCCCACATGTTGGTATTTACCTTCTACAGGTTAAGAAGTAACACAATTCGGTGACCTTCATCGAGAGACTGAGGCTAAAAGCAATATGATTCTCAAAAATTTCAATAATTCCTGATCAGATGCAGAACTAAAAAGCACAAAAATATTAAAAGATCACATTTGAAATTTGAATTTCAAGCATGCATACATAATATGCAGATAATTTGAAATCCAAGGATTCTGTATATGTGAATATCTCTATATTAATAAGAAGAATCCTTTATGTAATCTCAACTTATTTCATCACGAATTGATGCCGTGTATAAATTAGAAGTGAATATATACGGAAATCAGCCAAAACATACAAATTTTAAAATAGCTCTCACGCCGAAAGTATTGTGCCAAATTTGTTATCCTTCTGTCAAAAGTTGCATAATACGTAGAAAGTAAGCTGCTAGAAATCTGGTGGTCATAGATTGCTTGTTTCAAAAGGAATTCAAAAAATTCACTAACGGGGGAGAGAGACGCTCCCCATTGCGTCGAGGGTTAAAAGATATGCAACTTCTACTCATAACAGGTGATCGATAATTATCGATCCTGGCCTTTGCATGTCACAAACACCTGACGGTCTGTCGCAACACTGAAATCAGTGATTAATGCATTCATTTTATGCTGCTTGTATTGGTGAAATCAATGTTTATTCTGAAGATGTGCGAATGTTTGGAATTTACGGTCTATTCCTTGACAACAAGTGACATTATTTCATTTTATTTATTTGTCGGCAGACGGCCAAGCTAAGCTTGAAAATTCGCTGAATCTAAAAGTTGCAAACGCGAAAAGCGAATAAAGCTTTGTATACTCGGAAATTTGTCAAACGAGACGGTTTTCTTCCATGTGGCCGACTTTTTATTTATCCTTCTTTTGTGCTGAGTGTTGACACTACAGCGGGAAATTCTTTATACCTAAAACAGCGAAACCCGTCAATTGACGTTTTTCACCTAGAGTTTTTCTTTTTGCTAAATAAGAACTGTAAAAACACAAAAAACTATGTTATATTTTATGAATTACTATTTAATGACACATTCAGACAGGGTCAGGACTTGCCAAAGTGCCACCCCGGCGCTCATTCGGGGATGCCGCCCCCGTGTTAATTACATTTCACATTTTTTGAAGCACATTTTAATTATTTGAATGGCTTTTCAATATGGCCCTAAGTACGTCCATATCATGACTGACATCCAAGGGACCGCCCGAGTTCTGCCCCGGGACACGTTCCCGTATGTGCCCTCAGCAAGTCCTGACACTGCACTCAGCAACAACAACCGAAACTGACCGCTTCCACTTATCTGAGTTTCAGACACAGAGAAAGGGAGTGGCATTGTGATATCTCCCAAACTAACGGCCTACTTCTCTGTAAGACGCTTTTGCTTTTACCATCCCAGTCGCTTGTCAACGCATTAATCAATTTTGTCAGTTACCCACAATATACGCATATAATCGAGTGAAGCGGACTGTAGACAGCTATTGCACCGCTGTTCCGCTTATCTAGATGGCCGCTGGGCGATTTTTACAATACACCTGACTTAGCCGCACTGAACGCATGGATTCTGTACAAAAAGCAAATGGGCTCACAGATTTCTCGCCGGAATTTTATTTTCCAATTGTCGAAGGAGCTTCGACAAGATGAGAAATCAACAGGAGAGGACGCTCCTACAGTTACTTTGACTCGCCGAGTGACCTGTGCCATCCACGCCAATTGCGAAAAGAATCGTACAGTGAACCCTTGTAGGAATTACGGAAAACCGGTGTGAGGAAAATGCCAGGCAATTGTAAGTGAGCTGCTTCTAAAATGCTTTCCTGTGTTTTTTCCATTTCAGCAACTTTTCCATTTGATCGTACATTCCCGAAAAAAGTAAGTCTCCTATTCTCTAGGCTATGTGTACTTTTAAATGACAGTTTGTTTTATACAGTTCTGTTTCAAGTTCTCTTCTTCTTAAGCTTACTCGTATAAGAATTTCCCTTGCCTGAGGTGTAATACTTGGAAATAGTGCATGAGTAGGTGAAATATTTATCAAAAATTATGTTGATCGTCAATTGACGGGTTTTGCTGTTCTAGGTATAACCATATGTTTTTCTGTCTTAACGAAAACATGAATATATTAATATATCTTCATTTGAATGAAAACATGGAAATATCAAAAGTCGCGAGAGCTTTCCTAAACATATTCGCTCCAAAAAAGTCACAATGCTTTCAAAATTAAAAATCGTCAATTGACGGGTTTCGCTGTTCTACTGCTAATTAAGCAACATTGCAGAATGTAAGTCCTTGGTTTGACCCGGCCAAGGTTTGCAGAGAGAACATTCTATCACCGGTCTACATGTACATGTAGACCACTGCGCCGGTCTAAATTTTCTGTAAATCTTTTGAATTCGATACAATCACCTTATCTTTGAAACTTAAGACACAGTTTTGTTTGTCGGTATACGGTGAATAACTTTGAAAATTCGCCAAATCAAAATTTATATAAATCTATAAAATAAAAAAAGAAGTCGGTTTGGATGAAGTTTCTCTAGGATTATGTTAATTGTAGTTTTAGCGAATTTTCAAGCATTCCCTTAAAGTCGTTCGATTTGGCTCATTAATGACCTTTGAAAGCACATTTTCCTATCGTTGGCCTTCTTCTATAAATCCATGAATATTGGTGCTTTTCGTGATATATACTGCGAACAAGATCTTGATGGTAAAGTTGACATTTTTCATCACGTGTTTATCGACTGCATATCCTCTATCTCGCGTACAGTTGCTACTTTGTCAAATTCTGATAAGCCTTGGATGACACCTCAGTTGAAAGACTTGATGAATCGTAGATGGTCTGCTTACGTGGTGTCAATTTTCAGGCAAACAATGCCTTGCGTGAAAAATGTAAAATTCTCATTGAAAAATGTAAAAAGAACTGGGCTGAATAAATATAAATCTTCCAAACGCAACATCTGAAACATTGTTAATGACATTATTTGAAATGACATCAAAGATCCTCTTTCAACAATTTTGAAAGACAATGATAACTCAAAAGACGCTCTAATGCTATCAACAATCATTTCACCTCCGTTTTCAAGCCAAAAGAAGCTTTTGATTTTTCGATTGCTGATGATGATTGGTGCCCCCTTCTGAACCCCATGTCGTATTATAATATCTTGGAAAATTATCAACGTCCAAAACTTCAGGATCTGACGGGATTCAAAATATCTTCTATAACTTGCTGCATCATTCATCAGTGAACCATTGTGCAACATTATTAACTTTAGCATCATTCAGAGACAAGTTGCAACACTGTTTAAAGTTTTTGCCGTCTCACATGTTCCGAAGGAGTCCAACCCTAGTATTGGGCAGCTAAGGTCAATTACCTTGCTAAGTGTTCCAGCAAAACTGCCTGAGCACATGCTGCTTAATGATGTTCGTAAAATTTTCTTTCGTCACATTCCCCATTTACAGTTTGCGTACAAGCCTATATCAATACCACATGCTGCCTGTGCATGACTATATTGTCACCATTTCAGATCTTGATGATGTTTCTGCATGTTTACTGATCAATCATGATTTATCGAAAGCATTCGATACAATTTGTCATAAGTTGCTTCTTGAGAAACTTGTTAGGTTGCATTTCCCAAGTGATTGTGCGTATTGTATCATCTTACTTAGAAAATCGCTTTCAATGTGTCAAGTTTGGAGACAGTTATAGTTCGTTGTCATGAGTTTCAAGTGGCGCTCCGCAAGGGTCACTATCAGGCCCCTTACTTTTCGTTTTACACTGTTGCGACTTGTTGCCTGTTTTTTAGCACCACCAAGATAGCACAATATGCTGACGATATTTATGAAACATGCTCTGTCTATAAAACTCTCCGCCGCAAAGTGTTTACTCCATCAATACTGAAGATGAGCATGTAAAAGAATGGGCACAGTCAAACTCATTTGTTCTCAATGAGGTAAAAACTAAAGGCATCATTTTCCGTAAGGTAGTTCCATCGATGCATCTTTTAACCCATTTTTGCCCGGTATATGAAATAAAGCATGCTTGGCTCCTAAATTCATATCATGATTTCTCGAAGGGTCCAATAATAAGAAAAACGTTTCATATTGAATGTTCAACCAGCATATTAGAAAATATACAATGTTCCCACAGTGGGAACAGTGGGCACAAAGGGGACTATGTGGTTTACTGACAACGCATTATAAAATGTTGGTTACAGAAATTAACAACGAGTTACAGAATGCCGTGGAAGTCTGTCCAGCATGCATTATGTAGATTCACGTCACATTTGGCGCACTTGCTCCTCGAGTTTCGCTTGCATACATCACAGCGAGATTGCTTCGCTGCATTAGTTATGTGGTGATTTCTGTTATCATAGCGAATTGTCTCAGGAACACGACTGGCGATCTTCTTCGGATTCCTTCGCGTTTTTTATTGTTGTCTGGCTTTCGCTGCCAAAAGATATGCTTGCACTATCTTTCGTCTGAAGGAAGCCCAGACCATCCTCTTTATTTCTTGGCTCTTTTCTGTAGAGCTGCCATGAGTTTTGAACTGCAGCATCAATGCCGAAGGCAATTAATTAACTGAAAGTACGGCTTTTTTGATTTAATTCCAACCCGATAATATGACACGTTTGGATCGAACCGGTCAACTCCACCCATATTCTCGTTGTATTTCTTGATCAGTGACGGCTGAGGAACACTGATTTTCTTCTTGGCCGAGTTGTCCCATCGTGTAGCATTTGTTATGGATTCTGTCCCATCAACAGTGCTAACCATTGTGACTGTGGTGTTATCTTGCCACTCTGCATAATGTACGTTGGTGTTTCGGTCCTTCCTGTAATCAATGGAGTCACGTGGTTCCTTTTTCATAGGTTTCAATGGACATTTCTCAATCCTGTTTGCCATTATTGTGCCGGTGTAGCCAACGCCTTTCTCCAGAAGAATTTCGGCAAGTTGCAGGCCACTGAAGTATCGATCTGCGTAGATCTCGTAGGGGAGCGGCGGAAGCTCTGACAGCAGATCAATCACAATACTTGCACCAATTCAATGGATGTCGCCTCGGGTGATATGGCTCAAACTGTATGAGATATCCCAGCGGAGTGCAGAGACACCATATCTTATAGTCGAACTTCACCGGCTTCCCCTTGATGTACTGCTTACATCCGTGTTTTCCGAAGTATGGCACCATACTTTCATCCACAGACAAATTTTCTTGAAGCAAAATCTTGCTATAAGTCAGGAAGCGCTCATTCAGCATTGCGAAGTATGGTCTAAGCTTAGCATATTTGTCATCCTGATCCAAGAATGCATTGTCACAGCAATGAAAATACTTCTTTATGGTTTCGAAGGTATTTCTTGACATAGCTTCAGCAACAAATGCATTGCACGTTTCACTTGGATTCTGCCAAAACAGCCGCCATCGTGGAGTGCTGACATAGCCTGATAATACCAGAATCGCAATGAAAGTGCGGATGTCCTCATAATTTACAAAAAAATCATGATCGCCTTTACTGCGAGCATAATTCATAGTCATGTCAGCTAGGTATCGACATAAGTCCTCATCAAAAAACAATTCAAAGTATTTCACAGGATCATCACCAATAGAAAGTTCGCTTTGATCAAAGCAGAAATCATTCAAGGGGTTGCTTATGTCGGACTTCACCCACTTCCTTTCAATCTTTCTTCTTTTCGGGGGAGGTGCCACCGGTTCTCCGTCGTCATCGTCCTCATCACGCAGATCATCGCTAAGAGAGCGACTAGTTCCGGACCTTTCCATGACAATGGCATCAGCCTAGGCATGAAGTTGGCGTCCGCTCAGATTTTCCAGGTTATGACATCTGATCACATCTTCATCACCACTGTTTCCCTCCGACTCCTCGCCATCAGATGGTGGAAGTATGGCTACCGATGCAGCGTGAATGTCATCGTCATGTTCCACTAATGACACAATTTCGTCAACGGTGTACCTGAAAACACGACGATGACATTATTAGTCTGACATGTAGTCTGCAGACTGCAGTCATAATCCGCATACATTACATATCGCGATTCGGTAAAACTCGCGGCTACGCCGCCAGTTCAACCTCACGCGATTACGTATTTCATCACTGCATGCAATGTTCCAACCATCGTACATCATTCTACTAGTCTTATTATCGAAATTCGATATCTCAGAACTACTAAAAATGTCAATATAAGTGGCACTGCATCAGAACAAATACTTCATGCAGCGTTCGGTAAGTAAAGATTGCTTAGTGTAGGGTGCTATTGGTCTGCCTATGAGCCTGAAGCTCCCGTGTTCAAATGCGATTCGCGCGCATTTTTTGACACCACTTGTTGGTTCTGTCTATTCTTTGTGGTTTTTTATATTATGAAAATGATCGTTGTACATTCTGTGAGTACTACCGTGCCTGTTAACAGCGCTCCCAATTAGATAAGTAATTTGAGATATGTCAAAAACCATGTGGGTATCCTTGCCCACTGTTCCCACTGCGGGAACAGAAATATTCAGTTGCATTTTTTGGAAAATGGTATTTCGAAAATACAATTATTACAAATTAGAACGAATACCCATTGCATCCTGATGTAGATTTGTCATTTAGTTACTTTCTACGTAATATAAAGAATGTCACAATACTCACGTTTTTCGACGAACCATGTTGAAAAATACAATGAGTCAAATATTCAAATTTCGCGCCAATCAAATTGATATTTGTAATCAACTGTAGAAACAACTACATGCACATTATGATGAAGGTTCCTTACATCAACAATATACAGCGTCAATATTGTTCCCATGATGATTTATAATTGATCTAGACAAGTTTTTTTATTTGTTCTCACTACGGAAACAGTGGGAAAAAATGGGTTAAATTTTGTCTTGTTGAAGATTTTGGGTTCCACATGGAATTGTAGTTTAAAGTGGACCGATCATTTCAAAGTGATTGAAACTCGATGTTCGAGGACCTTGTATCCGCTGAAATTGTTAAAAGGCTGTCTGTATCATGATGATTTGTGGAGGGTGTATACGGCTAACATTGGGTCTTTATTAATGTATGTAACACAACTGTTTGGTAAGCTTGATTCAGTTAGCCATAGTATCGTACGCAAGATTGTCAATCGTGCCAAGAAAATCATATAGGCCTAAATGCCTTTATGTCAGTGTTCAAATAATTTTGAGCCATTATTATCGAGAAGACGTATAGTCACTTCGATGATTTTTTTCCAAGACTGTCAAACTCCTGATCATCCTCTTTTGAGAACTGTAGTTACCTAAGAAAAAGAATAAAAGATGCCCTGTAGTCTTCTCCCGAACGCACCGAGGACAACTGCTTCGTCGTTCTTGTGTCTGTATACTATCAAACAATCCAACGTCTTAAACCTGAGCTGTAATTGTACATAATGTGATTTCTGATTTCCATTTACAAATAAATTCATTTTCTCTATCTGTCTTCCCTTTAGTAGTAGACCATTTGAAGAAATCGGAGCAGAAATAATTATCGGTGGCTCCCCATTGTTGAATGAAGTCTTCAAGGAATAAGATCACTTCAAATTTCTAGCTCCCCATGTTGTATCTAAAAATCTCGCGCATTCTCTTCGCAAAATGTCAGCAACCCTTAAAACGTTATGGTGGCAGTAGTCAAGGACTAACTCGCCTCTATCACACGTGCATTCGGAGCATTTGAGTACGCATCCCCAGCGTGGTTCCCATTTACGTCGAAGATGCTACAGCAGGTCATCGAGAGAGTCGAAAAATGTGCTCTAAAAGTTATTCATCCTGCTTTGTCCTACGAAGAGGCTCTTGAACTGACCAAAACACCTCAAATTATCACGCATTTGAACAAAATGGTCCTCACTCAATTTATGAAAATGAAGAAGACTCATCATCCTCTTCACCATCTTATCCCTGTCAGACAGGAAGACATCAGTCGGCGAGACACGAGAGGGTCGAACAGACTTCAAATTCCACGTCATCGTTTGATACTTCGAAGGAAATCCTTTGTGGTGTATGCCACACAACTTTATAATTCAAACAGTGTTGTGCAACTTTTATTTTTATGTGATCAGTAACTGTCTGTAACTACAAATGATTGAGTTCATTTGAGAATAAAAAATCTCTCTCTCTCTCTCTCTCTCTCGCAACCCTGAGAACATGACCTGATATGGTACCCGACTTATAATGACACGAAACATTTTCTGACTTGCCTTCTCTTTTCTTCCAGTTAAACCATGCACATAAGGCAAACCTTGACGTAAAGCTTGACGTTAAGCTATCAGCAACAAGTCGCCATTTATAAAATCACATGAAAATAAAAACAATGATTTACTCTAATGTTTGTTGTTTCGTTTATATACTAAATAGACAATTAGAAGAATAAAACAAATTTCAGTAAGAAATCGACAATCAGTGACGTTATAGACGAAACAAAGGATTATGAATCCAATCCGTGAATCACACACACGTTACACATTTTTATCGTCATATAAATGTATGGAAGATGTGGTGATACGACGTTAGCAACTAACAGCGACGGATAAACGTCGATTGGGAAGTCTAAAGCGTGGGGCGAATCTAAAATGAGTGATAGCGCTTCATTTCATTATTCCTTCCTCACATAAACTGAGACTGTGACCCCTGGTCAGCGCAGCAGATACAAAAATGAGACGAGACTTGATGAACAGAAGACTGTAGTCAAGCAGACATTTGTGGAATCTCAAGTCATATTGAAACATAGAGAGAAGAAGAGAGAGCATCGACTATTTCAAAAATGACAAATGGAAGAGAGGATCTTTGGTTGAAATAAAACGTGGGGTGCAACACAAACAGCACACGACAGCAGTTACAGTCGAATCAGCCTGATATCGAGACGGGAATAATATTTTGTCATATTATAACAACTGCATCTCGGAAGTCAACGAGTTGAATTTGCCTTGAGACAATTTCAAAGCTTATTCCTACTGTACAATGGAATGGATTTGATGAAGAGCTTTGACTCCATCATCAGACTGAAAAGATCTGACTGCTCACAACATAAAGTCTTCACATCAGCTGCTCAATTTCTGCATGTCCTTCTGTTTATCGAATGCTTATGGTGGACGAGCAGAAAGATCATCACTAACGCAACAAAACAGCAGACGTGGGACAATGGCGCATGAATGACACTCTCTCAGTCTTTTAAGTCGTTACACATCTCATTATGCTTTGGCATTGTCTCCCTCCTGCTCTTGGCCCTTCAGTTCGAAGTATTTATATGTCGGATTTTCATAACCATTCGTCTGCATGACCGCAATATCTCCATTGATCGCTTCATCGACAGCTGATGGGGCCACACTCCTTTCGATTGCCACAACTGCAGGATCACTGTGGGGAGAGCGGGTATAGCCGGAGTATTTTCGTCGGAGCACCAGGAGGGCTGAGATAGCGGCAATGAGAGCAACTCCAGCGACAGAGCCAATGATAGCCCACATGCTCAAACTGCTCCCGCTGACTATTTGGGCTTTTGGATGATCTTCAGGACTGTGATCATCAACACCATCATGATCGTGATCGTGGTCTCCCCCTTGATGATGTCGACTCTGAAATTGATTAATGCCAGAGTTTAGATTTGATTTTTAAAGAATTCTGAACATGCACACATGCACATTTCACAAAGACCTTGACCAGTGAAATGACAAGGGATTTCATTATTATAGCAAATCAGTATTTTTGACTCATTATGATGGGAGATTAATTTGAATGCGCTGCGAATCAATACCTTATAGATACTGGACTTAGTATTCGGCCACTCGGGAAAAATGATTAATCTATAGACTAAGACGCTTTCACAAAGCTATAGGAACCTTCCATCTCTAAATGTGAAAGACCTGAACCATTTCACATTAGGTCAGGGAACAAATTGAGGTATTTTTTGAGAAATGTCCGAGCAAAGTTCATTGAACAATAATTACTTGACCAAAATTTACTCCGGCGATTGTTGCACTAAGTAGGGAGATGTGTGACGTTGAGAGATGATAACTACTCTGACATTGAATGGAAAATGGCGACTACTCAAACATGTTCTTACTTATAGAATGACTAGTAAGGCCCCCGGACTTCGTCCAGGATTTATATGCATAAGTATGTTAAATTAAGACAGTGCTAGTTACATTGTTGCATACCAAGTTTACCAACTCACCTTTAGGACAGAATTTTGGGATATACAATATTTCGGGCACGACCCTCCGGAGATTTTATGTTCACCGACGATTTAGAACAGCATCTCGATAAGGCAACAAATAACATGCCGTGAGTAAATACGTGTTCCCCTAGGTCTTGTGATTTGTTAATTGTTATTGCGTAGCACACACGAATCGTATTCGCCTACACTGATTGGCTGTCTTACTATTTAGATCGCGTTCTCATTGGCTGTTGCTGAATCCGTCGTGAAACATTAGAAGCAATGAGACGCATGTATAGCAAGCCAATTTTTGAAAGCAAATGAAGAGTTCATTTGTAAATTTAATGTAGTTACTTGATATTTTTTCGATAAAAATTTACACAAAAGTCTACTTTTCTCTGTAATTATGATACTTTGGGAAATGAAACCGGGCGGTTTTAACTACAAATTTTTTGTTCTATTAAATGGTAGTATCATATTGGCGTAAAGTTTCATGGTTTTGGAGGAGTTTGTCGGCGTTTTGCATTTTATATATAAGAAGATGGGACCCCCATGGTGAATTTTTTGAATTTCTTTTAAACCAAGCAAGCTATGGCCACCATATTTCTAGCAGCTTACTTTCTACGTATTATGCAACTTTTGACAGACGGATTATAAATTTGGCGAAATACTTTTGGCGTGAGAGCTATTTTAAAATTTGAATGTTTCGAATATTTTGGCTGATTTTGATATGCTATATATTCATATCTTATGTACATTGCGGCATCAATTCGTGATGAAATAAATTGAGATTGCATAAAGGATTCTTCCTATTAGTATAGAGATATTCACAAATTCAAAATCTCTAGATTTCAAATTAAGTTATCTGCTTATTATGAATGCATGTTTGAAATTCAAATTTCAAATATGAATTTTTATTATTTTTGTACTTTTTGTTCTGCATCTGATCAGCAATCATTGAAATATTTCTGAATCATATTGTTTTTAGCTTCAGTGTCTCGATAAAAGCCACCGAATTGGGCGGTTTCTTCACCTGTAGAAACTACATACTAAAACGTGCGATTTCAAGATATCTGAGCTGAACTAAAAGTTTGAATTATTTGACCTTTAACCTCATCAAATACAATGATTTAATTTAATAGCGATTAATATTCATCGCATTATTAAACACCTAAACCTGATCTTTCGATTAGTGTATGGTTTATTAGTTTTTGCTGTCATTTTCCATTTCAAATAGTGATCTAATGGAAATTTGTTAAAAATTGGCGGCTTTTCACCTTTGACCTTCACCACAGTCCAGGCATGACCTTAAAAATAATTAAAAATATAACTGATCCTGTTTTTCTGAATCTCCTTTCAATGCCTATTCGATTGATGTGTGGTTTGGCAAAATTGGTGCAATAGGTTGGGAGATAAGCAGGTGGGGCGCGTTCGGTAAAACACCCCATGGGGCGAGGGTTAAATATCACTTCAAGCACAGTACCGGAAAATCGCCTAAGATAGTGCGCCTGTATTAATTAATAAATACAATAATTAATAATTTTTGCATGTACAATACAAATAGGATAAATTGAATTTTGAGTTGCTACCCCAATTGAAGATTGGAAATAGATGTGAATAGCGGCCATTTCTTCCAATATTAGGAATCATCAGCAAGCCTAGGTCACATCTCTCAACACTGTGTATTTGCAAAAAGCAGCATTTGTTGACTATTACAGGCGTATTAACTTAATAGACTTGTCAGTAGAGTGCTTAAATTGATATTTAATGGATGCACGTCGAAATTTTACAAACTTGCTAATTGCAAATGATCAAATCATCTCTTGAAATAAACAATTTGAATTGTACTTAGAGGTGAGAAAATTCTCGGTTTCTCGATAAGGTTTTCACATCCTGGAGACCTCAAAGACCAAAAAACTAGACACGATGGACGCGCTGGTATTGCGGAACCCAAAAATGTTCCTAACAGCTTTCTTTACATTCACCTATTCGAACGGACACGCGGAAATCGCGTCAGAGGCTGAAAATTCACATGAAAAGTCGGTAGATGAGACAATATGCCTCGTGTTTCCGGAGTCCTTGACAGCTCTACAATGTCACAGTCATGAACAACAAGATGAAGTTCGTGTCGAGTCATAAAACTACTCATCAGAGGTCGCCTCAGGTCAACGATCTATCGGATGTCTTGAGAAAATACTCACATTCATCATTGCCTTTGCACTGTGGTGAGGACCAAATGGACGCGCTTGGTGAAGTTCTTCATGAAAGCCTCCTTTCTTCTCCAGTGATACATCGCTGTCCAAATCCGACGTCTCCTCTGGCACTGGCTCTACATGAACAACTGGCTTCTTAGCATCTTGATGGCGGTACGCTTTGATGACACTTTCCATGTGTTCCATTTCAACCTCCTGCAAAAAAGTCGATAGTGTTACACTTCTTTTATCACATTTACATGCATGCATTTGCAAAGATAAGGTTAAACATGATTGTTAGTAGGCTTTGATGACG
Organism: Prostheceraeus crozeri; assembly: GCA_907163375.1. Classification (NCBI taxonomy): domain Eukaryota; kingdom Metazoa; phylum Platyhelminthes; order Polycladida; family Euryleptidae; genus Prostheceraeus; species Prostheceraeus crozeri. The sequence continues at coordinate 538,515 of CAJQUW010004756.1, read as the reverse complement.
CCTATGTCAGAAACTTAGATGACTTCGTAATTAGCTTCGTAAATGAAGTAGTCACGAAGTTAATGTTTTATTCATGTGCGACATTAATAAAATAGTCAAATTAATATGTTCCAGGATACAATAAAATAGGAGCAATTCGGATATCTGATCGTAGAATGACGACTATTCTTGTGGTAGAAATAATCCCTCTTATAGAATGTTGGTCTTCTGAGTGTAATTGGCTACATATTCTCCCATAATTGAATAAAACTGGAAAATCATTCTGACTATGTAAATAAATGTACTCTAGTGTAATTTAATAGTTTAAGTGTGACAAAAAATGTAATATGTCAGATGAATGGTTGATTTATGAAAAAACTGCCAATAACGTACATAGAAATACTCATGGACTGTCCAATGTAATTTAAAGATTTGAAGAGTCTATATATATTTCTGTGATGAACATGAATACATAAATAAACATTATTTACACTCGGACGTACATTAGGCGCACACCTATCTTCAACGTGGGTGAGATTTATCCATCATTCTATTTATCCCCCTCTCATTCTTTTGTGTCGAGCTTTTTTATCAAGAATGCAGAATGTACCAATTTTGAGTCTTGGGTTTGACGAGATCGAGGCTCGAACCCATCTCCTTCGGAAGCAGAGCGATCACTGTACCACAAGGCCACTGCGACGGTGGAACGGACTGTGCATCTAGGCACATCTGTCGTAATTGAACAACCAACCTTCCTTTGATATGAATCGATTGAATAAATATTTGGTTACATCTCAAGAAACAATGAACAAAATGCCATTAGCATCAATTATACTTGTATGTCACTTTATTCACGTGTTTGAATTTACTGCTTTCAAGGCTAGTACTCACCAGCTATGACGATGATCTATACCTATACCATTACAAAAATTTGCGAAAAAAGTTTCTGATCCAAACATCAGCCTCCTTGGTATTCTAGAAACACACCTAAAATTATCAAAACATTGTATTGGTGAGTGATCGAAGACTTAAAATCTCAATTCTCTATACATCTCACGTGGATGCTGGTACTCGAAGCATCAATGGTAAATCAGCTGAAAGTCTTCTTAATGATTATGGTAATAATAAGATCAAATTAAATATGTCCAGTAAGCTAAGCAAAGTATACGACAAGACCAGAAAAACCACAGTCGGTGCTCCTCTAATTTTCTCTGGTTTAACATCACTGTGGCCGATCTATCCCCTTCAACAATTTGTTTTAAGACAAAAATAAATAGATAAATTGTACATGCCCTCTTCATCCGTTAGTTGGCACTTAAACTCCATTCTTCCAGTGGTCGTGAGTTACATCCGTTTTGCATGGAATGTTGATGTTTCTCTAAATATGGTATTGAAAAAACAGAAATCAATGCTTGATGCACTTTCCCGTCTAATGATAAAGCGTATGTCTATCAAAAATGCAATATAAATAGAAATAAAATTTTAACAGAATATTTTTTAATTTGCGATTCTCTCTCCCTCTTTTTTTAATTGATGTAACATGGTCATTAATTTCATCTGATATTTTTACATATTATCAAAATGTTCTACTTCATATGATCAGCGACACCTTTATCTCTGACAATTTATTTACCAACTTTCTTCCCACTAGAATATTTCCTTTAAGGCAATTAGCAGAGTGAACAAAATTGCAAATGAAATCAGCAATGGAAAGCAACGAAGACTAACAAATTGCCGATGCTTTGAAGAGCTGATTATCAGCCCAATGACCTGAATATTTCTTTGATATGGAATGCTTTCTCGTCAGATTTATCAATTTATAATCATCGCCTATACGACGACTAACATGTGACAAATATTCCCTTAATGGAAGAGATGTTCAACTTGTGAGATTATTGATCGCTTCGATTACTGCGTTCAGGGACAGAGTATCTATCTAATCAGTTACTTTCTCACGCCACATGAAAGCATCAGATACTCGCATTACTTCATCAACCATCGTGCAGAAATAGTAGGATTAACAATCTTCGATAGAAATTTCTTTGAATCTTCTTAATTTGAGTTTTTAGTAATGAGAATTTAGAAAGGCACGATTAGAGATGAAAACAGATCCAATTTGAAAATTTTCTTGCAACTTCCCTTCACGCACTCAATAATCCTCCTAGAAAGCATTCCTCAGAATTTTGATATTGATTTTCAGAGCATACAAAGGAAGACACAGTCTCTTATAGTTTAAATTTGAATTTTAATGAATAATGTCTAGAAAGAAAATATTGTTCGCAATGAAAAATGATCAGACTCAAAAGCAAAAACTCGTGACAGAAATGAAATCCTTTGTCTAGGAAAGGATAATCTAGTGCTAAATGCGCCTCGAGGTACTTCCAGGTACGCACACTTTGATACTCAGGTCAACACTCCTGGAGAAAGCATTTTCTACCTGCACTTTGAATAATTTATATCTTTTAATATCCTCGCTTTCTCGTCCACTGTCAACATGTAAGCAAAAAACAACGCAAAGTGCATGCGAGGCCTTTCGACCGGTTCTCTTTCAGGCATTACACCGGTGTGAAGCAGATCCACAAGCATTTGAAAACGTTTTGTCTTTAGCTTTACCTTGGTAATTGACTTTAACTATATTTGTTTTTAATGATTTCTTATCTTTGTTTAAACATATCAGTGATTTATCAATTCTATAGTGTTAACAATTCAAATGCTTGTGAATCTGTTTCACACCGGTGTAATGCCTGAAAGAGAACCGGTGGAAAGGCCTCGCATGCACTTTGCGTTGTTTTTTGCTTACAAATTATGCAAACGGTCAAACTTCTTTCACTGTCAATATATTAAATTAGCTAGGCTCCTTAACTTAATTAGCTTAACTCCTGCGGAATTTGTTTAGGCCTGAGCCACACTGCGAGCGTTTCCGAGCTAAACATTTTGCAGCAAATATAAAGTCATCATTACAACAGTTGGAGACTGCCACATTGACAGCAAAGCAAACCAGAGCGATTAATAGCTTGCGGACATACGTTTGCTCGCGTTTGCTCGGGACGCTCGTGTTTGCATTGCTTTCAGTGTGGCTGAGGCTTGATTAAAAGATCATTTTTCATCCAATGGAATCATCCTTTGTTAAATTGACTTACTTTATCGGTAAGTAGATGTCATAAGCCGATACCATCTCAACTATGATATCACAAAGAGATACCTACAACCTATTTTATGTTGATTTGATGGAATTCGGTCTGCCGTTACAAGAGACAATTCGTATATGATGCTGTTGATTCAAAAAATAGAATGAAGGGATAAATATTGAAAATATTTGTCATTACAGCATCCTGTATTTTCCTGACTTGTCTTCCATTATAGGAAATTTTCAAACATCCAATTCGTATTTATCCTTCAAATTTCCGAAAGTGTTCTGTTTTGCAAGATACGATTGCACACATGTAAGGGATCGGTTGAAATATGGAAGAAATCCGCGTTTCATTCATGCGCATAATATGTTCATGTTGTTGGAATAGGTTAAATCCTTCTAATTAACACTTTCAATATTCAAAAGTGGCTTCGCAGGATGCGTAACCATTTTACAGTCATAATTGCCGATCGAAAATGATACTCATATGATCAAAATATTTATATTGCAAACAAATTTTTGAGTTGTTGATACTTCGAATTAGTTCGAAGTTCAGCAAGTTAGAACGCAGCATGATTGACATTAGAGCGTCAGTGTAGATCCATGGCAAGGTGATGCTGATTCATATTTAAGCATGTTTTAATAGAATTCGATTGAAAACTTTGGCTTGTGATCGGATGTAGTTCAGTGAAATGCAAATAGTTGAGCTATGAAAAATGATTGAATCCCTGATTTGCAAGAAGTCTTTATTAAATGAATGGCAGCGGAATACATGCAACTTAACGATAAATCCAAATGATTTATTTAAAATACACAATGAAACGAAGACAGCCTTTTCAGATGGTAGCTATCCAGATACCGCATTATCGGTGGTCTAATGATGATAATGCAATTATTGTGCATCTGGAATGTCTACATACGTTGATGGAATTGACTTTAAAAGCATTGACAATAAAGATAACATCAAAATATGCAGTTAAGTCGTTAACGCATGACTGATAAATGTAATGACAGTAAATAGGAAATATGACCAGGAAAAATAACAATGCATTCATAGAGCTGGGTCAAGTTAAAGTGACGAACAATAGCGAGTGATTATAGGAACATGTATTCAAACAAATCGGCATGGAAATGCAGAATTAGAAGAGCAGATGCCGAAGAATTATCCCCGTACAAACGCAAGTTTCGGTCTTTAACTTCTCAATGGGCTGGCCATCAGGCTTGGAACAGATGCTTGTGCATTTGCATTTGAAATGTATTCAATATTTACATACACATTTACACTGCATTTTCAAGAATTTGTATTTTGAATGGGATGAAGAAGGCATTTGTGAATGTTCTATTCCAAAAGATGAGTTTGCGTCTGAGCAACAAAGAACTCAAGCTAACTGACAAATTGTCGTCATTCACACTGGCACGCATATCCAGTATCTATCATCGGCAAGATCATCACTGTCATAATGCTATCCAAATTATCGAGAAATAATAATTTTAACATGGTGATTTAGATTATCATACTTTATAATTTTTAATAATGTGTCTTTAATTTCCTTTGCTTGTAAAAATTTGTCTGACGTCAATTTGAAATTGCATATGGCATTAGATGTTTCAAGCACTGTTATTTGTTGAAAATAAGGGATTGGTCATCATCATTATTTGTTTTGGAGTAAATCCCTGAGCCCGTTTTATTATACAACTGTTATTTGTGTATGAATTTCGGAATTTCTAAAAGAATGCGATTTAATTTTATTTTGACATTTTGGAAAAGCATCTTATTTGCATTTGATCTTTCAAAAATGAATTTAACCCAAGCCTGACAGTCACAAGAGCAGCACAAACCAACGTCCCAAAGTAATGAACGACTGCTTGCTGCCAGTCTGGGGCGACCGCACAGAAACACTGTTAGGCTAACAAATCTCTAACAGTATAATTTAACCACTGAAATTTGCTTGTCACTAAACAACTCAATATCTAACACTGTTTCTGTGCTGTCGCCCCTGGTGGCTAAGGGGCAATGTGCTGTACAATGTGCTGATCTGAGCAGACGCTCTTCTCTGTCTACTACCTCATCGTTTCCGTCTACGCTCGGCCACTTCATCGGACTTCATCTCCTTCGTGCAGCATCCTACGCTTGGTGGTCGCTCTTTCTTTGCTGCTGCTGCTCTCACGTGGAGTGCGTTGCCGGAGGCTTTGAAGCATCAAATTAACCATTATACTTTTAAGCGTCTTTTAAAAGGGCATTGCCTGTCAAATTATCTTTCGTGAATTTTTGTCTTGTCTGCTTATTGCATCTGTCTGTCTTTTGTGTTTATTTTCACATGTAAAGTGTCCTAGAAGTCTTTTGACGATATACCACTAAAATAAAGTTCTTATAATAATAATAATAATAATAATAATAATAATAAAGGCTTTATTTATTGAATTGCACCAAACTCAACCTCGGTGAAGTTGATTTGAAGTCCTCAGCATTAGACATGCAGCATGATAGCGATGACCTTTTCCCATTCTTTCATATGTATCGAAATTTGGTTTATATAGCTCTGTAGAAGAGATTGTCTTGATGCATTCCTCTCGTTCAACTATTCACCATGGGACATGAATGATGTCGCATTATGCCTTCGATCTCTATAGAAAGTCAAACGAAGTTCATCGCTTGTCGTAAGGAAGAGTACATGGCAATTTCGTATGCATTTTCCATTATAAACAAGCCTTGCGTGATGTAATCGAATACACTCGTATTTCCATCCACGAGAGAATAGACAACAACTCGATGTTTATCTAGTCTGTCTTGCATTGTTTGATGATTGAAGACAAATTCATCCTTTAATGCGAGAGATGGAGTCCTAATCCCATATACTCAGTTTACAGTCAACCTGTCAAAAGTTTGATTAGCTAATGCACATCAGTGTAGCATGAACTTGAACTTTTAAATGGCTTTAATTAAATGATGAAAGGTCTTTGAGAAATGCGGCAAGCCAATGTTGTATTCGTGGGATGAGGCAGTATAGAAGACGGAAATCATCGAATGACTACTAAAAGGATTGAAGCATCTGTTGGGAGCAACCGTCTTGGTAATGAATATAAGAAAATCGATGTCTTTCGTTGGAAGCATTTGAGGATAACAGCCGACCCTGAGCAGGGAAAAGGCGAATGAAGAAACAGGACGCCTATGCTAAAAGACAGACAGACTATGAAGAGATAACAGAGCACCAGCTTGCCTGCGAATAGGTTGGGAAAATGTTCGCAGATTTGAACACAATTTATGATTATTATGCTGCTTTCAAGTGTTACAATGACCACAGATATGAATGCGCTTTAGCTCATGAGCATCTATGGTCATTGTACAATAGAAATTCAAAAGTCATAGTTCTGACAGTGCCAATATAGGGCAGCTTTTTTCATTTTTCAAAAAGGTCATTGAAACTACAGGATGACATTAGATTTCTATTGAGCAATGTGATTATTATGTTGGTTTGGAGTGCGGCAATGACCATAGTTGGTTGCTGTTAGTTAAGCGATATTGTTGTGTTGATGATTTCTATGATCAATTGTTGATCAATGGTATTTGTTAGAACATTACCAAGACCAAAAGCACCCAAAACAACGCCAAAAGAGTACAATGCAATATTGCGCTGTGCAGTTTTCGACATTGTCATAGACTTCCGTGACAACAGACATTGAATAATGAGAATACCTTGTTGTACTCCGAATTCACACAGTGATATCGTCCGTTAACGCGGATTCGATTGCTGTGTTCATTTTTCGTACAACAACTCAACATTGTTCAATAGAAATCTGTAATGTCATCCTGTGACTTTTATGGTCTTTTTGAAAAATGAAATAGCGTGCAGACAATGATTGTACACACGATATTTGGAATTGTTAAAACTATGACTTTTGAATTTCTATTGAACGATGCCATGAGAGATAGAGCTTAGATTATCATAATGACCATATCAACAGTGGAAATTTCTGCCCGGTTTCACAGCAGCCGTCGAAATCTCTGACCCTATCTCGTTCTACTAAAGTCAGCTGTTTCCAATTGCAGGCGCTGATGAAATTGACATGTCCTCTCAGGTTTTGCATGTAAAGAGCAAACTGGAAGCATTGGACCGGAGAATGAATATAGATAACTGGCAGTGAACTGATTAGGTTCATTCATAAAATACGAAAACTTCATGATATTATGAAATGCATACCATAACCTGAAACTCAACTGAGTTCAACAGGCAAGGAGTCTAGTGCACGTGAGGAAACTGGATACCCCAAAAATCAAATTTTATTGAACTTTTTTTTCATGAGCAGTAGACCGTCAACATTCGCATTTTAGTTGACTTTGCTGTTAGGAAGGAAATATCTTCGTGTTGTTTTAACTTAAAGCTTACCTTGCGACTTTGACCTTTGAGGGGTCCATCAGGCAATTCTCCCTTATTTTCCAAGGAATTGGCAGAAGATTCCACTTCAGAGTACGTTGCCATAAACTTCAAGACGCGAGTCTTCATCTGAAACAAGAAACAAAAAATATAATTCACTATAATTACAACTTTGAAAAGTGAAGATCTTTGACCAGTCTGTTGGTTGGAGGGGTTCCATGTCCTGATGTTAGGGAAATAATCGTCTTTCGTGCGCCAGGACTTTCGTTGGTCACTGACCGAACATAATCATGCGAAATAATAGCCTAATTCATGATTTCATTATTTCGGTCGGTGACCAACGAAAGTACTCGTGCCCGAAGAGACGGGTTTTCCTTATATAGAAAATAGGAAGACCAACCAAAACATGTCCATCGCTCTCTCTCTCTCTCTATGCGAAAACATTTGGTGGTGGCGTCTCCCGACAGATCTAAAGGCATTTTCTCACTGCACACAGTTTAAACAATTAAGACATATGAATGTAGCACTAGAACAGAGAAGTTTCAAAGGAGAAAAGCTAATCTCGTCCGTGTTTTGAGTCCGCTTGCTCCGAAGTCATTGAGTCCAAATCTGACAATCAAGGGCTGCCTATTAGCTGTTACGTTTAGCAGGTTTCGTCCCAGGTCTTCTTTGGACCCCCTTTGCTCTTTTCCCCATCACTTCCAACTTCCAAACTCCCGTTACCCAATCATCTTCCCTCTTTCGATGCACATGTCTAAACCATATCAAATGATTCTGTTATGCAGATAATGTTGTAGATGCAGGTAATGTTTTACGTCTAAGCGCGCCCTCAATTCTGCGTTTGAGTAACGCTCCCTTAGTGACACATCACACATTCGACGCAACATGGACATCTCAGCCGTATCCAGTCTTCTTTCATTTTCTGCTTTCAGTGCCCATGTTTCGCTTGCGCACGACATACAACTTCGGATGCGAGTTTGAAAATTTTTCCTTTCATACTCAATGTGGGAACTCATGATGTTAAGAAAGCTGACAGGTCGTGGAATGTTCTCCAACCTATGCGTATTCTCACATCCTGCGACAAAAGTCTCACATCCTCCTCCAGCGTCAAGCTCGTCACCCAGGTAACAAAAGCTTTTCACGGCCCATCTCGTCACCATCTACAACGTTGTTTAGCACATCTGCCATGGGGTGACGTACTGTTACCCGCCACTTTTTGATCTACAGAAATGTATTGACAACCAATCAAATGACACGTTTCATCACACATTAGGTCATCACACAGCATGCACCAACGATATTATACAGATCCTTGTATCAAGATGCCCCAGGTGTAGTCGACCTTTGTAGAATGAAAGACATCACGAGTTCATGGTCAATACTCCTTCAAAGGCTGTCTCTAATCATGGACTTTCCACGCGAGAGGTTGATATTTGCACAATCACATCAGCAGCAAAACCAGATTGCCGTTTTTGAGAGTACAATATGCAACCTTGATCAACGTAGAAAGAGTACTTGGCAAATAATCCTTCGCAGTTACAGCCAATGACGAAACAATGAAAGAGCAATGAGAAAGCAGATAATCACGAAGGACAACAACAACATCAACTTAAATTGCGTGAAGAATCCTCATAAAATTCCAGTCATCGCAGAGAAGCTGGTGAGACTTCCATTTTCATTCATTCATTTTCTTCCATGATTTCAGATATAAAATTCCAGACAACTTGAGTCTCATTATCCGCTAAACAGGTCGTGCAGCCGAAAATTGGTCAATAAAGGTTTAGGAGGTCTCAATTTACAGGAAGTCCATGCTTTCAATATCATGACTACGAAACGAATTCTGTTATTCTGACTTCGTTGAAATTACTTACAAGTTTACTAGATTCTGCCTAGACATTCTGAATTAGCAAGTGTACAGATCATAATCACTGGTGAAAAGTAGGAATGCGGCTGCGCTCTGACCATCTTCGAATTCGATTAAAATCACTCCTCAGTTTGATTGATTGCCAACAATTTTGAAACCTGAATAAATCGCAGGAATTTTGTATTCATCCGACAAGCACTTATTTAGCTACATTTCCCCTAGAAAATCAAGTACGATTATAAAACAGCAAATGGATGTACAAGCTCCTCTCAGGCACAGAAAATTAAAAGGACTATTTGAAGTATAAAAGTCAGTGACAGTTTTTGTTGCATCAACCTGTACGGGAGCGAAATAAGAATCTGATATCGGATCTCATATGGAAATTATTTTCGTACGACAGAGATTCTTTGTGGGATTTTGTTCAGCTTAATTTTTCCACTACCATCATTCAGGAACTTGGCTGTCGTTTTCAGAGGAAACTCATCTACAGCTATTGGCAGCGCTAATGAAAATTTAGGAAGAGCTGTCTGTTTCTGGTAGATGAAATGATTGCCACATAGCTCCGACTTTGATGTATTTCTCATTTCATGTATGTAACATCACTACAAATGCGAAACGATACGTACTTGCAATTATCATTCGCTAGGAAATATTCAGAAATTTTTCGAAAGCATTGAACTTCATAAAATCCGACATGCAGATAATATAAAACCTTTTCTTTACCTCATCGCTCAAGGTTGGTAAACTGGTCGTAATCTTTGTCAGAATTTCTTTGATATCCGTGTGAAGTTTCTGGAGATACTGTCGCAGATTTGGCAATTGTTTCTTGGCCTCAATCGTGTCACTATCCAACAGATGCGAGTAGTGATTGATGGCATGCACTTTTTCTTTCATTACTGCTCGGAGGAAGGAAAACGTGGCCGCCGAAATTCGGTCCAACTGCAAAAAAGGAAAATGATTTAACTACGCTATCAATAAATGCTGAAGACTATACCTAAAGCACAGCAGGAGTGATTATCATAAAATCAACCGCATTAACTTCATAATTCAATATTGAAAGTAGTGACCTGTGGAAAGATTATTTTGCGCCATTCATCCGCATCATCTAAATTCAGTCTTCCAGGTCTACTAAATACCGGTACTCGATCTGTTTCTTTACTGCTAACACCTGCAAGAATTCTAGAGTTACAAATTCTTTCCCGTTATAGAAGTGAACTTGCCAAGTATCAAATGATCTCGCAGCATGGATGCCAGCCAGAAGGTTCGACGGCCAGCGCGCTGTTTCATTTTCATTTTTTTCATTTCGGTCATTTTTGTTATGAGTAACATTCAAAGGCGTGATATCTGCTGTGTCATCTTCTTAACATTGATTTTGAGAAAGGATTCGATAAGATTGCGTACAGACTGGTCCTGAATACAATAATGGAAAAGGAAACGGATCCTTTCTTAACTGTTTTCAAGTCTTCCCGGTTTTAACCATGAAACTTATTGGAAGCCGTGGATGTCAAGTTTCGATCAACAATATGAAGCTGGCAGAACAGTCTGTTGTGTAGATTTTCAGTTTGGTCAATCATTCTAGATGTCAAAAGCTAGTTAGGACCTTCCCGAGCTGAACTGCCATACTTAGCAACGGGTATAATGCACATGAACAGAAAATCACTTGCTTAAATTCGCTATCTGAAAAAATGATAACGAAACATTGTAACTTCATTCTTTCTGTATTTTGGGTGTACAAAGTGATGAAAACATATTTGACTACGACTACTATCTTTATAGCCTGTGTGTTCATATGCACCGTACTTGTTGATTCTGTTGACATCTCCTTTGTCGCTAGCTGTAAAATTGCGGATCTTGAATGCATGTTCACTAGTTGCACACTAGCTGTTCACTGAATTCATGAATATACTTAAATAAATAATTAACTTGCGTGTATTTTTACAGCAATATTTGACCTCAATTTAACTAAATCTAACTACGTATAGCGAAACCAATGCAGCCAAGAGCATGAGCCATTCTACATCCTTTCTCACAGAATAATTTAGATTGGAATTTCAAAAGCACTGCAATTTTCATACATAGACGCCGATCATAAGTAATTACTAAATTCAGTAACAAGGAGAACATTGGTTTAAACTTAGGTCTTGATGAGGGCCAACCACCAACAAATTAGGATGAAGATGTATATAATCTTCTTCAATCAGCACATTTCTAGTCATTTTAGACAAGTTCTATCATTGCATGATGTCAGAAATTTCGTTATGTGAAGAACTACTACAAGTTAACACAATAAAACTACAATTTTCACCTTGCTGCATGTCATTTCTGTAATCCTTGAATACAAGAGACATAGAAATTGGTAGAGCTTGTACATTTTTTTATTTTTGCATGATATTTCCATTATTAATAATTCTCGCGTGATCTTTCAAAACTCTACGACAACTAACATGATACCTCAACGTTTACAGTTGTATTCCAAGGAAGAGATAATGAAAATTATAATTTCTCAAATAGAGTGGGTTACAGCGACATTCGAGCATTCAACTCACTCTGACTAAGTTATGCAGAAATAGATGAAGACCAAAATCATTGCGCTTGCGGTGTTCCAATATAAACAGATATATTCGACGTTTTCTGTATATTATGAAATATTGTGAATTGGTGATATGCCTACTGAGCTTTCAACAATGATGATGATGAATGGACACCTTCCTTCATCTTATTTTGTATGAATCAGAATCATTAAAGCTTTATTTCAAGTTGTAAGTGTTCAATTTATCGAACTAAAGAATATTTCACAAGAATTTGACGGATTTCGGTTATCGCTTGGAAAACGTTGAGCGTTTTCGTGGTCTCTATTCATCTGCAACGACCAAGTGAAATGAAATGCAACAACATGGGAAAAATGGGAACACAACTAAAAAAGATACTATACTAGCGAACTGCCAATCACCACAGTAACAACAGAGTGTAAGCGAACTCCTTTTGGACACAAAGACCAATTTTGCGACCAAGAATGAAAAAGCTTCCAGAATAAGCAAATTAACAGTTTGACTGGAAGAACACAAAATCGAAAAATTATATTAACTTTCATTACAATTAAAAATTACATTTTAATCTTTTAATTACATTACAAAAATCTGAAATGTAATTCATCAACTCGCAATCTATCCTCATATATTTGTTGACACGCAGTTTAATGTGATTCATTTGTTGGCGACACGTATTCAACATATTTTTCGATTTCGTGTTCTTCCAGTCAAAGTGGCAAATTGCGTATTCTGGAAGTTTATTCATTCTTGGTCGCAAGCCTGGTCTTTGTGTCCAAAAAGAGTTCGTTTACACTCTGTCGTTACTGAGGTGATTGGCAGTTCGTTAATATCTCCTTCAGTTGTGTTCCCATTTTTCCCAAGTTGTTCCATTTCATTTCACTTGGTCGCCGCACATGAATAGAAACCATGAAAGCGCTCGTGCATTACGTTCTTATTACATTGTTTTCATTTTGGCGTTTATTGTAATTGGGATAAATGAATTGTGCGAATATCTTCATTTTCAAATGCATTGGCCATCACAACTGCATCAAAATGTTGAGAAACGATAACCGAGATTGGAAACCATTTCTCGGCTCTTCGAGTACCAAGATTGCCGATCTAAAAACCTAGTGTTAACAGCGTATGTTTGGCAGCGAAAATGACCGCTTCGTTGTGAATTTGAGAAAGTTTGAGTGATGCCTGTTGTGGTTTTCTAGTGCTTCATGGAGAATATGGTTTTCAAGTTGCGATTTCGAGTGGTAATTGCCACAGACAAAACCCAGACGGTCGATTACGTAATTGTTGTTCATACCACACGACACAAAATTAATGTCATCAAACTGATACATTTCTATGTATTTCCTCCTGCATATGCGAGTTGCACCACACTATTCCGATCACAGCGAGTATGTGACATTGGACGGTTGAACAATTACTGGCTTCTTCTTCTCAACGAATAGAGGCCAATTAGTATAATGATGTCGATTTTACATGTTTGATATAGTGAAACTTATTACAGAGAATTTATCAATGGACTATCCTTCAGATCAGTGTTTCTGATACTATTTTACTTCTTCCATATCACATAGAGGGAAGACCTGCATAATGCACATTCGCTTAAACCAATGAACACATGAATTCGACAATTTCAGTGCTAATGAAAGAAAATCTGCACTCAATATACAGTTATGGCCATTAAGATCAGACCACCCACACACTTTTACGTTAACGATATTTCAAAATATCAGATTCCTTTCCCTAGTGCATTATATTTGTTTACAAAGACTATTAAGTCTTAGAATTAAGTCTTAGAAAGTGTACAAAAGGAGAAAACTGCGCACATAAGATTTAAAATATCACAGATTGAGTGAGAGATCAATATTTTGTTGCTCTACCACGTACCTTGAGAACCGCATCTATTCTTCTCGGCATGGATTCAATGAGCGCCTCGCAATATTGAGGGGGTACCATGCTTTCAATATCGCTGCTTTTAAGTCTCGATAGGATGTTGGGTTGTCTTTGGAGACCTCGGCTTTCAATTTCACCCAACTATTCCCAATCGGGTTGAGATCGGGAGATCAGCTTGGCCAAGGTCCCAGAACCATGATTTCATTTTCCTGAAACCATGTCTTTACTGTCTTCGCCTGGTGGCATGGTGCACCGTCATGCATAAATACATAACATTCTTTGTTAGTCATCCACGTAGCCACCTTTTCTTTCACAATTTCCAAATAATTTTCCGATTTCATTGTCTCACCCTTTTCAAGAAGATGAATGCCTGCACGCCCCTGGGATGTGATTGCCCCCAAACCATAATCGATGTAAGTCAATGCGATGAACACGGCTGATGCAAACATCCGTTCCTTCAATCCGTCCCGGATAATCAAATAAAGTTAAGCAAATCTTTGAATGGTAACTGAAATCCGTTACTATTGACCGATAGAAGGTGCGGGGAGACGAAGGCCCTTCAAAAGTGCATGCCTTTACTTGAACTAAAGAACATAGTTCGACCGAAATTTGGGGAGTTCTACTTGACTTGAAAGAACCGGCGGTGAAATGATCCCCCTTCGACTGGACAATCATGAATGCAAGTGTAAGACTCACATCACCCAGTTTCACTACATACAATCTATTCGGTAAGACGACATCAAAACAAATGAATAATACTAACACTATTGATAGTCTCTGAATCAACTGAATTAGAGAACGTTTAAGTTTCTTGGTGAAACTCAACCATGTGGCATTTAGTAAAGATTATGAAATGTCTATTTTGATTCTTTTTAAGGTTATAGAGACAAACTTAACTAATATTAGTATTGAACTGGGGTTTTTTCATGATCTATACGTGCACATTTCATCCTCATTCGTATTTGTAATGACATCTAGAATATTGAAATGCATCTTAAAATTATTAATTTGAATCTACTTTTTAAGTATCATTTTAGCTTCGCTTTATACACGGAATTCCGTGGCTCTAAATATCACAAAATTTGAACTCACGGTATGTCTTCTTGTCAATTCGCAAAATTTCTCGGTTTACAGTGTAAAGTATGCTACTTGGATCAAAAATCACAAGGCATTAGCTGTATTCACTGAATTATTAAATACTGACTTAGTTTAGTTTACAAACGTCTGTCATGTCGTGTTCTTCAAAAACAACTGCAAAAGTGTGCTCAAGACTAAAACTTACATGTTGTGGTTGCGCCTGTGGAAAAGATGAAATATCAAGTAACCAGAATGGCGGGGATGATGAGTAAGTTAAACAGTGATATTTCTTACCTTAGGATCAGTTTCCTGGATAGCGTACTCCAACATTTTCTTGTTGCGGATACTCTTGGCACGCAGTTTCAAGAACACACGCTCTTGATGCACGTGGTCAAGTTGACGAAGCTCGGCCATCTCCTCGTCGAGAAGAGCGGTAAAAGCTGCTCGAAATCTTTGAATGATGAGTTGCTCTTCCTTGTCTGCGGCTGCAAAAATTCAGTCAGGGTTAATTGAAATAGAATGATGCAATCTGATGCTCATGTTAATCAATATTCTCTACGCCTCTCTACGATCGCATCTTGAAAGCTTTTGACGATACTAAGTCCGGTCCGGTAGGGTCACATTAACGACCATTGACTTATCTACGCCATTCAATCGATTGCCTTATTGAGCTACTATTGACGCTGGCTATCGCTTTTACCTGTCGATGACAATGTGTACGCTTCACCAACGAATTGTCAAAATGGAAGGTTGCCAACTGCGGTGCTCCACAAGGGAGTTCCGTCTCTCCATTAATATTATATGTAATATAAATATGAATCAAAATAAAATAACATGCAGATAATGATAGGAGCCTAAACGAGAAGTGGATGGTTTAAATTGACCCTTTTCTAGAGCCTATCGATATTCGTTGAATAATTGCTGCCCATTGTTCTCTTTGCTTTTTTGGATTGTATAGATCAACATGCGCTATCAAACCCTGAAAAGTCTTTTCAATGCCTTGTTTTCTTCTATCTGTGCTGTGAATATTTCGCATCACTTACAATCTTCAGGTCTTCCCTCCATTGCTTCTCAATTCAAGCTTCACCTCCGCATGAAAAAAGTCTGTTTGGTTATCACTTCAAGTAAATAATTCAAATATCTACATCTCATCCCTTCTGTATATTGCTATGCAAGCATGAGCGCATACAGACATAATTAAAGATTCACCGTCAGAATTTTCAAAACTGCCGAGACGAGAAAATAGCAGTGACATTGATGTGCGTGGATCACTGGTAGATCAGTTTCTTCCAAGACAGTGGAAAATTGAACTTGTTTTCTCTCAGTCATAGAAAAGGAGACTGCACCTCGCGTCCTCCCTAGAGACAAAATTGGAATGCAGGATCACTGACTTGACGCAGACAGGGATACAAAGCAGAGGGTCGGGCGGCCGAGAAGACAAATATTCTTTTCTGCGTGAGAAGGCGATGCATGAAGAAAGCTCGATGTAACAGTTCGGGACAAGAAAGCTAAGTCTAAGTGGATTACTGATCAAATGGATTGTTGAGGCAGCCAAATGGGATCTCCCTCTCTTTCTTCTTCGCTTGGAGGAGAGACGAGGACAGGAAGACTTTTCGACAGAATGTCAAGGCAGAATTTACTAAAATGGTTTCTTCTCCGCAGTAACTTCGATCGAAGATGGAGAAGAGTCGATAAAGAGAAGGGGTAGAATGGTGAGTACACGACGCTTTTTTACTTGACGATGCTCTTCTAAGTCTTAGTGAGTGATAAACACACTAACAAAAGGCCAACTGCACGGTGACTTTTTAATTCGTCTTCTTTAATGTTTTCTACAGAGAGCAATTGAAGGTGCAGCATAAGCAAAGATCAGAGCTGATACGATGTTATGATGAAGAAGAACATCCATGATTTTTCTCGATCAATTTATCATTAGAAAAGATAGAGAAGTAGCAGCCGACTTAATTCTTCAGCCTTTCTTAAGTGATATTATAAGCGCAATTAAAGTTACATCGCTAATTGAATCTGCCTATTTCACATTTGAATATGAGTGCATGACTCAAATAGACTTTTATCAGGAGTGTTAAGATCCTGCAGCCTGGATGCTCTTCCTGTCGACTTCCAATGACACTCTCAGGACTCGACCTCTGGACTGAAGGATCGCTAGTCCAGGCATTTAGCCACTGTGCCACCTGACCACACGAGTGTAATGCAATGATAATGTACTACTCTTCCCATTAACTAACACAACTAATAGAAAGTACTAAAAAATTTTAACAATATCCTTCTATGTGACTGATAAAGATATCCAATCGAGTGAAGCTGGATGAAAAGCTGTTTTGTTGAAAAACAGTTCAGTAAGTGGGAGTTCAAGTGAACTACTCATGTAACCACTGCACCGATTCAACTATCATGCATTTTCGATAGATGAATTATATGACCGTTGAAAAAAGAGCTTGAACAAGCCGTCAATGATACAATAGTGATTCGAGTGTTTATCAACACTTCAGTTGCTTCTCTCAAATTCAAGAACGTTCACATCAATGCTCAGATATTGGCAGCACTTAACCAGTCATTCAGTGCATAATAGAGAATCGCTGTCAAAACTAGAAATGTAATGAAAACTGAGACAAGTTGCACCCCAACTCCATCTGTAGGTTGTTGATCTAGTATCAGCGCACTATTGAATTCACCACACATTTCCGAGAGTTCGATCAACTTCAGTCGCTGGAGGTTCACTCCGTCAAATGCAGGGATGGGAATAAAAATGACGGATTTAAGTGCGTTAGAGATCAGTCAGAAACTCTCAAGTTTCACGTCATTAAATTGCATAATATTTTATTCAGTTCCACCACTTGGAACGTGCAAGTAGATATAATTCTTGTGAAGATTACCACTCCAGGTAAAAAGATCTCAATTATGCAGTTCCTTTGACACTAGAGGTTCAGTGAGAAGAAGCGGTCTCCCTCGGTGTCTTCTTTAATTGAATTGTTTGCCTCCTTAATTAGTTTTAATAATATCATCTTTCTCCACCTTCTGTGCTGTTTAGACGCCATGGAGGACTTCATATATCTCAGGTGCATGTTCACCAGGGACTGTCCTTCCATGAATTAGTCGATCCGTCGTCTACAGTTGATCATCAGAACCTACGGAAGGCTGCTTCGTGTATGGCGCAACAGGAAGACACGGTACGGAAGACATCGTGTACAGGAAGACACGGTCCGCAACAAAACTCGGCATCCTCAGTGCATGCGCACTCCAGCTACCTTTGCACGGAAGTACCACCTGGACGCTCTCCGCCTCAATCACCACAGAATTAAATATTTTGTTTATCTGCTTCGGTTTGCTAGAAGTGTGATTAATACGAAATCCACGGCACATCGAGGAACATATTAAGTGGGCAAAAAGGAATTCCTAATACCTTACAGAGATAGGAAAAAAGTCGTGCGTCGCTTGCGGATTAAGGTGGGTTCAAGCAAAATGCTTCGATTGCCAATTCCTTCAGATTGGAAGAATTCAGATGATTGCCCACAAGTTTTCTCCATAATGTTGGTCCTTCTGATCATTATTAAAGAAAGTAGCAGGCGTACGAAAATTAGTTCACTTGATGATTTCACCATCCTCTCCTCCGCATTTCTCACTGCATAGTGCATACACTTAATCGAATGTTAGCCACATAGTGATGTGTGTGTTTTGGTGTGTGCGAAGTGATATCACAGTACGCACACATCTCTCACTGGCTTTGGTGTCCTCTCCTGACAGCTCATTGTTTGCCATTTCCAATAGCAAGCGATACACGAATGATCCATTCGAGAAGGAGCAAGTTAGTCCGGCAGCCAGAACGAGTTTCTGCAGTGAACGAGGCCGAAAGTGAGACTTTCACAGAATGATGTACACCATATGCCTACTACGAATCGGCACGTCTGCCGAGTTCTACTGAGTTCTGCAGTTTTTTGTTAAAATGAAATTTTGCATGTTCTCTATGATTAAAGGAAAAGTACTAAGCCCAGATTCATAATTTTTGGCATGGAATGTCTTCAGATCATTTCCTTTCATTTTGATGTACCCCTGTCTATATGGCTAAACGCATTTAGATTTGGCGAGCCTCTTAATGTCGCAAACACAAACATTTTGAGCAACTTTATCCACATTCAACCACATTCTCACATACATTGCCGATTAGATGCATGATAAAAGCACATGCATATCAGGAAAGTTGTCTAATTCTGTGATGTGCCATTTCGATATTAAGGTTACAGATAACCCTTCCTTTCTAGAAAAACAAATAATACAATTATCAAGTTTACACCAGAGCAGGTAATCCCACTCTGCTCTCCGTCACCATCAAACAGCGAAGGATCAGGTTTATTGGTCTTGTTGACCGGCTTGGAGAAAAAGTACCGGTCAGGAGGGTTCTCAGCACCAATCGGGATGTCGGCGTATAACTTGGGTCTCCCAGGTTTCATACTATCGCCTAGATTATATATACCTCATCGCCTAGATTTTCGGCATCTGGTCGCCATGCGGCTTCAAATGCACTTGTGCAATTTCAATTAAGTGAAGTTCTACTTGCAGCCTAAGTACTATTGCCGCTAAACTAGGATAAGTTAGACTGCCGGGCCAGCGTAACATTTGAGTAAACGACTAAACCCGCTTTCGCCTATTTTCCCCGAAGGACAAAAGTATTATACCAAAATACTTTATGTCAATTACCACAAAAATTTCCATATTGACAATTGTAGTGTCAAAATTGATCGGTCTTTCTTATTCGGTAATCTTTGTCATTCCAATAGGAGGATGATTCAACATGCGAGCATATTGTCTCATGCAAATCGGATATCTATCCATTCCCTAGCCTAAGTACCCGCTTCCTGCTTTCGAGACGGTTTAATAGTCCTTTATCTCGAGAGTTATCTTGATTTTCGCCTAAACAATTTCAAATAATTTCCCGCAGTGCGTCGTTGTATGCCGTCAGTGCAAGAAACTCGATGAAGATCTAGTAATTTGTAGTCAATCCTCCCGCGATACTTGAACTTGCACCACTTTATCAGGTCATAAATACACATTTGCTTATTGCTTATCTTCCAAAACGCCATTTCAAGTTGCTACACCAGAGACCTGTGATGCACCTTCAGCTCGACTTTTATTACATGAAATTTTGATTAGATAATCTCCTTTCATTAAATGCAAATCTCCAAACGTCAAAGAGTTCTGCATTCTCCATGAAAAGCGCAAACTTTCAAAATTAAATTATGCAAATCCTGCTAACATGGCATCATATTAACAAATCCTTGATGCTCAAAAGGAAATCTCGACAGGCAAACAATCGGATTGTCACTGACCGTTCGATATAAGGATATATTAGACACGAAATACAGCCCATAAGTGATCAGATTTGTACATCTACATGTACACATAATAGGTGATACACGAGAACAGCTGGAACTATATAACATATTAAGTAATAGCATCTCGTCATCATTACCAGCTTTGAGGTGCTTGCAAAGGACCCATGCACTTCTCAATTCATCATTTTCGATTTCATTCCACGAAAAAATATCAGAAAAATATTTTATCCGGAGAAGATGATCATTTTCATTTTGTCCGCTTCTTTAAAATGAATGAGAGTCACACTGGCATTGGATGTCCTGGATTATTTTTGTCGTCCTAAAGTTGATGGACTCGAAAAATAATTTGCAGTGTTATACAGGTTTTCAGATCTTGTCATGCAGCTCGCATACATGGAGCTGGCAGAGAGAAATAGCCACGGCCAAAAACAGGCCATCTATTTGGTGCAATGATTTTCACTGTCTCCAACAGACAAACAGACACTTTTCGTTGGTGTAACTGCAAATTTCAACATAGAAATTTCAGGAAAATTGTTGATATACTTTAACGAAAAGTGCCTGTTTGTACACTTTACTTCATCCTCTGTCACTGAATGATAACTCATTTGAAAGATCATGATCTGTAGATGATTTCTATAATAACCAGTTCAACAAAAGACCAATTTGTGTAACTTATATGAGCAAAAATTCGAAAAAATGGAGTCAACAACTCAGATGTCACAATTTTACCATTGGAAATACATAGGATTTTGTTATCCTCTCTATTTCTGAAAAGCAAAATGATCTGATCCGGCAGACGCGAAGTTTTGCAGTAGGTTAGAGGTGTACTATGCTATGTGAAAGTTCTATGTACTACCTCGTTCCCTGCACAACTTCACGCTAGCTCCCGGACTATAACTGGTAATGCTTTGGACGAGGAGAACTCATCCATATGTCTTTTGACCTCTTTTGTCCTCCCTTGGTCAGCCTTACTCTTGCTCCATGGCTGACATGAATAGCTAGTTGACTTCAACAGAAGTTGTCAAATATAAAGAATATGTTAATTTGATTGTGGCGCTTGAAAGTGATGAACATCAACATCGCGGTTAGCACCGTCCAAAACATAATGCTCTCACAACTGCCTGACCCTCAAAACATAAAAGACCAATGTGATGGTCTCAAGAATATCGATTGACTTAAATGAAAGGCTGATAATCAAGAGAACGTCAAAGCTTGGAGTAACGATGAAGGATAATCTTGATTGCAGAGAGCAAGTGAAAAACATTATTTCGAAGACCAATCGACAGCTTCATGCGATCAGAATAGCAAAGAAGTTCCTGAGGTCTCAAAGAAAAGCACAAACTTTGTAAGGCGACGGTTCAAACCTCAATTGAATATGCTTGCCCTGTATTTGTCAGTCTTCCAGTCTTCATCAAGACTCGCCCATCGCATCACAACGTCCAAGGACGAAATGAACTTTGAATGTAATAGCGAAACACCTCAAGCACGAAGAGAAAGACTATGCATAAAATTATTTAGGAAAGCAGAAAGCGACCCTGACTATCGTTTGCATTTGCTTGTGCAAGAAGACTGAAAAATTTGTTTATTCCTCTCTGTCGTGCCCTGAAACGAAGCTGCTCATTCATCCCATTTTTGCATCTACTCTTTTGAATGTGACCCCCAACGACGTACGTTCATAATTCAGTATGTTTACTGATATTTCAAATGAATAAATTAATTTTGCATCTACAGATTCCCTGCATAAAATTTGATTTTGACTTGTAACTGTGGTATTTTATTTGTCGGAAATAACCACTTCTTAGTACTTCTACTACTGCCATTACTTATGAAGCAATGGACACTAAAAAACTATCTCGTTGACTTTTCTGGACGAGCTAAATTCGATCGACATGACGTCAATCAGTGTAGTTATTGTTCCTTCCCGTTCTTTTCAAATGCGCGTGCGCGCAAGAGAGTAATTTCTATGCTTCAAATAAAGCATCGCAATTGGATTTCGCTAGCTTAACAGATTAACAGAATCCTTCTCGAAGTGACGATAACTAAATTTGGCTGTCTGAACTGAACATTAAGATCGTTTTTGAAAGCCCTTTTATTACTACGGCGTTCTGGTAATCCACAGTAATCATCTGGAAATAATTGCTGCATCTCTTAACCTCTGCACATTTCTTACATAAAGCCTAAAAGTGTTTAAAATTACGAATTCTACTATGAAATAATTAAGAGAAATTGCAAACAAATCTTATGAAACAACGCAACGTCTGATGAGCCTCTGATCGTGGCGCTTCGATGTCGGCTTCACAGCTTTGATGTAGATAGCATCGGCAATGCCAAGATCTCTTTGTTGGTGATAACATGCAATTATCTTACGTGATATTCAAGATAAATCTGTAGTAAATTATGATGCTTGAATTTTGCAACAGATGGGACTTGATGCGACTTGATGGGACTATTTGCGTAAGGGTGTTGTCGCGCTATCCAACGTAATCAGCATTATGACTACGACCTAGACACAAAGATGTCACAGAATGTCTCAAATTGTGTCAACAAATTGAAATTTATACATACAGTACATACAGCAGTCGCTCAGCATTTTCATAATGATGGAAATTAACATTTAACAAGACCGGGACCCTGTGCGTGTACTGATAACCGGAAGATTTATATCCAGTGGGCTAACTCAGTGCTTATTATTCTAAGTGCAAAATTATGGACATGGTAACAAATACATGTAACCAATCGCGTGCATGTCTCCAATGACAGTTGCATCAGAATATCGAGTCGCTTCCTTATTAAGGAATCAATTTTTCCTGAGTTGAAATTTTCTTCACTTCAAACTGATACAGAAACAATCCGCAAGGCGTGTTTGTTTCAAACGCTAAACGCGCAGGCTGCAGTGCAGCTCTAATGATAAGATGTTGCAAGGCCTTTACACATTCCATGCTGCTACACACTTACCAATTCTTTAGTAATGCTCCTCAATTTTATTGAATGATCTCTTGCGTCTTAACCGCATAGTTTGCCATATCATTAGGTGGCACCTTTAGGTGCTAGGATGGCTTAGTTGGTTAACAGCCGCTATTTGATACGGAAATGCGGAAGGCCCAGGGTTCGAGTCTGCCCGCCTCCGAAGGTGCCACCACTCTCATTAGTGGCAACTAATCCCAACCTGGTGAAAATTGCGAGCATGTGAAGGCTGCCCCAATTGGGTAGGGCACAGATGAGTAAAAGCAAATCATTGGTCTGCCCATTGAGAGTTCTATCCTGGCAACTTCCTACAAGACTTGATTGTAAAAATCTATTTATTGTAGGTGATATCACTCGTCCTTTAAGAGAAATCTTTTCATTATGTAATCAACAGTTTGCTTTTCTCTCCTGTGTTCAGCCTCATTTTTTCAGTACAAAGTGCGAGTATGCCGAACAAGAGCGCTAGAACTGCTTAACATCTCACGATTTTCAACCACATTTTCTATGCATTGTGCAGAATTTCTCAATCTCAACAACCGGTGACACCAACAAGATGGAGGAGTTCGAATATTCACAGCTTCTATCCGGAAATTAACTTAGGTCTCTTCAAGAGATTGATTCGAAGATTCATTATCTATTCCTAGCGCGTATTGAGAGCGAGACCTCATTGAGTTGCTGTATCTTTTTCTGTGATCAACTCCCTATGATGCGTCCTCACCGCTGAAAATAGAGCTTTCATCCGCCGACGACCTAGAAGCACCGCATGTCTTCAATGCCCATGTCGACAGGGTAAGCGTTGATTAAAGCAGAACGCATTAGAGGAAGGATGTAGTGAATCAACATATCTTTCACAGTTTAGTTGTACTAAATCACTCCTCTCGACAAATTCTCATCCATATGTTTGTTCAGAGAAGCATCAGCGACACACAGTGACGAACAGATCACAATTACATATAGAATCGTCAGGAATTTGCATTCCTTTCATCGTGAATTGTAACCATGGTAATGTATGAGAATGACACATCTCAAAATAATTCATAACATAATGAAAATGAAGCTTGACGTCACTACTGCACCTAACTGGAGGAGACCAAACTGACATAAATTTGAACGACGTGCCGCGATATTCAATGAGTACAGTCTAAGATTATGATTCATGTCATGGCCATCTGTTATACCATAGACATCGAGTAGAGCATTGAAATTTCAAATATCAAAATTTTGGTAGTAAGGACAAAGTGTCAATTGTTACTGAGTAAGTAGGTTTGTCAGCCGATATTTCACCTGTCAGTTTCCTACGACAGTCGTTGATATATCTCCAATGCGAAATTTGACGGCCTTAATTGCATAATTAAAGCCGTCTAATTTGCTATGTATTACCATTGAGGTAGGAGCATTTCGCCGTCCATCTTCGTATTTCTATTGAAAATGACATTGAGGAGATTCCTATGGTTCCCAATTTAGACTCGCAGATATCTCAAGCTTGACATACTTTAATGTTCTAAGCTGCATTGGCTATGTAGAAAATTATCATAGATTTGAGTCTTTTACAGATCAAAATCTTGGATTTTTGATGTCATAGATTCTAGGTTCAGTAACAATGAATCATACATCAGCTTTCAAATGATCGCAACGTAGCGCCAGACGATTCAGGCTGTCATTTGAAAGGTAATACAGTATCTTCATTGTGTGAGTTTTCATTATCATTTGAATTCTCTGGATACGCTTGTTGAAAATTGGAGAATAGAATTCCAATGCATCTGTGAAAGGTTTCTATTGAAGGCAAATCTTCCACATTTCATATCTTATGGCTGCACTAGCTGTAATCCATGGAAAAAACAATCTTATCAATCTCTTTATGTACTCCTACGTAACTCCTCAGTGCATTCAACCAGTCTGGCATCATTAAAGTGATTTACAACCAAATTCGATAAAATGCCAAAGTTTAAAAAATTGTGACGCTAAATTGCTATTTATAGTGCAAAGATGAGAGGTGCAGCAAATGAGATAGCGACTATTGGAAAGCTTACATGTAAAATCTGCAGACCTGTGAATTTCATTTTAACCGGATCAATGCTTTAGAAGTTAAGGAGGGGGATAAATCGACTGTCACCCCTCCATGCGCTTCGGGATTCACTATGGATAGGGCACAAAGTTAGACAACTTGCTCGTTTAGTCTTCGTTCCAAGAAAGGAAGGGTCGTATATCGCATACTATTGGAAATGTCACACACTCAAGCAATAAGTTGTCAGCCGGATTTTGGACACCAGCAGTGGCGTGTGTGTTGTACCATCATTTCGGTCACACATCGCTGTCCTCTATATCGCAGTCTAAGTTAATTTCAGTGAGGAATGCTGAGAGGACGGTGGTGAAATCATCAGGTGAACCAATTTTTGTGCCAATAATTATCGGATCAACATTAAGGAGAAAACTTGACCGCAATAATCTGAACACTTCGAATTTGAAGGAATCTTGGAAATCGGAGCACTTTGATTGAATTTACAACACTCCGCAAGCGATGCACGACTTTTTTCCAATCTCAGTAGGGTATTAAGAATTCCTTTTTGCCCACTTGTAAGTTTTTGCTTGTGCCATCGTTTTGAATAAGTCTGCCCTTCTAGTAGACTGAATTACTGAAACAATCTAATTCTGTTGGAATTAGGGTATTCAGGTCTATAGGAAGACTGATAGTCAGTCACTATAGGCTTGTATGGTGTTGCTGACGTTGTTGAAGGGATATAAGCCATTCAGTTGAATCAGCTTTAATGTCATCACTGCATTAAAGAACTTGCATTACGAACACACCAACATTTCACAATTTACATTCACATTTTGATACATGATGAAGCGTTTATATTTTCGGATTGTTTCCGAATGCCTCTCCCTGATGAAAAAGAATACTCTTGCTCTCAAACTGCTTCTCAACAGGAAATATTTCGGTCGGCAAACAATGAGACACGCATGTGACTGACACTCACTTTCAGAATCAACTTGCCATTTCTTCTCTAAATTCCGCTCAGCTTCGATGTAGGTCCGCACTAATCGGTCTTCATCCTCAGTCATGCCTCGTTTCCGTGATTCCTTTGCAGACACATACCGGTCATGCTCAGTTTCCTTGTTGTCCTCTGCACGGTTCAAATAGTCAACATATGGATCTCGTTTCGTAGTCTTGGGTTCCTTTACAACAGGTTCGACGATCAAACCCTCTGTCGGAGGTTGTGACACTGAAATACATATTTACGTACATATACATATTAGAAGGTTATGTATATCATGATACGTACTTCGAGTCATCGCAAACAAAATCATATTGGTGATATCATTTCACTGCTATACAACGTAGTACCGATTATTTACTTTTATCAGAAAATGACACAACATGGCTGCTACTGAAAATGAAATGTCAGTAGTCAATAATAATAAATGCTATGATAAATGTGTATCTTCGCTGACAGGTAAATGTTCCTTATATTTTCGTTTAATTGCTGTGTTTTTAAGCAACGTAGCCGCAAATGTAAACCACAACCGCAACCACATGTTCTTCCGACACCTCGATGCGATCATAGAACGACAAAATAATGTGATTTTCTGCACTTAAAATTGTGATCGTCCTACGATACTTCAGTTTTATCAATTAAGCTGCTTAAATGCCAGCTTCATTAGTATCGCTATCTTCTGCTATTAAAATCCAAAACTCCATACATGATCTTCATCAAATCATATCCTGATAATGAATGGTGAGCAAATATTCGCAAGATGATATTCTGAAACGCAGTTTTTCTTCAAATAGCATTTATCAATGAATGAAATAAGAAAAGCGATAGATCAGACTGACATACAAAATATTTGCGGCTGACTGGATTCGAACCTACGTCCCTAAGTTATCTAGACATGAGGATCTGACCATCTGAGGTACAGCCGCTTATATATGACCGGTGTCAAATGACAGGATCAAACCTTCACCATCACACATCAGGCATCAAAGCAATTATA
This sequence comes from Prostheceraeus crozeri, assembly GCA_907163375.1. Taxonomy (NCBI): domain Eukaryota; kingdom Metazoa; phylum Platyhelminthes; order Polycladida; family Euryleptidae; genus Prostheceraeus; species Prostheceraeus crozeri. The sequence continues at coordinate 511,354 of CAJQUW010004756.1, read as the reverse complement.
ATCAGTGAAGATATATTTCGTCATAATATAATTGCCGATACAAAGACCAGTAAATTAGTGTAATAAAAAATAATTTAATAATGTAAATTTGTCTGATAAAGTGGAAAAAGCAGACAAAAGGGAGAGTCTGAAGAAGTGCAACGTACGACTTATTCAAAGTAGAGATAGAGGAGGAACTAACTAATGCAATGACACTAGAAAATATTCAGACACATGATAGTTTTGAAGGTTTTCATTGATGTCAATAAAAATTCGGTACTAGAGGGTTATCTTAGCCAAACTTTTAACGTTGTGAACAAAATTTCAACAAAAATGAATCAACCGTCACCAAACTTCCACTGGACGTTGCTTAAGCATATTTTCAAACCACATACAAAAATTCATGCAGATCGGACAATCACTTTTTGTATCAGAGATGATAACGTGAAGTGTAGCGAAGTCAGCTGCTTGATGTGACTTAGCCTATTCGACGCATTGTTGTTACTCGTGAGTGCATTGTTCTCTCTCCCTCTTCGTCTCATCCACTGCTATTTGAAACCTTCCCACGACTACTACCTCGCCACACCTTTTTAAGTTGAAAATGTTAATGTAGAGGATGTGGCGCGGTCATCATCACCTCACGAGTTGTCGGGAAATGACTTTGTTGACCTCAAGTGCTTTCTGCTCAGACGATGAGGTCAGAAGAAGTCAGATCAAGTTGCAGATGTCGCTGCACTTCAAGTTCTTGCCACTAATTCAAAAAGCTCTTGTACGCTTTGCACAAATTTTCGCATGCGGGTAAAAATATCCTCAATCACGTGTACTTAAAGTTTTGTGATGATTCATTTCTAAGGATTTTAGACAAATTTGAAAACGTGTGGGGAGCTAACCCATAAATACCAAAAATACCCGATTTTTAGGACTATTCCTTGAGATAGAGAAATATTTCGAAAGTTTGGCTGAAAAGAAAATATTTGGTGCTTCTATTAGTTTCATACTGTGATAGCGCTATCTCTTGCATTCAGGCAAGACAGCCTTGGCACTGTACACGCTTTGCCAGAAAGACAATCCATGGACGAGATTGAAGAGGAGGCGAAGCACAGTTCCAACAATTCGTTTCTCATCCAAGATTGAAGATAGAGACATGGAAAGAGGCGAAAATTGGGAAGGAAATAAACACGTCAGGCACGCGAGCAATTAGCGATGAAGAAGGAACCGGAAATTGACAACGATGTGAAGATGAAGTCCAAAGGATCTATTTCTGTACATAATTTATCTTTCAGGAATATATCGAGTTAATGGGAATACTATCGATTTACATCAAAGACAGGTTTAGTTGTTAATGTCTACTGATAAGTTCATTTAATGTTAAGACGACAAATGGCGTCTAAAATAGGACAACATATTTACTATTTGTCTAGTAATTGTCTATGATAATCTGTCTGTCATGCTAGCAGTATTTATTCTTTATACAGAGTAATTAATATCTCGCTGTTTGCGTCTTTTTGTGAAAACCAACTTGAAAAATCCCCTTTATCACAAAAGAGAGCAGTGGTTCAAGGTAAATGGCATTGAGTCATAGATAGATCAACCAATGTGAATTTTCAAAAATACTCGATAGATCTAGTCATTGAGCGATTCAGCAAAACTGGCTATCCTATCAGGTTCTTGAATAAATCACTTTCATATTTCAAGTTAAACAAAAGGAAAAGAAGACAGAGTGATAATGAATGTGCATATTTGAGAGTTCCTTTTGTGAATGAAGCTTTCAAACGCAAGATGTGCAATCCCACGAGGCGTATTGGCCTGTCTATCAGGATCAGGCTGAGTTTTTCTGGTGGCAAATCATTAAAGAAAGTATTCCATCCTCCTACAGAAAGGTCTATTTGCAATGACTGCAACATGTGCATAATGACCAAAAGATCTATCTGTTGCTTGCAAAAAGGCGTGGTGCATAAAGTAACATGCAATTTATGTCAAACATTGTACGGAGAAACAGCCAGAACAGTTGGTACCCGCAAAATATAGAGCGGAAATATAGAGTGTGAAATCGCGCACGGGAGCTTGCACAATTACACGAGAAGAAAAGTATTGGAAGGACTGTGCATTTCGCGCGTATCTCCCTATATGTTAATGAATGGTTGCTCTGGGCGGACAGCTACCTACAAAACCTGATGTTTTGCATTCCCTCTTCTATAATTTTCCATTTAATTTCTCTACTTAAGTTGTTTTCGATTATTAGTAGTATGATAGTACATTTTCTTGCATCACTTTTATTTTATTTCACTTCATTATTGATTTTTGAGTTTTAATCACTTCTGATTCGCAATGTCTCCTATCCAATTTTGGGCGTGATCAAGCCGACATAGGCTAAATGTCGTCTTGTGTGTGTTTTTTAGAAAAAAAGATGCTGTATCCAAGGAAATTTTGTTTTGATTTCTGAAAACTCTCAAATGTTTCTCATACCGGGATCCCGTACAGAATACGAGTAATTTCAGGGATAGTCGTGTATAGCTTGAATACTATGTCGACATCTTTGCTGCCAGTCAAATTCTAAATTGCCTATTAAGTCTTAAATCGATTAATTGTACTGAATTGTTTATTGTAAGCATATTAGCATAAGTATAGTAATACTGGAATATATCATCGACTTGCTGCTGTCATCCTAATTCTGAAGTTTACATAAACGCTGGTATAGACAGGGCAACTTAATTGAAAGCCGTGTTTAAATGCTCCTGAGATTCCACTATTTCTACGATGAGAATGCAGCATAAAATTTAGTATGGACATGTGCATGTTCTTTTGTATTGCTGTTGGTTGAATTACACCGTTGCAAACAGCAGTGTTTTAGACTTTAGTATTGTTGGCTGGATATCTTACGTGCAATAATCAGTCTTTGATAACGTTATAGTCAGGCACGCCGGTCTGTCCTCTACCACAATTTTATCGACTAGCTAATGATATGTACAGGACTAGACTACGCCTCAACCTCTACGGCTAGCTATAGCTACACAATCAAATCACATACATGAAGTCATAATCGAAAAAATGCTGTTATATAATTTAAATTCCATGTTTAGCGAGCAATTCAGATATACAAGGTGTTTCAAAAGTAGGCTAACAGTAGAAATTGGCCTTGAAAAGCTATGTCTTAATGCTATAGATTAATAAGCTATGTCATAATAATCTTTTTCACGATGCCACAGATAGCTAATATGCCTTGTATTCGTAAGGGGCAAAAATTCAATACTCTTTGACATCGCGTAAATCATATTAAAATATCTCATGATCTCCAGTGTTTTCATGCCTACATATTTCACTACAACCCAATTTGAATCTATACCGATCATGAGAAGTCGAATAACTATCCAACATCTATCAAAAAAAAATTATTAGGAAACCATGTAAACAAGATAGTAGTTATTTCAGTGTTACTGCGGAGAAGGAAGAACAGCTGACATTCGAATGTCCTCCGCGCCCCTCAGCCTGGTGCACGAAGACGCTGTCGTCAACACAAGACAGGGAGGCGAAGAAGGAAGAACAGCTGACATCCAAATGTCCTTCACCTTTGTTAATTCCAGCCTCCTCTTAGACCATCGTCAGAAGCTTCTGACGATGGCCTGGAGGAGGCTGAAATTAATAAAGGTATTAACATTAAAACAACTACCATTTTGTTTGCTTGGTTTCCTAACAAAAAAATGAACAAATGAATAACCAAGGCCTATTCAACATATCAAAAAATTAATCAACTTAAAGTTGCAAAAATTCACGAACGCAAATGCTCAAAATGTCCACCATGGACATCGGCACATTCTTGTAGTCTTTCGGCCACACTGTGGCACACAGTTCTGCATAAGTTCCTGTCATCACTGATCTCTTGACAGGCATCTGTGATGTAGGAGCGGAGTTGAGAAAGTGTGTGAGGTTTTCGTCCGTACACTTTCTCCTTTACAACGCCCCAAAAGAAAAAGTCCATCGGAGTTAGATCGGGAGAGCGAGGAGGCCAAAGGATGCTACCACATCTCCCGATCCACTTTCCTGGAAAAGTGTCATTCAGATAGCTTCTGACACTCACTGCAAAATGCGCTGGTGCACCATCCTGCTGAAAGTACAGCTCATTGAAGTTGTTCAATGACTGCATCTCAGGAATCGCAAAGGATTGGAGCATTTGAAGGTACACCTCAGCCGTCACAGTTCTTTCAAAAAATACTGGCCCAATCACACCGTTGCTTGACATACCGGCCCAGACGGTTAAGCCAGGCTGGTTCAGCTCATTTGTTGATACCATGTGCGGATTTTCAGGGAACCAGTAGACACAGTTATGTCTATTTACGTGACCTGATAGTTTGAAAGTGGCTTCGTCAGACCAAACTATCTTGTCAAGCAAATCTGGGTTCTCCCGAATTTCCGACAACATGAGCACAGCAAACTGCAAGCGTCGTTCAGCATCATCCGGTAGAAGGTGCTGCAACAGTCTGGGTCGGTATGGTTTCAACTCAACTTTCCTCATCAGTCTCCAAGTAGAGCTTAGAGAAATGTCCAACTCCAATGAGGCTCTTCTTGTTGACTTCTTCGGACTTTGAACAAATGTTTGGGCCACTAGCTCCTCGTTTGATGTTATTGAAACTGATCGAGGGCGTCCTGACTTCGGTGCATTCTCTACCGAACCGGTCTTTTCAAATTTATCTCGAATGCGATAAATAGCAAATCTTGATGGAGGATTGCTGTGAAAGGCATCTCTCCATTCCATTCGCACCTTTTCAGCATTCTTGTTTTTCCAAAAGGATTTCAAAATCCATTTTCTCTGATCATCTTTTAGATGACCTGACATGACAGAAGCAGCAAATTCAAAAAAGCTTCAAGCTTGTTTAATTCACTTCAAGTCAAACTAACAGTGTTTGATTCAAATCAAATTAATTGAACATATCCATGTACGTAATGTCAGATTGGTGCTATATCTTGTCCATGATAGATTTCAAAATTCCTTTGCCAATGGAATGCTACTGCATAGACTTCTAAATGATAGTAGCAATTACTTCGAAGTCTATGGCTCATGTTGGACTGATCATGGATATCCATCGACTGATTCAGGTGTAAATCGCCAATAGAACGGTCAACATAGATTTCCTAGGGCAAAATCAACTGTTAGCCTACTTTTGAAACACCTTGTATAGAGCAAATTGATAATATAGAGCACGCCTTGCTGACGCTTAGGTTGATTGATTGCAGCAAATTATGTTGCTATATGAATCGGTTGGAAGCACTGATGACAAATTGTAATTGTATAATTTTAAAAAAACATAATTATGTGCAATAATACGAGAAAAGTCAAGTAAGTCACAGATGCGATACATTTTGACACACTTGTAAAACGTGTGCGCTTCTTCGCAATTGGTGACCGTTTATTCACTTTATAGCATTGTGCTATCATAAGTGGGCCTTTCAATCATTGATAAAGCCTTGAATAACCTGTCTCTAGCAGTCACGCGCGCCATTCAGACAGCGATCTTGTAATCAAACTTCGGAGACAGAGTCATCTTCCTGAGATGATGAATATTTCAACTTATCAATCCCGGGATCCAAACACCCTTATAAAAACCAGAGCTGTAATCCCTATTGCAGACAGAGGAGGAAACAACTCCATTAAGGAAATAGCTAAAAATGTTTATTTTCCAAGACATAAATTTTGAAATATATATTGCACAAGTTAGTGAACCTGCATGACGGTGGATCCGTCCTTCCAGTGACTTCGAGAGCCAGGTGTGGATGGAAGAAGTTCCATAAACTTGCATCTTTCCAGACATCTAAATCTCCCATCTCGAAAATGAAAGCCCAGGTTTATTCTGTATGTGTCCGTGGCGCGATAATGCACGGGAGTAATACATGGGGAGTGAAAAGTGATCAGATCATGAAAATTGAATGGACAGAAAAGGCAATGGTGAGAAGAATGTGCGGTGTGAGGCTGGCCGATGGACACAGGAGTGAAAACCTAAGAAAGAAGATGAACCTGCAGTGTATTTTCAGTGTTCTACGAAGAAGACTGCGGTGGCATGGTCACATTCTGAGAAGAGATGAGAATGACTGGACGAAAATATCTTTCCAATTGGAGGTCGAAGGCAGCAGGCCGAGAGGAAGACAAAGGAAAACATGGTCGCAAGTGGTCTCCGAGGATCTTCACACTCTGGACCTGAATCCAGCAATGGTCTACGATCGACAGGAGTGGAGGCGCACCATCAGAAGGCAACAACCGTCTGATCCCGTTCCACGTGGACAAGGGCGAAAAGCAGAAAAAGCATGATGCTCTCGTCCTGGTGATTTCTGCTTATAAGTGCTTCTAACTGCAAATTTACCTCGAAGATAAAAACTAGAAACAAACAACTTTTTACACTTGTTGACGCTTTCAAGCAACATAAAAATGTGCTTCTTGCTGACTATCTAAAAGCATATTATGCTCATGAGTGGTAGATTATCCTCGACTAAAATACTTTCGCTACAGGTAAAAATCTCTCTCTTCTTGGATACAAATAGCATTTTTACACTAGAATATATCCCATCGTCTTGTCACTGAGATCTGACATAAAATTTCATGCATTTAGATGCACTCAGTATTGGATTGAATGTAAACAAAACGGTTGACGATAGTCTTCCGATAATAATTCGTAAGCTCATGACGCAGGAGAGAGATTATTTCGCGATCAAAATATGTAGCGAATTCCATTACAGCGGAACTGCCTTCATGTGATGTCTGAGCCAATATTTTACATGTGCATGTAGTTAACTGCCCAAAAGTACCATCAATAACTGTGTTTCAAATGATATTTTTCATGAAAAATACAAGCATGTAGTAAAAGCTTTAATTCCATCGACGTTTTTATTACCAAAACAAGAATATGGCCAAAAGAGGTAATCAACAGGAAATCGAATAACACTTTTAAAACGGATAAACTATGTGTTAAATAATCAACATTTCTACTGCTATCATCGTAGCTATTTGCAACGACAATATTGTCTAGTATAGAAAACAGCGTCCTATCCCCTTTAGCATTGCCCTTCTTTACTAATTGGGAGCATTCCTTGGCTAGTCATCATATTCTTACTTAGAGACTGGAAAGAGCCAAGTAAATTCATAGAATTCATCTGTGATTGCTTATCAGTGCAGTATATTTCTGCGACTATCCTTATCCATCATCAGGCAGTGAGTGAATGATTTCCAGAATAAAATTTGAAATTCACATCAAGATATACACAATATACAAGACTATGGCAAGAGAAAAGAAGAGAAGGAGTTCTGAGACAAGTAGTAAAGGGTTACATAGTGCCAATAGCATTTATAGTAAATGACCTGACAAGAAGAAAAAGGATGTGAATTAAAAATCTGATTGCTGTGGAATAATAAAGTCAATGAAAGAGGAGATCTCTATAACTGTCAAGTTCGTTAGTAAGATAAGTTTAAATATAAGATATATAGTTTAAAGATCAAGATTTGAGTTGATCTTTGGTTGTAACTTGATGTAGTGGGCTTCTCTCAAACGAAGGTTGGTTGAATCTTTATCAAATGACAAAACTGTTGCTGTTGTACTCTATAACCCTTAACTACCTGCAGCAGACCTCCTTCTCTTCTTTTGCCATGGTTTTGTGTATTTTGCATATATTTTTTATCTTTCTCTTGATGTGAATTTCAAATTTTATTCTGCAAATTATTCACTCACTGCCTGATGATAGTGGCAGAAATAGATTGCACTGACTAGCAACTACAGATAAATTTTATCAATTTACCTAGCTCTTTTCAATCTCTAAAATACTTCTTAACTTCTTAACTAACTACGGTCCTGCCCTCCATGCAAAGCGCGCATTTTAAGGAGGATCCTGCATTGTATTCTCATGAGACTTCATTTGCAAAAACATCAACTTTTCATGTACTCTGAACCCAGGTTGTATAAAGTTTGTGAATCAGAAAATATTCTTATCGCATCCTACCAGATGGGAGGTATTTCATTCGAGTGGAAATCAAACTCAATGAAAATTTTCTTATTGCGTGTTCTGCATTTGTCAATTTCGATGTAAAGGTCGATGTTTGACGTCAGGGTGGCAAGAGCATCTATTTACGATGCATGTTCTTTCCGATTAATACCTGACAGAAAATCCTATTGTCTATAATAGCCGCTTTCTCTTTAATGGAAAGCTACGTTCGTTAACTGTCATCCAGGAAAGAATTGTAAACCAAGATAGTAGACATTTGTTGATATTGCACCCGACGAAAATATCATGTGTCCTCGCATGACCTTTAGCAATTCCATTAATGGTTGCGGTGAAGTCTCAGAATGTGCATTATACGCGAGGCTCCGCCCTGTGGGTAGTTGGTGAAGAGTCAGGTAGTCGTAGAGATGTTGAGGCGGGTCTAGTTTCAAAACAATCGAGTTGAAAGAAAAGGAGGACCGGACTAATGCACTTGATAGCAGTAGTTAAGACATTGCCTGTTAACCTGCATCCCAAAATAAATATCAAATTTACAAACAATGTTACATATAACAAGTAATTGAAACAAGAGAAATTTCCCTCTTCTTTGGTCGATTTGTATAGTGATCGAACTGTTCATCGCTGTTGTTTTGAAGGTTTTACGTCACTACTACCCCTTACTGGGGACTTGGACGGTTCTGGCATGGTCAGATTTTAATCTGGAGCAGTGTGATCTTTTAGTCCGGATGCCCTTCCTGACGACTTCCAATGACACTTTCGGGGCTCGAACTCTGGACCGAAAGATCACTAGGCCAAGCACTTAACCACTGTGCCACGCGGACCACATGGCTGCTGGAGTTTTCATGCTCGAGACAATTCCCTCCGTATTCATTCTCTCTTCTCAGCACCATCCTAATCTCGCCTCTTTGAGCGTGCTACCAATTCTGTTGATACGTGCTCCTGACTTCACCCAACCGCGTCGATCCTAATGTGTGCCGCACACTTTTCAGTTTCGACACCTCCATGATCTTCATGACAAATAATGATTGGCCTTTCAATCATTTAGACGAGAGGTCAAGTTCCGAGTGTCAAGAAGTCTGCAGGAGAGATATCCGGACAATCACAGCACTCCACTTAAGGTCTGGCTCAGCGCCGTCCAGGCCCGCGGAGAGAAGAAGTGACATTTAAGCATCACTTTTCCTAACTCGGCTTCTTGTCTTCTGGTCAATTCCCTTGTCTCCTACACACAAACTCTACTTACAGCTCTCTATTTGCTTCAGACAACCGGTACTTTTTGTACACATAACGCCCACGTTCTCCGCTTGAACTCTTTTCTCGTAAACCCCAGATGTCGGAAATTCTCATTTTTCAAAACTTGCATCTACAAGGATCCCTCCTTCAGCTGATTGCAGTATTAATTCTCTGTCTTGTTTCTTCCAACCCTCAAGCATTTGCCTCAAATGAAAAGTAGGCTAAAAGCAGCTTACAACAAAGTGGGGATAAACTTGCAGAGAGCTTCTATGGCAGATTTAAACTAAATCATGTCAATCTTGCGTAACTAGGATTTTTATGAATAAGGAAAAATAAATTGAAAACATGAAAAGATAAACTGCTCTCTTCAAGCACTCTCTAACCGAAGTGCTTCAAGCAATGTTGTCAAATAACATTCATTTCAACACGGAAAAGGGCGGTGTCATTTATAGAATTTAGCGGGTAGAGTTTCTAGATTCACAGCTCGGTACTTATGGGCTATCTCTCCCCCCCCCACGTTTTCAAATTTGTCTAAAATCCGTAGAAATGAATCAATCACGTCACAAAACTTCAAGACACGTACATGTATTTGAGGATATTTTTATGCAAAGTACTTTTTCAATTAGAGACGATGACGTGAGGTGTAGCGATCTGATTTCGCCTGACCTTATTGTCTGAGCAGATAGCACTAGATCAACAAAGTCATGTCGTGACAACTCTTGAAGTGGTAATGACTCAGACCACATCCTTAAATATGTTTAATTGAAGAAACTTAAGAAAGGTGTGGACGTGGTAGGGTAGTGGACGTGGGATGATTTCAAACAGCAGTGGAAGAGACGAAGACGCAGAAAGAGAACATTGAACGTCGAACAGACGAAGTCACATCAATCTGCTGACATCGATACACTTCAAGTTTTCGCCTCTAATTCAAACAATACTTCTCGATTTGCATAAATTCTTGCATGTGGGTAGAAAATATGCTCAACTATGAGTATCTGAAATTTTGTGACGATTGATTCATTTTTGCTGATTTTAGACAAATTTGAAACGTGATGGGAAGATAACCCTTGAGCACCCACAACTCTTCAGTGAAAAAGAAACCTACATCATTGATCGGTTTCGTATCAATTTGATAGGAACAGCAGATACCCTTTATAGGAAGCACATTAAAGTTCAGACTTCTACATGACGAAGTACTTATCCATGAAGTCACTCTAACTTCCAGTCAAGAGATAATCCGCATATTGCATTTGGCTTGTTGCGTGATGATTGACTGCAGTCAAGTGGTTAAGATCATTAAAATGAGACAGATCAATCTAACAAGCTCATTCAGATAACTAGATGATTGAATGTAATTCCGGGTTCAAATTCCCATTTCAAGCCTGTCAAGCTCTGTTTAATTTCAAACCTAGTATACAACATGTTGCTACTGATATCGCTTCGGATATGCGGTGTAGTAGAATTGAAAATGATATCACGTTGATGTGATATAGCTATCTGTTTAGTAAACTGCAAATCTTGGACACTAGGTTGAAAGAACTGCGATTTCCTAAACTTTTGGCTCCCGATCCTCGTCTTGAAATTCTCAGGAAGTATACATCTCCGTGAGGAGACAGTATTGGACATTGTTATTGAAATTTGTCTCCAACTTCTACTAATAATTAAATCATATTGATAAGATCATGTCGACCACTCAACTTCCATCTAATATTCTTGGCGGTGTCACATGGCAACCGGAATGACGCCTGTTATTAAAATACTATGTTGACTATATTGTCAACTTGTCGGTTTCACATCAAAAGTATTACAATGAACACATTTTGATTTGATAAATATAGAAAAATAGAATTCCTTGACATCATAATCCACCCACGAACAAAATGAGCTTATTATAGCATCATTTGCTTTAGTAATGACACTCCTCAATCGATAGGTATATTAAGGAAGAAAGAGAAAGAAACATCTATAAATATACATTAGAAATTCATGCGAAGAATGAATTTGATTGCCAAATGAACTTTATCAGCATTAATACACGCACACAAATTATTTTGCACCATCTATTAATTTCTCTTTCGACAGTTTGCAAATCCGTCGCAAACTCTTGTGCAATATTCTACAACTTTTTTATTTGCAAGCTTTATACGGACAGAACAAGTCAACGAATAATCATCAGACATTGATATGACAAAATCTAGTTCACTTTTCTGATCATAGAGTCAAAACATTAATTATATTTCATATACGGTAATGTAGTCGGCGACGTTAAAGAAAAATCTTTTACATTATATCGACTACAAATAAATATTGAATAAATCAATTTTATGAATTTCTTCGAATAATGGACCAGTCATTTAACTTTTTTATGAGGAAAGCCCAGTTTTCCAGGATGAAAGTTTATCATTTATCGCCGGGACTCTAATAATCACCGGGTAAAAAGTAATATCGAAAATATAATCGCCTGGCCTCCAATACTCTCTCGTCTCATTGCTCCCTCAACAATAAAAAACACGCCTATCTTAAAGTGATATGCGGGAATACTTAATATAGATCAGATAAGTAATGCAAAATTACCGGTAATTTTTGGTGGATAATATTGCTTGGTATGAAATAGGCATGCCGTTAACTGATGCATTATGATAGAATCAAATAATAGCCTGTTCATATGGGAAAATATGATGGGTGCCGTTTAGGCCTAGGCTTACCAAACATTTTATTTTTTAAAAAAATTATTAATTGATTAATTATCGTGATTTACATATTGAAACGACAAAAAATGTCTCGCAAGAATATTGAATTACGCTAATCGTCGGGTTAAAAATGCGACAGAATCTAGTTCACTTTTCGGATCATAAAGTCAAAATATAAATTATATTTCATATGCGGTAATGCAGTCGGCGAAGCTCAAAGAAAAATCTTTTTCATTATACAGACTAGAAATAGATTTTGAATAAATCAATTTTATGAATTTCTTCAAATAATGGACCTGTCATTTAAGTTTGTTTAAGAGGAAAGCCCAGTTTTCCAGGATGAAAATTTATTATTTAAGAACATAGGTTGAAGACTGAATTTCATAAATGTGGGTTGGATAAGAAATTTCTCAATATTTCAAAAAATCAAGAAATATCAGCAACTTCCCAAAATGTAGATTATCTGAAACAATCACCCAGCGGATACTCGATGTAATCGAGTACGAAAACCATGAACAAGAGGAACAAAATGTTTTGAACTGAGGTTACCTGTCTTTCTGACCACCATCTGAAATATGAACAGTTGTAGTTGTACTTCTAGTGTTGTACTTCTAGAGTGACTAAAATTCGTTCTAAATTCCAATTTCAATGGTTAGCTCTTTGACTCAAAATTGACAGCTCTCGCTGCACGAGTTCTTTGCTGCAATCAATAACTCGCTTCTCCGAGATCATCAATCAAATAATGACACGTTAGCGGAGGAGGAAATTAACGAAATTTGCAACTTGTTTGTCGGAAAATTCATTGAATTAAAAGTCTTTGAATCTGGAGCTAAAAAGCAATGCTAACGAGATCTTGAAGAATACTGATGATCAAAGTGGAAAGCGAAGATCTCAAATGAAGATAAGATGTTAATTATTAGAGCGGCACTTCTTCTTTTGATGATGTTACAACTTCTGTAGCATTGAACTGATTTATGTTTGGGAATACGACAATGTAGACAAAAGAAGCAATCACTTTCCCTTGCTTCTAGATATTGTCTAAAATGTGAGAAACTTGCCATGAAATCGATAAACATGAGTATCATAGGGACTTGAGAATCAGCAAATTCAGATTCGAATCGAATTGAGATATGGAAACTTTTAGGTCTCCATTGGTTGCTTTTCTTAAAAAATACTATTTGCTTGTCCAATACGCAGTCAACTATGACAGCAGCCGTTCAAAAAGAAAGCCTACTAAACAAGTTCATGCTTTTCTAGACACCGAACAGCTCACAGAAAAATGAAACAAATATTGTAGCGTCTTTATTTTCCCCAGAAATGTTGTCTACAGCTACGCTTTTATTTCGAATGACATTGACTTCAGATTAGAGCTGGATAGCGGATGTTGATATATGACTCGTGAAGGCTTGCTTGGCCAAAATATGTACCTTGATGACAGGGACTAGGTATGTCATTGTGCCTTATCTGCGATTGGAAACGCAACCTCCATCGATCGTTTCTATGCTTAAATCCTGAGCCCGAGAAAAAACTATTTTTCATGAACTATCAGCACATTGTGCTATTTCCATTTTGATTAATAGCAACAATCATAGATTAACTGAGAGATCGTTGTCCTTACAAAACTTCGTTTTTATGCGGTTTAGAGATGTAACCGGTCCGGAATATTCCAGACCGGACCGGCGACCGGCACCGGTATACCGGCGTCCGGCAGTGAACCGACGACCGGCATTGGACCGGCGACCGGATCTTTCGATGAATATATAGAGTTAAACATTGTTGCCTATAACTTGATACCGCATAAGATTACAAGCGAATAAGCCTATCGTGAGGTCAGTTATGGAGGCTGTAGGCCGAAACCTGATGTGCGAGCCTACTAGGCTATTGGCTCATAGAGTAGACTAAGCATAAGATTGATGTATAGCTGTAGGTAGGCATTAATATAATGTACAGGCCTACGATGCACTATATTTAGGCCTTTATATATAGGCCCATCTTGTACCAGATAGGTCCTTTATAGTAGGCTAGACCTGCCTGTTATATGCTTAGCAGGCCCTAGCTACATGTTAGAATGTTACAATTCCTAGCCTAGGCTAGGAACACTTAATTTGATTTTGTCTAGAGCTAGGTTTATGCAGCAGTTTCGACAAATGCGAAGGTAACACACTCGGCGAGCACAGCATAGCAGCATAAGTGACTAAATGAAAATCAGTTCATAAGGAGTAGGACAAAAATGTCAAGATCGCCAATCACAGGCTGTCTATTGTTTTAGCGTTTGTCGTTGACCTTGCCGGTAGCCTTCCTAGAACCGAGAAACAGTCACTGTTAACTGAGAAGATCGCGCGCCTTGCTGGTGAAAGCACGTGATCAAGTCATCAAGCATCGAACGGGAAAGTGCGTAGCGGATAGATATCAGAATTGCCTGCACGGAAGTTTTCACGCCTAGAGGAGAGCGCATACCATATGTAAATGTGCCTTGAAAGCGGCTGCTAAAATTAACAATTTACTGATTGACATGATGGATTCAACATGAAGGACGCTTCCTCACATCATACCGGATGAAATTATGCCGATGTGACCGTCTCTGCCGGTATTGGCCGGTCTGATTTTTCAGACCGGACCGGACCGGGGACCTGCGCCGGTCTACCGGCGACCGGTTACATCTCTGATGCGGTTGGGAATGCGAAATTTGGAACCTTTTTTCTTAAAGATCGCAGATATCGCTTGGAATATTGACATTACTTTCATTAGTCATACGATAGTTAGGCAAGTGATGATCCCGCCATATCCTAGGACCTCATCATTTTTCATGCGATGTCATCTACTTGTTTTTACGTTAGTCATTCTAGAAGTCGTTGCGCATGTCAAACTGGAGAACAACTCACTTCGGAGAGAATGGTCGTGCACATTGCAGTCGTACATATTACCGTCACATCTGACAGGTAGATATAGCTTGGACATCACACCAACGCCACGAATTTCTGAACTGCTTATCCAATCTCCATAAAATGTCCTATGTAGGTAGAAAATACTCTCGTTGATTTGTATGTGAAGTTTTGTGGCGATTGATCAAATTCTGCAGGCTCTAGAACAGTGTTTCTCCGCCTTTTTCACATCGCGACACCCTTATTCGTAGTCTTATATTCGGCGGCAACTCACACGTAAATCATAGAATTGGTATGAATGAATCATTTGTTTCATACCTTTAGAGTTTATGAATGTTAATGCGCATAGCTTATATCTCCTTGCATCCATCAAACAAGAGCCTACATATTGTCCATGATCAGTAAAACTATGCTAAGTATATGAATTCCTCCGCAATTACAGGAAATCTATGCTTATATTGTACATATAGACCTACCTGCATATCTCATATTTTTCGAAAAAATTTTTAGTTAATTCTATGCATACCACTATTCTATTTATTCTACCACAGTGGTGTAAATAGGTGTAATTCATAGATATGATGATGACCAAGGTATTGCACAGCGAGGTTGGCGGCACCCCTATAGTCTTCCGCGGTACCTCATTGTACCGCAGCAGCACCACGGTTGAGAATCACTGTTCTAGACGAATAAAAAACAAAAATAAAACTTAATAACCTTAAATAACAAATGAATGAAATTTAATTTAAACGGACATGTTTTACGAATTTGAAAAACTGAGGTAAAATGGTTACAAGTTCCCCTTTGATGTCACTATGCCCGTAATATCACTTACATTGAGTTGCAGGGCAGCACACAAACTCTACACCCTCGAAGTAGCTGAATTTGTGATTTTCGTCCTTTTTGCAGTCAAGGAGGCCACTGAATGACGACAGTTTGCGGCGTCCGGCAGACATTTTGTTGCATTCTGAGGCAGCGGTGACTTTCCATTCGTTGTATTCTTTGCATTCCTTTTTCTGTTCGGCAGCATCGCTGCTCATGCCTGGCACCACATGATGGAAGGTGCAGTTGGATGGAACCAAGAGAGCATCAGATTGGAATCCAGCAGCTGGAAGAAGATGAAAATCAATTTTATCTTTCAAATCATACAAATGATGTGTTCAGAACATCTGTTCAATTGTGAAAGAAGGTATTCAGGAACATATAACTCAATGCTGGAACGGTGATTTTTTTAAAAACCACTTAATATCGCATCCGAATTTCGGAGCGATTCTTCTTAAAGGTGATTCTAGATCAATTTACAAAACCAGGAAGGCAAAACGAATAACAAAAATGCTTCATTCATGAGAGCTTCATGAAGGAACTTTTTGAAGCAGCAGGAGATGCTGCATTTCGGAAGTAGCTGGTTGTTGTTTAGAAGAGGAGCAGTATATAAACCTACATGTCTCCAAGAGATATGCAGTGAAGTACGGCCAGCGAAACAAGAATGCTGGAGCAAAGACGCTTCCTGGCGTCATAAGTGAATCTCAGTGAGGTATTGTGGGCTGTGTCCAAACGGAGCCTGAATGTTGGCGTACACAACCTGAATTCAATTCAGTGAGGTATGCACAGTGGGTATTGAGAAGAGGTGATACATGCTCAAATTGAAAGTATCTTAGCTCGAACCTCAGGTTGTCCAAAGCTTGTTCAGGTTGTCCTCAGGTAGGTCAAAACAGATATCGTTTGCTTGTGACTTCATACATGTATGGATCAATTTATTTGATAAGCAGTAAATAATACGAGCATTATATTGATAAGGTGACCATGATTCTGATCAAACACCAGTATACGTGATGTGACTGGCATAAACTTCATAAGTCCATATCAAGCAGGGACAGCTCGTGTTATCAAACTAAGTGGGCACTCTTAAAATCAGATGACAGTTTACTCCCTAAAACGTTCACTTTACCCGGTATGTACATCTATTTCGTAGTTACTTAATACACCTAGAGTTGCTACTTCGAACAATCAAACTTATAATTAATGCAAAGCAGAGGTACTTGCGGAAAAAGAAAATAATATATCTATTCCAGATGCATGTTTCCCGAGCAGGTTGACCCAACAAAATTGTCTTCTCTCGATCAAATTGTGAAGAAACACATGATTTTATGTTTCATACTAATGTTTTTCATACTTTCATGCGCTGTGGCACTGTTCGTTCTCCGTCTGGGAGACTTGTGTTCAAATCTTGGTCCGGTCAAACCTCAGGCTTCTGAAACAGGTGTAAACAGCATTTTTACGAAGCGGTCATGGATTAACGTCACTACTCACCCTTGCGGGTGGCTTGGTCGGTGCTAACAGTGAAACTTTTATTTGGAGCGTTGTGATCTTTAAGTCCGGATGCCCATCCTGACGACTTCCAATGACATTCCAATGACACCTCTGGATCCGAAGATCGCTAGGCCAAGCACTTAACCGCAGTACCACGGAGACCACCAAATCGAAGCACGCAGAACAAAATCAAAAAGAGTGAAGTGAACAAGCTCGGTCAAATAGAAGTAAGACGTTCGCCTAATGTACTACATTCATGTACTCGGAATGAATTGATTGCCAATATGAGTATTAACATCATCAATATACAAGAGGAAGGCAATAACGAAGCATCTAAAAATCAGGAGAACTGGATCTGATCTCAAGATGTCAACACGTGAAACACATGCACAGCAGGTCTACAATATCTCGAATTTCATTTAAAATGCCGATGGAACGAGTCGCCCACGTAGCAAGAATCCCCAGGAAGGAGATTGCTAATTGTGAGAGATACCGAAAATTCCAATAGAACTGAACAGGTTGTCTAATGAACGCCATCTATTCTAAGACTGTGTTGATTGCACTTTGCACGACGGCAATTTGTCCATGATTTGTCACAACATCACACAGCGGAAATACACCTGATGAGTCACCGACCCAGTATTTTATGATTGTGACCATTATGACCCTCTTTCATGACCTGCCATCCATTGTAGGTGATTATAGACTGTCCTGCCAATGTGCAGAAAGCTGAGAAAAACATATAGTGATGCAAGAAGTCAACGCTGGACAAATCATGGACACAGATCCATCAGACTTTGGAACAGACTTTAGACACATGTGAGGCTACTGAAAATGCTAAGTTCAAGGGTTACACCATTTATGAGATCCGAAGATAATCCGGAAGGATGGAACTCTTCCTACGTTGGAGTGAAAGTTAACCAACCGATAAAAAAGTCTTCATCATACAATAATATGAAGATTTTCCAGCTCTAGTTGAAACTGGTTGGTTGATATTTCGGATTCCCTATTCTCACTCGTATGTGGACTACACAGGAAAGTTCGTGTGAAAAAGGGGTTTTTCTGCCATTTCTAGCTCATGCTCAGTGCATGCATATGAAATTGATTAAACTAGAAAGCAATTTTAGAGCATGAAAAAAGAAAACAATTCAATTAATTAAAAGTGATGCTGTATAATCACTTCTATTCCAATGGGAACTTTGATGGTGCTGACATAGTCAGATTTCAGATGGAGCATTGTGATACTTTTGGTCCGCATGTGCATTTTGGTTCAACTTACACCTTCAGGGCACGACTCGACCTCTAACTCAAAAGATTGCTAGGCCAAGCACTTAACCACTGTGTCACGGAGGCCAGAAACGTCAATTAATGAGAAATAAAGAAATGGCTAGACATTATTATGGAAGCAACGACAGAACGTGTATTGTCAGTAATGCATTATATCCATATTACATGTATTTGAAACTTTTTCAATCAGTTAATGTCGCCATGAGTATTAAAAAATTGCGATTATTTAAGGCATCTCCTGACGAGTTTAGGTACTTCATTCCACATTATTCATAAGTTGCATCTTCAACTTCAATGGCGACAGTTTTTGTCGCAATTCATTGTTACTTAATCCAGCAATGTTGAAGGAACACTGAACGAATATGTAATTGTTCCGTCTGCTGCAGCAAATAATTAATCTCGAATCTCAAGAGGGGCATTCATTGATTACATTTATAATTGCAGTAATTGTGAAGTTAGCAACCGAGTAATTGGGATTGTGAATGTATACAATTAATGAATTGATTTTATTCAAAAATTGTCCAATGGATGTTTTATTACCCCTGCAATTTATGCTTAATTTATATTCAATTGATCAATAAAGGAAACTCGGCATGTAATTAGCAGCTCGGCGCTTCGTCCGTTCTTATTGAGAGCATGCTTTTTCTTTCTTTGTCTTAACTAGTGCATTAACTTGTAAACTTAACATATCATGATTTTTCTATATACAGTAGGCTACATGTATCAAGTTGTCAGTTGCATTCTTATTGGTTGTCTCATCCGTGTTATTGTCAGTCTTGTCACTTCGTAGAACAGTTGTCGACAGCCATCGAACCCATAGAAATAAACTGTTTATCTGAAGTTGACTAGAATGGAAATGGACTCAAGGTCGCGGCACATCCGGGGGAACTAAGTTGGGGCATGAACCACCAATTAAAAGCTTCGATTTACTCATGTGACTGATTCTAACCCAATGATACAGACGTTGGCAGGTGCATCTAAGTGAAAATGCGTGCGATTTATGTGCCGTTATTGTGCATTGCATAAAGCTACATTTCCATTCTAGAAGTTTTATTGTTATCAATTTCTATGATCGAACCTGTGTCTAATGCTTGTGCAAATGTCATTCAGTTCCGTGTAATGCTCTCAATAAGAACGGACGAAGCGCCGAGCTGCTAATTACATGCCGAGTTTTCCTTTATTGATTAACTGCATCTATCAGTGGGCACCTACAAAAAGACTAATTT
Organism: Prostheceraeus crozeri; assembly: GCA_907163375.1. NCBI lineage: Eukaryota > Metazoa > Platyhelminthes > Polycladida > Euryleptidae > Prostheceraeus > Prostheceraeus crozeri. The sequence goes on along the minus strand of CAJQUW010004756.1, from coordinate 491,773 downwards.
ATATTCGTGAAATTAAGAAATTCTGTGTCACTACAGTAAAAAATCAAAATAGAGAGGCCTTTCTATAGCGATAATGTTTTCTTTTCTTTTATTTCATCTCATCACTTTCACAAATATGGATGTCTGATCAATTCCGAGTGCACCATCTATTTTTAGATGAGAAGAAAAGAAAACAAGAATTTCCGCTCATTTCTACTAACAGAAATTGCATTAACAGCATCATAAAACACTGAGCAGTACAGAACAAGTGCAGACAAGTGTATATCTTCCCGAAACTACAGAATTCGCAGCTATAGATTTGAAGCTTCAGTTGAATGTGAACTGAAACCGAGGAGGAGCAAGTATCTTATGGAAAGTGAAGAGGCCGCCAATGCAAGGTAGAGGAGATATATCACTCACTCATCACTCAAACCCCTTCGTGATGGTTTATCTTCTTTTGCAAATCCTAGAGGTGATGGAATTTATTTGCTATACTTGACTAGGATGATCAGTGATGAAGAGGTCGTACTTTTGAATATCGATATTGAGATGATTGTCAGTGCGCCCTGCAATGACAAAACCGAAAGCCAATCCTCCTTCATCTAACATGTGCAGGAGCTGGAAATGCTGTTAGAAGAAACAACTAATGAAATCTAAAATCCATGAAACAAGTCAACGCCCAAAGAACAAATGCTTAGGCTTAGCATTCTTGAGAATTAAGTGCTAGTAAAAAAACAGTGGTAAAATATCATCATAAAATATTAATAGCACATGCAGCTATTGAAATCAAAGAAGATTTCCATTAGGGGTGAAAGAAGAGTAGACTTTAAATCATATAAATCCTTAATTAAATAGAATTGATCGAATCATTATGAAATTTGATTACTTAAATATCTTAGCATTTAACCCAATGGTCAAAGTGTCGAAAACTTTATTCATAATTATTAGGAAGCAGCAAAATAGTCAAATAATATAATGCGCTTCCAGGAGGCAATATTCACTGGGATACTTTTTTTGATGAGATTGATGTCTCCTAGAAGATTTAGTGATATAGCCTTAGATTAGTCATATAGTCATAAGTGATATAGTCACTATAGATCTAGCCTTATAGTGACTGTTATTAGTTTACTTTGAATGATGATGAAGCTTTTGCGTCACTACTCCCCATACGTGGGGATTGGACGGTGCTGACATAGTCAGACTTATGGAGCGTTGTAGTACTTTTAGTCCGGATGCCCTTCCTGCCGACTTCCAATGACACCTTCGGGGCTCGACCTCTGGACCGAAAGATCGCTAGGTCAAGCACTTAACCACTGTGCCACGGAGACCACAGTGGGCTTCTACTTTAATGTAAAATTTTGTTGACTTGCTGAAATTGATTTACTCCTATTGAATTCTGATGCTTGATATACATAAATAACTACAACAAATAGAACACTCAAAACCAGATTCTTACAAATTCATGAATGCTATTTATTTAACGCGAATTCAACAAAATGTGTAGAGCATTTTGTTGGGGATCATTTCATTTGAACTATCCAACAGGAGTTGTCAATGTTCTGTGCTAGTTATAGTAATATTGACTTCAGTAGGAATATAAATGTCAATCACAGCTTCACAAGCCTTTCAAACTTAATTCATATAAGAACGAATGCTAATCGTCTTTGATTAGGCGTTCATTCGCTTCATAGAAGATAATTTTCTTTTGATAGTTAAGTCGAAAATAATTGTTTTGACTACGATTAAAGTTAACACACCCCTAGTCTCCATTTGAAATCTAGCACTGCAAGAAATATATCGCTGTTAGGCGTTAGGTGTGAATATCCGCTACAAACTTAATATCCGCTATTCTGCCAAAATGATCCCATTTTCACACAGCGGACTATCAACTTCAAATGAATAAAACGACTGTTTATAGAAAATGAAAAATTGATTTTGTTCAGGTGAAAATGAGGTGTTGGGAGGACAGGAGGTTCGACTATTTTCAGCCGTTCCTAATGACAACAGAGGCAGACGAGCTAAGAGAAGCAGGAGAATGTGAAGGATGCTCAAGCTAGGAATTGGCGAATTTGAGGATGGGATATGTGAGTGTAGACACAAATAAAAGAAGAGAAACACTTGGCACAAGTAAACGGGTGTGAAGGTTTGGCAGCAGGACAGCCTAATTCGTGACAACGCCCACAATGTATACAAAATTCATAATATTGCTGTAGTGATGTTTAAACTTTCACTACAGTGCCAAAAGCGATAAGAACTGCGCAATATCACTGACAGTAGGGACAATGGACTGATATGGATTAAGGAGATATCTCAGCAGCATTAATAAAAAACATCGAATTTTTCTATGCGAAGGAGTTGGCATTTTGATATCGACCCTCGACCAACTTATCGAGTTATGATCTGGAAAATTGAATTGAAAATTGAGTGAAGTTGTTTGCTGCCAAGAGATAGCATTATAATATCATTTAACCGGCAACCTGATTATTCTATTAAAGAGGAATTTTGTATAAAGAAATCAAGGTCGATAATCGGATTACAATTCCTTCCAGATAACAAAACCAACAGTATTAGGCATTTGAAAAATACCACACATGAATCTGCAGTGTCTTTTATCGCAGGCATGGAAAGCTTAAATGGCAGTGTGTCATTACCAAAACAGACATGGCCCACAGTATAGGGAGTAGCAACGTCAAACCCTCATTTTCCATAAGAGACTACATTGGCATTTCTGTGTTACAATTACATGTATTCAACAGTGTGGGGAAACCTCACTGTATACCGGAACTGGTATGTATACGGTGGACGGCATGTGATGCGTGGTATATGCTGGTACAGATTACGGTATATCAGTACCGGTGCTGATGAATATATGCTGATTGTCAGAAGTAGACATACTTGTATATCTTTATTCTTTCACAGCAGACATGCACGTGGTCATATATATGCTGATTGTCAGAAGTAGACATACTTGTATATCTTTATTCTTTCACAGCAGACATGCACGTGGTCATTTTAGCAGCGTAGAATAAGAAAAAAACTGCACAGCATATGATTTCATCATTTTTTTCAATCACATGTGGCAAGATAAAGACTAATTACTCGCAATTTCTCTTCTAAATGCGTGCTAGTTAAGTAGATCTGTGTACTGTAAATTGTACGCATTGTTCGACAAGTAATCATGAGAAAGCATCCTAGGTAAAGAAGGCCGATTTCGAGTGGCAGAGTAGTTGAGTTTGAGTATTCGATTACTTAACATAACTTAGGTTGTCTCATAAAATAGTGGTTGAAAAATGACAGCAAGACAAATACGAACATTTCGCCTCTTGAACTCCGCTACATAATCAGCTGTCGACGGCGGAGAAATTCGAGTCGTTGATGTACGAGATTGATGTGCTGTCAACACATCCGACACCATTACTCTCCGATGAAAACCCATCACCTCGACGTCCATCAATACCAGATCTAAAGCAGTCGCAGTTTCGGCAAGCTCTTGTTCGATAAGTATATTCAACAAATATGTTGATCAAATACCTAGTCGAAAGACACACTCGAAGGTGCGAAGTGGGACCATGAGTAGCAGAAATCTACACTATCCACCCAGCATCAAACTAACAGCGGCTCTGTACCACCCTTTGAGGCCCTGATATGTTACAGGGACACTATATTAAGGCGACAATTATATAGCTGCTCTTATGGAAAAGTCCCATCAAGCTCCTCAACACCAATTCCCTTGCACATGTGTCAGCAACAAGCAATCCGCCAGTAATCCTCCACATTATCTGGGATGTGCTCACTCGCGATGACTCTGGCGTCTCAGGGGTACATTGCCTGCTACAGAGGTGTCTCCCCTAGTCATCAGTTGGCGAAGAACCCACCAAGAGTTAGCCCTGACACCAAGTAATAAGACTAAATTATCGCAAACCCGAACCCGAGCTCATCATTTGAGCAGCCGCTCTCAGGGACACTTTGCCTGCTACAGAGGTGTCTCCCCCAGTCATCAGTTGGCGAAGAACCCACCAAGAGTTAGCCCTGACACCAAGTAATAAGACTAAATTATCGCAAACCCGAACCCGAGCTCATCATTTGAGCAGCCGCTCTCAGGGACACTTTGCCTGCTACAGAGGTGTCTCCCCCAGTCATCAGTTGGCGAAGAACCCACCAAGAGTTAGCCCTGACACCAAGTAATAAGACTAAATTATCGCAAACCCGAACCCGAGCTCATCATTTGAGCAGCCGCTCTCAGGGACACTTTGCCTGCTGCAGAGGTGTCTCCCCCAGTCATCAGTTGGCGAAGAACCCACCAAGAGTTAGCCCTGACACAAAGTAATAAGACTAAATTATCGCAAACCCGAACCCGAGCTCATCATTTGAGCAGCCGCTCTCAGGGACACTTTGCCTGCTACAGAGGTGTCTCCCCTAGTCATCAGTTGGCGAAGAACCCACCAAGAGTTAGCCCTGACACTGAAAAGACTAACTTATCGGAACCCGATTTCAGCAGTTGAGCAGCCGCTCTCGGACTGCTCCAAAAAAGGAATATCGCTGTGCGGGCTTCGCTAGCTATCAATGGAACCTGAATTATAAATATTATAATTCAATAATAGATAAGGCTACGAGAATTTTGAAGTCAAATTCTAATTAGCAAACTAGAATATCTGCCGCATCAAATGAATTTGGGCATTTTAGTCTGTTGATGCTTTCTTCTTGCTTGGTTGTACGTGAAGTCCATGGTCCTATATTTACAGCTTTTGTTATAGTTGGTATAGATTCACTGAGAGTCGCACCGTCATTGGGTAAATGAATCCTGCAATGGCTGCGACATGCGTGAGCGTTTGTTTGCGTGTGTGATTTTTGTTATTAAAGTAACATTTTCAAATTATTTATAGCGGGTGTAATTACTTGCCAGAATTCGTTACCTAGAAAGTGTCAAGGTTTAGATTATTAAATTTTGACTGAGTGAGATGTTATCCGATCCTCATTTTAGTTTCCTTACACACGTGTGTTAACTTTTGTCTGAAGTTTATTCTATAATTAAATCATAAATGCATTATTTTGAAGATACACAAGCTCTTGGACGTGATTCCACGCCCTTCTCCTAATGACATATTAATAGTGTGATACATTACATTATATGAGTTGATAAAACAAATATCAGCTCTCCTGCAGCAACGTCACTAACCGTCTTTAAATAGATTTCTTTATATGAAACTGTACGATAAAAAATTCATAAAAGTTTCCTTGTGTGGAAACGCACAGGAAATAAATTAACCTGATCCTTGTGTACAGCATCAATGACAATTAAAAGCGTAACTTAAGCTAGAAAGTACTTTGAAAAACTGAAACATGATCAAATTTGTTCGAAGGATAATTGCAGTGCAGGAAATTTACTGCTAAATTTATTGCTTTCCTCATTGCATCAATAATTAAACTTTCGTTCAACAACAGCTTTTTGATTTATTTATATGTCAAGACCTACAACTTCTCTTGAAAAAGAGCTTATGGATAGTTCTACATTCGCGATTGCATGTTTATTTGAGCATCGCACAAGGCCACCGAATAACTTAAGGGTTTCTCAATTACAACATTTGCAAATATCTAGTGTTCCTGCGAGCACAATTTCAGAAAAAAAGCTGTCTTCAATATTTCTACTTTGGTAATTCTGCAGTTTTTTTAAACTTGCTCACAACTAATCATCATAAATTTGCAATGAAGGACGGAAACAGAAGCAAAACACATATGTTGAGTCAATGCATTCTCTCACAGTGAAAACCTTTTAGGCTAGTATACCGGTAGCACAAAAAAATAAGCATGAGGGCAGAAAGCAGTTGATATGAACTTAACATAGAAATAGAAATTAAATTTTGTCAAAGTTGGCTTATCTAATCTCTTGCAAATTTTGAATAAGTGAAGTTCCCACTTTAACAAAAAGTGACTCACGATTTTTGTTTAAGGTCACGCTAGATTCGAAATTAGCAACGATGCAAAAATGACTGTAACAGTAACAGGATCGACAACAGTCAATCATCTGACACATGCTCAGCTGAACTAACAGTGATTTGAGCAAGTCAGATTGGTTCCTAAAACGAGTGTCTTGGGAGACCTAAATAACTTACAATTGATTAAAGGCCTCCAATCGCATTCGATGAAAAATTGTGTTGCTCAACAAATCATGAAACCATTTCAGCTTCATGAAACGAACTGTACAGTTATGGCCAATGATTTCCGACCACCCATATATTTCTAAGATAAAACGAGTTCAGAGTATTAGTTAACAAGTAGTATTTAAGTTATAAACAAAAACATGTGTAATTAACACATGGGAACAATTGAACTTACATTTAAATGTCTTTGGTCAATTAAATTGCAAAATCTCAATGTTTCATAAAACAATTAATATTTAGTAGCAGTACCATGAGCCGCCAGAACAGCGTTGATTCGACGTGGCATTGAATCTACAAGAGATTGGCAATACTCAGGAGTTATTTCATGGGTCCAGGCATGAAGAATAGCACCTTTGAGTTCTATCAGTGAGGATGGATTGGATTTCGACACTTCTAACTTCAGCTTTTCCCAACAATTTTCTATCGGGTTTAAGTCTGGTGACGATCCTGGCCACGGGCTGAGTACTTCAATATTATTACAATGAAGCCAAGATTTTACGGCACGGGACTGGTGGCATGGTGCACCGTCATGTTGGAACACATCGCAACTATGAAGTTCCATCCACAGTGGCACCTTTTCTGCAATGATTTTCAAATATTCAGCCGAATTGACCGTCTTCCCTTGCTGTACAAAGTAAATACCTCCGCGACCAAATCCAGATATCGAACCCCATATCATGATTGACGGGCATTTTTTCACCGCTGGTACAGTAAACCTTGGATTGAAACGCTGATTTGAAGGACGTCGAACCAAGGCCCTGTGTGGTTGAAACTGCTTTATTTGTGTTTCGTCGCTGAAGAGTACTCTCCGCCATTGGTCAACTGTCCAGTCTTTGTGAGTTCTGCAGAAGATAAGGCGATCTTTGATATTCTTTCGAGATAGTCGAGGTTTTACAGCTGGACGGTAAGAGCGAAGACCTGCATCGATAAGGAGGCGCCGTCTGATGGTTCGAGTGCTGACTACCACATTTTCAGGTAATTGCGCTCTGATTTCAGAACTGGATATAGATGGATTCCTCACAGCAGCACGGCGAATCATGTTATCAGTTTGACGGCTGGTGATTCTTGTTTTGCCTGGTTGTTTTCTGGGAACTGTGGATCCAGTCTGCTTGATAACTTGGATAATATCATGGACTGTTGTCTTTGACAAATTTAATCTTACTGCGATCTGACGTTCACTCCATCCATCATCAAATAAAAGTTTGATATTAGCGCGAGCAGCAGGACTTGTAGGCATAATTACAATGAGACGCACAAATTAACTTTGGCAAACAATTCTTGGAATTCGTGTAATTCTGAGAATTCCACCGATTTATACATACTCAATGGTGGTTGGCTGGTGCCTGATAGGTAAATCAACCAATTATAACTAATATAACGTATGTTTGTAGAAATAAAATAAGGTTGTCAGAATGAAAATAATAGTGGTCGGAAATCAATGGCCGTATCACTAGTGGTCGGAAATCATTGGCCATAACTGTATATTAAACTTTTTATCCATTAATTAGTCAACAAGATATGTGGATAATGCCACAAAGAAATTAGCTTGCCTGAATTCTGTTTGGTGAGTAAAGATGTCTTCTCAATATAGACAAAAGCTATTCACATAATCAGCAAATAAAGAGAAACTATTTCTTAATCAGAAGGATAACAAAAATATAAGAATTGACAGCAGCTACATAAATTACAGAAGCGTTATTTGAAGATAAATAGGCTTGATGAATTTGATGGGAGCTTCAATTATCAATTTAGCTCTGCTATTCGTCCGAATATTCAGTAAAGAATGACGAATGTCAAAATCATTATTCGTTGCACCACAGTCGGAACAGAAAGCCATAGCATGATCGGTTCTGAGCGCATTCTGCAGCTTAGGATCAAAGTTTGTGACGACAAGATAAATTAGTGACAATGAAAACTTTTGATTAACTAGCGCAGAGGCCTGTCAGCAGTTTCACATTCACTTATCTTGAAAGAAAATTCGAGCAAAGTATCAGGGGAAATACTAATCTAACGCATCTTCATTTTTTTAACTGAATTCTCACCCCTAGCACAGCTATGAGCCATGAACGAAGCTAGGGGTTACTCAATGAAAAGTAAAAATTGTATTTTTTTAAATAAATAAAATAAAAAAAACAGATCTTCTAATCTGATTAAGTTGTCCCTATCAGAAACCTATTCGCACGCCTCTTGAAAGTATCAAGATTGTATTGGTCAGGGAAAGTGGTCTGGGCAAGCTGATTCCAAAGCTGTGCCGTGCGAACAAAAAAACTTTTCGAGCGACTCACAGTACGTGCGCATTCTAAGCTCACATTATAGCATGTGAGTACATTAGCTCTGCGTGTGCTTCTGGAGAAGATCTTAGGTTTGGGTACGCACTCATTTACTGCAGAGCTGCTTCTACCGAAATAGTACCTGTAGAAGAGACTGAGTGAAGCAACATCCCGTCTGACGGAGAGCGGCTGCAACTTGCTAGCAAGTTTTTCACCCATGAGATTCTTGACACGTTTCTCAACCCGTTCAAGGAGGTTGAGATGCGTTTGTGGGGCGCCTGCCCACAGATGACAACAATACTCCATCAGAGGACGAATAGTGGACTTGTAAAGATAGCAGACAGTCTGTGCTGGAAGATAGCTGCTGGCACGATAGAGACTACCAATGCGTTGAGCTGCCTGCTTGCTAATGGATTGGATGTACGGTTTCCATGACAAGTCCCTTTGTCTTTTTCTTGCATTCATTTCAGTGTAAGTCTATAGCGAAGACTTTGGTCTTATGACTGTGATGTCTGAGCTGCAGAAACAAGCAACTATCAAAGAGTGAATAATGATAGGTCACAATATTGACGAATATCTTCGTTACTGCACTACAAGGTGAATAAACATAGGCTAGTTTGATATAAAGCACTCCTCTGACTTCTCAATTTCATGCTCAGAGCGTCACGGTCATTAAAATGGGTCCCAGGCGATATAGTCTGGTCTAACATTGTATTGGCATGTGCTTGTTACTTGCGTCTAAGTAATCCTTGCTTCGACAAATCAAACTTCAGGTCACGGCGGCTTCAACTGTCAAATGCACAGAATTCAACAGGTCGTCTCTTCTTCTGTTTGACTAGAAGCGAAGCATTAGAAACTGCAGCTTTAATGCTGACAAAATCTGCTGACATAATACCATAGCAATCGAACAATGAGGAGCCAGTTCAACATTTTCAGTGACTGCTATCAACCGGATAACACAGCAAAGAGACACAGTCGATGTCAAGTTCTACAGAGAAGTTTGTGAACATTTTTTCGTGAGCCTGCTAACTTTTTTGATAATGATCGGAGGACCCAACATTATCGAGATAACTTTTGTACAATTATCTAAATTATTTGAATCTGAAGGAATCGCGGCGATCGGACCATTTTGAAGGAATTCACAGCAATCCGCAAGCGACGCACGAATCTGTGCTCAAATGCAATTGCTTAGCTTGGAACTTTGGGCATGAACTTCTTTCTTGCAGTGGTGGAAGTCCATGAACGAAGAGAAATGAAAATGTGACATCTATCGTGAAATGGAAAAACATGTATCTGTTTATCAATTACAAGTAAAGAATGTGGCATAGAATATCTAGCATCCGTGTATGACAAATTGACAATGGTTGTGCACTGCATTTGCTGGCAAGCGATGCAACGAAATGTCGACGAAGAATAGAAGGGTCGTGACCTGAAACTCTCACATTGTACATTATCATTCATTATTCACTGAAAAGCAGAATAGCTCCTAAGTCGAGTTCTACATAAACTGTTGCAAGAATCTTATTCTCAATTTTCCGAAACACTCATCTTGTCAGAACATAGAAAAGGCAGATAGTGAATAGCTATTGCTGAAATAGCCCAATATGTATGATGTATTATGTTATTCATAAGATACTTATTCATGTCAAAAAGTAAATACATCGAAATGTCGTTTAACATTCGCCAGAAGAAAAATATGTCAATCAAGAGGCAATTGATATGGTTGACGAAGCAGGCAAACATATTCTGAGCTGAATTCAAGATATTTAATGTTTACATGTACGTGGATGCTTAATATGATGAAAACACACTACAAATTTCAACTTTTTGTGCACGGAATTTGTTTTAAAACGATTCCGAACGAATTTTCACGTAAATTGTAGCGTCTCCTAGACTTATGGCCGAGAATTCACAGACGTGATGACCAATTAATTAAGATCAACAAGGTCCATCCGGTGCATCATGTGGGCATTCATATCATCACAACTCCAAAATCAATTTTTATCTCAGTCTTTTATCTCAGTCGCTAGAACTTTTTCAGTGTTTTCAAAGCTTTCAAGGTCTCGTCTAAAAGTCTAGAACGATCATTCTAATGGTTTTCATATTTTTAAAAATGATCAGACCTATATTAGTCAGATGGATTGTCATCGCAATCATGCAAGTCGTGAGCTGTTTTATTGTAGAATGGATCTTTTGCGACGTACAAGCTGACTTTGTCAGTGATTGACATAACAGCAAAGAAATTTTATTTTACAACAGTTTACTTCCACAAATATTTCAATTCCACCAGTTAACCTGAGCATTGAGATGGCGTGTCCAATCTACAAGCTCATTTCAGCCGGTTGGAACACCTTAAGAAAGACAAAGTTTACTTGCATTTTCGCAACTTCGAAAGCAATTTGGAAGGAAATTTCAGTGCATTCCAAGGGTGACAATGCAGAGTGGTGCTGAGTGCGCCTTACGATTACACCACTGGTCAGACTTCTCATGTAAGAACGGTGGTCGCCAAACAATGGTGGTATCGTTGTCTGCTGGACGTAGCTGTTGTCGATTGACATTATTTTCTAGCTCAGTCAGCGTGTATTGTAACACTCGCCAGCTAATTTCATTGTACACAGTACGAATTAACGACTGTTGACGACAAGAAGTGTATGCAAGCCACAGACTGCATGAGACATACCTGACACTAACAATACTAAAATACGCAATGACGTGAAATTGACAGAAACATTCTTCGCCTCTGCATGCTTCAGAGCACCCTCCACCTCACGATTCAACATACTTCGGTCACTGGCGGAAATGAATGATTGTGCATTTGGTCAACACCTACAACTTCAAGAAAATTCAAGTTGTTTCAAGATGTTTCTCTTTGTATGATTTCAACGGATAAGAGAACCCTAGCTGGCTCGGCTTCGCTGAGAGTGAACTAGGGGGAACTTAGAAGTGCCGTAATAATAACAATATCCATCTGTGAAAGCAATGGAAATCACAAGAGCACGTCTGAATTCACAAATATCTGATAAGAAAATATAGCACAAAAATACAATGGTAGCTGACTCACTGAAGCCTTTGAGTTATCATAACGATTTAGAATTAGAAAGGCGACACGCGCATGGAAGAAATGATCTTGAACGACGGAGCGTCAAAGTTAGAGGAAGTCAAAAATGACCTGAATCAGGCAAACGAATTGGAATCAGAGAGTGCAACGGATTGGATAGGCTTTCACATTGTCGAATATCGATGAAATTTAAGCACAAGACGCTCTCGGCATGAAAAGCAATAAGGCAGTGCTGAAAAGTTACAATCAATGTCACAAATTATTTTGTGGGCCCGCCTGATAACTCCTTTAATCATCTTTACAACTGGATGAGTCCAATCCCCGAAAAGGGAACTTGAATGTAGCAGCATAAATATAGTATAGGTATAGTAGCAATGATAAAGGTTTGCTGCGACACAAAAAGGCCTCCAGACACGCAAACTGTGGAAACGACGATCATTCCACGATAAACAATTGCCAGACAGATTTTTATTACGTCTGTAACTTCAATAGCTTCATGAAACATAAGCATATGTCATATTGTTAAGACATTTACTTAAAGATTTATAAGATATTATATAGAATAAGATATTGTTTTTGTACTTTGCTACGTTCAAGTTTGCTTTGTTAACGTAAGTCCAATTTGCTGTAAATTCCAAGTAATTAAAAGGGTCTCTACCCGCAGGTTGTACAGCACTTATTAATCCGGGTATGCCGTGCGGCTGATAATCAAGTTTTTAGAGTGCCAATTCGCCTGAACATAGAATGGAAGGATTCCAAGCCGTTGGGCGAGAGGAAGCGTCTAAGGCTGCCAAGGAATTTCTAGCTTAAATTTTAGCTTAAGTCTGATGACATCTTTTTATTCTAATGAATTCATTATTCATCGCAGCTAAGAAATCCAGCAATAATTAAGGAAAGGTGAGCATTTCTGTGATTGTTTAGTCTGCTATTCGAAAGAATCTATAGCGACCAATAAAATATCATTAAAAGTTATGAAGTTATAATCAATTAGCTGGGATAATGTATATGTACAAAAATAAAATTGAAAACCGTTAAGGATGCTATAACGAGCTATTAAGCTATTATTAAGCTATTACGAGGCATCATCAAACATGTTCTTTTGGTCCGAAAACCAACGTATTATAAGTGATTCGATAATTCACGAGCAATTATCACTACATATTGCTGAAGCCGTTGCCATTTCTTCTATAAAGCATTCTCTTTGTATTGAAAAAGAGTTCACACATAATTGCAAATTAATTGTCAAGTCTTGATTTGCATGGATTTTTAACTTCTATCATCTCAGTGAACATTGTACTTTTAACATATTTAATTGTCATTCTTGACTTCGTGTGCATCTCAGGTTGTAGATGTAAATGATGTTCAATGCTGCTTGGTGTAGATGTGATGGTTTAACGTCACTACTCCCTTTTACTGGGTGCTTCGACGGTGCGCATGCATTGATCGTGTATGCGCACGGCACGATCTTCTAGTCCGCATACCCTTCTTGACGACTTCCAATGACACTTTTTGGGCACGACCTCTGGACCGAAAGATCGCTAGGCCAAGCACCTAGCCACTATGCCACGAGACCACCATGTTACTGACATGATAATAAAGTTCATTCTTTCAACTGCTAGCACTAATAGAGGCAGTGTGGCCACTGTAAATCGATACAACTTCGACACACGAATTTTTTCACTCTCAAATTACTATACAAATTACACTACACTAAAAGAATAATTGAACATTATTCAACTTTTTTTGGTGATCATTGAAGGTAAATTTCTCCACAATATCCATAGACGTAATTCATGCCATTCCATACCTACTAGCAGCCAGCGATGTAGCCACCGATTTCGCTCACACTTCATCGGGTATTGAAGCGCGCGCGTCATCTCATCTGTGAAGACAACTGTGAATTTTCAATTATGCCTTGCTTGAATTCTCGTCGTGAAACTTTGACGCTAAGACATTTAAGAAAGTGTGAATTCTCGGATCATACGCTGCATCATCTTTTACCAAGAAAACTACCTATTAAAGGGCATTATCGTCTTCCTTATTGCTCAACCGTTAAACAGTCTAAATCGTTTCTTCCTTATGCCTGAAAATTGTATAATGCGAAGTTGTGACATTTTATCATCTGTAAAAGTAGGCTACTTAAGTAATTTCTGATTTTCATAGGGTTCAAATTTGACTGCAACAGACACGTTTTTCTGTCTTTCATTCTAGCGTACATTCTCCGCTGTTGTAGCTCTGCCAATCAACATAACAGTATCTTCCAATAAATGCGAACTCAATATCTTAATGTTTAGCGCTTTTTCCAGACAACATTCACATTGCTCTCGCTTCGCCTCCGTAGAAATCGATAACCATCCTCTTTTATCAATATTGCCGGAAAACGCGAAATGTACCTATTTCTCTTGCAGACAAAGACGTTGACTGACGTCGATGTATTTAGCAAGTCGATGGGAAAATTAGTGAAATGTCATTTCAATATTCAGTGCTGATGTTTGATGCATGTAAGGAACAAATTAACAGTATTCAACGTAGGAGCAAGTCATTGAGGGCGTGTAAGAAACATGGGATTACATCACATGTACGTAAGAGTGAGAAGTGATTGCCGACGGAGATGAGAGCAGGAAAAATGCTTTGTCTAAAAGATTGAGGCATCTCGACTTGATGACAGACTGTGTTAAATTTTTTTGACATCCTCTTTCTGAGAGGAGAGGATGTGAATTGTGAAATGATGCCGTCATGAAATGTCAGCAATAGAAAGAGGTGCCGTGCGACACATTTTTCAATGCACTCTGAGAAAATTCAGTTTGAAACAAGTCTGTGCTCATAGTCTCATACATTTTACTATAGTCTTTTGTCCTCAGACAAGGGAAACTGAAGTCATTGCGACCCTTTTAGCAACAAGACTTCGGACAGAATCTCCGAGCAAACTGTCAGCACAAATACTACAATGAACCATGCTACTAATGCAGGAATCGAGAACCATTTATGTCATCTTAAAACATTTTTAATTCCAACTTTAATTTCCTGCGGATAAAACAAACGGCAGTTAAGCGGAACCTGTAAACATTCCCAAAACGGATGTTGAGGATCGCTGTACAAGCCGCACATGCAATCTGCCTTCTCACTGGTTAATAGGATGTGATTATGGCACTTAAATAAGTGATCTAGAGTTGACTAGAATGATTTCTCTTAACTAAAGCACATCATGATTCGCAAGAAGCAGCAAAAGTGTTTACTTTAACTCCCCGGTTCCTTCCTGCTAATCGGATGCTTTAAAAACGTGACACCCAGCAGTATGGTCTTACAAGTGGACTGATGCTCCTAACGAATGCGTGTTCCACTCATGTGTTGTGGAATATGAAGCGCAAGATTTTTGGTGTTTAGAACCAGATACCCGATTGACATCATCTCTTCAGCGTATCAGGAACATTTTTTAATTGTTACGCAAACTGTAGCCTATCCAAGTTATCCTGGATGTACTTAGGTTTCATCAGGATGCTGATTAGACAACGCTTATGATTCAGAAGTCAGATTACGCAGGTCAGTAGATACGCAGGAAAATTCGATCCTCTGCTGTTTATGGCTGGATAGACGATAAATTCCAAATTCTCTTCCAGCTGGTTCGAGCCGTTTATTGCCTAACCTCCAGATAACTGCGGAACTCATAAAGCAACATGCCCTTAACTGCTATCAATCCTTGAATATACAACTCGGCACGCGAAGGATCAGATGTAAATAATTGCCGTGTATTCAGCAATATGTTTTGAATATATCTAGCAGCCAGGGTTGGGCGCGAATGTGAAATTCAAGGATTCGTCCTATTCGCGTCAGTCCCGTAATGCTACAGAATATAATAAATATCACTTTGCGATTTAATGGGATAATGGTGCCTATTTACTTGAAATACTGATTACTTTTTTATATTATAACGTAAAGACAGGTTTTTCTATAGTGTTAAGATCGCCTCCCATCTATATATGTTCGTGTGATCTATGTGTATTGCGTAATGAAAACTTAACCGCCGACTTTGTTTCCTATAGATCTATATTGGAATTCTATATAGTTCGTATAGGTCACCTCAAAAACATAACTTAGTATAAATGTCCATTCATAGTGGTTGTCGTTATCGGGAAAAGCAAGTTGTCTTCTTGGGAAAAACAAGTTTATGGCTAAGATCAGTCGCATTAAAACTATGTGAACAAGCCCGACGTTTCACGCCGGTAAAATACAAATAAAACAACAACGAGTGTGTGTTGATCTCAGCACCGAGAGCTAACTTGATTCGTTCATACATATCATACCGATGCGAGTAATGTGTGAAAAATGCTTGTAGACTTAGCACAATCAATCAGGGGCGACCGCACAGAAGCACTGTTGGGCTAACAAATCTCTAACAGTAAGATTCATCCAGTGAAATTATCTTTTCACTAACTAACACTGTTTCTGTGCCGTCACCCCAGGCAATTCATTTCATGAGTAGAGGACATGCAATAGACTTTGTTTTTGGCATAATCAAGGGCTTCATATGAAATGAGATAAACCGAACGTTCTTTAGATGAAGTAAAAGTCTAACGAGTAGAGAAATGTGAATATTTTGATTCATTTATAGAATCTTAGATTCGTGCGACGAATCCTCACTTAGGATTTGTGCGATTCAATCAGATTCGTTCAAGCGGACTCGAATATTCGCGCCCAAGCCTGCTAGCAGCTAATATCAATCATTTATTGGGGAGAAACTTCGAATTCACTACTGAAATGAAGTTAGATTCCGGATTCTATGACTTTCACAAGTTCATTAAGTTCTCCTATTAATCAATATACTTCATTTTCTTCCATCAATGCTACCTTTTACTCATACGAAGCTGGACAGTAAAAATGCTAATGGAGAGAAGTTAGTTTCGTACACTTCCTATGTCAGACGAATGAACGCAGAAACGGAGTTGCCATGCATCTTAACTGTTGACTCAGGAGGTGCGGAGCAGTGCTGGGATAATATTTCTCATCCTATTTCCTCACCATCGATTATGCAACGACAACGATACCACTACAGTTCGTCTCCACAATACTTCCTACTCAGTGTAACCAAAGAATTAACCAACAGATTGATTCTCTAATTGAATCAACTAATCCACTGAGCGACAAGTACCACGTTTGAGAGGATAGTTCTTTTATTTCACACCCATCTTCAGCGGTGAAAAATACAAAAATATATTCATTCATTAAAAACAAGGTGGTTTACCAAGCGATCAGAGCAAGATTTTCGACTTACTCATCTCAGACTTCGCGGTTAGCTCGTCTCTCGCTCAGCTCGTCATTAAATATAGATTTACGAATATACGTTCAGTAAATATGTAAGAATCGGATGTTTTGTATTATTGCATCATGGAAGGATTTCAAATCCACAAACACTAAAATATAAATGAATGCAAAATCAGCTGATAGTGGTGATAGCAAATTAGAATATATATGAACTAGAGACGTTGTGAATACCTACACACCTTTTGCATTATCGTTTTGCGTTCGCATATACTCATTTTTCAGTGGCAAAGCTAAAATGCAGCTTGTTTATTCGATCGCTCGATCGATTGTGATTGGCTAGAAATGACGAGCTTCAATAACTATCTAACTTTCTTTTTCAAGATAGTTTTCCAATTGAAGGAAAAAAACAAATACTAATTTTAGAAAATATCATGAGAATTTATATCAATCATAGAGACTGATAACATATTTAAGAATCTACATTTTGATGTAGAACATATCAAATATGCAACATTCACATACATGGAGCTAGCGATAAAAGGCTGCCGAGTTTCAAGTTTTCAGAAGGCAGTTATCAGTGGAGCCACAATTTGCGGTGCAATTGCTCATCTATTACTGTGGAAATGTACGAGTATAGGTGAGCAGGAAAATCATATATCAAGTGCTACCTACCGCTTCTGTCAGTATCACACGATGTTCTTGGTTCTGACTTAGCTCGTTGAGAATTGTAACGGGGCTTGGAATACGACCGACAGCATATTTTACGAAATGTGTGAGAAAGTCAAATTATCGGTTGTTGCGGAACTAAGTTAGGTGCCCGACAGCTGAACTTATTGTGAAGAATGATTGAATAACCACAAACAAAACTGCAATTAAACGGAACATACTTTACAATGGTTGCATCTATCGTGCAAATCAGATGCACAACATGCATCAATGACAACTACATGTTGAACTCTCATGCAGGAATTAAGATGCAGATCGCATAAATTATTAGGTGAATTGTAATCATTCTTGACGTCCAAAGGGTCATCTTTGAGAACCAAGGGTCGTGTATATGGAGCCTGTGTGCGGCAAGCCATTGCTTTAATCCCATGTGAAGATGCTCAAGCGTGCGTAGATGCGAATACTTCGGTGGATGTGTGGTGTCAGACTATCAGACAAGAAATTAAATGACAGCATCACAAATGACCTGGGTCTGAGGATATCTAAGACATCGTTAGAAGGCAAATACTACGTTGGAAAAGATGAGACAGAGTGGATCAGAAAAGTCATGTGGATGGAAATGGATGATAAAAGAGAAGCAGGAAGACAAAAGAACACCTGGAAGAGTGCGGTGAAAAAATCTCAAATGCGTTGAAGCCCATGAAGCGGATGCACACCATCGACCGAAATGAAGGTCGATTATCAAGCAGAAAAAGTTCTATGCAGCATCTTCTGGAAACAAGGACGCAAAAAGGATGGATGAGTGAGGCTGAACTCTCTGCTCCTTTGATTAATTGATCATGTACTTGTCACTAGCTGAGACGCACAAAACTAAATTCATCTGAATGTACTCACTGATAAAGGGTAAAACTATCTTCATTTTTTACTGAACTGTTTTAATAGTTGAGCTGTCAGCATAGATTGCGTGGGTGAATGAATCAGTGAGTAGGACATCAAGACTGACTGAATCCTGATGCTTATTGTAGGATTCCTTCGCCAGGGCCGCAACATTCACATGCAAGTATTTTCCTCACCGCCTCATTTATGCTAAGTAAAGTCAGTAAGCATAGGAACCACAACCAGCGAACCTGTTACAGCTGTCTTCGAAAATGCGGAAGATATACAAAGCAATTCACATCTAAACTGAATTCTTGGTCAAAAGTTTAAGTCAGTATATGAGCAGGTTTTCGATTCCCTTTATGAATATTCCGCATTATTATTGATGAAGAAGTTAATCGGTGCTGTGCACACTGACTGAGATAGAAAGCAGTAGGGCAGTAGGCCTATTTCAATCAAAGTTTGAGGAATGATGATGAGTCTATACATGTATCATGCAGCAGATGATCGAAGGAAAGGACGCAGAAAAGAGAAAAAATGGGAATGATAAAGGAGCTTTAAGTAATCAAAAGAGGAGAAAAATATACAGAACTCATGACGGTATAACTGCATGTAAGTAGGTTAATAAGGGAAATATTAAAAATAGAAAATATGATAACACTACACCGTAAAACCTCTAATAGATGGCCATGGCGGCCTATTTTTCAACCACTTTCATGTCAAAAAAATAATGTAAAATTTTGCATATACCTTTTTAATCTACTTTTTAAGCTAAATAAACAGACTACTGATAACAGCATTAAATAACTACAATTTAGTGTTTTCAACAAATGTTTACTGGTCTTTACCCGGTAACTATCAACCAAAGCACCAAACCGTACAAGATGGTAGACTAGATCTGCATACTACATAGGCCTCGAAAGAAAATGATCGCGCTATTGCTTGTTGTCAGGGCAATATATAAATAGAAAGGGAATAATGCGAAAAGAAAGGGGATAAAATGAGTCACTTATTCATTATTCATGAATCAGGTTTCACGGGAATATGCAGCGAATAATGATTGCACATGTAATTATAAAATTGCACTTAATTACCCCATACGAGGTCACATTTCTTGGTAAGTTACCTAGTACGTATACAATGCCATGAATAATGGATAATAGAGGGCAGCGTTGTTGTTGGAAGTTTTGCTACAGATGGCTATGTAAAATGTACGACAAATAAGTGAAGACTTGAGAACTGTAAGGTTTTAAATGGAAATATCGACGAAGACGATCATATCAAGAGCAAATATAATGCAAAAGAAATTCATGTCTCCTACGAGACAAATACGCCTTCAAATTATCAAATCTCCACGGAGGTAGGCGAAAGCTTGTTGACGGCGAGCATCACGAGTAGAAGTAACAAGGTAAACAAGATGAAGACTGCTACTCCTATGCAAGATAGATGTAAGGATAGAATGGTGGGAAAGAGTACATTTCATGTTTTGTATAAATCCTACCTTCAAGCAGCCGACAGACCTGCTTCCTACACAGGGGAAGTTAATGGATGAAAATCAAACACTACCTACGAAATGAATTTGAAAGCTTCAATCAGCAATGATGATGAAAAGACAATTTAAAAGACCTGATGTAATTTAGATATGTAAATGGTGTGCTGATAGATCTAAGCAGTTTGCCTCTATCAGGCTGTTATTTCCTCTTCGCGGATTTTTACTCCTTATTACTTATCTCTCAACTTTCTTCACTCAGTCCTGTTGCTTGTAGAGGTCTGGGAATGGAATGTCGCACTGATGAAGTCGTGACTGTCAGGGAGTTGACGTGAGGAGAACCTCAATATCAATAGTCGAGATTTTTAGAGACAGTTTTCACTAGCATTGAAACCTCACGTCAGGTCGACAGCTACGGTTGGGAGATCATTTCTGTCGTGCGTGAGATTCGATTCTTGCAGACCTGATTGCGCGAGAAGGGAGGGAAGACGAGGGGTCAACGACAGCTCCGCGAGGCAGAGAGCGGAATAGTTTGCCAATTAACGTTGAAGGGTGAGAGTTAATGGCAAAGCGATCCCGAAGAATTGAAAACGAAGAATTCGATGCGATGATGATCATGATCATGAAATGAGAAAAGAGACGAAATCAGACGGACCTCGAGCAAAACTCGGTGGTGAATGGTGATAATTAGGGCAATTTTTTATGACATGTCATATTTTGGTCAAATTTTGGCTATTTTTCTGCAGTTTTAGAGTGGTAGAGTTGCCGGGAAGTAGATACAGAAATGACGCAATATTGGTCTTCTCATCAGCGCGATGCAGCCTGAGGACAGTTCCAATACATGCATTGCCTACAGATGTGAATGTTACCGGCGGCGCCAGGATCGGCTCGTTTGTCGTCTGCCTATCCTTGCCAGCCAACCGCTGCTTCGGTTGAGCGTTCTTCTCCATGTTAATGAAGATGCTATGCAAAGAGATCCCTTTTTTAACATCAAATTTAGTAGATTATATTATTGTTTTGTACAACAGACTGTAAATGGGAATACTGCGGTCAAAGTTTGAAATAAATCGTTTTATTTGTCGTAAATTTAACTTTTTAACTCTTTGCCTGAAAACGAAAACATCATTTTTGCAATATTTCAAGATTTTTACATTTAAATTACAATTTAAGATTTCTATGTCATATTTAGGTCATATTTTTGAGATCTTTAGGTCATAAAAAATTGCCCTAGTGATAATCAATGGTTGTGAAATAGTGGGCATTAGATAACAATAGGTCATTACTGATCAAAAGCATGAATTGCTCACATGTTTCATGGAATGGCTTCAGAATGAAAATCCAAAAGCAGCTAAAGTGGATCATAACTTGACTTCTTACAATGAAATACCTTCTTCCTCTTTTATTTATATTCCATGATTTTGTTGCTCAATTATTGTTGCAGTGAAACAGTCCCATGTGAGTATGCAAATACATACATACACCTATTTGATTTGAGTTTAACAATTAGGAAGTTAGTGAAATTTCGACGGCCATTCATTAAATATCACTTCAAACACAGTGCTGGTTAAAGCGCCTGCAATAATTAATACATGTAACTAACCTGCTGATTGTAAATCTCAAATTAACTCGGGTATAGCTGCAACTTTTATATAAGGAGCTATGTTGGTGTTTTGAAAAGTGAACTCAGTCTGTTAATGATCCCTGATGTTTATGAAGTGGCAGCTCTTCAGGTCTGTTCCCATTTTTCAGCTGAGGATATAATTCAATACTTAGTTTTTCTATTTTGCATATTCTTCTGACAATATATAAACTGTGAAATAGATTTCATAATTTTAAGTTCTGCATTAGCTTTGGTTTACGAATGCGTCAGTACTAAAGGACTTGAGGAGCTCCAGTAAGTGCGACTGGAATCTAGAAGGTACACGCCATTTACGTGGATTAATAGTGTTAATATATTTCTGCCCCGACCTTCACTGCAGTCTCCAGATACAACCTTTCATGCGCACTACACTAATTGTGTGTGAATTATGCGTGAGTATCCTAACAAGAAGTTTCTAAGGATGTAGAAGCAGTATCAATCGAAACTAAGCTACAGTGCCTTATGAATTGAAGATAATGAACAGGAGAAGGCCGCCGCAGCTTGCCTTGCACCTTGCATCAACTCGCTACAAACAGAACAGCAGTTTTCATAGACATTACTTTAACAACTGAAACATTGTCATAAATAGACAAGTTCAAACGCCCAGGAACTAGCAGATGCACACATCACTCACTGCCTCTCCCATTATAATCTAACAGATAAGACAGCGAATGATGCACTGGATGACCGAAGGGCAAGTTTAAATCATAACAGTTGCTTGATCTGTTGTTGAAGATTAGAAAGCATATTGACCGCTGCAGATGTCCGAGAGAGTGCTTAAAAGCCTCCGGTGATGTCTCCTAGACAGCGATTTCGTCTATCATTGTCACAAGTCAGTGAAGATTCATCCGAGGATTCATTTCTTACAGATTGTAACCCACATTGAAAAACCAAATTGATGAAACTCGAAAACCATAAAAGTGATGATCTTGAATATTGCTCTTTTTCCTAAATCCTTGATTAGGCCTGCAGTTCGCCTATGCCATTCATGCATTTTTACCGTCGCTGTGGCCTTGTGGTAGAGTGTTCGCTCTGTGTCCGAGAGACCTTGGTTCAAACCTTGGTCGGGTCAAACAGAAGACCTTTACAATAGGTATATTCTTAATTCTTGCTAGACACTCAGCACAAAAGGAATGAGAGTGGGATAAATAGCAACTCGGTCACATGGAAGAAAGGCTCCGTGCCTGATTTGCTTCCGATTATAAACATGGTTCATTTCTCATGCTGGTCGTCATTAAATCTATGACTATAGATATCTAAGTTCATTCTAATGAAGCTTATTTAATCTGAAATTAATGTAGATACAAGAATGCATAATGCTCCTTTTGTAATCACGAAAAATATGCATGCAGATTCATTATATGCAACTAATATTGCCATTAAATCTCAATCAACTGCAAGCAGCCAAAAGAATTATAACAAGAATCAAAATAGAATTTTTACAAAACTTTCATTGATAGAAGAACAACAAGGATTCCGGTGAAAATCAATTAGTCATCCGATAGAGTACTTTATTGACTGCGGTCATACGATAGAAATCAGTCAGTACAGCTGCAAATATGCTTTGATGAAGCGTTGAACTCTCTCCTCCTTGGTTGGTGCTGATACTGCTGATATGACCAGACTTGGCTGGAGACCTATGATATCTCGTCCGAACACTGTTCTTCCCAATGTTGGTAACTTATATGGACGTTTAAGATGATGACAAATGAATGATGGTTTAACGTCACTGCTCTCCCTTACCGGCGGATCGGACGGTGCTGACACAGTCAGACTTCAATATGGAGCGTTGTGATCTTTTAGTCAGAAAACCCTTCCTGCCGACTTCCAATGACACTTTCGGGGCTCAACCTCTGCACCATAAGATCGCTAGGCCACGCCCTTAAGCACTTGCCACGGTGACCACTGACATCACGACTGAAAGATTGTAATGTCAACCACCTAGCCTATTTACCGCAGAAATCGCTTATTAAAAACCAAAATCATTTATTAAAGTGACATTCTGCTAAGTCTACTCAATTAACTCAAAGCAATGAATTCGACATCCGCGATATACTGAAATCGGCTGCAGCGAGAATGTAATTTCACGTTTGCTCACTGACATAATTTTGACAGCAGCCTGGAAAGGTAGCAATAAAGACATCGAGTGCAACCAGTGGGTGACAATTATACTCTCACAACTTTACCGAAAGACGTGGAAAACGACAGCTTATCGAACTCATTTTTGATTCCATTTCAAAATGTGACTCATTGGAAGGCTAGAAAGGAGGGTGATTTCACCGCAACCATTTTCCACACTTTTTGTCTGAGTGCCTGGTTGTACTGCCGTAGTTGTAGACAGAGTAGTTTTCTTCTAACGCAATCAATGCAACGAATATCAAAACGTCATTGAATTTCCTGATACTGCACATCGACGAATGAAAGCCCTTTACACAAGAATCTGAACCAGATATGGAAACCGGCCGACGGCCTAGCCTCGGTCTTGATTTTAGGGTGGATTAGGCCGGCTTCTTCTGATCTTGGGCAAATAGCCATCATTTTTTAATAAATTGTTACGCACAAAAAAGAATGGCTGAGTCTCGCTTCTTGTTAGCTGCACTCGACATGTGTTTTACAGGCTGTAGAACTTCATCCGTACATAACTCCGAAATGCGTCAGAGATGGTCAGGCCACAACTCATTCATTAAATCGGCCTACCAGCTACTTAAGCCGGTCACAGGATCATACCGGAAATATCGACCTGTTCCCATCCCTCATCTATACGATTACATCGTTGGATACACACAGAAATTGCTAGTTTAGTCGTTTTTATTGGACGCATAAAAATTATTAATCAAGTTATATCTATAAGTTAGCCGTTATCTGACTGCTACTGGTAACGGTTTACAACTCTCTTATGGCATGACGCGTGAATCTCAAGAGTAATCAAAATTCTTCTAAAAGTTGATGTAAATAACTCCACTACTTCCGCAGAGGTAGATAAATATTTTCGTACAGAATCATGTGATAAACTTCTAATGTAGCACTATTCCTATTTGGTAGCAATCGACCAAATAGGAACAATTAAGCATTTATAAGCGTTATTATTTGATATCAGAAATCAAGATTTCAAACGTCCCACATTCACACAACGTGCCATTTACCGGCTACCATTATTTATTCAACCTAACAATTCCTTGGAATTGCGCCGATTATCCAGCTACGAGGATTTTGAAAGCACAAACGTTCAGAACATAGTTTTCGATCTTGAATCCTGTCACGTGATGGCAATGAAAAATGGCAGAGATTAGGAGGCTCAATTTTGTCGCATCCGCCTTGCATCCCTCCATAAGAGTTCCGCTAGTGTCCTTATAGCTTTCATCGCACTCGAAATGCTGCCTCTTGTCTTTCAAACAGGAATGGTAGGTAAGTTTGACATGCTGCCGGTACCGTAGCCTTGTGGAAGTGTTCGCTCTGCGTCCGGGAGACCCGGGTTCAATCCGTGGCCTGGTCAAACCTTAGACATTTAAAATAGGTGCACTCTGCATTCTTGCTCAACACTCAGCACTACGAATGAGAGTGGAATAAACAAAACTCGGCTACATGGAAGAAATGCGCCAGCCAAATGTGCTTCCGATAATAGACAAGGTTAATCCTTTTTATTATTTACTTCATATTGCAATAAGGATTCTTCAACACGAAATGCATGCAAAATAATGCTACATAGTGCTAAAATAATGATTAGAAAGCGAATAATGTCATTTTAACGAATTTTCATCAACCGTTCTTGTGTGAATGCTAATAGGTCAGGCTTTGAATCAGATCCTCTGTCAGGCTTTGGGGGATCCGAAAAATATTTTCAATTTTTCAAAATTGTATCTAACTATGGCACTGAACTTAATATTCTTCAATTCGCAAATAAGTCCCCTTAACTATTCTCATATTTCCATTTCTTCTTCCACAAAATCAAAATGTTTGGGAAACAGTGATTTGAGAGAAGCTAAACTGCTGTAAAATGATCTCATTATATGAACTTCTTCACATATTCACTATGTAAAACACACTTATCAAGTAACTTGTATAAAAGGAAGAAAAATTTCATTCGCGAAGTTCAAATGTCTCTGATCTGAACTCAAATACCTTTGGTTCTTCAAGTATTCAGGTTAAAAATCCAAAATTACATATTTTAATAAATTCACGATTCTATGTGACTTGCAACATGAAATTTGAGGCAATCATTTACATACGTTTTCAATTAAACAATATCTGAAGATTGAGCGTGCTAGGCATTCATTTGTCTATGAAAGACCCGTGGACATGAGCAACAGTGTCTGATGGTTTCCATGGCACAGTGCTTCATTCTCTACATTCGATTAATCGGTGACATCCATTTGACGGGATTCCATTTCGTCAGATCCGTTTAGCACTGTTTCCAAATCACAAGATTCCACTTCACACGATCCAAGAATAAGTATTCCAATTCACCAGATTCACTATCAAAATCAAGAATTACCACACGCTGTGACACTTAATTGTCAATTTGTCTACTAATCAATTGCTTATCTACTTACTGTCACAACAATAGCAAAGGGAATGGACATTTGGTTCAAATTGCATTGTCAGAAGCCGATGCCTTTAAAGCTGCTTCGAAATGATTGTCCAGTGCCTGCATGTAGCCTATGCTATGTGTATAAATACAAATTGACTACATCTGCTAATAAAAAAAATGAATCACTCCATCTCATCAGGTGTTAATTGTATGTGTCGAAACTGTCATTCTGAGCTAGATAACTCAAGGTAAATTAATCTGGTCTGTAACTTGGAATGTTACTCGATACATAGTTTGTTTCTTTTGGGATATTTGATTTCAGCTGAAATCTTCAGTTTGTCACAAATGAAATTGGAAATGTCAATTAGCATCGCGGGGGGTAAACATCGATTTTGATCAAAGCGTGTGAACTGGACTACGCTGATCCTGCGAATCGGAATTCGAAAAGATTGATATCACAAATTCGATTACATAACCAAGACAAAGAATCTGATGAAATGGAATCTTCCCAAGTGGATGCAGCCGATTAATCGCAGGGCTTGCATGTATCAGCATGAAACTCAGCATCCTGTAAATAATTAAAAAGTAAGGGAATGTAGAGTTAACTTGCCGCATATAATATGTTGTAAAGTTCATACAAGTTAACTTGGCCATAGAGTAAGTTTATTAGGTAGAGTGGCAACGTAGTATTAATTAAATCCCCGATGTGCATACAGTTTCGATTTTATTAAATGAACTTGATTTGAACCCAATATTGTCATTGACACGAAATGTGAGATATGTGAATTTTTGCAGTTTGGAGGAAATTACCACGGAATTGACTGATCCGCCGTGTCATGACAGCCCTTGGAGAGGTTTTGGTTATTGACTTAGCAATTCGAAGGTTCCTATTACTTTCATGCTCAACCTCAAGAGTATTTTATTAAGCGTGATCACATCACAAGCAAGAGACAATTAATTTCAAGCGATGTAAATGGGTCCCCATTAAAATTCAGAATCAAGAAATGAAACATAAATTTAGTGAATCATAAAATCATACCGATGAAAATGGAATTAAAAACGTGAAATTTCAGTCAATAAGCGCAATAAGATCTCAAGTTTTTCATGAAGACTTGCATTATAATACGGTTCATGAAATTCCCTTGATAATCAGCTGAAGTTCCGTTTCATTTAGATGCTTGTCAGCAAATATTCATTCCTTTTAATATCCAAGATGCATTATACTGCATTTATATTGGGTTCATGTCGATTATTTCCTACACAGGAAAAATTTGCGAAACTTTGGACTCTTAAAAACTGCTCAAATAATTTTTGGACCACAGATACGTAATCTCCGCGAACAACTGAATCTTTTCATATAAAAATTTTCACTGTATGTCAGATACTTTTTTTGAGTCGACACTCTACCTATATATACGTACTCTATGAACTGATAATTCCCTTGCTTTTTAATTATTTATAACGAGCCAAGGCAATTTTTCACATTCAGCAGCATGGTTTTTGACTAATAATTTTGACAACAAATATTTGCATTCCAACTTGCTCTTCACTTCACTTGCTGACATGAAATTGTCATGTCAGCGCAGAATAATTCTATTGATTCAATAATTTCCTTTTATACAAGTCACGTTGGTTATCATACATCTCATTTTCCTCTATATCCTACAGATTCAAATCCACTTCCATTTCTTCGCTTCGCTGACATTCTGTTCACAATTCTTATCAGAAATGATTTGCAGATCAGTAAACTCTCGTATGGAAATTATTCCCTTACTGATCCTCTTCTACTCTCCATGCTGACAACCTTAGACTGGAATTGAATTCATCTACAGGGGTTATTCCTGACTCATTATTCTTCTCTCGCTCTACTATTCTCTCTTGGCATCGATACAGAGCGAATTACTCACAAAACTGCGACTATCGAGACAATGCTTGAGATTATCAGCAGTCACACTACTCTATGTTTCTTCGAGATGTGGATGGAGGCTGCACTCACAGATCGAAATGATTCCATTGATAGCATCGCTGTTCTCTTCCCTGTATTCTCTTGATAATTAAAATTTCAGTTCACTGATGTTCGCTATCTTTTGTTTCACTTGGTCCTACATTAGAATAGCGCTTCCGATGTCCAATATTTTTGTTTTGGTATTAGTCACAATCACTTAAGTTCTAAGGCAGCTGGAGTCACAAAGAAAGACTTCAAAATGAAATTCAAAATTACAATTCAATGTGAGGCAGTTATATATTTTCAGAGGCATGAAACGCCAAAACAATGTATTTAAAATGTGCCTTTTCAGTTTCAGAGGTATGAAAAGGCAAAACAGCGTGTTGCAAAATACATTTTATCAGAAAGAAGAGGTATGGTGCGATTGTGAATGTGTACAATCTATTTTAGACTTCTAATCGGTATGATTGTGAATGAAGAGTCAAAGATTCTAGCGTATTTTGAAATACGTTGTTCTGGATTTGCAGAGGTCAACTAAATATCACAGAAGTTGTGGCGTATTTTGGAATACGTTGTTTTGCCTATTTACAGTCTATCAAAATGCCAATCAGATGAAACGTATTTTGAAACACGTTGTTTTATAGTTTCATTAGAAAAGATATTTCATCGGACCTCGATGAGACAATTAATTTTCTTCACGTGTGGCTTGTAATTCCAAATTGTTTTATTCTAAAAAACCACTATTTTTCTTGTTTGAAATAAGTGACTAATCTGAGACGAAAATACACATACTGAATTATCCATATGACCATGTTAAGGCAAAACAAATTATTTTCAAATACGTTGTTTTGCCTTTTCACGGCCGAATTGTGAAGCAGATATGGTGTGTCCACGCAGATTCATGTCAATAAATGTGTGAGTAAAATACAAATATGCCAAACACGTTTATGTATGGCACACGATGATAATACCATGATCTAATAATAATGTGCAATTCACAGATGGAAACCGGCCGCCGGACCGGCCTTGATCTTGGGATGGATTAGACCGACTTCTTTTTATCTTGAACACTGAGTTATTATCTTTGAAGAAATAGCTATCATCATAGACATAACATGCTGCCCAGTTGAGTTTTGTTTCTTGTTAATAGCTACATTCAATATCTGTATTTTGAGAGCATTCTATTGGCTGCAGGCTAATATCTGTATGACTCCGACATGTGAGAGGAATGGTTGTAAATCAAGTAACTAACATTGTGATAGCCAATCAGTCATAATTAGTATGATGTAAATCATAGCAACAATGTCATGAAACAAAGGCAGAAATAGACGAACGCAACAAAGCTCGATGACTATCGAGTTCTATCGGTAGTCCAAGTGATGCTTTACTTTTGTTATGCACCTTCTTAGGCAGTGGTTCTTGAACTTTTTTAGGTGCGACCCATTTGTTGGTCTAGTGAACACTTCGCGACCCAACCTTTTCTATAAATTTATTTGTACAATATATATTAAGTATATGGGCCTTTGTACCTGGGCCAGTAATGTATATATGAAAAATAGACAAGCGCTCAATTATCATACAAGTAACATCCGTAAAATTATTTGATATTTATTTCAAAATTCATGTATGCCTATATTTAAGTGCAAATATAATATTTGAAAATGAAAATATAAAACGAAATCCGATTCGTTGAATATCTAAATGAAAAAAGGTGTATCTCTCTATTTTTTTGTATCTGTCAAGGTACTCGCGACCAAATCCTGACGGCTTCGCGATCATGTTTGGGTCGCGACCCATAGTTTAAGAACCATTGTTCTAAGACTTGAACTTCTCTTCTTCCCATAAAGCTCAATTTGGTTTATAAAGTACAATGTACATGTAGTACGGTATTATGATGATAATTTCACGAAGACGGCCAATCTTTCAATTTTGCGGAACTTCGCATTTCGCATTGCTGAGTAAAATTATTGTTCTTCTCATCATTGAAATTGTAATACCGATCCTAGACACATGCACGCATACAACCATGCGCACCAACTTGTCTATAGAAATCTTTACGGCAATTTCCATCGAAAGCACAGTAGATACTATAAGAAGTCAAGTGAAATTAAGCTCTTGCGGAATTTAAGGCTGTTGCGTAGTGTTATTAGTCTTTACACGACTGTTACATGCATCCACATGCACGTACATCTATATCTATCTGCCTAAGGATCACAGGGCAAAGAATTATTCATTTATTTTCATAAACTTCCTTTAGTATTTCTAGATGTGAAGTGTGACCTCATGAAGTAAATGCTTGAACAACTTAATTGCAAAAATCATTACATTGGAAATTTGGAAATCAGGCTTTCGTGTAACCCTGAATTTCGAAGCAACTTTCAAGAATGTGAATGGGAAATTGTAAAAAACAGACACAAAAAAGCGGAAGACGAACAGATTTGATAATATTTATCCGATATAAATCTTTATGTGAAAGTCGGTGTCGGTCTATAACAGAAATTGAAAATGCATCGGTAAATATCTACTAACCTAGCCGTAAAAGCAATAAAGCTTTGATTCGATCTCAAAATGAAAATCTTTTCAAAGCAAAGAATCCATCGATTTCGAAATGGAAAGCATGATACAAAGTCAACAATGAAGAAAGCACAGCGACAGCAGTGACTTTGAATAAGAGAAAATTCTCAAATCACTTCGAATAAAATCAGGCAATTCTGCTCTAACTTTCAAATATTCGCATCGCTGATCAAAGTCTGCGATGAAGAAGCCGAGGGTAAAAATGGGTTGACGCTAATCATGCACAGACATCGCATTTCTTTGGAAAACAGGAGCGTGCAGAAGATGGAATGTGAAGTGTCTTAAGATTTTCTACGTTCTACTTTTATTGTACATTAAAAGAGAAAAATAAATCATCAAAGACCTAAAAAGTACATTATAAACGGTGTTTGCGAACGTTTGAAGAATAGTGTAAACGAAATAAGATGACGATAAAATTGACATTTTTGAAATACACTGACGACAACATGAAATTTTAAATGGTTGGATAATTTCCAAATATTTATCCTGAGCGGTTATAAAAACCCCAATGGGTAAAATAAAAATGACAATGCTCATCGATAAAGTCTGTGAGAAATTAAATAAAAAATTTTGAACCTTCAAAATAACAAAGAAATCAGTATGAAGGAATGGTTGAAAGATACCAGTTACTACTACAATCTTCATCAAAAACTTGTAGACCAAAAAACATTTTGCGACCGATTGTCTTTCAATCATCTCGGCAATTAATATTTCTAAGAACATTAGATACTCGATAACCGTTATTTGTCTAGTTATTACTTTAACAGGGATAGGTAGCCAGAAGCACTATGAGCATTCTTGAACATGAGACACACGAGTAAATCACCTTCGGCTGGTTCTTCCAGACAACTACGAGTATATGGAGGATTCATAACGTCTTCTTTTAATTATATGTGTACAAAATGCCAAGTGTTTTTAATTTAATATTTATATGAGCTTTTTCAAAAACAGAAATGTTTGTATGACATATTCAATCTTCATGTATTGCGTCGTGGATGAGAAATATACTAAATTATTTTTAGTCAGTCTTTTGCGCTCGCATTGCATCTGCAAACTTTTCTGGGTAAGCAGCAAAATTGAAGGGAGAATTTCATATACCCTAATGATGCGAATCGAGCTTCCTGCGCCCAAAGCAAGAAGTAAGGGATAATAGAAAATGTCGTTATTTTGATTTTAATTATTTACCAATCTTGGGAAATAAGATGTCATTAGCACAAGGAATGAGGATGGCAACACCTCTTACAACTGCCGACACTGTTGATAAAACTCTCTAGGCATGGTTCCTTAAAGTGAGCTTCTTATCTTTTTTATAGGGCTACTGCTACGAAGAGGCTTTTATATCAAAATTTATGGCAATGCTAATGAAAGCGCAATGAATAATTAGCTACAGTTTGATAAAGATTGAAAGGGAATCATGGTCTAGGTATTTGGAAGATGTAGAAAGTAGGCTGACCCGGGTTGTATTAGATGCCCTATTTCATTCAGACTGTCTTTATCCGGGTTGTAGCAGGAGAAATGCGGCAAGTACGCATTTTTTCAAGGTCTGTTGAAATTCGTTGTAGATAACTATGATGCAACATATCCAAAAAGGAAGTGATAAAATGAAAAGGTTTGATGTTGAATGCTAAGACTTAAATACTGCGGTTTGGAAGATCAATTCACGGTCTTCGATATTAATGCCACTGACATAATGCGTGCAGCTATCACAGAAATACACCACAAACCTCGGCTTCTCACAGGCTTATGCCGATGCCAATGTATAAGGATGCTGATAGCCATTTTGTTAATGACTGTTGGAGAAATTAATGATGACAATCTAACATGCTTTAGAAACATCCGAAAAATTACTAAATGAGCAACCAATTCCATGTACAGTAATTATCCGATGAAAAACGGTCTAATCGCTGTTCAAATGGAATGCTGGCTCCAAATATCAGTTTTAAATCGGAGCATATGATTATCTTCAACCTCGTGACTTAGTTCCCAGTTCCAATCATTCAGCAATTATTCCCGAATCATTTATGTAGCCTGTGTCCGACTATACCTACACTTTACTTGTATTCCCCTACACCATACCGCGTATGTCTACGCTTTTTGAACAAATGCTGAGATCCGTTCAAAATTTCATGAAATTAGAGAAAGAATCTCATGCCTGAGCAGCAAAAATTACAATGCTTACTGTATCTGGAAGAGCTACTTACGGAGACATCGATAAGGATGAATCATGATGGAGTTTTCTTTTGTTTTTGTACAACTTTTCTGGCCAAAATCACACCAGTTGGCGATGCGCACTTTGTATGGAGCAGGTTCAACATTGACGACTTCAATATTTGGGTACATTCGCTGGCAATAAGATTTGACCTCGTCAGAATTGGCAACGCAGTCCTGAGACATGTCGCGCACCCAACCACCAGACGGCGTCAAATGAATGGATGGACGGCCACATTTGAAGGCAACCATGCCTTGGAATGGTTCTGGGGTGCCAGCAGCGACTGAAGCTGCTACTGACTGCAAGCAAAGCAAAAGAAAATGTAGTCAAGAAATTAAATTAATTTTCTATTTTACAGCAGTGTCATGCGCATCAATGAAACAAATTGACGGCACGGCGTCAGCGTCAATTGCCAAATTATTGACGCCGTCAACCAATCCCTAAATTGACGGCGTCAATTCATAGCGTCAATTTTACATCATACTTCATCATCTTGTTTGAAACTCAAATGGTAAGTAGACTTTGTCGCTGCGAATACTTTCACAGTAGGCCTGAAGATCTCTCCTTTCGGCACTCGGCACGGACAGTAAAACAATGTCGACAGATTCAAGAGCGAATTAGAAATAAAAGTGAAGTCAAGTTTATCATCAATGTGAAAAAAATGTCAGGAACATTCGTCGATAAGCCTGTAGGCGAAAGATCATTAGACAGAGCCAATGCTAATTGTCATACTGAATAATTTTGATTTTATTATTGCCACCAGCAGTTCAGCTACCTGAAAGTGATGAGTCATAGACCTGTCGGAGAATTATCACATACGGTACATTAACATAAGGTCACAGTAGGTACATGAAGTACCTAAACCTCTACTTTGAAGCCATTCGCGTACCATAATTGAGAATATCGAGATTAGGCCTTCCCAACTCCAATATACAGGGTGAGTCAAAATTAGTCGTGAATAATAATAACAACTTTATTATTGTTCAACTGTTCTCTATATTCATAAAACTTTCTTATTTGAAAAATCTGTGTAGGGCCTATATACATGAAATAATTTTTCAACTAGCAAATAATTATAACAATCTTAAGCCTTCAAATAAACTACCATTGGCTGATAAGCACTTTTGCAACCGGTTCGGGAAATCTCTGAAAGAGTCTCGGAACATTTTGAGAGGAATTGCCGCCATTTCCATTTGGATTCTATTTTTTCAGTTCTATTACAGAAGGGAAGATCACATTCTGAGGATGATATACTCGACTTCGAAGATAAGACCAGAACCAGTAGTCAGTCACATGTCGTGAGGTCAGGTGACCGTGCCGGCCACTCAATAAAGCCTCGCCTACCGATCCACTGTTGGGGCATTTCTTGATCCAAAATTTGGCGGGCGTTCACACAGTAATGGGTAGCCCCATCCTGTTGGTAAATCATCTGCTTGTTTCTTTTGAAATAAGGAACAACTTTTTCACAGAGAATTTCACAATATCTTTCCCCATTCACTGTGCGAGTGTCAATGTTTGTGTCAATAATTCCATTGAAGGAAATACAGGCCCAAACGGTAACTGAGGGTGTTTGCCCTGGATCTCTGAATCTGATGTGAGGATTATCCGTCGACCAGAAGTGAACATTATGTTTATTAACTTGTCCGTTCAGATGAAACACACATTCGTCTGAAAAAGTCAGCTTTCTCAGAAACGATGGATCATTGGTGAACCTGTTTTCATTACTTCGCAAAACTGGCGCCTTCGGTCGTCATCTCCATCAACAAACTCCTGGCAATACAGTGGCTTATAAGGATGAAATTCATTCTTCTTTAGTATTCTACAGACGTTGGACTGAGACAATTCTAGTTCTTCAGAGAGACGACGAGTGGATGTTGTCGGATCTCTCTGAACTGCACCCAAAACTCGCTCTTCGCTTTTCTGGCTTTCTGCGGACTTTGGCCTTCCTTGACCTGGTCTCTGATGCACAAGAGAACCTGTTTGTAACAGTTTGTTTTTCCAATCAATCAGGGTTTGTCGAGGTGGTGCTTCTTTGTTGAATTCAATACGAAATCGTCGCCTACAGTCCTCTACAGAACAGTTGCCTGTTGCAGCAATTACCCAAGAGGTAATCAGAACTCGCTCTTTAATGGTGTATTCCATCTCTTATCACACTACATTAGAAATGAAAAATTGTTAGACAGATTGACTTACTTTCAATACGAATCGATCACGCAGTCATGGGAATGATGATTCATATCTGTTTACAACTGTCAGTGATGCAAAACTTGCTAAGCATGAAAGAAAACCTTTGTTTTTTGTTCACGCCTAATTTTGACTCACCCTGTATAACACTGAACCAAATGATAAATGTCACTTTTTTACGTTGCCGAATCAAACACTGCGTCCCTTTCTCGCGTCAGCATGCAGAAAACTTAAAAGTCTACAGAAAACTCGAGCGACCAAATCTTAGCAATGACAAATTTACCCACTATTCTAAAATTGACGCTGACGCTGTTTTTCAGAGGCAAATTGACGCCGTCAGCGGCAATTTCTTAAATTGATGGCGTCAACGTACAGCACTGTTTTACAGTGAAATAATCACTATGATTATTCCTTCTTTAATAAAAATTATGCTTTCCAAAGAGTGCATAAATTTTAAGGAGTGTAGTAAACAGACTTTATTGTACTCCTCCATTGAAATACATTAACAAATAGAAAGTTTTTCATCTTCTAAGACGAAAAAAATTCTACATGGAGATCTTAAGAAAAACCACTGATGTCTACAACTCCACAACAAAGGTAGACTCTTACTATTTGGAAAAGACGAAATTTCATCTGATTTTTTCATAGAACCAATAAAAATTTTTCTTCATTTTCTTCAGTGATGGTTATTCGTCTTCTTAATACATTGACTGTCTAATTCCAGCATAATCTGAAATATTTTTGAAAGAATAGGATCATGCCATAATCAGGAAGCTGAGTGTAACCTACATCAATCTGTTTGTCAGTAGTATTTTTTTAGTTATGGAATCAATGTTGTCATTGTTGAGAACACCAATTTAGCAACGAGCCCTACAAAATTTGTGGGAGGTCTATTAAGTGGAATTGCGCTGAACCATTAGTACGTCCGTAGACAGTCTGTTACCCAACCCCGACGAAATTATCGACTCTTCGTCTTGCAGTTCTCTTGAGAGATCTTCGCAACTCGTGGAAACTAACACTCACTAATTGACTAGTAAGAAAAACGTTTGGCTTATAATTGTACGAGAGCAGAGAGGCTGCAATTTGCATTAAGAATGCAAGCAGCTTCACCCCAGCGAGTGAGACGCATCATTTGCAAATGCTGACTCATTCTCGAAGTGAAGGTAAACATATGGCAGTTGACCTTCTCAAATCCTAATCTTCATAAAAAATTCATATCGTCAACAAACATTATGATGCGAATAAGAGAATAAAACGCAACAAAAAGGTCTATTGAATCATACATCAATGGTTGACTGATGAATTAAGTTAATGCTTCTGTTAGATACAAAAGACTATGGTCTGAAATATATTAGTTCTATGTGCGAACCCAGTCGAAACGCGAACTGACCCGCATTCGAGTTTGGGTCGGATCTAAGAATATATTTCGGGTTTGGGTTAACTGCAAAATTTTCGGCCTTTACTTTCGGGTTATGGACATGTGATGCTATGAATTTTATGATTATGAATGTGAATGTTTTGTTAACTTCCCTTGTAGATGTGCATGTGCAATTTTGTGCATGTATTTCATGGATGCATATGTAAACAAATTTTGTGCAAGCATACATGCACTTGTTGTAGAATAATGAATCAATGTCATTAATCGAATATCTGCTACCAACGGCATATATTTCTTAGCTTTTCGTAAGCATACACCTACAGGATATAGGCCTAATATTAAAAAAATATTAAATATAGCATGAAACTATACTGCAATATCAGGAAGCGATAACAACAATAAAGTTATTGATATACAGTACTATATTCCGACATTACATGCGCATTACATTGATGTCTTTATTATCATCATTGTTGTTACTGACTGCATCCGTGTTTTGGAGTTTCTGAAATGCTGTTTTGATTAATCAATATGTTCTAACTGTGTATGTGATGCTCCCACCTCACAGAATTGAGGATCAAGCAACATTATTTCACACATTGAAAAAAGTGCTTGATTGCTATCGTGAAAAAAGAACAATTCATTTCCTTTTCATTTATTTCCCTTCACACAGGTTAAAACCCAAGTATTCGGAAGCACATTCTTAGTGAATTCTCTCCGGGCTGTGTTCGGGTCTTTAAACGTAGGTAAAATTTTCGGGTCGGGTTCAAGATTACGATTCGGGTTCAGGTTTCAAATCATAGCTGTAACACATCTCTAATACATACTTGGTACTAGTGAACAGGATTGGCAAATTTAAAAATATATGGGTCTTTTGGGGTTTTCAAATAGGATTAATAGAACTTAAAAAACTCCGAATAAAGTTGTTGATCGTCAATAAAACAGATGAATGCGAGAAGAAAAATTAATAGGCCTACAAAAGCTCAACGCATCTGTTTGAAGATGGTCCGTCGAAGTGAAGATTTAACAACACATTGCTTAGCAGAATATATATATGGCATCAGCATTGATCCAAATACAGCTGAAAACATGTGTCAAACTACAACTACAAAATATGAAACTTCAAAGTTTCCTGATAATAACTGAATTATTTATAATTTATCAAGAACTTCTCTACAATAACTGCTTCACCCCATGACATAGCCTACTACTTATCTAGAGACGATCGATTATCAAGTGACAACCGTCTAATTTTTTTCCTTGATTTTTCCACCACCTGCATTCATAAAGGAAATGCTGTTAGTTGTATGACCTAATCTTAGCCTTTTGACTTAGGTTTGCAATTTTCTGATTTTTGGGAAATCGGGTTCATTTTTTGACATTGAAACAAGAAAGTTATCGATAATAACTGAGAATCTGTGGGGTAATATCAGTCATCATATTGAATTACATCTGTGAAGGCTATCCGCTATATTTGCAGATGAACGTTGTTGATTAGAATTGATAAAGTATGCTGCCATGTGGTAGTGATGGATAAAAAGAAGAAATGGAGTGTAACAAGAACCATCATTACAAACATAACAACAGAATCTGCATCGTGAAAGAAAACAAACTAAAAACCAATAGCGTCACAAGCGTTTTTCAGAGCAGACGGTTAAGACAATTTCTTGTCGTTAATGCAATGTCTTTAGAGTACAAATTTTCATCTCGAGATCTAGAGCATCAATCTGCACGATCTTTTTCTTTTTGTTAATCACCTCCTATTACTGCTCTCTTTATATTGGAAACGAAATCAGTGCTTTGTTCACTGGATTATTGCATTCGTATTCTCTGAATATATATTAAATTCTAACGTTTATGCACGCTTCGGAAGCAGGATGTCATAAGATAGACCATTCTAGGTATCATAAACTTGGTAGAGACTTTCCAAGATGTTTTTGTCGCACAAAACTGATGATTTCTCTTTCTCTTATTGTTCAAGTCCATCGACTATCTCCAATTTCTAAAAATTACAAGCTTATCCACCTAGACCAGACTGACGCAGTCACTTGCAATTCAGTCATCGAGGACGATTTGTCTTGCAATGAAATTGCATCACACAAATGTAGCAGGGTAGGTGTACCGAAATGTACGAATCTCGACCAATTTTATGTTTTACTTTATTATTTCAATTGGTTCAATTGCAAATGGTGGCCTCCGTGGCGAAGCGGTTAAGTACTTGGCAAAGTGGTTTGAAGCTTGGGCCCGGTAATGAGTTGTGTCACTGTAGCAGCTACAGACACAGGGCTGAAAAGGACATTTCCTACCAATTAATTCTTGACATCTGCATGAACCGAAGCTAGTTGAACTGCAACCATTAACAGACTGCAACTACGATGTATTCAAAGAATCCACTTTCCGAGAAATTCAGCCTACACAAAAACTATTCATCACTGAAAGGAGAATATAATATATTTACAATTAATTTAAGAGAGAATTTTCCAATTCTGGGATGCCTGCTAATTCCGAACTCTAAACTTTAAACTCACAATTAGAATTTACATATAAATAAAAACCACTAAATTAATTTTAAGAAAATCAAAACTTGCTTTGCACAATGCATTTCGTCCATTCTTGTACAAGCTTCAAAATTATATACTTATAGGGTAATTATACTAAATCTATGATAAAATTGAGAGCATACAAACCTGTCAGACCTACATCACGAAACAATTGAGCAATTAACCTACATATAGAAAAGAAGCAAAAAGCAAGACTTGAAAACTACCAAGCTAAACAGAGAGTTGACACAAATTCTTTTTGCTGGCAAAGGTCGGGAATAGGAGTGGACGAAATGCATTGTGCAATGTAATATTTTTGACTTTCTTAAAATGAACTTGGTGGCTTTTTGAGTAAAGAGAATCATCTTTTAAAGACTATCAATTAGGAATCAGAAATTCAGAATTTTAGTGAATGGTGTGCTTCCATGCAGTCGCTACTGAAGCTAGATATTTTGGCATTTCAGCGCACTGTCCATTAGAATTTTTTCTGCATCTGTTAACTTTGCAACATCAGAGTAGCTGCTCTCAGCCGATAAGTGTTGAGACTGAGATAATAAGCCGGCAATGACCTTCCTATTTGAAGTAATTTGTAGATAGTCCATAATTTGTAGTTTTTTGTTGAGACCAGTGACACTGTTTTGAATCTTTCAACAATTTCTGCCTTCTTTAATTAGCTGACAGAATGCACATCTCCGAAACGTATTTTTTGACTTAAAGAATTCCATTAGAACAATTATGGTATGAAGAATGAAACCCATAAGCCATTATTATATGCATCACTCAAAAATGTCAAAACATACACTATCACAGCGATTGAGCAACGTTGTGAAGAGGAAATGAATGAACAGCAACTTGACTGCTCCAGCATTATATTCGGTGAGCACATGGCAACATCGATGAAATAGCAGCAAATAATGAAGCATATACAGCTTCTTAGATCACAAAGTAGCAGTAAAGAACATAAATTGAAAAGCTTTTCACAGAATTTGATAAATGACTTCCTAAGCGATTAAGAATAGTCCGTTTTCTCGACGCACAACAGTGATCTTCACAATACATTGGTCGCAAAGGACGGTCATCATGCTTTTCAACACACGCAAATAACTTCATACATGCTCTGCCAACATTTAGTGAGGGAATCTTCTTTTCTATTCGAGACACTCATGATCCGCTAAGCTTTCTTTTCTATAGCGATAAGTTCTTTAAGAACATAGTTAGAAAGAATGCAAAAACAAGGAACGGAATAGAGAAGTGCAGAGTAAATAGAGGCTAAATAACATCTCCGCATTAGCGTGGGCGGACAATTAGCACGTTTCAAATGATGTGAAATAAACAATCTCTTCGATACCTTCTTTGCTATCTATTCAACAAGATTGCTCTATTTACAATGTTACAAAAAGACAACACCTAGAAAAGTGATACTATCAATTTCATTCATGAAAATGTTCTCAGGCATACAAATGAGATCAGGTATCCAGTCCCTTTGAAAGTTCAGAACAGAGCACTTATTCTTGTTGATAGTCAAACACCATGTTTTTTGCCAGGTAACTAAGTTTTGCCACTCACACTATAATACTGTACATCTTCATTACAAAAGTGAATGATGTGAATGAATGTAATAGTAATAAATCATCTACGTATCGAATGACGGTGGATTTATCGGATACTGGAGAAAAATCTTTTATTGGCAGAGCATGAATGGACACAAGAGAACTACCTTGTGCCAATCCACCAGAATTAGTAGACCATTAGGAAACTTTGTTAATTACAAAAGCGCGTTGCACACGATTTGACCAGAAACTCAATATCCATCAGATGACATAGAAGAAATACGAAAACCTTTGAATGCATTGGTGACGACATGATGCTGCATCTTGTCAACAGTGGTCGTACGAGGAAATTTTCCATTTTTCAGGCGAAGACGCAAAATTCATGCAGGGGTTTACAAATGCATGCACAAATGCTTAGGCCTATGAAAATTTATGTAATGCATCTTCGCATGGTTTATAAAAAAATGGTTCAACGTCACTGCTCCTCCATACTGAAAGCCTAGATATGCTCAAACTTTTATCAGAAGCGTTGTGATCTTTTAACCCGAATGCATCCTTATTGTCGATTTCTGGTGACACTTTCGGGCTCGACAACTGGATCGAAAGATCATAGGGCCAAGTACTTGACCACTGTGCCACGGAGACCACTGGCCCGTTACGGCCAACAAAGGTGGCTGGATGACGCATGTCTAAAATAATGAAATCGCATACTAAAAACTGCCGTTGATATGCATGGAACATCTCACATCTAAAAGTATGGAAATATAGGCTACTTCACATCAAATGAAATTTCAAATACATTATCTACCTATACTTCGACATAACGTTCACCTGTAGTTATTTTGTCACCATTTGCAACAGGCAAGGTATATAAGTCATGCAACCCACATCGCGAGGATCAAAATAAGCCTAGAAGTTACATGACACATGAAAAAATCAAAACTGAAAAATATACGCTATTTACATTCCGTGATTTGCAAAAACAATTATCATGGATAAGAATGTCTTGGTGTGATAGTCAATATTTAAAAATAAAGATTTGAAATTGATGGGAAGAAAAACCAAGTGCATAGGCTAGCAGCCACTCTGCATAATCAAAATTACAGATATCTTGAAATCAGAATGGTGAAATGTTGACACAAAGAGATTTATAAATGCAAATCCATTTAGAAATTACAATTCGATTGAAGTTGAAGTATCATAAACACGCATTTTATCAACACTTTGTTATCAACACAAAGAGAAGGATCAAGGGTTTTATCTATACTACAAGGTTTTGCTTTGCGACTGTCGCTGTTATATTTGATGGACAATACTGTCGACATCAGGGTCACCACAGGGACAGAATAAGTTTACTGAGATTTTCAGAGCTTCCTAAATGCATCAGAGGCTGATAAATACTAATATAATCACCAAACAGTTAACTGTCAAGTTGTACTAAGAGGCAAATGTGTGCATGTTGCAGAAGAGTTTAATTTTGCCAATGCACGAGATTCTTTTGGCTTCAATTCATTCAACTTTCATAAGAGTTTTGGTAACTATGTGAACCACATCGTGAAACATAAAAATCAGAATGCAAAAACCTGAGGCGCCGAAAAAGAGCAAGTGCGAGCGAAGCGCACAAAATTTTTAATGTCATATAACGGCAAATGATGTCATAATGGATTTCTTTTCAAAAAATCGACTAATAAAAAGGGCAATCGTCAGCAATTATACATCCCAACCTGCTAGTTTGCTACTTTTTTTGCAGATCTGCATCGATAACAGAATTTGTCAAATTCATTCCTGAAATGAAAGGATCTTGTGATAAGCTAACACAAGGACACTTGTTCCTGTACCTGACCGAGGGATATATGCAAACTTGGCACAATCAGTTCTCTTTGCACAATTCATGCAATGTACTCGTACATCCAAACAATTAACTGCATGAAGTCTGCTGGAAATCCACTAGAGCGCATAAACTTTTGAATGATCTAAAGACCACTAGGCCTTACCTGATATTTTGCATACTGATAAAGATATGAACATATGGAACGCGTTTCTCAGAAGCACACATCTTGTGGGCGAAAAGTATAAGTTGGTTGACACATCATCTGTTCGAATGAGATGACCCACAAATTTACTTCATCTATGTCCTCATCTCACTCACCATATTATCTCAGGAAAGAAATTCCGTCGTTAAGGCAAATTTCAAGCAGCAAGATAATGGCTGGGTATTTGGATATAAATTGAGAGAATCATGCAAAGAGAATCAACAACCCGATTCAAAATCTGTTTATGTGTAGGGGCCTACGTTTTGACATCACTAAGTGGAAAGATAGCCTGTGAGTGTTTTATTGCTACATAGGGCTACCACGGAGGAAATAATTGCCACTACATGTCTCATAACTGCTGATCGATATTTTTGTCGCTTGTTTTACAGATCAAACATATTCTGTTGATCTTTATGAATACCAGAAAATTTTTTGATTGGTGAACTGAACATACTTCCTGCGTAATACTGAGAATATGTCAAACCGGAGGTTGTGTAGGTTCTTCGGAGTGATGGGATTCAACTTACGAAGAAGATAACCGAATATATGTAAATGTCTCGGAAGCTGATGATGCCACACAAGCAACAGCACTGCTCACCATCGCTAAATGTAGCCCTGTCTTCACTCAGGTAACTTAGCCAAGCATTATAATAATGTATGCCCACTACACGCTATATTCAAGATTGACAACAATGATGAGAAACGTGTCTACTTGTCAATAGTTCTGTCTCTCAATTCAATTCAAAGAATTGAAATTCTTCGGTGAATTCAATCAAAGTGATTCACTGACGCTGGGTGGATGCGTTATACAAACTGACATTGTTGGCCATTGATTCCATAGGTGAAAATGAGCAAATTCAAAATACATCGACTGTTAGCCTACAAAGGCTGAGCCAGTACAATTTTGTGCTACAGACACTACACAGGCTGAGCCACTAATTCTTATTGTCATACCAATAAGTAAAACAAAAAAGCAACTAAAATATTGAATTGAGCTTCTACTACATTGCGAGCACTGGAGTCGCACGTAAAAGAATTGAGACGAAGCAAAACCAAGTGAAGCAAAGCCAGACGAAGCAAGCGTGCCAGCCACACTCTGATGCATATTGTTTCATTAAGAGACATACATTATCTTATGGATAAAAACATGAGGTGTGGAAAAAAACTTTAAAAAAACGTCGAACCGGTGTATCAGCAGCGTGACCAATTGTCACGGTTTAGCTGTGTAGATAGCAACTGACGATTCCCGATTTTTCTCAGATTGTTCATAATACATAATGATTCAAAAAAATAATACTTTCAATGCAAAAACACAACAAGAAATTGTTGCTTTACCTCCAGATAGCCAGCAAACGTAGCTGGAAGTAGACAAAGGAAGACTAGCAACTTCATCAGTCGTATGTCAATGAGAGCAGCTGAGATAATACAAATTTATTTTCAGAATTTAATGAGTTAATGAAAAAATATAAATTAGATCAGACTAACAACTTTAAGAAAGCACCAAAAGCACAGTGGGTGGGATCTATTTACTTGACAACAGAAGATGGAATGGACGGTGCATAAGAGTCAACTATGCATTAGGAAGCCCTAACCGCATGCATCATTCCAATATTTGTTTTACAACTTTC
Organism: Prostheceraeus crozeri; assembly: GCA_907163375.1. Lineage (NCBI taxonomy): Eukaryota > Metazoa > Platyhelminthes > Polycladida > Euryleptidae > Prostheceraeus > Prostheceraeus crozeri. Next base: position 447,810 of record CAJQUW010004756.1, on the reverse strand, counting down.
ACATGTCGCCTATTCTCATTGATGTCATTACTAAAAGTAAAAAAGTAAGTAATGATGAGGCATTTTCGCAGAACTATGGACTTCTCCGAAGAATCATATGATGGATCAATATTTCCTGAGCAGTGCTTCTACTGATCCTAATTGATATGACGGAATAGTGCCGATTAATTTGCTTTGAAGTAGTTCATCTTGAAGTAGTCTCTTGTCTGCTGAACAGAAAGGCATGCAGCGGTAATAGAATATGCAGAGGACTATTTATCATTTCTTTTGTCATTTATTCACTGATTATATTATTTGATGCAGTTACTGCAGTTCGCTATGAGGATTCATCCACTCTTTCTCATCAATTTGTCTATGAAATGATGGGCAGATCAGAATTCATGTAAAAATTAGTCACCCTTTTTAAGTCCACTGAAATTTGTGGCAACACAAGTTGATTTCAATTGCCAAATTTTGTTTTGTGCCAATTTGTGTTTGAATGTGTCAAATTAGACTACCGCTAATTCACAATTTCGAAGTTTCTTGGAATTAATAGCTGACGTCTTGAACGCACCATGAAGTCTACCAGAGATGACCCACTTGAATGTTGATTATCTATGAAATTATTCCGATGATTCTGTATACTGCACTGCAGAGATGGCTCGCTAAGGCTTGTCGCAAGTCACAAATATAGACAGCAAAATTTGTAATGTACAAGCACTCCATACCTCATCAACTAGCACAGCCAATCTTCACACGCCACGTAACCACGCCTGAATGCAATGCTACCTAGATCTGTCCTGCATGCATCAAGCGCTCAAGAGTGCAATTTATTTTGATGCTACGTTTCCAGAATTTCTTGTTTCGACAACAAGTACGGGTAATCAAAAACAAGCATACGCATCACGTCCAGATAGTCAGCCTGGTGGGCTGGTTACAAACAACAAGCAAAGTCAATAAAAAATTGATAAAGTACAATCATAGCCATGACGCAATCAGAGTTACAGCTATGCTTGTACCTAATTAATTTTCAACTTGCAGCCCTCGTCGTGGTACAGCAGCGTCCACTGCTGAGCCACCCAGCGAATAGTGTACAATTCCGTAGCCTGCAAGTCTGACAATCCTGAACTCTAATGACCGGAGATAGTCTAGCAAGTATTAAGTCAAATAAGAAAACGAACCTTTGTTTCAGAAGCAGCATCCATGCAACTAAAAAGCTACTGCAGTAGTCGTGAACGGTGCCTCTCCGTTGGCATTGTCATTGCATTGCTCGAGGTAGTCACATGTGACATGGAATTTGTCAGGTTAATCTCTTCATGAACAAGTGATGAAATGGATTGTGTGGAAGTAGCCCTCAACGCATCATCAATCCTGATTCCGTCTTCACCAATAGACACCGAGTTAAAGAATTTCATCTAATAAAAGCCGCGACGTTTATTTGCAATTGCTTCCATTTAAGTGGCGCTTAACAGAAGACAGCGTTTGTTGAGACAATTGTAATAGCCTAGATAGTGTAACAAGAAATAATTAGGTACGCGCTGTATAAACCTTTGAGTATATTGTACTTACAACCATTATCTGTACATAAGCCGTATACCTTAGGACCCGGAATCAAAAAGTATGGAATTTAGATTCGAATCCAAAACATCTAAGCAACAGCTGATATTCAAAAATTAATGATTAATTTGTACAGTTAAACAATGAGATCATATGTTGTTAAATGAAGAAAGTTTGTGAGCAAGAAAGTTAATTAATGAAGTCACAACATTTTCCCCCGTTGGAGAACACTGTTACATCAGCTACAAACGCTAAAACGTATCATGAAATTTGATGTGATCAGGAATGTCGATCAAGTATGAAAAATATTTATAAAATTCAGAAAACACTGCAAATGTCAGTCGAAGAGGTACCTCAGTTAATTGCATAATCTTGCAAGTATGATGGACGGCATCTATTACGTCTCGAGCATCTCTGAGCTGGAGCAGGTGATGATGGAGTGTCGAGGGTCGAAGGGTGCTGTATTTCCGAGGGCGAACCTGAGGCAGGAATAGGAGAATTGAATGAAGCTGTCAGTCTCTCTTTCGTCACTAATTGGAACTTTGTGCAGTATGTTTCTGGCATTTATACAGAAACCATCGTCAAGGCGGAAAGAATCTTTGTGACTATTTTATCACCAACATGAAAGCGTTCTTTTGTGGTTGGTCTTCGCCGATCATTCGCATATGATGCTGCGGCTCTGCTGCGCTCTTCCATACGCTGGCCCACATTTGTCGACACTTCGTCTTTGATAGAAATCATTGATAAGCTGTTTTTCAGCTTGAATGTGGAAATCAATTCACTTGGTGCAATTCCTGTTGTGGAATGTGTAGTTGTATTGTAGTTGACAACATGCGTATCCAAAATTTCTTGTAAATGTGAACCACTTACGTGTGACGCCTCAATAAGTTTGGACGTGTTTTTGTTGAAGCGTTCCACAACAACATTACTTAGAGGGTTGTAAATCGATGACCGTCGGTGTATTAATCTCATCCTCGTCACCAAGTGTAATATCCTAGATATTGTAATAAGAAATAATTAGGTACGTGCTGTATAGACCTTTAAGTACATTGTACTTACAACCATCATCTGTACATAAGCCGTATACCTTAGGATCCGGAATCAAAAGGTATGGAATTTAGATTCGAATCCAAAAACATCTAAGCAACAGCTGATATTCAAAAATTATTGATTAATTTATACATTTAAGCAACGAGATCATATGTTATCAAATGAAGAAAGTTTGTGAGCAAGAAAGTTAATAAGTGAAGTCACAACAACAATGTGGTCGACTAATGTGAGTGGCACACGCGATGTTCACAAGCAGTGCGGATTGGTGAATGGATGCGGCTGCTTGCGAGCTAATTCTACAATCTACTAATCCTACAAATTCTATGGAGAGTTGGGACTGTCTGAAGGTGACAAAACTGGCACACTCCCAATGAATGTATTTGGTCGGTTGATGTGAGTGGCACGTGCGATTTTCACAAGTGGTGAAGATGGGTGAACGGGTGCCGCTGAAGAGGCCCAAGCTGTCCCACTCCTTTGATTTGTTTTTTGACCAATTTCTAATCGGAATTATGAAACTTTTGCATGTTACTTGTGCAGCTAACATCATATTCGCACCACCTAGAAGTTATTTGATCGAATTTCTCAGCATTATAGTGAAATTCGGTGAAATAATAGATAACACATTCTTGGGACTTGTCACTTTATTCGTCCATGCGGATGATACCTCTAAAATACATGTATGTGGTGCAGGATGCTTTTGGTAATTAGGTGCAGTTGACTTCTCATCCATGCGACCTCCACTTTTTAATCGACGATTTCTAGCAATTTCAAAGCATTGCTTTGAAAAACAGGTGACGGCACAAGCTGGCACACTCTCGAATCATGTGTTAGTGCTGTTTATGAGAGTGGCGTACTCGATTTCCAATGTGGCACGGATATTGTAGCGGGAAATACGAAAATATTTTCACACGTGTGATGAACGCAGCTGGTTGAAACTTCCGCGTTACCACAATCTGTCGAAATCAAGACAATAATTTGTCACTGTCTCAGAAGTGTTATCTATATTTGAAGCAAAGCAGCGGTTTCGTTAAGTCAGTGAAGATTCATGGACAATGGACAATATTATGTAAGTTAAGATCAAATACATCGAAAAAATAAGCAAATACAATACTTTCTGTATATGTAATTTGAAATGAATCTCAATCATCTTTATCATCATTCCAACATTTTTTTTAAAATCTGACGTTCTGGGTGCATTACAAAATAACATTTTTTACTCTCCACTTTACCTTTTGTAACAGAAATCTTCATTTATTTTCAGTTGTTTTTTACAATGGAGTACCAGCGAGCGTAACATCACAGCGAGTGAACCAACTGATATGGTGTTCGTAAATGAAATATCTGTTCAATCTGACAATCAACCTCCAACAGAGTCGACAGTAAGATGCAACCGTGGGGTTGCTGGAAGGACTTCTTCGTGTGCGTCGTAAATTCGCCAATATGACCTCAAGAAACACTCACTCTAAAACTTTTGATTGTACCATAAATTATATTACTTTTCCAGTTTACTGTGAATTAATTATATTGAACATCTAATACAGTGCATCTTCGATTATCTGAAAATCGATTATTCCTGAAAAATTTCTGGACAGCTTTAAAAATTAATTCAGAATCCTCACAGTTGATTATATAGTCAGAGACTGATTGTAAAATTTAATCTGTGTATTTCTGTCTGTATCAGAATTTCTGAATATTTGTTTTCTGTTTATAATTGTGCAATATTATGGTATTTATCATATAAACTTTTGTATTATGTATATTATTATTCATATTATCATATATATGTAATATATATATAATTGTCTAATTACAATATTTGTGACTTATAATTTCATCTGTTGTTACTGTTGGTAGGCCTTATTCACTCAGCAATTCTTAAGTGAATTTTGGAAAATTATTTTCATCAGTAAATGGCAATTATTCAAAATGCATTGCGCTATTCAAATCATCATGTATAACAACAACTTGCTAAATGTGTTAAAGGCACGGTAGATTTGAAATCGATTGTCACATCAAAAATTCTTCAGAAAAAGTTCTTCAAAAATGCGAATCTTAAAAATTTCATCGAGCTATTTTCGAGAAAATTAAAATTTCGAACCTCGTAAGTAGTACGAAAAAATAGTTTCGTATATTTCAAATAAATGATTCTCCATGCAAACTGCTAGCATTTCCAGGTACTCTGACGCATATTAATTCGTAGAGTAACGTAATTGTGATTATCTATCGAGTTATTTTAGAATAATTTTAATTTTAAGCTTTATAAGTAATATCAACAAGCATTGATTTTCAAATTTTAGAATGAAATTCTCCTCTGCTCAAGAGCATTCATTTTCCCGCATTGTCTTGCATGGTCAGTCGTAAAGAGTTTCGATAGTACATGCATTTTCTTTTTTTGCTTCATTTATGTTAAAGAACTCGATTCGATATTTTTCTCTCAAAAAACTAAGAAAAATACAGGTTGTCTCGAAGCGAAGGAAAAAGTTTTTTATAAAAAGCTAGCACGTATAATTGAGTTATTTCGAAGACAAATACATTTTTCGAATATTCAGAACATGAGGTTTTATATGATAGGCGATTTATTATTTTACAAAGCAAAAATGGCTTAATTTGGAGGACATTTTTTTTATAAGTAAGTTCTAATTCACAAGATGACCTCAAAAATTTGAATTACTTTTAAAAAAAGTGAATTTTTAGTCACATGGTGTCCTAAAAATCCCCTCCACTAATTTGTAGTATAAAGTCCACACAATGACGTTAACGTTTTTTATTCTTCCTTTTGTCGATAACGTTTGAAAGGTTATATTCAAGCATTATTTTTGATTGAGGCGGTTTTTGATTTCTGGCCCCTTCGATGTTGCGTTGTCGTTCTTCCTTGCAGCCAAATAGGCCTACAGCTGTGACGTAGCTTCTGCACATGCCTCTGATCTCTCTCGATCAACAAATGACGTTACTCATGAATTCTTGTGGTCAGCTTCCATCACTCGCAACGAAAGGTTTCTATCGTTCCGTGTTCCAAGAAATTGTCTTTACTATAGATCTCAATACGAAAATTAATCTTATTCGCTGTTACCATGCCAACGGAAATTTGCCGATAAACGCGATCAGACAATTGAAGTAAGAAAGGAATTTGATCAGGGATCTTTGCACTTATTCTGCGGTTTCAAAGTTGATTTCGAAGTTCGAAGAAACTGGAAGTGTTTTGAATCAGCGTCATGGGAGGTCGTCTTTAGGGGAAGACCGTCAGGAGACTGTCAAAGGCAAACATCGTGGTATTGAGGGTACGACGTCTGTCAGAAGACTATCAAATAAGACCGGTATTCCAGCAGCATCCGTTCATCAAATTTTTTAAGCACATGACCATTTGTGACCTTATATGGACTTCAGTCGCTTCATGACTTACAACCAGTGATTTTGATTAACGAGTTGACTTTGGACAGTGGTCTTTGAGAAACCAGGATCTGCTAACTAACGTCTTCTGGAGTGATGAAGCTTAATTGGTTCCATCTCGATGGAGCCATAAGCCGATATCATCACCGGATCTGGTATGAGGAGAAACCTAAAGAATTTCCAACTAAGCCCTTTCATCCAGAAAAGTTCTGAGTGTGGATCGGATTCAATGCTTCATTCATCGAGCCTTTTTTCTTTTACCAAACTGTGAATTTGACGAATTACCTCGAAATGTTGCAGAACCACGTTCGTCCCGATTTGGGTAGAAGATGGTGCTGCGCCTCTGAAGTCCGGTGATACTTGGAGGCGACAATTGGTGCTGACCACGTCATCTCCAGAGGGTGCAAACAGAATTGGCCATCACGGTCACCGGAGTGGATTACTGGTTTTGGGGGACCTAGAAGGATAGAGTTGTTCACTTTCAAAGCCCGAGAAGCCTGGAACATGTGCGACATCGCATTCAAAAAAGAATGCTCACGGAAAACCGTTGAACGATTGAGAAACGCCATTGCTTCTTTTCACGAAGTGTGGATTTCATGTTTTAAGCCGGTGGAAGGCATTTTGAGGATATTTTGTGACTTAAAAACTCTTTTTTAGAGGTGTTCTTACTGTACATGCAGACTAATCGAATTAGTTCCAGTATTAAAAGTACCCACTACACAATTGTCAGTAATTATGAATAGGCTATGAGTTCCAGAAACCAAATTCAGCTGAATTAGGTAAGCACATGATGAGGATAAGTAATCTATTACTTTTTGTGCTGAACGAAAACAGATTCATGACTCCATGTGCGAATAGTCATAGCCTAGTCGTGTCGACTTCACTTATTCTATTTAAATTTGAAATATACGTGTATAATTTCGACATAAAGTAATATGGTAGAATTGTGCACCTCCCTCATGCAAGATCTTTAGACTAGACTTTCAGTTTGTGCTGCTTTTTCCCAAAAGTGGCTGAGTCATTTTAATCATTTTTATGTGAAAAATTTGCAGCGCATTGATCTCTACATTAACCAATCTCCGCGTGGCTGTTGTGCAGTAGCCGAAAACGTCCAGCTAATAGCAATCAATAGATCAGCAGATATCAATAAAAGTATGACTTGACATTCTTGTTAGGGTTTTTGGTCGGGGAAAATATTCGAACAAGAGCTTAAGATTCTTATTTTATTCGACGAATATTTTTCCCTCCTCCCTCATTTAGCCAACAAAACAGATCGATTATGAACGAAAAATGCTCTTGAAAGCTATGTATCATTTCAAAGTGCAATATATGCATAAAAATGTCACAATAAGATAGAGCCCAACTGCGACAGTAAAAATATTTTCAAATTTCATTTCTTTTCATCCCGAATGATCTAAGTGAGATTTATATGAGATCACTTAGTTTTGACCTGATGACCACTCCTACACCTAAGCAAGCCTCATTCATAAAACCGATTTATCAAAGTGGTAACTGCAACATTCAGCGCCGGTAAAGAAAACAGCGTCAGACTACTACAACCATGTCAGCCGTGTGAATTGTTGGACTTCACATTGTTGATAATTGGGTAAAATCTTTTTCTATTTCAAAATCATTTCAGGGGAAAGGATTTCAGTTCAATGCTTTCATCATGGAAAAGTGCACTCCTTCTTTATATAAATTAACCAAAAGTCGAAGTTAAAAACAAAAATTACAGGTGCCGAATGTTTCGGGAATTCTCCCCCTCGTCAGCGGCGTAAAGTCAATCGGCAAAGTCTTCTGTAAGTTGCCCAGAGTCACATTTATATCAACAGGATATCAATGTCAGGATTTCATGGATTTCAATGTCAGTTTGTTGCTGACTGGTTCACATAACCTGAAAAAAGTGTTACTGCTATTATGTGATCTGAGCGTATCTTTGTAATTTTCCTGCTGATGAATAAAACCTATTGTTTGTCATTTGCTGTTTTTGATGGCTCACATAAGAGTCGACATAATTAGATAGAAAAGTCGAATAATATTCGATCATAGATATTTTTATTCGTTATTTTGAATAAAAATAAATCCCTATTTTTTGGACTCTCATTCTTGCACATTTGAATCGTGACGGTATTTATAGTGAGTCCGAGGGAAAGCAACCGTTTGTTAAATGTGTCAGTAAACCTACCATCGGCCGGTATACAATTTCCCATAACAGAACAGACCGGTGAAATATATTACGGTTGGTTGCTTCACTGCAGTATTGGGAATTAATGTGTACAATTGGAACAACAAATACTTCGCATTCACATTGGATTAAATTGATTTAAATAATTATTGAATATTTATTAATATATTAAATTGTTATTATATTACAAATTATATCATTTTTATAGGGGAGGCGGGACTAACATGGGGAGCGGACTAGTATGGGTAGACCTAATTTGAGTTCTTCGGACTCTAACTCAGTACCCAATGTTCGAATGAACTTCAAATTCGATAGAGAGCTAGTCATGGTCATCCGCATGTGGCAGTGCATTATAGCTCATTTAAGGGAGACACTCGCGCGCACGCACTAAGAAGTGATAAAATGCATAAATTTGATCGCTGAAGTAATGACAATGAAATCAGACTTTTTTGGCTAAGCCTCTCATTCTGTGAAGATTGATTTTTCGACGCAAAAGATGACTGTCCTGTCATCGTAATTACATGCAGATTAACGATCAAACTTCAATTTAGGTCCACGATTGATAGTTCCGTGAAATGTAAGTCTAAAAAAGTGCCCATATAGGCCCACTCCTAAGTTGTCACTGAGGTAAAATAGGCAATGTACTTTTATCATCACTGTTATTGCTTCTGGCAAGCCTGTTTTCCAGATAAATGCCCTGTATCTATGAGAGCTTTGCGGAAACACATAAATGGAACTATAAATCAATGAAAAAAGTTTTGAGAAATTTGATGGATATAGAGAATGGATTCAGAAAAAGCGCCAAAACATGCGATTTGTCAGAAATAGATAGACCTATTGTTATCAAATTTAGTTTAGAAAGTGAGACAGCAAACTAAATGACAGATATTTGTTTTAAGCTCTCGCCATGAACACACTTGGATCCGAGATTGGCATCAATTTAGTTCGCCCTTACAGCGCTCGAAGCGTGTCAGTTGGCTATTGAATCTTGCTTCCTATCTGCTAGCAATTGATTATTATACGGTATTTAGCTTCAAGAATGAATGTATCATGTGTTGTTTACAAGCTTGTAGGCCTATATGCATGCTATCGGTGGCGATTGATATTAATCACTGATGATTGACTTTTGCATCAAATATCCTTGCAGAATTGAAATTATGAGTGATGTGGCATGAATCAGAAGGTGCTTCAATGCAACGTTTGTTATTTTAATAAATGCAAAATTGACAAAAATGACGATTCATGACTTTTCAGGTTATGTAAATGAAACCTTGTCGGCTACAATCAATGCAGCCGATACGGTCATAATCCATTTCAGTTTCTCGTCTTGATCAACCAATAACGAAACGATAAAACCGCTGGAAAACATCATAATAAGTCAAAATATACAAAACCCATACACTAGCTCCAAGTCAGTTACCCATTTTACCCAGCGGTATGGCACTAAATGGTTATTTTGACACTTTTTACAAAATCGGTTCTAATTTTCGGTGCTTCTATTCTTTCCCCTCCCACATTTCTGTTGTTGACACCCGGAAGTGTTGCATCGTCAACGATCTTCTCTTGCTCCTACTTGTTCTCACTAACGTGGCATAGTGTTGAGCATGTAAAACTCCTCTTATCTGATCTGTAGAACATTTGCGACCTTATAATTAGACAACTGCTTGTCATTTGTCTGTAGACAGCAAACACACGAAGTTCATGATCACAGCTGTACCTTGTATTCTAACTGAGTATCTAAGGGTCCAATCCTTCATCCAGGGTTCAAGTAAGACTTCTCAGTCGTGCTGTAGTGTCACTCAGTGACAGATAAAGTATATTCTCAACACAATGTAACTAATTTCGGTGAAATTTGATGATTTTAGAAAACTTGAAAAATGTGGGGGGAAAGAATAGAAGTACCTAATTTTCTTCTAATGAATCCTAGAACCTCCATCTTTTTTCGTGAGTTTGGCTGATGCGCTCTTCTTGCCTTGTGAGTTGTTCCGGGACGAAAAGGATTACTTTAGCAAAAAAAATAAGTCTGAAAAACCCTTAGGATCGGTTGCACGAGTATGGCTTAATTCGATACCGTATTGCGTAGTTGATGTAATCCTGGTTTAGTTGATTCGGGATCAAGGTTGATCTACTCTTTTGATTGATTTTCCCTATGGATTGAGTTTCCGTTGTTGATGTCTTAGATCAGTTAATCCGCCGATGTATTTGAAGATGTTCCCCAACGTAGCATCAGATGACGTTGAGTGACGTCAAACCAATCGCAAGTAAGTATGACAATGGAAATCAGAGTATCCTAACTTTTTTTATCATATCCATGGACGCGCAAATAACATCTTCACGCGATGGCGTCAGCAGAGAAAAGATGGAAGAATTACTCTGCGCATGAAAGGAATTTTTTATTGGCATCATGTCTAAATATCCCATTAGTGAAGATAAACGGAATAGTAACCATATATTGAAAAAAGACACATGGAAAAATATTCTTGATGAATACAACAGTAATGAGAGCATCGTTAGACGACAGTTAGATAATTGAAAACTTCTGTGGAAAAATCTGAAGATGAAAGCCAAAAAAGATCATGCTACTCACAAGAAAGAGTTAATGAAAACCGGAGGTGGTGGACCTGGTGAATCAATCGACTCTGTTTCGGATCGAATAATCGAATACAGTCCAATGCACCCACCACTCCAGGGAAGCCAGCTAAATCAAAAAATTCCCTCATCAAAACTCCCTCCTACCTCTAGATATTTCCTCGTCACTAGGAAGCCTGATATACTCCCAGAATCTACACTCCTAAATATATACTACTAGCAGCAATAGCACCAGCAATAGTATACACAAGGCGAGAAACTGTTGACTTGTCCATATCAAAATGGTCTCCGATAGTCATTAGAAAACTTCCCGTTCCCAAAAAACGAAATACAAGGATTTGAATTCTTGGAGGAACGGCTCCCGTTCTGCATGATGCCTCTAGGTGTGCGCATAATTAAAAATCTTGAATTAGTTGTAATACTCCTTTCGAAAGCAAAATCCCTTACAAAACTCTTCGTCGTTGAAAAATGTAAATGGATTCAATCGATCACGAACACCGCGTCTCGGCAATGTATACTCATTTGTGTTACGAATTCTATATCGGCGTACATCGTCTACGCAAAAGGTAAGGATCAGATTGTAGAATTAATACAATTTAAACCTGCTGACAGCTATAAGATTAACTTTAGTACCAGACTTGGCGGCATTTGGTTCGGTGCGTAATTTAATCTGCTCCCTTGTAACGCAGTTAAATTTTATACCAGACATTCGGCATCAAAATCTTAAAATTTATGTCGGATTAAAGATAAAACTGCCTCGTGCAACCTGCCCTTAGGGTACCGATATTAGTCCCGCTTCCCCTATTATAATGATTATTATTATATTATGTGATTTATTATAAATTAATATTATATCAATATATTAAACGATGTATGATATATATTAATATTAATAAATTAAATAATATGTGAGAATTCAGTTCTAGTACTACGTACAGTTGTCTTCCATGTTGTGAAAACGCATATTTCATCTTCTGTTTACAAGGTAATTAGCGTCAGTGATCTCAATTTTCAAAGTATATCAAAACGCAAAGATTTAATTGCGGATTCACTGAAGCAAAAGCTTTCAAAACTTTCTTGCTGTAACGAAAGTATATCATATCGACGCTTAATATATCTTCGAAATGCTAAAAGTGACATTTAAAGAGGCATGTAAAACAGCCTAGCCAAATCTTCGTTCATAGTGAGTGTCGTTATGCAATCTCTTTATTATCCAAAATAGATGAGCTTGGATGAATGGATATAAAGATCAACGGAAGATACAGTAATTCATTGGTACTGACAGTTTTTACATGAATTACGAAACATAGGCCCTACATCCCTATTAGTAGACAGCATGGACCTACGTAGCCTATCCACATCAGCCAGTTCTTCTTCGATCGAAAAAGATCAAAAAAGGTACATGTAGATTCTTTAAATTATAAACCTCAAGATCCATGAATAAAATGCATCTTATGCACTTGATGGAAAACAAGAATTTTGGAGAATTGGGGGGGGAGAGACTTTCGGAACAGCTTTGATAATCTATGGAATAATTCTGTCAATTGTCACTTTTTCAATGACCTAGAGTTTCAATTGCGATTTTTAGCCATACATAGAGTGGGGATTAGAGTGTCGACTCAAAAAGCGTCTGTATACATTGAAAATTTTTGTATATGAAAAGATTCAGATTTTTGAGGATTGCGTTCCAGTGGTCCAAAAAATTTTTGAACAGTTTTGGAAAAAGTCAGAATTTTTCAAATTTCTATAGTACCGAGATGACGCCCCTTTATAAGTAGCATGTAACAAGTTGGATATCAAAAGGAATGAATATTTGCTAAAAAGCATTCCAACTAAGCGGAAATTAAGCTAATTTGCAATGGAATTTTACGAGCCGCATTATAATGGAAGTCTTCATGAAAAAGGCCAGATCTGATTTTGCTTTCTTGGCTGAAAATTTCAAGTTTTTAATTCAATTTTCACCGGTATGATTCTATGATTCACTAAATTCATGTTTCATTTCTTGAATCTGAATAGTGATGTGGACCCATTTACATCTTTCAAAAGTTAATTGAAATAATTGTCTTTGATTATGTGATTTTGCTCTGCCAGTAGCAGGTTGCCGGTGATATGATCACGCTTAAGAAAATACTCATGAGGAAAATACTATTGCATGAAAGCAATAGGAACCTGTCGAATTGCTAGTTTAACAAACATTACCTCTCTAAGGCTGTCATGACACTGAGAATCTGTAAAATACCATCATTCCTTCTGCATTACTATCATGATAATTCAATTCCGTGGGAATTTCTTCAAAATTGCAAAAATATGCATATCTCACATTTGGTAACAATACCCAATTGTATTCACTTCGAGTTCATTTAACACAATCGAAAGTGCATGCACATTGTTGGGGATTTGATAAATACGGAGCTGACACTCCATCTTATGTTTTCAGCTAAATTTGATAGAAAATTTTGAAGTGAAATGAATCATTAGAGTAGCAACCGACTATCTAATCAGAGCAAGAGAATGTTAAAAACACATTTTGATGATTATTTCGGAAACAGGCACAAGAACAAGAAATAATATTCTATTTTCTTTCATGAGCGCCTCGTTGCTTATTAGTTCGCATTCAAACAGCCGTGGCGCTCATTATAGAATATGCGGTATTTAGAAAATGGGAATCGGAGAGATCAAAATGGATGCAGAGATCACAAGAACAAGCTTTTACTAGGCTGTGTATGTTTATTCCCAAAAATAATGAGAATCGAGAAGGACAAAAGTAGATTAGACACATAGATGCAGTTAATAATAGTATTAAATATGCACATGTTTCACAATCATGTCGGCCTACTCGTAGAATTTGCAATTCAACATGCCCATGATGGGATAAACGAGTTTAGACGTCTAGAAGTTGAGGAATAGGGCATGCGAAAGTGGTTGCTTCTTGGTCGCTCCGCACCATATGATGTAAAGGATGAGGTTCACTTGCACATTTAAATAATAATTTGAGTGCTAAATTCTGTTGACTCGAAGCAAAGTCTTTTATAGCTGTACATGGCAGGGTATTTTTCTACATACTAGCTAGGTAGCCAAGTAGCTACCTTGCCCCTCAAAGTGGTTCCGTTACCCTGTAGGAAATTAAAAACTAGATAGCCACACTTTAATGCGTATTATTGAATTAAAGTTACCGATTTCTAGAGAAATATAGCATTTAAAAATTTGACTTGTTAAATAGCCGTCAATTCATAATCACACTTGAATCTTAGACGGCAGCATTTATATATCACCCACACTTTCATGGAGAAAATGTTCGAGAATGGAAAGATTAGAAGCAAAACTTTGCTATTTGGCAAGAATGTCTTCTTCCAGCAACATAACTGCACTCATTCATGATATTTTTCGTATCTTTATGCTATTTTAAAAGGAGCTGAGGAGATCAGATCTCAGATGTATTGGTCATGCGCGATGCTGCGCTTCGAAAATTGTCTGATATGAGAGACAATGCAGCTTCTGGTGGACAAGACGAAAATTGAAAAATGTAAAGCAAAGGATCCTGCAGAAGCTGAAACATTTCCCAACAAAAGTTTGAATTAATCTCCTCAGAATGGAGAGCGATGGCAAAATTGCCATGAACGGCGTTGGCACGGTCGCTTTTGATCACATACTTGAGATGGCGAACGTCATGACTGAAAGAACGTCGTTTGCAGAAAACTATCATTACTGACTTACAAAGGTAGACTTTGTAAGGAAGTTTTTCTTTTTTGGTTTGGTGCTAACATAAGGTGAAGCACATAGGCCATGCATGATACGCCGAACAACAAAATGCAAAACATGACATGACTTCCTCCAGGACAGTCCAAACAGGACTTGTCAAGCACAAGATTACGAATCGCAAAGCTATACTTCTGGTATATTAACAGCGAACAAGAAGGTCTCCATCGAGTCTGCTGATCCTGGGACGTCAATTCGAACTTTAGAGTAAGTGAGTGAGCAAACGAGGTTTTCAGGCGTTCCCTGGTCAACGAGTGAACTCAGCGACCGGGATATTTCAGTTTCCATCACTGAACTGAAATAAAAAAGCAAGCCTTGTTCCTACAAATATATTTTCCCTAAACAAATTATCAAATTAGTACGAAAGGATATGAAATGAAATTTCATAATTAAAGAAGCTAACGTAGGAAACCCGGTCGCATAAATGCTTAAATTTGCCAGTTTACTTACAACCAAATGAATGTGGTAGTTGATGATATAAAATGGCAAGCATGTAAGATAAAGAAGAATATGCGAGCATACTTGTTAGCATGTACAGTGTACACTCTTACTATACAATTTTAACATTTTAACATTTTATTGCTGCCTTGCCTTGAGAACGGGTCTAGACCCGAAACGTCGGCTGCGTATATATTTTTTATTCGTAATTATTTAGTAGCATTAAAATTACTCGGGTGAGAAAACTGATATTTTTTGCATTATTGATTCATTATGGTCCTCCCGCCTTCAGCCATCTCTTATGAAGACACTAAACATGAATTTGTTGTTTCGAAACAAACGGCTTTAGGGATCGGATAGCAAACAAATGTCGATTTCCAGTTCAGAAAACATTCGAAAAATGCTCACTCCAACTCAGTCTATTTGTACAGGTGATGCCAAGAATAACGAAAGTCTCAACCAGCTCAATTTTATCATCGAGACACAGAGGGTCGGCAAACTTTTGACTTTTGATAACCATTTGTCAGCTCTAGTTACGATTTAAAATCAAATTATTCTCACATATTCTGTCTTCAATGAGTGATATATAATGTGGATTTGCGTTAATCGCGCCCGTGAAACTTTCTGCAGGAGTTAAGTCGTCAGCAGATTTAATCAAAGTAGCAAAGTCGCGGTCAATGTCTAGAGATGAGATGAACATGCTGAAAAGATGGGGCCCATAACAGACCCCTGAAGCACTCCTGATGTTCCAAGAATGGGACTAGCGTGAAAGCCATTAATTGAAACACTCTGACAACGATCAAGCAAGTGGGATGTGAGTCACTGCAAAAACCCATGACTAAAGTGACGCTGATTAATTAAGCACAACGCAAAGCAAAAAATACGCTCGCACAAAGTATATAATACAATTATAGAAAGTTATACCTACTGCTACCGATGCAGTGTGAGTCATTGCTCTAAACACTATTTAAAACACATTGAAAAGATCAAGCGATTATTATTGTAACTTATGAATAATGTACATGCAACTTTTCCAATGGTATAGGCCTCCGAAATATCATACAACCATCATGAAGGTTTGTTACCATAGACAGTCGACAGGAGCGCCGGAGGCCGGCCCGTCTTGCAAAGTGATCTTTAACTGAAACTAATTTTCGACCACAACTTTTGGAAGTTTTTCTTTAACTTCACATTTTTACTGCAAAGGGATCTCCCACCAAACAGGGACATCTATGATTAACATAAAACATAGAGTAGGGATATATAGGTAGAGTGTCGACTCAAAAAGTATCTGTATACAGTGAACATTTTTATATCAAAAGATTCAGTTTCTTTGAGGAGATTACGTTCCCGTGGTCCAAAAAATTATTTGAGCACTTTTGGAAAAAGTCAGAATTTGCCAATTTATATACTAGCGAGATGTCTCTCCTATATATGTAGTATGAAACAAATTGGATATCAAAAGGAATGAATATTTGATAATAAGCATTCCAACTAAGCGGAAATTAAGCTAATTTACAAGGGAATTTCATGAACCGCATTATAATGGAAGTCTTCATGAAAAACCTGAGATCTCATTGTGCATCTTGGCTGAAAATTTCAAGTTTTTAATTCAATTTTCATCGGCATGATTTTATGATTCACTAAATTCATGTTTCATTTCTTGAATCTGAATAGTGATGTGGACCCATTTACATCTTTCAAAAGTTAATTGAAATAATTGTCTTTGATTATGTGATTTTGCTCTGCCAGTAGCAGGTTGCCGGTGATATATTCTCACTTAAGAAGATTCTCTTGAGGTCAGAATGAAAGCAATAGCAGTTCATGGAATTGCTAATTTAACAAACATGACAAACATGACACTGAGAATCTGTAAAATACCATCATTCCTTCTGCATTACTATCATGATCAGTCAATTCCGTATTAATTTCTGCAAAATTGCAAAAATATGCATATCTCACATTTGGTAATAATACCACGTGTATCCCCCTCGAGTTCATTTACACACTGGGGATTTAACAAATGCTGAGTTACCACTCTACCTAATATACTTACTCTATGATATAAGATATCTATGGGACGTTCAGCTCCCAGAGCATGTGCTGGACTGGAGGCCAGTGACTTTGGTAGACTTGATTAATGATAGTATTTTGTGCACATCTGGATAAAACCGTGGAACAAGTGGCAAACAGCTCATTTCATTACTGTAAAATACATCAGAATCCAGCTGAATTGATTGCCGCACATACTAATTAATACGCCCCGCACAGTCTTGCAGTGAAATTGTCGGAAGAATCTGTGCTGTGTACATGTACTAATAGAAGCATATGATCGATGGTCAATTTCAAATAAATTGTGACTTTCTATTTTCATTGATTTTCCCAATGTCTTATATAAAACCTCCTCCTGTATAATAATTTGGACCACTAATTTGGACCTGGTTTGCTTTTTATTCAAAATGATATTCGCATTTTATGAATCACTGGCATCATCATCACATTTTATTTGTTCGTCGGAGTTTTGATTATAGTTTGAATGCCTCAAAGGTGATGCTCTATAATCACCGGATGTCTAATAAGCGATAAAAATACATTGACATCGGTAACCACTCATTACGAGGAGGCGCACTTGGAAAGACAACACTGGTTGCACTATTCCACCAAAATCTTGATAAAGGATCTTCCAAAGGAATGGATATTCAAGCGATTATTGCTCAACTTATAACACTTTCATTTGTTACATCAATTAAATTATTAATAATTTTTGACGTTTCAATTAGTTTTTTGTTCGTTTCTGATTGCATCATCGTTAGATTTTCTTTAGATTTTAACCATGTCTCTTACTTGCATAACAATGAATAAGGCATGAACATATTGCTGAAATGACTGTAGTAGCATGTAAAATCATTACTGATCAGTTATCATTTAGTCCATGACTCCTTTCCTTCAGCAAAGGAAATAGATTATCAAAAATTTTCCATAAAGAATCCACAATTCTCCAAAAAAAACACTGCTGAATTGATTCTTGCAAACAAATCTATTTGCAATAAGCCTGCTAATTGCACAAAAAGACATGTATAGAATGTTCAGAAACCACGCCATTGTTCCTAGGTGCCGCAGGTGAACAATTTCAATTACTGGCAGTTGTTATTGCAGCTGTTATTGACCGTTGCTTATTCTTGTGGGAGTTTTGCAATTCTTTAGTCTCTCCTTCTTGACTGGGTCCAGAATCTTCTTTCAACAGATTCCCTGTATGAATGCGCGTATTAGAGTATTGGATAATTGTTTACAACTTGTTTCACGGTTTTATGCAGATAAGCACAAAATACTGTCATGAATCAAGTCTACCAGAGTCACTGGCTTCCAGTCCAGTACATGCTCTGGGAGTTGAACGTCCCTTAGATATCTTATATTAATCATATATATATGATTAAGGAGGTACATATATGTACCTCCATCAACTGTCAATTAATGTATCATACAGACAACCGTTTGAAAGATGATGGGAAAATATTCGCATATCATTTAAAAGATGTGCACGAGTTTTGCAGGTTTTGAATCCTGCTACAGCTTTCTTAGAAAAGTATCATAAGGACGAAGGAACGATAGAAATGGAACGGGTGTATATATTTGTGTGAAAGCGTTTCCGACACAGTTTAGAGCATGTGCTCAAAAAAAATTTCATCTGCTAGCTTAGTCACAGCAAATGTAGAGAAAAATCATTCTAAGTATACATTCTAATCAATCCAAAATTTTTCAAATATGCATCAATTCAACTCAAGCTTTAAATTTCTACATGAAATTGCGAATTTCTGCTGAATGCAAACTTCTAAAAATCACGGTTGTGTCATGAAACAACCGATGCAGTAGCCTACCTGACGTTGAGAAAAAATGTGCAAAAAAGTGACAAAACCTAGATAATTCAAGTTCATGATAAATCCTTTTAGATCACAAAATCTCAACTTCCGCGATCTCAAAATTTCAAAATCTCATAGAAAATACTGCGTACGCTGCCATTGCCCCATGCCTTCCAGGGACCAGTGTTCCACTCGAAAGATTTTTATCGGCATCCGGCAACATTTTAGCATTACAGAGGGAATTTTTTTACCTTCATGATGTTCTGATGCTTTTAGGATTTGCAGTTTTCATGATTTTGAAATTAATATCAATGTTTCATTTCCAAATTAGTCATTATAATTTTTTGCCATTTTTGTTGGTTATCTTTAATTTTTCTGCGTTAATCTGGTTTTAAAGATTCCATTTAAACTACTACAGAGGTGTGCTGGGTTGAAGTATGACAAGCGTCATTTGCAAGCATTGGAAAAATTACATTCAAAGATGCCTATGAGCAATATAAACCTATTGCTTGGCACTATTTGAAGTTTTACACTATTTAGTAAAATTCGCAACGAATTCTAGAAAATATGAACATATCACAAAAGATAAGAACATTTTTCAAGATTATGTAATATTGAATCACAAAATAATCTAGAACGTGAAGCAAATTATACTTCGGCTATACTTAAATAAGTGTTTCAGTGTAACTTTGTAAAATATGCACTGGCTATCATGCCCTGTGCACCGGTGGAAGCAGATGCGGCTAGCGCACACCCTAGTTTTCACACTAAGCTCTCTTGGATACAAAATAGATGTTGCACTCAAGTAGCACAGATGCTCTCGAACATCAATACATGGTTGACTTATTAAGTATGAAGTACTTTTGCAGGTAATCCTTCCGCAATGTATATTTAATGTCATGTATTGCATAGGATTTAGTATAAAGTAGGCCTAACACTATTTATTTAGGCTAATGGAACATGATGTAATAATTCCCACCATACTGAAATCTCATTTACTCTGGACCTATATCTCATGATTTTGAAAAAAATGTGGTCAGATTTTGATAAACTTGAATTTAATTTTCATTGTGCTAAATTTATTTATTTTACGATTGTTCTTGGACATTTTTTCAATTAAACATGTCTTGGCAAAAAAGAAAAAATCTTGCATCAAAAAAGTCGATGAAAGCTTGTTAACTATTATACGGCAATGTCATCCCATAAAGCTTCGGACGTGTAATCAGCTTGATCAATTCAAAAATAACCGCACTCAGTTGCATATGCAAGCTTGTAAAACTTATTTGGAAATTAATATCATTATAACATCAATGTTACTAAGGGAAAATAAAGCACATTTCTAATGCGTTGATTACGCTCTCATGTCATTGAAGCACGTATGCGGAGTCCTATCATTTTGATATGACTCCAACTCCGGGGGTTCATAGGACTCCCACTCCGACTCCGGGCGGCAAGTATGTATAGCCTAGGTTTTTGAAAAAAAACTAGTGGCCTACATCATAGATCATTATAGGTCTACCTGTCAGTGATCATTGTATCAATTATCAATCATTTTCGATGAAAGTTTATCAGATGTCTCTTCAAGTTTGATGCATGCGACTCGGTTCCTCCCATCTTGTTAATGTGTGTTTCACACGGTTTTTCTCCAGTCTCTACCAGGCAGGGAAATCCCCATCCTTCTCCAAAAAATATGAGTACGCTGTCGATTTCAATATGCGCTTTAGAGGAGTTATCACACACGATTAACGTGAGGGTAAGAGGTAATGTTCTCAAGTAAACCAGTTTTGCCTCTGATGTGACCTTTGGTGCGAAGGTGTGATCGAGGCTAGGAAGGCTTGTCTTCTCTACTAAATCACCGAGTGAAAAGACAATCATTTTTTCACTATCACAGTAATTCATTCCCGCAACTATTATAAGCTTTCTATGCACTGCTGTCTCTGTACCTTTGTTTGACGGAGAAAGTTGACATCAAGACAATGACAGCTATGCACGAGAATAAATAATTTGCTTGTATTATACTTCGGGTCTATTATACTCTTATAGGCCGGAGTCTGGAGTCCTATCATTTGATAGGACTCCGACTCCAGCAAAAATGATAGGACTCCGGGACTCCGACTCCGCATCCCTGCATTGAAGACAGCTGTTTAGCACTAAAAATGATTTCATCTTATATTGCTTGATTTATTAAAAGTGTATTGTATATAATTTGATCTGTTTGATGTCCAAATTGAAGTCTTTTGTTGACCGAAATTGAAGTCCAAATATTGAAATGCATTGGTGCATCGCGCGGATTGTTGGTAATGTGAGTGCATTTTCAAAGCTCGTTTATAAATGTTGCTGTAGGCCTCTAATTTGTTATCCGAAGAGCCAGTAGTAGTCTGCAAAAGCACAGATCTGCATAGTAGCAAATTATATTGCGAATCTTGGTGCAAGATTAAAGAGGCTGCTATCAAACATACTGCTATCATGAATCAGTCGAAGTAAGTTAACCCCATATTAACCCTGCTTACCTCAGGCTACTTCCTGTCGATGAAGTGACAGGGGGAGATGCCCCCTCAAAGATCCCTATTATGTAGTTAATAATTGTCATCCTCCACATGAAACAGCGCTACAGATTTTCACTATTTCGTATATGCTCTCTCCGATGGTGGTATTGGTTTTGCATTCCCTGGGATTGTTACTATACACGTAAATATAGTATCTTAAAATTCAAATCATCATTTTTATCACAAAAATTTGGTATTTGTTGCTCATATCATAATTGTGCCCTGATGATAACGACACTTAGTCGCTGAAGTATATTGGTTGATAAACAAGTGACTTCAAAAATAACAACAACTTCACTTACTTCAATTTCTCCCTTCACATTATGAATTCGAAGTAGGGCCATTTTGCTGTCTTTGATCATCATAACACGTCGGTAAATATGCAGGGTGTTCGCGATCTTCTTGCGGATTTTCACGTGTTGTTATTTTGACAAAGTATACTAATTTTTCAGGGTCTAGGGAGCATGAATAGTATTCCTCTGATTACTGTTATTTCAAAATTGAGAAGAGGTATTCCCCATGTCATCCATCACAGCGTATGCAGAGATCACAATGTTTGGCAAAGGACTGATAGGCAAGAGCAACACCAAATATGGTTTAAAAAAATGTTGGCCTTTGTTTTGATTCATTTTGAGTTTTTGACCTGGTGCTTTAGTGTTTCGCAGCTATAGCTAAATAATTTTGCAACAGGCCCTTAATTAAGGCAAAATACGACATTGACAAATTTCAGTTTCATAGAGGCCAGGGAATAGGCTTACCACGACGAATCTAACTTGAACCACGACCAATTTTGAACTGAATTCTCGCAAATTAACAGCGGTCCTCCCCCGGACAACTGAGTTCGATTTTGTCGCGGTTTCATAAATGGAAGTTGTTTGTTCAACAAGATGTCCTTGTTGAATTTGGCATTGACTGTTTATTCCATCATTTGAAAGAAAGCTGTTCACAAGACAACAAATTGACCCAGAAAAATATTGAAAGTCACTTCATAGGCTTCAGGCTTCTCATCAATCTAATGAGGGTTTGTCCAAGCATACAGGAAACAGTTGTGTCGATGGACATTCCCATTGAGACAGAATGTTGCCTCATAACTGAAACTGGTACTAAGATCCTGCACGTCAACCAATCAATTATTAAACGAAGAAATTGAAGTCGATTTCGTGCATCTTCAAGATTCAATTCGTGTAGAAATCCGTGCTTCAATGCTCGAAGATTGGAGTCCCTCTTCCTTTAGTTGGCTACTTTGCTTGCGGAGGATATATATATATATATATATATATATATATATATATATATATATATATATATAATGAAATTAAAATTGAAAACACGACTTTTACTTATAAGCTGAGTATGGTTATTAATATTTTTCTTGTTATATATATACAGTGGCGGAAAAAAGTCTGAATCCAGTAATCCAGTAAAATCCCAAAATGCTCCAATAAATGTAAAATCAAAAATTAATACGAGGAAAAGCCATACTTCCAATCGGTTTCACCCTCTTGAACGAGGGCTACTCATAGAATGATATATTTATAAAATTTAAAGACCAAAAGAAATCGAAACACATTAAAGCATAGATTCATCATAGAAATTAATCAGAATTAAGACTGGAACGAAACATAGAAATGAAAATCTGCTCCTGCCTTTCTCTGTCTATCTTAGTGGCAGAGGCACACAATTTATAAATAGGAGCCGCTGAAAACATAGGGTCTTGGTCTTTAGCACACGACGCAATATGCTGGCTGATCTTCAGCACTGTAGTTGGCATGAGCTATTTGCTGACGGTGAACAGTGAGTCGGTTGCGGAAGTAGTCGCCACTTTGACCGACGTATATCTTTTGAAAGATAATGATCTCATACATGTTACTAAGGCGGACAAAGGTGGTGCGACTGTTATCCTTGATTATGCATTCTATCGTCAAAGAATGTTAACAAAGCACCTAACCGACACGAGCACGTATGTCCCTGTTGAAAAATACAACACCTTGGTGAAAATAGAAAGTTTGATGGAAAACTTCAAGGATTGCGGCTTCACAAAAAATGAAAAAGAATATCTCATTCGATTTGACTGTGAAATGCCATATCTATACGGATTGCCAAAAATCCATAAGCATCAGGATTTCTTCAGTAAAATGCATGTAGATAATTATAACTGCATTACGACAAAACCACCCCAATCTCTTAAATTCAGACCAATAATTTCAAGCACTTTTGCCCCGATCATCTCAGCGAATTTGTTGATGATATTTTGAAGCCCTTGATTCCCCTCTTACCTAGCTACTTACTTACTTTGGCAGAGACACCTTTGATTTTTTTAGAGAATATCAAGAAGTTTAAATGTAATGGTCATGATACTCAAGATTTGATTCTGATCACTTATGACGTAACGTCATTATATACAAATATTCATATATCTCTGGGAATAGATTCTATTGGTTTCTGGCTATCTGAGAAAAGCGAGTTTATCGATAAAAGGTTTTCAAAAGACTTTATTCTGGCTGCGGTGCGATTAGTGTTAGAAAATAATTTCTTTTCATTTGAAGACCAAGTGTACTTACAGACATCTGGGACCGCCATGTGTACTAAGATGGCACCCACTTACACCATCCTCGTCATGGGATATTTAGAAACAAAATTATACGTAAAAGTCAAAGAATTGTTCAACAACGATGTCAACAATATCATACAAGAAAGGTGGACACGTTACATAGATGACTGTTTTTTTATTTGGAATAAGGATTTCGCAAAGATATTCAATGACATTTTAAGTAACCTCCACGAGAACATCAAATTCACATCGAATCAAAGTTCCAGCAGTTTCAGCTTTTTGGATGTATACAAGGAGAACGGAACTTTGGAAACCGACATATACCGAAAAGAGGCAGATACACAAAATTATATTAATTTTCATTCCAATCACCCAAGACACGTTATCAAGAATATTCCTCACGCCCTGACAAAGCGGATCATCAAAATTGTCTCATTGGAAATAAATCGTAGTAAACAATTGCGTGAATTAAAGAAACAACTTCTAAAATTGAAATATCCTCAAGGCGTAATTGACTATGGAATTTCTCGAGCATTAGGAGAAGAAACGTCCCCAGTTCGAAAAGAAAATAATACTACTAAGATAATTCCTTATGTGCGCACCTATAATAAAAATAATCCAGACATTTATAACAAAGTTATTGAGCCCATCAGTGCCAGCTTGAGCATAATGGAACCTTTTCAGAGATATAAATTCATTAGATCATGGAAACAACCTCCATCACTTTTTAATTTATTGAACAAGAACAATCGTCCAAGAATACACGGCATCACTAAGTGCGAGGAACCGAGATGCGGTTGCTACCCTATTTTGATAACGGGAAAGCATATCAATATAATGATCAACAAAAAATTAACAAATTTTGAAATCAAGAGAAACATGAATTGTCTATTAAAGAACATTATTTATATTCTATACGCTGTAACGGATGTAAGGCGATCTACGTCGGTCAAAGTGGCGACTACTTCCGCAACCGACTCACTGTTCACCGTCAGCAAATAGCTCATGCCAACTACAGTGCTGAAGATCAGCCAGCATATTGCGTCGTGTGCTAAAGACCAAGACCCTATGTTTTCAGCGGCTCCTATTTATAAATTGTGTGCCTCTTCCACTAAGATAGACAGAGAAAGGCAGGAGCAGATTTTCATTTCTATGTTTCGTTCCAGTCTTAATTCTGATTAATTTCTATGATGAATCTATGCTTTAATGTGTTTCGATTTCTTTTGGTCTTTAAATTTTATAAATATATCATTCTATGAGTAGCCCTCGTTCAAGAGGGTGAAACCGGTTGGAAGTATGGCTTTTCCTCGTATTAATTTTTTATTTTACTTTTATACATATATAAGTGCCAATGTTTTTTTTGACATTCTATCTACTTTTATTATTGCTTTTTTCATAGAACATTTTGAAAACCACTTACATTTCTAAAGCCATTGTTGTGTTGCGGAAATTTGCATTAGGGGTTTGCGATTACTGAAGACGAAATATTCTTGTTGCTGATATTGGCTTTGTACAAATGGAAATAATAAAAACCAGAACTCTTGCCCAGGGCATTTCAACGGTCATATTTTTCCTCGTTCGTTCGATCTTCCGTTCATTAGCCTTTCAGACCCGTTCGTTCGTTCACCGCCCAAATGTGCTATAACCCCGCTCCGTCTGTTCATGGCATAAACAACCGTTCAATCGTTCTTTTTAGTGCTTGAATAAACCTTGTGCCATGCATGTGATTTAAGTTGTGGAGCCAGGGTAAACCAGGTGTTCGGTTGTGAAAAACGCAAGTTATGCCAAATCACGATGCACTTCGCCTACCACCGGACTGATCATGCTTACCGGTGGCAAGCGAAATGCATCGTGATTTGGCATAACTTGTGTTTTTCACTACCGAACACCTGGTTTACCCTGGCTCCAAAACTTAAATCACGTTCTTTTTATGTCAAAACAATGTTCAATTTTGATGTACCCTATATAATGCTATCGAACCTTGTGTAGTGCTGTCGTTTCTAGCTAACATTGATTTTTTCAGAGAAACGTGGAAGCTGGCAATGCAGGAATTTCTCCCATCTGACATCGCGAAATACTCGCACTACAAGCTGCGATATCGGAAAATCCGCAGTCGGTATTGTCCCACAATGACAACGCGAAACATAAGTTGACGTCATAGGTTGCACGTCACACACGTCTTACGTATCAAACCCAATCAAACTAGAGATTATCAAAACCCATAGAGGAAGTCAAAATCCTTCTGTCGTGATGTTTAGCCTGTAACACGCTTTAGCAGCATCACGCTGCACGAAGCTGCTTTAGGTGATGATGTGTCGATGTTCACCCATTTGACACTTCGCCTACACAAAGCGTGGATCTTGCCAGCTAGCATAGGCCTATAGGTCTAGCCTTCAGAAATAGTGACGAAAGAATACGATGTGACTAAATTCGATTGTGACTAGATTCAAATGCATAATGTGCTTAGTCTACATACATTAGGCCCACGTCATGTATGCCGCCATGAATCCCTATCTGCATATCCACTGACTGCATGTGAATTCGCAGATAAAGCCATTATTGTACATGCCCGTGCCCGCAGGGGAATGTCCGCTTCCCGCAAAAATTGAGATGCCCGCAGCGGCCCCCTCTGAGGTTATGACTGCACTTGATAGAAGACCAACATAATGCATGCTATTTTTAGAAAAGAAAGTTCAGATTGACACTCACAGTGCAAGTAGGCCTACTTCATCACAACTTTTGAATTCAAACTCTTCAATGCTTTGTGACCAAGTGATGAATTAAATGATAATTTTGTGCGGTTCATGACAAATTTAGTTGCTTCGTGGAAGGACGTGAATCTTCTTCAGCTTTCACCATTACTAAACCACACTGATGTGATGTGCGTAGATTTTTCAGTAGTTTATGAGTAGCACATGTACGTTCGGAATACTAAATCAACCGCAAATGGTGAAAGCATTGTGGAACAGCAAGTATTTTGTCATTTTATTCACGAAATGTCATTGAACTGATGTCTTAGTCAAATATATTTAATTGTTTAAAAGGGCTAGATGAGAAATAGATGCCTAAATTTGAAACCATTTTAGTACGGTCCTTTTCGGACTCGACATAATTTATTGGTCGAAAGTAAAAAGCTATAAATTTACACGTCGCACAGCGTGACGGGCCTTCGGCGTCCAGCGCCAACTTAACGGTCGATGGTCAAATGGCCACTGTTTATCAAAGTAATCTGTTTATGATGCGCGAATATAATGAAAGAATATTTCATCAATGATAATTCCTATTTTCTGAAGCAATTACAGTGTATCTCAGCTATTGTATCTCAGATTGCAGAACACATGCCTCCTCTCCCCTATTCTCTTCTAGAAAATTCATCTTCCCATTTGCTACAAGAATTATACAGTATACGATGAATACGTATATGATTGGCGTCGTGTAAGACAACTTGCAGATATCATCAGAATTTTTGTTTATGAAACATATTTCAGCAATGTATCATTATACTGAAATGTTGAAAATAGGATTGTGCTTATTCTGTCTCCATTTTCTTTGTTCTGAAAATGTATTGGTCTTCGGAATCAACTTAGCACTTAAAAAATCAACTTCTCAAAGCTCGAATTTGTATGATTCCTCTGTTTCAAGTCGTGCAGTCGACGGGAATAGAAGTGGCGACTTTAGACATGGCTTTTGCTCTCATACTCGTGCTAGTAAGCGAAAACCATCTGCATATTGGACAGTTGATTTATCAAAAGAGTACCATATCAGAGAAGTAACGATCTACAACCGGATGGATTGTTGTTCATCTCGATTAACTGGAATCAGTGTATATCGGAGCTCTGTTGAATGGTACTCTTGGCTGTCAGGTTTTAAAAATCAGCATTTGTGTGGAGAAATAAGTTATTCTACCAATGGACGACGTGTCGTCATTGTCAACTGCGATAATAAGGCTGGACGATATGTATCCATCTTAATACAGACTGGGGAAGCATTGGCTTTGTGTGAAGTAGAGATCGAAGGCGGTAAGTATGCTTTACATATTTCACATATCTACATTCGGTGCATTAATTGTAGAATTCAGACACTCTGTAATATGAAGGGACTGGAACGGATATTCGCACTAAAATCAAAATTGCGCTGTAAACGTTGCTCTGGCAAAAGTATGGTACCTAGAGAATCACGACTTCAACTGGTTGAATTTTGTTTGGCAACTTACTTTTGTCAGTGCAGTTAGCAAAGCCTCACGATTATTATCATTTCTCACTAAATATATTTTGATAAAATAATTTGCTAAGTTTCATCTTAAGACGCGAATCTTGTACCTCGTATGTTTACTTTATTCTTAAGATCTATAGCAACGTTGACCAATTTCGGACCTTGGGTTTTGGGTCGACCTTGGGTAAGTGATACAAAACTTGGGTTTTCTATTAATGCTGAATATATACAGATCAAGTGACAAAAATCAATATGTTGATTTGAATCTTAGGAGAGCTACAGGATAAGAGCATAAAGTTCTGATATTTTATCAAATTTCTACTGGATTCACAGAATATTTCAAAAATGAAATACTTGTGACTATTAGCTATTTCACTCTGGGCTTGACAAAATACCGCGCATTGAAAGATAGTACATATTGTATCTACTGTAAGCTTACATGTATCTTGTTGCATTTGTGCATGTTGAATTTTTATATATTCCGTATATTTTATATCTTAACAGTTATCTTCGCACCCTTAACTTTCTGCGATAGCCGACATTTATCCAAAAATAAATTCATTCCAATTTCGTATTCTAAATATGTTTAACGATGCACTTATTGCGCAGCTGTAATATTTATCAAGTTTGTTTATATTTCTGAATAATGAAATGAAGGCATTTGCTTTGCTATGAGCAATGTGTAACTCAATCATCATTAAATCAAAGATCTTCAATTAGTCAGTATATCAGTATAGACAAAATTAAAAGAAAACTTTATGACGCAATACATGTACTCAAGCTACTATTTACAATTATTGCAAAAATCAATCGTTTCCCACTAATACCTCACTTCTCATGGGCCCAATAGGAATTTTGTCCCATAGAAGAATCTTTATGTCAGCACAGAAAACAAAGAATGCATTTCGTTTACTTGATTTCATTCATTTATTTAAACTTGGGCTTGAGTTTTGGGTTTTGACCCCAAGTTTTTGCCCAACCATGCGTTGACCAAGTTCGGTGCCTTAACCCTCAGAGACCTGAGCTTATTCACACCCTCTGAGACGTGAGGGGGGGTCCAGTGGACACCTTTTAAAAATTCCTTGTTTACCTCCTTGAATCGACATCAAATCATTAGGAAAGTTGACTTTAAGTAAAACAATGATAATTGCGTGTGTGTGTCAATATAACTAATCCTTTGAGTGTCTTTCAGCCTTCTCAGCAAACACATGCGAAATTGTGGTGTTTTTGTAATTCAACGACATTTAGCACAGGATCAGTTGTACTGAGAGTCGATAGTCCTATTATTTTGATAGGACTCCGACTCCGGGGGTTGGTAGGACCCCCACTCCGACTCCGGGTCACAAGTATATACAGCCTAGTTTTTTTAAAATAAACTGGCAACTTACATCATAGATCACTATAGGATTACCTGAACCTATTTTTAGTAATCATTGTTGCATCAATTATCAATCATTTTCGATGAAAGTTTATCAGATGTCTCTTTAAGTTTGATGCATGCGACTCGGTAATTCCTCCCATCTTGTTAATGTGTGCTTCACACGGTTTTTCTCCAGTCTCTACCAGGCAGGGAAATCCCCAATCTTTCTCCAAAAAATATGAGTATACTTTCGATTTCAAGGTACACTTTGGAGGCGCCATCACATACACGATTAACGTGAGGATAAGAAGTAATGTTCTCAAACAAACTAGTATTTCATTTTTGTCTCTATGTGACCTTAGGTGTGTAGGTGTGATCGAGGCTAGGAAAGCTTGTCTTCTCTATTAAATCGCCGAGTGAAAAGACAATCCTTTTCTCACTATCACGGTTCATTCCCTCAACTATTACTGCTGTCTCTGTACTTCTGTTTGACGGAGAAAGTTGACATCAAGACAGTGACAGCTATATGCACGAGAATAAATAATTTGCTTGTATTATATTTCGGGTCTAGTTCGGGTCTAGTCCAGTCACTTGATAGGACTCCGATTTCGTATCCCTGTCTGCTGTGAAAACTTTGGCAACAGCATTTTTTAGTGTTGAACTATGAATATAATGATAGCT
Source organism: Prostheceraeus crozeri (assembly GCA_907163375.1). Lineage (NCBI taxonomy): Eukaryota > Metazoa > Platyhelminthes > Polycladida > Euryleptidae > Prostheceraeus > Prostheceraeus crozeri. Next base: position 417,662 of record CAJQUW010004756.1, on the reverse strand, counting down.
TTCATTTTGAACATTGATTTGTGCTGATTTGTCCATGTATGCTAACCAGTCATGCACGATCTTGTGGGAAAACAAAATATTCACATTTTTCAACCAATTCTAACATAACGCATATGCACGAGCATGATGTAAACATTGAATAAATGAATTTCACTCATTGTGGACCGTCGTGGACATGCACAAATTCATTTTTCATCTGATAGTAAAAATTTTGTTATGGGAATTTCTACACCCTCTGAGACCTGAGGGGGCACCTTGGCCTATCTACCATACTTCCACTGATTCAATTGAAATGAAATAGCACGCAGATTCACTGTCAAAAATGATGATTTTGCATGGCCATGAGCGGTTGATATATCCTCAGCACAAAAAATGAAATAGAAAAATATGGCCCCGGGGTCCACTGGACCTCCCTCAAGTCTCTGAGGGTTAATGTAAATTGATCACCAACAAATAGCTCATTTCTACACCTTTTCCATTTCTATTTCAGATATTTCCAAATGAATTTCAGACATTTCCAGATGGATCTCAGATTTCTCCAATTGAATTCAGATATCTATCAGAAACTCAACTTTGAAGATATCTGAAATCGTGTTGGAGAAATCTGAAATCCATCTGGAAATGTCTGAAATTCATTTTGAAATATCTGAAAGGGACATGGAAAAGGTGTAGTTTTCCTAACTTGGCCAAAAGCGAGGAGTCGGATTTTATATGGATGAAACCATAGAAATTTGACACTCTGTAATGACATAGGACTAGATCGGACATGGTCACTGAAAACAATAGCAGGCCTATCAATCGTGGACATGCATTGTCATGAGGCTTCCAGTGGTAGACAATGGGAACTATCATGTGTCTTTATATAGACTACATGCATTTGATGAAATAACTTACAGTAGATACTTTGCCATTCTGTATACCGTTCTATTGCAAACTTCTCAATATGCAAAACATTTCAATAAACAAATCATTTACATTGTGTGTATATCTTTTTTTCTTATAGTACTATGATAACTGGTGGACTGTGGGTTTCTTGATATGACCGTCTTACGATGAAAAATAGTAACAGATTTACCGGCATATTCCTTACTGCTCATAATATTTTCAGCAGTTTGGTATACTTTTAGAGTGAGAAAAAATGACATTTTCTTCCTAAATTCGCGTACGAGCTTCTTAATATTTTTATGCGTAGATTGTCATCCAACATCAGCAATACGACAATTCTTAAGCTGTGATTCCAGTCGTCTTACAATTTATGGAGGGTCAAAGATCATTTGTTTATGTAGATCCATGTACTCCCGAGTTTGATGCACTCAATAACGTAATAATCAAACATTCACTTAGAACTCAAAATGAGATTTGTCATTTTTATGATTATCATTCCACTTTTAGGGCACCATTCTCCAACAGCATGCAGAAATACGACATTCTACGTACCCGGTAGCTTGGCCGAATTGCTGTTAAAGATAATGAAAACGTCATGTTTATGTGCAACAATAACATCGGTTGTCATGACGTTTTCATTATCTTTAACAGCAATTCGGCCGAGCTACCGGTTATGAAGAATGTCGTATTACTAATGTTGGGTGACAATCTACGCATAAAAATATTAAGAACCTCGTGCGCGAATTTAGGAAGAAAATGTCAGTAGGTCTCTGACTATCTCCTGTGGACTGGTCGCTGACGGTTGTGTTTCGTCTCTCGTCCTGACAACTTTGATTCATTAAGAAGTTTCCTGGTTCGTTCTACTTGCTTTCTTATAACTTTTGCATACACGTGCTCCATGTGTGATGCTGCATCTCGTCGTGCTGATCAAATTCACACATACACTGTAAATCGCTGGATGCGAAAATTGCATACAACTTGAAGCTAACATCTGATACGAGATTCTCGTATGTTTACAAAAATCTGGTATGTTTTTCATACCACATCTCACTTACTTTCGTATGTGATTGCTATGTAGCGATACGAACTATTCTATCTCTGATTGGCTGTTTTACACTGAAATACGAGTTGTTGGTATGTTTTATTTACGAGACCCGATGCAAAATCATCCTTATTCGTATGCCTCTGGTATGCATTTCGTATGTTCAGCTTTAAGTCACATAGCAAAGAAATATGTGTATTTCATACTACTGTCAAACAACTTTTTCAGTAACACCAGTCGCGAATATTTTTTGTTTAAGAGAGTGATATTTAGCAAGATTAGATTTATTGTGAATGTTACGCTCCACGAAATTGTCTTCGTTGCTACTTGCCTAGCAATATCATCAGGACGTTTAGTTAGCTGTACTTTATGATCCAAGTTGATAAACATCAGTTCATTCACACGATAACTTTCGTACGATCATGTTGACTTATTATCTCATACATAGCTACTTTTGCGTTCATGAATTATAATGTTTTTTTCGGATTGATAAAATGCTTAATTTCAAAAATAAATAATGCATAATTGTTGATGGTTGAATACTTATTGATTATTCATGAAATGCCTTAGACTTACGTGTATTAAAATCGAATTCAGTATTGAAAGTATGACTCTTTAATGTCATGATCTCACTACTTACAGAACAGTAGTAACACTAGTGTGATCTTTATTGACAAAAGGTCGTGAATCAACATACTTTGGACATGATTTATGCTGTTTTTTAACATTGTGCTGGTATGGTTTTAGTATGTAAAGCATACCACATTTGAAAAAACATACGAAAAGCATACAAATATATACCAAGAGAATGCAGAAACATACCAGAAAGATATTTTGGTATGCATCCTTCGTATGTGATTGGTATTGAGCGATTTACAGTGGGATCATCCTCAAGTCCGATTATTCCAGGATTCATGGGTAAGTGACAATGGTATGTTCATCAAAGTTGAAAAATGTCAACAACTACTCATAACTCATAAATCGCCAACAGCCCCTAACCTCTCGGCTTTTTACATTGATAATATCAAAGTTGTGAACATGCCTAAATTTCTTGGCGTTTGCAATTCTAATTTGAATTGGAACCATCATGTGAATGCTATCTCGAAGAAAGCATCATCTAAAATGCACATTCATCAATAGAAGCCATTTCTGTCAGAGTCTGATTTTAGTATATTTGGATATGTTGCTCCTTTGTTTGTTGATTTGAGAAAATCTGAGTGTGATGCTATTGAGAAGATCCAAAACCGATCTCATAGAATCATATGTGGTGTTTCATCGTCATCGCAGTGTCAGTGCTCGAAGCTTGTCCCGCTAAGTTATCGCAGATTAATGCTTAGTGTTGACTTGTTCACGTATTTGACGGAAAATCCTCATCACCCGTTGCATCATTTATCACCTCAGACTTTGCAGTATTCAAAAAATGTCGTTTACCGGATTTCTCAACATCAATCAGAAATCGCAGTTTCATTGTTACTATGATTAGACTGATAAACTCTGATTTCAGAAAGTGATCATTATTCATTACCTTTTGCTTAATTATCGCTAGCCAGTTAATGACTTTGTTTTGTCTATAATTTGTGCTTATGTGCTGCATTACATATTGTTCTGCCTCACGATGATCAGTGTTGTGGCATTGTTATTTAATAAACGCTTTATTATCATTATCATTATTATTATTTATTTCTATGCATGTGTTGAAAAGTTGATATTACCATAGCCCTCAGAGCGCATGAGCATTACTTTTCGGTCCCTGTTCAACTTTTCAGTCCTTGGTCAGCACTTTACAGTTCCTGGTCAACTTTTCAGTCTTTGCGGTCAACACTTTGCAGCTCGTAAACTTTTGTGCTACAAAGAATATTTTCGTCATGATTTTATATTCCCTATGTATTATTTTGATTGTAATTACGTTTAAATGTCTTTGACAAGTGCCTAAATTTAACATTTGAAACATAGGAACATTACAATGTGCTCAATTGTATTATATCAACCTAATGCAGAATCAAAAATATGAAATTGGCAAACGATTTATTATTAAAACAATTATCAACACTATTGGTATGTTCACAGAATTAAATGTTTTGTTTATCTGCTTCGGTTTGCTAGAAGTGTGATTAATACGAAATGGATGGCACATTGAGGAACCTATTAGGTGGGCAAAAAGGAATTCCTAATACCTTACAGAGATAGGAAAAAAAGTCGTGCGTCGCTTGCGGATTAATGTGAGTTCCAGCGAAGTGCTTCGATTGCCAAAATTCCTTCAGATTCGAAGAATTCAGATCATTGCCCACAAGTTTTCTCCATAATGTTGGCCATTCCGATCATTATTAAAGAAAGTAGCAGGCGTACGAAAATTAGTTCACTTGATGATCCTCTCCTCGGTATTGCTCACTGTATAGTGCATACATTGAATCGAAGCCACGCATCGATGTGTGTTTTGGTGTGTGCGAAGTGATATCACAGCACGCACGCATCTCTCACTGGCTCTGGTGTCCTTTGCTGACAGCTTATTGTTTGCCATTTCCAATAGCAAGCGATACACGAATTATCCATTCGAGAAGGAGCAAGTTGTGTGATGTGATGTGCCATTTCGATATTAAGGTTACATACAATTCTTCCTTTCTAGGAAACCGAAGCGCGCGCAGATGAATCTAATTCTGTGGGTATGTTGGTTTTCTGTCAGACAGCTGACAATATTCGATCAAATTTACTCCTCTGTCATCGTATCTTTTACTACTAGCTTCGTATATTTTACAAACTCATTTTCTCCATCATTTTTGCGCGGCGGTTCTTCTCATTTTTAAGGAGCTATTTTGTTCATCAGTAGAATGCATAGAAATTAACAATACCATAGAAAGTCCTAGAATGGAAATTGCATGAAAATTATGGCACATTCCGGGGGAACTTAGTTGGGGCAAAAAGCAAATTTTGCGGACTGGCTTTCTTTTTTTCTGGTTGGCATTTTTAATTATCAAGTCAATTTGTGATCTGGATTGTTGCCCCTTGTCCAAAGATCATGTACACAAAAGCAATAGTGAATTTACAAAATAGTGCAGCGACAGGATGATAGAGAAGGAAATCCTTTAAAATGTTCTGTACGTTCATTACTTTGAAATATCGCTCCTATAATCAATCAAGAGTGTAATCAGACACATATGCAACTTGTAATGTCCATCTACAGAGCATCCATTGGTCCAGCTGGAAATCAGAGGCCAAGAAATCTTACAGTATTCATTTTATTTTGAAAGATTCCCCTGTTCATTATATTTGAACAACTTTCAAAACCTAACATGCTTTCGAATATGAGACTTCAAAATATCATCACACTATGTCATATTAATCATTTAGCGATGAATTGAAAAGTTCCAACGACATTTCATTTATCTGATAAATGACTGTCGCTAGAGAAGCTTTCGATGTGTTTATTTCAGAAGAGCGCTAGGTTTCTTGACCGTTAGGAGGAGAAATTATCCAATAATCAGAATTTTTATCTTTGAATTCTTGAAATTTTCTTACAACCAGCACACCGACTACTTTCGATTATGACTCTGTGAACCAAATTTCAATTCGTATTCCAGTGTTGAAAAATTTGAAAATGGTTGTCAATGACTCGTACAAATAGGCACAGTATATTAATCCATGGAATGGTAGGCTATTTCACATAAAACAATGCCACCATCTCACTTAAAATTCTCTCCATGAAAATCCTGCAATTTGCTGTCAACAACTTCTACAACCAACTTGGCAAATAGTATAACTATGATACAATGTTTTAGATCGAATATGATCTTCAAACCATAGATTTTTCCATGTGCCATCATTGTACATAGGCAAGATATCAAACTTCCATTCTGGTGTATTATTATCTACTTCTATGGTAGAATGTGACAAATACTGGACACTGATTTAAATTCAAAACTCTTCTATTGCAATGTTTAGTAGCCTATGTCTATTCCTAGTCCATGGATGGAAATATTATGCATTTCCAAGTAGAGCCATAAACTTCTTGATGTATGGCCGACAAATAGGACGCTAAGATATCTAACATATTCCAAATGGAGATGCATGCATAGAAATAAATTACTTTCACCCGATCAAAAAGTCCTTTTCAGTACTCTGAGCGATGTCATTTTCTCGATCGCGGCGCTCTCTCGACAATAGGTATTTTATAGTCTCTGGAAGGCAAGAAAATGCAGAAATCTGAAGCCGCGATTTATATGATTTCTACGATTTCCTTGCCTGACAGAGACCATAGAATTCCTTATCTTCTAAGCTCTATGTCACTATACGTTTATGCTAGATATCCATGGTTTATGAGTCATGACGTAATTATTAATCCTATATATCTATTGTAATTTTATCCTGCCTGCACGCCCCAGACATCAGGATAAATTTTCCTGACGGCTGGCGACTGGAAAAACATAGCACGAGGTTGGAAGATAACTATATCGCTCCTCCTTAATCTTCGTGAAAATAATTATAACATATCTACACAAATTGGTTGCACCCACAGAAATTCGACTTTTCGCTTTGTTTAAGTTAATGAGACTAATAGGCAATGTTGATTTGTTGATGGTCATTTCAGTCGATCTCGGTCAGTGTTGCTAGGTTTTAAGAGGAATCAAATTACTGAAACATGCAGTAGTTGTAGATTGATACCGTAAGGCAACAAGTTACAAGTTATTTTTATCAAAATGCTTTTATATAAAGAGGAAACAAAACCATGAATATTTACAAAGTGTATTGAAAAGCTGCCACTACCTTCCATCGTCAACCAATGGAAGCCGCCATCGTATAGGCACCGCTGTCATGGTAACACATGTTTACGATGCGCTATTGTCTTCCATGTCAATGTCTGCTCAAGTCCTTTATTGTTATTGTGTCGGATTTCTATGGCCCTAACCATAATAACAAAGGACTAGACGTCGTAGACATGTGTTGTCATGACAGCGGTGCTTATACGATGGCGGCTTTCAGTTGTTAACAATGGGAAGGTATCGGCAGCTTTTCAATACACTTTGTAAATATTCATGGATTTGTTTCCTCTTTATATAAAAGCATTTTGATAAAAATAATTTGTAACTTGTTGCCTTACGGTATCAATCTACAACTACTGTATGTTTCAGTCATTTGATTCAGCTGACATTTTTGGTCTCCCTGGCATACTGGTTAAGTGCTTGGCCTAGTGATCCTTTGGTCCAGAGGTCGGGCCCTAGAAGTGTCATTCGAAGTCGTCCGGACTAAAAGTACTACAACGCTCCAGATTAAAGTCTGACTATGTCAGCACCGTCCAAGCCCCCAATGCGAGGATGGGAGTAGTGACGTTAAAGCTTCAAAAAAAAGTTCGGCTTAAATGACCATCAATGACCAACATTGACCAAACCAACATTGACCGAGCTGATAATAAAAAACGGACCACTTAATTTTTCTGAAATTCAATCGATTCTAATGTCTTCCAATCGTATCGCACAACAACGTGCCATGCATCATTTGCGAGCTTGCATTCTCAGTTTTCAAATAAGCGACGATAAATGTCTGTCTGTCAATGTATTTGCTGAGCAGTACTCAAAATATGAAAATCACTCAATTTACAAATTGCAATTTTTCAATGAGAAAGCACATGAGCATGATGATTATTCATGCACGGGGAGAACAAACATCTTCTGGGCTCTCTTTTGATATACAGGTCATCAAAATCGATGTGCTAGGAAAACATTAGTGATATCGTAAAGTTATCACAAAAAATCGCGACTCTTTCGGCTGAAAATGCAGTATTCTCACTATTCCATCAAAAATGTTCATGTTTGGTATCTTCAGAATCCTTGCGATGCAAGGCATGCGAATATTTAAATTTTATTTGAATAAGTTCAATTGTTCTTTTTCAAACTTCTTCAACATTTTTCTCATTACCGCTAAAGTACACAAACAACATGCAAAGTAAACAATCCGCAGTCGTTGTGAGATAACAACATGCCACTTCTAATTGTTTTGTTTTGCACCTTAGTTCACCTTACATATTTGGTTACTTTAGTGGTAATGACAAAAAATGTTGAGGAAGTTTGAAAAAGATTAATTGAACTTATTCGAACAAAACTTAAATATTCGTACCCTTTGCGTCGCAAGGATTCTGAAGATACCAAATATGAACATTTTTGATGGGAAAGTGGGAATATTATATTTTCAGCCGAAGGAGTCCCAATTTTTTGTGATAACTTTACGATATCACTAATGTTTTCCTAGTACATAGATTTTGAGTACTGCTCAGCAAATAACACAATGACACACTCACGGTTATCATAGCTCATTTGGAATCTGAGAATGCAAGTCGCGAATGATGCATGGCATGTTGTTGTGCGACACGATTGGAAGACATGAGAATCGATTAAATTTCAGCGAAATTATGCGGTCCGTTTATTTATAATCAGCTCTTCAATAACTTAATTAAACAAAGCGAAAGATCGGATTTCTTTGAGTGTAATCAATTGATGTAGAAGTGCTTAAGTATATGAAACTATTGCAAATATTTTGTGCAAAAAGGAATATACCGGCAAATTTATTGCTTTTTTCATCGTACACTGTAAATCGCTCAATACCAATCACATACGAAGGATGCATACCAAAATATTTTTTGGTATATTTCTGTATGATCTTGGTATATATTTGTATGCTTTTCGCATGTTATTTCAAGTGTGGTATGCTTTACATACTAAAGCCATACCAGCACAATGTTAAAAGAATGCATCAATCATGTCCAAAGTATGTTGATTTAAAACTTTTTGTCAATAAAGATCACACTAATGCTACTACTGCTTTGTAAGTAGTGAGATAATGACATTTTATAGTCAAACTAACAATACTGAATTCGATTTTAATACATGTAAGTCCGAGGCATTTCATAAATAATCAATAAGTATTTGACCATCAACAATTATGCATTATGTAATTTTGGAACTAAGCATATTATCAATCCAAAATGAAGACACATTATAATTCATGAACGCAAAAATAGTTATGTTTGAGATATATAAGCCAACATGGTTGCTGAAAAGTTATCGTTTAATTGAAATGATGTTTATCGATTTAGTTCAAGGAAATGAGCTAATTATGAGTCTTGTGAACGCTATAAGACAAGTTGCAAAGATGACATGCGGCTTTAATTCCACAACAAATCTAATCTAGTTAAATACCACACTTTCACAAAGAAATATTCACGGCTGGTATTTCTGGAAAAAAGTTATTTGTAAGTAGTATGTAGTATAACATATTTTTTGCCATATGACATAAAGCTATTCATACGAAAGACATACGAAACACATACCAATTTGCATCGGGTCTCGTATATAAAACATACCAAGAATTCGTATTTCAACGTAAAACAGCCAATCACAGTTAGCATAGTTCGTATCGTTTACATACCAATCACATGCGAAAGTAAATGGCATTCGTATGAAAGACATACCAGATTTCTTTATATATACCAGAATCTCGTATCAAATGTTGGTTTCAAATTGTATGTAAACTTGGTATGTGTTTGTATGTCATTTTCGTATCCAGCGATTTACAGTGTAGGACGGCAAATCAAGAAATCAGCCTATCGGTATATTAAACAATATTAGAAGTTATTTTTGCAATAAAATGTTTATGGTACGGACTATAGCCCAAGAAGCAATATTGATGGACTATGAGCAGTGGATTTTGAGAGCTTGATATTAGAACTTCATGAATGTCAAATAGGCCTGAGTTATATTTGAATTGCTCTCCTTGTAGCAAGATGATTTTGCTATCTATTGATGATTGCCATTGATAATGAAGTAACTGTCTACTCAGCTATGAAAATAGTTTTTAATTTCCTCTATATGCCCATGTTTGTATATCAATCATATCAGTTACAGCCTAAGACCTACAGTATTTTTGAGCACAGTTGTAAGGTACTCAATCTGTATTTATTAGAGCGCGATATTCATCGTTTAGAGCCCGTGCAAAGATTTTTCACGCGCTAAATCTAAAAACGCTTTTAGACATACCTGGCCATTTGATTAGCATTATTTTCAATTTGAGGTAAGAAATAGTATTTTAGTGCAATAACATCTATTCCAACTCATGAAATATGTGTCCAAAGTAATTGCGTGATTTTTGCCAACTGCGCATACTTAAAAAAAATGCGAAATCTACTGTTGTTGCTTCAACAATACAGTCAAAATGTCAAAGTTTGGCTGTTCCTTCTCCTGCCTTTAGGAGATCTTCTATGCATTGCGGCAAGCATTCAGTCAGTTTCCTACAACACCTTTCGCTAAATTTTCGGTGGTCCATGCTTCCATTAACGTCTTCATGAAATCATTGAGAGAAGTGGGTTTCCATTCAGCAAGTCGCTTCTTCATCACAACCCAGCAGGTCTCTATGGGGCTCAAATCTGGAGAACTACTGGGCCATGGTTCCAGGACTTCGATATCAGAGTTTGACAGCAACATCCGGTGTTCTTGTTTCAATCAACACCGGCTTATACCGTGAGACATTCAAAGACCAGCTTCCAACATGGCTAGATGTTCGTGTATGCCAACGCTTCCAACATGATGTCACCCCATGCCATGCGGCAAGTTCTGTCCGAAGCTGACTATCAAATTCTGGTATCGAAGTCCTGGAAGCCCAGCAGTTCTCCAGATTTGAACCCCATTGACAACTGCTGGACTGTGGTGAAGAAGCGAGTTGCTCAATGGCAACACAATTCTCTCAATGAATTCAAGAAGACGGTAATGGAAACATGGACCACGGAATCCATACTGGAAGTATGAATGCATGCCACAATGCAAGGAAGCTCTCCTGAAAGCCGGAGAGGGACCAGACAAAATTTGACATTTTGACTGTATTGTTGAAGCAACAACATTAGATTTCGCATTTTTTAAGTAGGCGCAGTTGGCAAAAATCACACAATTGCCCTGGGCACGTATTTCATGAGCTGGAATAGATGTTATTGCATTAAAATACTATTTTCTAACTCAAATTGAAAATAATGCTAATCAAATGGCCAGCATGGTGGATATTTGTTATTCAGACTTAAGATATTGCCTACGTCACCTGAAGTCACCTTTCCGCAAACGAAAGACTACCTTCAAAAATTTCCAAAACATCTTCAAAAGTGGTTGGTGTATGCTAAGTAAGTATTGACGATGATTTTATATCTTTTGTGTGATTCTATAAACTCTGCAGAATTTTCAATGCATTACATAAATTCCAACGGTTTTTGAAAATCTTTGAGCTTGAATTCAGACAAGGTAAGCTGGTCATATTTGCTTGCTTGTTTGAGTTGAATGGTGGAAATTTTCAATATATTTCTTCGACATATCCTGACATTATTATACATTGATTTTGTTAATTGCATTGTCTGTGAATATTTTTGATCACTGAAATGAATCTAATGTGAACACTTGATGAATATTTATGAAGAACAATATTATGATTGATAAATAAGCAAATTTATTCAAAAATGTCATCAGAAATGTGGACATATTGATTTTATTCTATAAAGGAAATCCTCTGTGAAAGTACAAATGAGTCGCAATATGTGTTCTCTTAACGATTTGCTCTTTTATTCGATGCAAATAATCTTTTTAAACACTCTAACCTTAACATCCCAATCACAGTCAAAAAATAGTGCATTCGTAGTTTTCCTCCATGCCTGCATCCATCATAACCAGCATCACATATAAAAAGATGCTCTCGGACTTAAACAATTCAAGCTGCGGTTTTGCCCTACAAGGGTTCATTAATGAGAAACTGAAATATCGTGATCATGCAGATACTTTAAGAATTAAAGGAGGACAAAGAATTCATGTTTTGAGACGATTGAAGGGCTTCAGAGCTTCATAAAGTTTATGTCATGTTTATGAGATCAGTTTTTGAATTTGCGTCTCCTGTTTTCGTTGGTTTGACTAAGAGAGAGAAACATGTGCTACAGAAAATCTACTACTTGAAGTTCTTTTGTCCATTTTACTAATCTGTGAATTCCCCTTCAAAGAACGGCATCACAAGATTACTTGTGGTTGGAAACTTATCATCAAAACAATCAGTCGTTCGATCTTCCTGTGCTCGTGTGACTGAATATCCATCCTCTCCATTACATGACACATCACGTTTTCTTCGAGTTCCGATGTCTAACCTATCACCTACAACGGCTATCTCATTCAAATGCTGCTAATACACTAAATATCAGGTAAGTAATAAATGTATCTCTGCATGTCTATACGCTGTATTTATGTAGTATGTTATCACATACGTGGTCGCTAAAGTATAGCCTACTATCACACCTGAGAGCTCATCGCAAAAGCGTCATGACAGTTTTCGTGACACTAACTAATGAGCATAGAAATATATTGTTTATCTCATATTTGAAACTGACTAGAATGGAAATTGACTCAAAGTCGCGACACATCGGGGGAACTAAGTTGGGGAATGAATCACCAATGGAAGGCTTAGAATTGCACATATGACAAGCGTTTTTACGCTTTCATTGTCAACCGCATTGATTCATATCCACTGACTTTCCTGGCATTGATTTCAAGCCAAATTCACTATTATTTCTTTGTTGTCTATGCACACTGATCAACTAGCCAATCATGTGCAGCAGTTTTGTGTACGCCCAAGCTGTTGGTATATCAGCTCCTGGAGGCCAAAAGAAAGTAGTTCTACAGGGTGATTCAAAAGTCTCCATACATAGGGAAAAACCTCTTTTTATCCAGAAATACATTTATTAGAGCAACAAAACAAGAAAGTAAAGCATGGAGTGAACTAAATCAAGTGCTCTATATGAGCACCCTGCAGTAAATGGCAGCTTCGAATGCGTTCTTCCCAATGCGTCGCAGTTTGGTGAGAATGTCAGGTGAAATGCTACTGCAGGCCTCACGAATCCGGTTCTTCAGGTGTTCCAAATCTCTCAGCTTCACGCGATACACCATAGCCTTCAAATGGCCCCACAAATAAAAGTCAAGCGGTGAGAGATCTGGTGACCTCGGCGGTCATTCCACTGGACCTCTGCGGTCAATCCAATGGCCCGGAAATTGTTGATCCAACCATCGACGAACACAAAGTCCATAATGGGGAAGAGCACCATCTTGTTGGAAATACGTATGAAAATCTCCGTCTTCCGTCAAAAGGGATGGCATGACATCACTGCAAGAAGCTTCAGATATCTTTCAGCAGTCAAGCTGTCTTCGAAGAAAAAGGGTCCAATTATCCTGATATTCCACAATCCGCACCACACCATCAACCTCTGAGCACCTTGCATCTTCGATGTATCCATCCAGTGCGGATTGACATCACTCCAGTATCAAATGTTTTGCCGGTTAACTTCTCCATTGACACAAAAGTTGGCCTCGTCCGAAAAAAAGATTCCACTGGAGAAGTCAGAGTCCTTGTCCATCTCGGAAATGGCCCACTCGCAAAATTCCATGCGACGGTCCGGGTCGTCCTCGGTAAGGTGCTGCATCATTTGGATCTTAAACGGATGCCACTTGTTCTCCTTCGTAATGCGGACGATGCTGGACTGACTGACTCCGATTTCTGCAGACAACCGACGTGTACTTTTGGTTGGACTGTTAGCGAAAGCGGCCAGAACATTCGTAGCGCTGTCCTCATCAGTTGATGTACGTGGACGGCCACTTCTTTTTCTATCTTCCACGCTCCCGGTTTCCTTGAGCTTGGCGATGAGTTTTGCGACAGCATCGTGAGTGACCTGTGAACCACCGTTGTGCCGTGCGTTGAATTCTGCAGCAACCTTGCGACAGCTTCCCGTTCCAGATAGGAGAACAATTTCGATACGCTCTTCTTTTGACAAAGGCATTGCAGACAAGACAAGAGTGACCTGACTTTGGATTCACCTGACCGCATTCTGACTTTGCTTTTAACCATTTCGATTTCTACGAATACTAATCACCTCTCAAGACTCAGAAGAACAATATCGAAATCGATGACTACGAACTACGAAGCCTTAGCTTTGGAACAAAGCATGTGTGAATTCAGCACCATTCATACATGCAACTCTTGATAGCATGCGACTCGGTGCACATGGATGTCAAACTATGTCCTATCAAAACTACCACACTGCAACCAAGATGTGGTTAATCGGTCAAATTACGTGTACAATAATGAATTCTGACGTAATTCATGGAAATACACGTATATCTGTACAAATAATCCCAAGATTACACCACGCAAGAACTTGGCGACATATTTTTGTATTTTCCCTATGTATGGCGACTTTTGAATCACCTTGATCGACTGCCACTAGGTCTTCGCACGGTGAAGAAGGCCAAGTCAGTCCCAAGAGACGATTCTAATTGCAGATGCATTGTATGCAACGAATTGTATTCGAATAATTGACCACGCGAAAACTGGATACAGTAGGCCAGGTCAAACTTTCGATTAGATTTGACAAATCGGTTTCAGCAAACTGGTTTTGATAAAACCGTTTTATTAAATCGCAGCAATATTAAAGCGGATTACTGTAAACGCATGTTTGACCTCATGTAAATTTGGATTAATTAAAACCGTTTCAATAAAACGTCCGTTTTGTTAAACAAAACCATTTTTAAACGGTTTCATGTAAATCCGAAGTTTGACCTCCACTGTTCTGGTAGCATAATCGGTTTTGTTAAATCGATCTTCTGACCACTTTGGCTTTATCAAAACCAAGAACTTCGTCAAATCGATACGGATTTGTTAAACGACCGCAAGTGAATGGCATTGACAACTTCGCGGCATGCTAAGCAATGTGAGATTTGTTAAACCACTAGATGATTAAATAGCGTAAATCGAAGAGAGAGGTCAGAAACACGATTAAACATGTCTGCGAATCTATTGGCTGCAGCACGAGTTGTAAGGACTCATGGCCCGAAGCATCAACGTATGAAAGCCATATCTTCATCAGATGCGGATTATTCCTCAACATACCGTCTATGGAAAGGAGACCTAGCCAAAGCCGCTTTGACAAAGCCGATCACATGTACCAGACAGTTTCATCAAATCGCAATATCATGATCGAGTGTCGAAATTGCGGCTATATCGCGATTAAATGCTTGCGATGGTTTAACACACAAAACCGATTTATTTAGATAAAACGGATTTGTTAAATCTAATCGTAGTTTGACCTGGCCTAGTGTATACAATGCAGTCATTAGGCGCATGAGGAATGTAGTGCTAGCAATGTTCCAAATTAAGTTTGTAAAATATTCGAATAGTGACTTTGTTTCGGCCTTCTGTAAGCCCCTATTTTTATAGAATAAACAGCTGGAGGAGAAACTGTTTTAGTTTTACTAGATGATTATATCACATTGGCCGCATACAAGTCTTTCTAAAGATATCTAATACTTCTAAAAGTTAGGGATGGGTTGCCCTCGCGGTGGGGTAAGACCCCCCTTTTGGTTCTTCAAGTCGAAAATGTAGGATCTCCTCTAAATTTCTAGCTATATAGTCCTCGTCCATGTAACTATAGTACATACACTGAAATAATTTATAACGGCAAAATCTGACAAAAAGAAGAGGAATAGTTCCTGAACAGTCGAATGTCGAATCTCGTTTAGGGGGAGGTGTCTTACCCCATATACACCCCAAAGTAAGTATATAAGAGAAGTATGCAATCAAAGCATGATTTGTGGGGACATCTATGATATTACTTTTTCGCCAGCTCTTATAAGCAGTTTTATATGATATCTCAATCGATAACAGAAGAATATTGAATTAAATGCAAGGGACAGAATAGCTATGTCAAAACTATGAATCAGCGAAAAATTACATAGTTATCCGTAGATGTTTGGAAGACAAAAATATAGATGAAGAACCATTTCTAAGGTTAGAAAGTCAGAGTTGATTTGGCATAGAAATTAATCGATTGTCAAGGTATTTAATGGACGACTGTAAACCACTCATTTATCTACGCATTGATGTGGGCGCCATATGATTGTTTTCCTATATTGATGCATTTGCCAACTTTTGCCCACTGAACATATTGTAATCTTTATCCCGAATCTACAAATACTTCATCTTCTTGTTGATAACCAGTTGTGCATACATTCATTGATCAGTTTTAGATTTCGATTCACTAAAATGATCACTAAAGCATCGATATATCACTTAAATGATTGATAGTTAGTTAGTGATCGGTCTGATGCAAATAAGAAAAAATGATGAATGATGCTCCTGCCTTAAGCTGCAGATACTTTGTATTAATTGCATTTGAATTTATTGAGCAATTAACACAATAGTTCCTCGGCTTCCGGCAAATCACTGAAAAATAAAACTATATTCACAACAGAAAAAAAGGAAATCAACTCGAAACATTCAGATGATGAATGATGCTCCTGCCTTAAGCTGCAGATACTTTGTATTAATTGCATTTGAATTTATTGAGCAATTAACACAATAGTTCCTCGGCTTCCGGCAAATCACTGAAAAATAAATTAATTTAATTATCAAATTCATCTGCACTAGTAAAACACACTTGAAAGCTGGCAATGTGTTATGAAAACCATTATTGGTCAATTTGCACAAATGAATCTTATGTCCCATGTCACTATAGGGTACTTGAAAAAAATCTAGAAAATTAATATTCCAAACTTTTTTAAATCTGTATTTTCTTTCATTTTTGACACAATATCTTTGAAACCATGCCTTTGAACATGTCTTTGTAGCAAGGCATGTTTGTTTTAACCTTTTTAGAAGCTACACTTGCAACTAGGAATATATTTTCCTTTTGGGAATGTACAACACAATAGTGTCAAATAGCTTTTATCGAAAAGAAATTCTATAAGTTGCTCGTACATGCAGGTGATGTATCAGACTAATTTGTTGTCTTCTTGGCTAATTTGTGTGACTAATTGTAACAATCTTGGGAAACTGAGTTTCAAGATTGGTTTGCGTTTTGCAGGCTACCCCACCCTACATCCAAATCTCATTGACAGGAATTTTTTTAAATCTACATCAAAAAATCAGCGACATTCATTATACAATTATACATGTCATCAGTTTATCGACTACTATTTTCCTATAAGCATGTCCTCATGATACACCCATTGGATTTCAATGATTGATGTAGAAATAACGACAGAATGATAACTCGATATGTTTATTTGTATCTGAAATTACCGTTGTCATTCCAGAAAAAAAGTGACAAAATGTACATAAATGAAATATCAATCTCGCAAGGATCACTGTTTGCACATGAAATGTAAGAGATGAACACAGGCCTAATAGTGAATATAGGAATTTATCGCACAAAACTTTAAGTGACGTGATTGCGTGCTACAAGCTCATTATCGTAAAGATTATTTGACAAATTCGATTTTTCTTTTAATCATGTTTTATTTTTAGAACGCATATTTGCTCAAAGTCCTGCAAAGGCATCGTGATCGCTACTATCATTTGCATAAAAATTGGCATTCACATCATTCACTGTCAAACATTTTCGGTTAACGTTCACCAGCCATGTCCACGACAAGTTTACAAAAACCACAATCACAGTATTGCAGGTAGGCCTACTTTTTGGACAAAATTATATCAAAAAATGATATTCAACTGCATTAGTTGGTGTAGGCTCTACATTAATCAATTTATTGACATGTGGCATGATAAACTGTTATTAGAGAACCTTTTTTAATTTACAACATCTCAAAAGCATAGAAATCACTGGTTGAACGGTAAGCAGCTCTCAAGCAGGCTGTGTGCTTGTAGTGTCATTCTGCTACAGCTTTGTCACATACTTTATTTGCTGCTAATTAAATTTAGTTGTGAGGCAGAATATTAATAGCGATACAGCTACAGCAAAGATCATAAAATTACATATTAAAGGATACTTTTTACAATATTGCATTGTTAAGCTATTATCAATCTTCGATTCCTTTCATTCATTTTTCTAGTATGAAATCATCACATAAAAACATTATTTCACAAATGCTATATGTATGTCCATATATATCGACCAATAGCGGTCTAAATTAACCAACTATGCACTAATGATGTCTTCAACATGCTCTAATTTACTAGAATTTGGATTAACTGAACAATAAATTAAGAATATTTGTTTTTCTGTCCACTGTTGTGAGAACTTCTAATCATCTGCGTTCTAAAATAGCAAATTTACAATGAATGAAGTGAATAATCGCTAGATCAAATTGCTATGCAAAATATATCTTGTAGGAATCGAAATTTGTGAACTTATCTACACCTATGGACATGTGAAGGCAACGCAGACCATAAACACAAGCGGCTCCACAACTCTCGAGCAGTCTGGTGAGTAAAGCACTTCATGTAAACAAATAGTCCAGCAGCCAGAACAGGTTTCTGCAGGGAACAAGACCGAAAATGAGACCTTCACAGAATGATATACATTCCTATCACGAAATCTGAGTTTCACCTTGTTCCTCATCTTGTCAGACATGATCGAAGAAAAACACAGGGAATTGAGGTTTTTGTTAAAATGAAATCCTTTATGTTTTCTTTCATTAACTGAAAGGCACTAAATCTAGAGCCATAATTTTTAGCATGGAATGTCTTCAGATCATCCTTCAGATCATTGCTCTATGAACCTGAACACATCCAGATTTTGCAAACCTCCTAATGTCGGTAAACGCTGACATCTTGACCAATCACATCCACAGTTGACCACATCATCTCTGCATCAACAGTCAGAAACATGATAATACATACATACATACATATGATATCAAATGATCTGAAGGCATATTAAACGAATTATCATGGCCTTAGACTAAGTAGAGAAAACATCAGCTCATCTCAACTAATCAGAGAAGACATAGAAAATTTCATTTTAATCAAAAATCTTAATCTGCTTCTTATTGGATAAACATGTTTTTTGTTATTTGATCCTGCCTGACAAGAAAAGGAACCAAGTAGAACTCGGCAGACGTGCAAATTCGTAGTAGGCATAGGGTGTACATCATTCTGTGAAAGTCTCATTTCCGACCTCGTTCCCTGAGGAAACTCGTTCTGCTTGCCGGACTAAAACTTTTTTTCCTATTGTTTCACAAAATGCAGCAGGAAAATCGATTGGAAACAGCAAACAAAGGTTTGCGTCAAACTAAGACACAATATTTGTTTCTGCCTGTAGAAGTTGAAGCAAAATGATGTAGGTAATTTACAAATTGTGCAACCTCTGACGTAAATTAGAAAATCAAGTAAAGGTCAACTAAACCCTCCATAATGACTATACCACATACTTGAATATGTCAAATAATCTGAAAATTCACCGTTTCCGGATGCAGCAGAGTTGAACATTAACTTTCTGGCTATGTTGTCATTTAGGAACCGACTCTATAAGCCACTGAAGGCAATGCATGTTAAATGCCTGTCTATTATAAACCTGCACGTGCTATAATGTCTAAGCTTAAACCTTTAATATTCAACTCTATACAAAATATCTATACAACATATCTATATAACATATTCAACATGTAACGAAACGAAGCTTTTACTCGCACCAACCATGCTACACAAAAGTATTTCGCTGCAGCTTCAAAATACATGAATAGACATTTTTCTCGCATCATTTTGCATTGGCATTTATTTCAGTTTGATTTCTGGTGTTATTTTCATTTTTCTATTCATCTTTCTATCCTTGTATGATAAGATTTATTTATACTTTACTTCCTTTCAAGAGCACTGTTATGCAATTCATGCAGCTATCCTCTTTATACTTTAGCACCTACGGCTTTCTCATTATAGCCTTATATAACTTTTCTCATTATATGCCTTTTATCTGCTGTAATTCCTATTTCAGTTTTTGATTTTGCATTAATATTCATCTTTTGCTATTTGACTTATGCATGTCAGCATTAATTGTGACATTTTATTGTATATGGCTCTATTTTAATTAAGAACTTCTGGTATTTCTTATGCTTCCATCAGCAATCATCATCTAACTTATCAAAGCCTTAATGCAAGACACGCGTTGTTGAAATCGTCACTCACCAATGACCAAAATAAAGTTTATGGATGAAATGTAATTCAATAATAGCTAAAATATCCGCCTCAACTTTGAAATGATCAATTAGTTAGTCATCTTCCGTTTCGAACAGCGCCGAAGCTGCTAAGTCCAATAGATCTTGTTCTATTCAATGAGTAATTGTTATCATCCTCGTCGCCATCTTCTTCGTCTTCTTCATCTTCACTTTCCTCTGAGAAGGACATTTCATCGTCAACAGTGACCATTCTCCGAAATAGGCTCGCCCTTTCCTTGCGCTTCTGTTCATTGTTTGCTGTAGCCGCTGTAACAGTTGTCAACGAATCATTTGAAGTTCTAGAAGTTTTGAAATATAGTTCGTTCGATAACTTCCCACACGATTTCGTACTCGATAATTCGTCTCTTTCAAGAAAATGAAGCACTTCTTCCAGGATGCCGATGTACTTGATTGCTCTCTGCAAAATCTCACATTTACTCAACTTTTTGTCAGGAGGATAAGTAGGCAGAAGACAGCGGAGTTCATTGAAAGCCAAATTTACGCTTTGTTGTCGCTGTCGTTCGCGGCTGTTCGGATTCGGTCGTCGAAGAGAAGTCATTCGTTTCGCTGCTCCTGATGCTCCGGAATTGACCACAGAAATGGGTGATGATGGCGAGGTTGTTGGGATAGGATGTAGAGGTATCGAAGTGGCTGAAGGACTATTTCTCGCCCTTGTTGAATATGCGCACGCGAACGATGAATAGGAGCTCAAAGAATTATGAAGTGAGAGGTCTTGCAAGTCCATGACCGTGCAGTAAATGACAAAACAGGTGGCATATCCTTCTCTTTTAAACTCCCATTAACGGCTTAATGTGGGTTAAGACGATGAGCAGTTTAACGCGCTCGATTGCAGCCACATTAATTCCAATCTCTTGAGTATTGGACTATTCATCAAACGAGCGATCACAGTTATCACTTGCAGCCAAGAAGCGGTACAGAGCACTGGGCCGCGGAGATAAACGTCTCAGAGGGACAAAAGTAAGGGGAAGGGTCTAATCGACGACTGCCTCGTCTGTCAACTCCACCCAGAATGATCAATTGCTTTCCTGCGACCGAAATGGGAAGGACTTTGGGCGCAATAGTGGCGGAAATTACCTTCGGCAATCTGTGAGACATTCTATCACACTATTTAGTGTCTGAAAATCATTTGACTGTCTGACGCAGATGAAAAGTCAGTTGACAGAAATGTTGATAAATGTCCTCAATTTTCATCAAACTATTGTATCTCAGTGTAGGCGTATGAACAATCTTATTCTGATGTGAGGATGCGTACCGAGTCTTTGTTTGCTGGCAGAAGGTAAAATTGTCCATTCATTCTCTTCTTGGCTGACAAAACGCGGCGCATCTGTTGATCTGTTGATAGTAGAAATTGAGCTATTAATGAAGCTAGGGGCGTCGCTAGGATTTTTCAAGAGGAAAGTGGTCTTGGTCAAATTACATTATAACCAGGGAGGGTAGTGCTTTAAACAAATTGCTGAAAAAACATGTTCAAATCTTGCTTTTTATGATGCGATTATTAATTCAACTTCTACAATGCCCTAGCCGAAACGTCATGCAGTCGCATGTATGCAGGTTTGCTACTGTCGACCGTGAGGTGATGGCCGTTTTGTAAAGTGAATTTCTAACTGGAAATAATTTTCGACAAAAATTTATGGAGAATTTTTCATTATCTTCACATTACATCAAAATGATCACATATCGAGTGGTCAACTATATCATACAATCATTTGAAAGATAATCTTTGACAGCGTCGTACGGGAGGTGATTTTTCATGATTTGACGGATCAAAATGATAATGAGCTTTTTTTTACACTTTATTCAGTTAAAATTTGTATAATATAAATGAAAAACCACGGATTTAGTCTTGGGCAACAAACTACAGCCTCTAAGACGATGGGTTTATATAGGGGTCGACAAAAGAACTGCGTTTTTTGTAAACGACATATTTGAATGCTGCTGTGTGTCTAGTTGTCTATATGATAATGTTCGAAAGCCCCGTACATGTTTTGAAGGAACAATAAGTATCTGTCACCATTGATGCTAATGTTTTGGATTCGTCTCACTTTAATGATGTTTTCTTCTCCCCAAACATTAGCGAGCAGCTGGTGAATGTTCGCTGCCGAGTATCCATTTTGAGACATTGTTTTGATAAAAAATAGACGTCACACTGTTGAAACTCCATGACTAACTCCGATGATGATCTCAGAAGAAATCAAATTGATAAATAGAGAATATCAACTTCTATGTCTATGTTATTCTACAACTTCAGAAAATATTCGCAAAGTAATGACATACATTAAGTGTACCTATATATCGAGATGAAATCAACTGAACGCAATATTCATATCTGTGGTTTATAACCTTGAGACACGCATATCTGCACAATAAAATTTCAATTGCATTTCCGCATGCAAATGTCACATAAAATGAAGAACAGAATTATTACTCAGATTTTTGTGTCAGCTTCTGACAACAAATTTCTATTGTAAACAGATGGAACAGCATTCTGGTCAAAACTTGTCTTGAATAAACATCAATTATAAGCAAAAACTCCAAAAGAATGGAGGTTTTAGTAAACGCAGTTTTTTTGTCGACCGCTATATATACAGCTATAATGATGGCTCATCAGTTCATGTTTCCGATTCAGTGACGGACCATCTGATTTAGTAATGCAGTTCGCTTCACCAATCATAATAAGAACAGGGTCTCTGAAGCGATCAATAAATTCAATACTAAAATTATCTAAACTAAAGGTCCAAATCACAGAATTAGACATGTCGTCTCTTCTTCTGTTTGACTAGAAAGGAAACATTGGAACATGTAACGTTAATGAAATGGCACAATCTGCTGACTAAATATCATAGCAATCGAACAATGAGCAGCCAGTTCAACATTAAACACGCCAATTTGTGCGAAGTTTCAGTGATTGTTATCAACCGGATCACACAGCAAAGAGACACATACGATGTCAAGTTCTACAGAGAAGTTTGTGAACGTTTTTTCATGCGCCTGCTAACTTTTTTAATAATCATCGGAAGGGCCAACATTATCGAGAAAACTTTTTGCGCAATGATCTGAATTCTTTGAATATGAAGGAATCTTGGCGATCGGAGCATTTTGAAGGAAATCACATCAATCCGCAAGCGACGCACGACTATTTTTCCTATCTCTGTACGGTATTAAAAATTTCTTTTTGCCCGCTTATTAAGTTCCTGCATGTGCCACCTTTTTGAATCAGTTTGCACTTCTAGCAAAGTGATTCGGTTAAACAATCTAATTCTGTAGTCCAAATATTATGAAAATGGACAATATGATCTGAGATGGTACTCCTATTGTCTCTTTTTTGCAACACTTCTTCAATGCTCAGCATAACGGTCTGCAAATGGATTTGTGGTACCGATGTAATATTCGTCACATGCAGGGCACGTGATTTTATAGACCACGTAACGCATAGAACAATGATATTTATTCGGAAGTTAGAGACAAATATTGCACATTGACATTTATTATTAGCCCTATAACTATTCAAATTGCTCATGGAAGACTATTTCTACACGGTTTATTTACAATGGCATATTGGCAAATCGTATTTGTTGGTCCTTAATTGACGAGTGGGAGCATCGCTAATGAAGTCAAGTTTTAGGAATACTTAGTTGCTCTTATTTAGAATTTTAGATACTGATCGCCTCGAGTGGTAGCAAACCTGCAAAATTCTACTGCACTACACAAGTAAAAAACGCCTAATGCTTTTCCACTGCGTCCCATAGCTTCTTCTATTGGATAAACTGACAAAATTGACTAGCTGTTAACTAAAGTTCTAAATCAATTGGTAAAACTAGTCCCAACTACATGTAATATCAGCACTGATGATCTTATTAAAATGTAAAAAATTTAAGTATATTGTCAAAAGACAATTTCGTTTTCATGTCACCAGATGTTATGAAACTTTACACTTCCATTCCTGTTTTGGGTGGAGTTCTACTGTCATGCACTTCGTCAATTAAGAAAATTGAGATAAGATCAATAATTATAATCTGAAAATTGCAAGCATTGAGGATTTTCTTAAATTTGTTTGCTTTAACTATGAAATTCAATATAATGATAAGACTTATCTACAAGTGAGTGGTTGCCCTAATGGGGTCACACTTTGTGCATCATAATTCTTATGTACAAAATTGAAAGCATGGCCTTAAACAATTTCCTAACTAAACACGGTATCGAGCCCATCGATTAGAAAAGTTCCTCGCTTATTTTTGCCAACTTTTCTCATGAGCCAAACTTTCCCTGCTATGATCGTCTTTGAAATTGGCAAGTTTCTTGTCTGAAGTTGGCAAGTGTCAGTGTCTGTGACGAATAGTAATTGGCAATAACCATGTCAAAATAGGATTGGCTAAGAATGGTGATGTCTACCAAACACACGCGTTTTTTGTCGACTTATTTAGACTTACATTTTTGTCGACGTGTAGACCTATTTACTGGTATAGTTAACGACTACCTTATTTAGTCGTTGTTTAGACTTACTTAGATGCCAATTCGCTCTATAATAGATTGCGATGCGTTTATGCACCATGATGTGCCTGTTGAAACGACATAGTGTCTTGCTCCAACATGTTCTGCTGTACTCGAGCTGATGATTTCTCAGTCACCAAGCTTTATTAAGTCACTAATTAAATAGTGTGATATTATTCAACGATATTGTCTTACAGTCACGAAATAAGTATATTTTACTGAAGAAATCTCTGAATTTCTAAAAAAAGGCCTAGAAGACGAATCAAGACAAAGTATGGTGAAGTAAGAAAAGCAGCGAGTCCAGACACATTCTGATGAATAGTTCTTGTTAAGTTGAGTAATTGTGAGTGGCCAATGGCTTAGAAAATGTGGTGTGGTGGAAGACATGGAAGAAAATTGTACCTGCTCAGTTGGTGCAATAGTCGTTAGACCAAAATCGTAGCAGATCAGCCGATGTAATAGCCACTGACCATTTACACACTAAAAAATTTCAATAAAGAAAGTGACAATTAACATATAACTTTTGCATTTCACAACGACTCATGAATTGATATGGCCAAAAGTTTAAATACAGTATGTCAAATAAACTGTCCTGGTGCAAATGCTCGTGAATCTTCCTAGACACTTAAATGTTGCATATATTTATGTTGGGACAACAGGTTATTAGTTTCTACGCTATTGTAAATTTGCAGCGATAGGCTAGCTGTTGTCACTTGCTTACACATTCCCTTTAAAATGTAATGTATAGTAATGTGATGCATCAGTGGCTTTGGAATGAGAAGAATGCAACAGAATATAAATAGCAATTGACTTGATATCAATTTTTGGACTTCAGCTTGGTAATTATTAAAAGTTGTTTATCGTCATCACCAGAATAATAAAAATGAGTTCAGACAATATTAATTCACCTCAAACAAACAAAATTCAGGCAATGAGATCAACAAAAAAAATCGTGGCGCATTGCCATATTTGAGACGTGAGGAATATTTTCCTCCACGGAATTATCAATGACCCCACGACTAAAAAATCTTTTAAAATTCCATTATATTTCATCATGAAAAATTAGCAGATATTTCCGGCCTGGTAAACGCAAGCATAAAATTATGACTCAACAGACCGTACTATAGGCCTATGCAGAACATGAAGTGTTGAAAAGAGAGACAATAGGAGTGCCATCTCAGATCATATTGTCCATTTTCACAATAATTAGACCTTTGGTTTAGATGATTTTAGTATTGAATTTTTGAACGTTTCAGCGACCCTGTTCTTACTAGGATTGCTGAAGCGAACCGTATCAAATCAAGTGGTCCAACATTGAATCGGAAACATGAACTGATGAGCTATCATTAGCTGTATATAAATCCATCGTCTTAGAGGCTGTAGTTTGCTGCCCATGACTATGTCCGTGGTGGACGAAACGTTGGGATTTCATTTTATTATTCGAATAAAGTGTCCAAAAATGCAGGGAGAACTCATTATCTTTTTGATCTGTCAAATCATGAAATATTATCCGCACAATTCTTGCATACTTAGAATCCTGTTTCATCTTTCACAGACAAATCAAAGGGACGATGAAACTATGGCAGAAATGGTAGATAAGTGAAATGATCTGCATGAAAGACGACGGTCATTTTTAGCATGTGTTCGTAAAACGAACGACAGTGGCAGTACATCAACTGATGCTTGCTGCGACAAAATTGACGATGACCGCAGAGCAAACGAAACTTGATTTGAATTTTATCGTTCGTGCTGAGCCTGCTCCCTATGTCCCACAGCCATACAGTAATTAGCTAAGTATATAGTAGGTACAGTGTCGACTGAAAAAATGTCAGCATGCGGTGAACATTTTTTTCAAAAGATTCAGTTTTTGCGGAGATAAAGTTCCTGCAGTTCAAAAAATATTTAATCAATTTCTAAAAGTTAAAGTTTTGCAAATCATTTGCTGTGTCCGTGTTTATATACTAGCGATTTGGTGCCTCGATATATTCTGTGCACCAAAAGGAAGGAACATTTTTTTACAGGTATCTTAATTCAACGGAAATTAAGCTGATTATGAAGGAAATTTCATAAGCCGCCTCATACAATATTCTTCATGGAAAATTTGAGATTTTATTATACTTCTTGTCTGAAATTTAAAGTTTTCAATTCAATTTTCATCGGCATGATTTTATGATTTACTAAATTTATGTTTGTTTTCTTGAATCTGAATAGTAATGTTGACCCATTTACATCCTTAAATAATAATTGCGATTATTAGAGCTCGAGAAAATAGTTTATTTTTCAAGCAGGAAAAGTTTTTTACTTTGTTGGCAAAATTCGTAAAATATTTTTAAAGCTTTTTTATTTTATTATAAGTAATTATGCAATGGATCGGTTGACATTTTAAAACTATATTTACTTACAATATCCTTTATAAGATGTGTTAAAGCTACTTCAAACTAAAAAAATTTCAATTAACGACAAAGAAGCATCGAACAGGAAAATTCCGAAGAGTAATTGTTTTATTTCTTAAGAAGTCAAAATAAATGAAAAACTTGTTTTTAGTTGAAAAACTACTATGTCGAGCTTAAATGATTATTGTCTTTGATTATGATATTTTTCTCTTTTAATGGCAAGTAGTTTGTGATGAGATCACGCCTAAGAAAATGCTCCTGAGGTTGAGCATCAAAATAATAGTAACCCATCGCATTGCTAACAAACATTGGCATTCCAGGATTGTCATGATACCGCGGATTTGTAAAGTACTGTTATTCCTTCTGCATTGTTATCATGATGAGTCAATTCCCTGGCAAATTCTTCAAAACTGAAGAAATTGCTTATCTCACATTTGGTACTGAGTCTCAACTCGAATTCATTCCCAATGAATCGAAATTTATAAACCTTCCAAAAAACTTACAAGATCTTAGAAGATTTGCAAGATTGGACTGTCATCATGGAAGATTTGTAAGATAGGTCTGTTGTCTTGGAAGATTGGTCTGTAAGATCTTATGAGATTCATAGACAAATCAAAAGGACGATGAAACTATGGCAGAAATGGTAGATAGGTGAAATAATCTGCACGAAAGAAGACAGTCATTATTAGCATGTGTTCTTAAAACGATCGGCAGTGGCAGTACAGCAACTGATGCTTGCTACGACAAAATTGACGATGACCGCAGAGTAAACGAAACTTGTTTGGAATTTTATCGAAACTGCATAGGCTACACATTAGGGATTTAATTAACGCTGAGTTGTTACTCTACCTAATATGCTCAAGGTTGAGTTTTGGGTCGACCTTGGGTACGCGATCCAAAACATGTGTCTTCTATTAATACTGCGCATAATATGCAAATCAAGTTACAAAAATTAATATTTTGATTTGAATCTTAGAGAAACTACATGATAAGAGCATAAATATCTGATTTCTTATCAAAATTCCACTCAATTCATAGAATATTTCAAAAATGAAATACTTGTGATCATAAGCTATTTCATTTTAGGCTTGACAACCCCGCATATTGAAACTTCGTACATATTATTTTTGGGTGTAGGCCTATTTCAGTTGTTGCAATTGTATATACTAAATTTTTGTATTTCTTATACATTTTATATATTTGCAGCAGTGGCGGGCACGATTCGGAATCGTGCGACTCAGCGCGAGATTAATCGAAAATCGTGCGATTCTGAATATTTTAACATTGAGTGACTAGAAGTTTACAGTAAATCTAGCTTGCATTATTTTTCATTTTTGGACTATTTTTCATTTAAAGTTTGAGAATTTCCATTGAAATTGAGAGCATGTGACACTTGCATGTATAGTCTATTAATAGGCTATAAGTATCACATGCTCTCATTTTCAATGGGTCAAACTGCAATTATAATTACCCTCTTCATTAATACGATACCCTATTGTAATGTTTGGGAACACAGCATAATCAGTACACATAAAAGTCGCAAACAAGGCATGAAAAGTTTTGATAAATCTATTTATAAGATTCTACTGAAAATCTGCCATCATAGAAGCACTGCAAGTTGCACATGTACATGAAGCATATTATCAATACTTTATTTCCAAGTTTTGGTTCCTTGGTCCTTATCAATCATGGTTTTTCGAACATGGCTGTGGGAATGTAGGTATTAGACGTTTCTTCTATCAGTCCTGAAATAAACAGCATAATTAGGCATCAATTAAATCAAAAAAACTTGACCCATAACGTTTGCAAAATATTAGCAAATCTGATAGAGACGTCCTCAGACGATCAATTTTAAGCACAAAATTTCTGTGACAGCTGCTTTTCGCCTTACAAGGGTTCGTTACTGCGGTTCGGAATGGCCCAGGTTAGCTTAAAATATATCTAGAATTGGTAGGTACTCTATAATCTTTATGATTATCAGCCGCACGGCATAGTCAGGATATACAAACATAGAGGAGCCCAGGGATCTCAAATTACCGCGGAAAACGGAAAAACCGGGGTTCGAATGCACAAATTTGAAATATAGGCCTATACATTAGACGAATTTCGTAAAAAAACGGAAAAGCAGGAAAAAACGGACAATTGCGATTCCTGGAACAGCCCGCTGTGCAGTCCTTCAGCTTTCTCAGCCATTCCAGATATTTTAGCCACAGTACTTTGGGCCATTCCTAGCCGTACTGAGGAGCAATTGGAAGGGGAATATCGCAGCGTGTACTGCTTCCCAGGAAATCTTGTGCTAAATAGTTCAAGTCTGAGGACATCTTTCCATTCTATACCCACGCGAACTAGCACTCCTAATTAGCAAATCTGCAGCGCAACTACGTGTTAAATGTAAATCAGGCAATAATGCACATTGTTATAAATGTATATGATTTCAATACGGATATACCGGGTGTCCCAAAAAAGTGACTAAAAACAAACGCTTTTAAATTCGTCAATTTCCATTCGATTGAGCTGACTTTTTGCAATAAAAATCAAATGCAAAATACCAAAAAATACCTTACAAATGGAAGATACCCAGAAGTTTTTGTTTGCTGTAAAGTATGAAGCTTGAACATTGAGCACATTTTAATAAAATATTGCAATAAAAGGGGTGTAAAAAGTTGCCTGAATAAAATGCCTCTGACAAGACGCTGTTGAGGCATTTTATCCAGATACTTAAAACTTTTTACACCCCTTTTATTGCAATATTTTATCAGAATGTTGCACTCTTGCAGATTACAAAAATGCATTTCTGAAGATGGTCGACAGCTTGCGATTTCTCATGATTGAGACTTTCTGACTCCCTGTCATAGTTACAAAAAGTTTGAGCTTATAAATGTTCTCATTTTTAAAGTAGGTCAGCAAACTTATTAATGTTTCCCTACTTTGCAGTTCATCAAGTTTTTTCTAGCCGGGAAATCAATCTTTATCGTACTATGATATCTGAATCATGCTGAAAAAAAAATGCTGAAATGCATAGGATTCGAGCTTATACCCGTTTTTCTCTAAGAGTACTCGATGTTCAAGCTTCATGCTTTACAGACAAAAGCTTCTGGGTATTTTACAATTGCATGCAAAAAGTCAGCTCAATCAAATAGAAATTGACGAAGTTATAAGCGTTTAGTTTTTCCTCACTTTTTTGGAACACCCGGTGTAATGTCATAGGGGCCTTCTATGCGTGACTGCTTTGACATCATGTATGATTCGTATAAGTGGTGTACCTGGCTTATGCGAACATGTTTAATGCTATGTGGGGAGCTCCCATACAGATTTCACATTGCAACTCAGTTTAGCTATACATGATCTCAGGAACGACCACCCACAATTATCTCAAACGATGAAAAAGTAAATGGAAACATTGTTTTTACTTCATCAAGCAAATTTCATTGAGAAGTCAAATTGCAAAAAAAATCGCACGATTCCTGGTCATTCAAGAATCCCGCCATTCATTCCGTCGCACAATTAATTGTGCGGAATCGATTAACTGCTACCGCCACTGCTTCGTAGTTATCCGCACCCCTAAACTGTCTGCGATAGCCGACATTCCAAAATGAATTCACACCAATTTCGTATTCTAAAGATGTTTAACCATGCACTTACTACGCAGCTATAATATTAATTAAGTCAGTTCATATTTCTGAATCATAAAATGAAAACGATTTCTTTGCTATGAGCAATGTGTAATTCAATCATACAAATCAAAGATCTTTAATTAATCAGGATATCAGTGTAGGTTAAATTATTAAAGGAAAGCTTTATAACGCAATACATGTGCTAGGCTACTCACTGTAAATCGCTGGATACGAAAATTACATACAAACATATACCAAAATCACATACAATTTGAAACTAACATCTGATACGAGATTCTCGTATGTTTACAGAGATCTGGTATGTTGTTCATACCACATCTCACTTACTTTCGTATGTGATTGGTATGCAGCGATACGAACTATTCTATCTGTGATTGGCTGTTTTACACTGAAATACGAGTTGTTGGCATGTTTTATATACGAGACCCGATGCAAATTGATCCTCATATGTGTGTGTGTTTCGTACACGTATGTGCAGCTTTAAGTCACATGGCAAAAAATAAGTTATATTACATACTACTTACAAATAACCTTTTCCCAGTAATACCAGTCGTGAATATTTTTTGTTTGAGAAAGTATGGTATTTAACTAGACTAGATTTATTGTGAAATTAAAGCCGCATGTGATCTTTGCTACTTGTCTTATGGCATTCACAAGACCCATAATTATCTCATTTCCTTGAACTAAGTTGATGATCATCATTTCAATGAAACCATTACTTTCGAGCAATCATGTTGACTTATATATCTCAAACATAACTATTTTTGCGTTCATGAATTATAATGTGTTGTTATTTCGGATTGATAACATGCTTAGTTCCAAAATTACATAATGCATAATTGTTGATGGTCAAATACTTATTGATTATCCATGAAATGCCTTAGACTTTATATGTATTAAAATCGAATTCAGTATTGTAAGTTTGACCATTAAATGTCATTTTCTTACAAAACAGTAGTAACATTAGTTTGATCTTTATTGACAAAAGGCCTTAGATCAACCTATCTTAGAAATCATTGATGCTTTCTTTTAACATTGTGCTGGTATGGTTTTTCGTATGAAAAGCATACTACATTTGAAATAACATACGAAAAGCAAACAAATATATGCCAAGAGAATACAGAAATATACCAAAAAAGTATTTTGGTATGCATCCTTCGTATGTGATTGGCATTGAGCGATTTACAGTGATTTACAATCATTGCAATAATAATTCGTTTCCCACTAATACCACACTTCTCATTGGCCCAATAGGAATTTTGGTCTATAGATGAATCCTTATGTCATCACAAAATACAAAGAATGCACCTTCGCTTACTTGATTCTACTCATTTATTGAAACTTAGGCTTCGGTTTTTGGTTCCGACTCACGTTTTTGCCCAACCTTGATATGCTTACTCTATGCCACTAACTCAGTGTGACGGTATCTCTTTACACAGACCTTCTCAAAGACAACATTCATCCTGACATTGCAGCACAGCAGCTTTCTTCGAACGTCTATTCAGTTCAATGGGGTTGACGTATGAAATTTTGTGGACGAATCTCGGAGTTGAGGCGGGAAAACGTGCTTTCTTTACAAACCTGAGCAAATGAATTACGAAGTATTATCGTATAACAGTGGTGCCGAACATTGTCCTAAATTATTTCAGCATCTTGTACTTTGTTTTTTCTTAAAACACAAAAAGTCACTTAATTTACTTCATGATGAATATCTCCATTATTTCTTAGATACATATACATCACTTTCACTAGATGGTGGCAGTTGGCCTACATTAATTGTCACATTATCTAAGCGTGCGCTGTTTCTTGAGTCTCTCTTTCATGCAAATTCAGTGTCAGTTGTAGTTCAGTATTTAGTAGAATAATGCTATTTATCTAGAGGCTACTAACGGAGCATGGAGCATAATACAAACATCCTACCAATTATCAAATTTCATTTACTACGCATAGGTCTATCACAATTTCGAAAACATTTCATCGAAATTGTGACATATATGAATTTATTTTTCAATGTGAATGCTGAATCTATTTATTTAACGACATAATTGATAAACCTACATTGTTTCAATCGAAAGCACGTACAGTAAAAAATTCAATAAAAAACATGTTTTTATGAAAAATAAACGTTTTAGATATGCTTTTCCAATTAAACATGTTTTTGACCCACCCTGATCATAACACAAATACAGTAGAATGAGGACCGGATTTTTTATGTTATATACGCATGCCCATAGACTATTACATTATATTAGAATTTCAATTAATTGATGCCCGTATTCCAATTTGACAATTAATATCTTGCTTTAAAAATGTCTGCATGATATGATAATCCAGAATTATGCTTGAATTAATACTCAACATGCCAATATCCAAACCAAGTTATCTAGGTCCAGGTCGTTGACCGACCTTCAATCTTTTTAATTTCAAAAATATTAACGGCTTAAGTATATTTCTAAATCAGTGTTTCTCAACGTGTTTAATCCCCAGTGACTCAAATTCTTAGTATACTTATAAATCGAATACTGCAAACATAGAAAAAGCATAATATGTTGCTATACTTGCACAAGCAATGTATGATAAACTATAAAAATGAAAAACCCTCAACTAAAGCAGAAAATATTAAAGGTATTAAACACATTTGTACCTCTTTGCAACAGTACACATTGAAGACATACAATTTGACTTGAAAAGTGCAACATTGTAGTGAAAAGACGTGTTCTTTCCCAGAAAAATCATTTCAATACGAATATAGAAAAATTCATGCTACATTTCAGTCTCATTACTCACCTGGTCTTAGTGCATTTTTATCAATTTATCTGCATCCAGTAGTACAATAAGACATTATTTTTCTTATTATATACAGATATCAAGGCCACCTATGGTTGAACTACAGAGCTGCTCGAATTAATAGAATAAATGAAAATGAGCATCTCATAATCGTTTCTCTGAGATATATGCTTGTTGGCAGATACCATTCCATTCTCTTTACTGATGCGACTGCTTAAAGTTAATAAAGATTGCACTTTGATGCACTTTGATAGATATATATGCAGAATGTTGATTCAGTCTTGCCGTTCAAATTTTCAAATTCAAATTGGAGATCAAACGAAATCAACAATTCTCTGTCATTTTACCACCGTCGCGTCGAGATATGGGACGTGTAAGAGATCTGAATCAGTTCAAGAAGGCAGAAATACTAACTTATCTCAAGTGTGGCAAGACTCAATCTGAAACTGCGCGATTGTGCTCAGTAAGTCAGCAATCTGTTAGCCGTATATCGCGCAATTTTACGGTTCATGACCTCTCGTCACGACGAAAAAATGTTTGCGGGAGAAAACCGGTTCTGAAGGGCGAAGAGAATTTTAGTGAAAGACGTGAGAAAAGACAGGAGAATAACCAGTGCTCAACTTAAACATTCTCTTAGTTCTTCAGGAATTGTAGTTGGGTGCAACACAATCCGGCGATATTTGGCTAATTTGGGATATTCTGCTCCTCATCCTCGCTGCAAACCGAAACTTACTCCTACCATGAAAGCTAAACGGCTACAATGGTGTCTGGATCATCAGCAGTGGTCCATAGAAGACTGGTTGAATGTAGGCTTTAGTGATGAAAGCTCATTGCAAATCCTTGCCGACAGAGCCAAGTATATTCGTCGTCTACCATCAGAAGAATTCCATCCAGACTGCTTGAAACCAACGGTCAAACATCCAACTTCAATCATAGCTTGGAGTGTCATTTCTGGGAAAGGAACAGGTAGACTGCATTTGATCGATGGTAAGCTGAATGCTGAAAAGTATATTGACATTTTACGACATCGACCCTTGCCACAAGTGATTGATTGGTACGGCAGTGAACATTTGACTCGTTTCACTTTTATGCAAGACTACTCTGCTCCCTGTCATACGGCCAAAGTTGTTATGAAATTTCTTCAAGCAGATCTTAAAGTGAAGGTTCTGAAGTGGCCGGGAAACTCTCCGGATCTTAATCCGTTGGAAAATCCGTGGGAGATGTTGAAAAAGAAAATATCAATCGATCAACCAACAACAAAAAGTGATTTAATCGCTTCATTGATTCGCCACTGGCACAGAGACCAAGATATATGTGATGCCGTTCTTCCTTTAATTTCTTCGATGCCCCGAAGAATTCAGGCAGTTATCGATGCCAGAGGAGGCAATACAAAATACTGAAGCATTTCCTGTTACTTGTTCTGAAAAACTTTTGATACTCATTGATAGTATCTATTCAAATATACACACATTTTGGAAAAAGAATCTGCTTACTCTATAATGAGCACCACTGCAACTTGATCTTGCTCTGCATTTCTCTGCTGTGAAGAGAAACATGTGTTATTGATGTACATTGTGCATCTCCTGTTTAGCATATTAGTTAGCACTATACCAGAGCACTTGTGTACTTAAGCATGCATGTACTCTGAACTACTTTCTCCTCCGGTTCAAATGCTATTGGATTTAGAAAAATGACCTCCATTGTTGGACGGTAAACATCAAATATCACTGACTTCTAATGTTTAAAGTAATGGGAAAACAATTTCTAGGTCAGATAAAACCTCATTTCTGGACGATAGTCTACAACAATGTACAAATTGTCATTATCGGATGTTATTGCACCATAGATTTAGAAATATAAGTAGACAATGTATCTCGTAATGTAATATACCCTAAAATGGGGTAATTCGGACACCGTGAGGTAATTCGGACACCTGGTCACTTTTTATCTTTAATCGACTAATGAAAATTGTTAGATGCTTCTAGTGAGACCGAAATGCATTTTTTTAGTTAGATATGCATTAATCAACTGAAATTTATCAATAGACGCGAAAAATTTTTTCAGTGTATTCACAGCTACGTTATATTTAAAATTCAAAAAAGTCGAAAAAAAACTGATTTTACTAGTTTTCATCAGATTTGATCTACCACAAAGCTTTGTTGTAGGTCGAAATGGGCTGGCTTGCGGAAGTACCATTAGAAACCCTTACTAATTTAGTCACTCGTTTGTAGCTGATCAGTTGTTGCACCCAAATACAGACGACGCGAATTCTTGGAATTTCTTGCGCCGGTGGGTGCAGCAAGCAAGGCTAATTGACACTGATCAATCTGCTGAGACGGCATTTCTCACTGTCTATTGCTATCGCACGCGAGTATGTTGATGAATCACCCGCAAACTTGTTCAGCGATCAAGGATTCAAGTTCGTCGTCCTCAAGTGAAGTCTAGTGGACCGGACTGGATC
Source organism: Prostheceraeus crozeri (assembly GCA_907163375.1). NCBI lineage: Eukaryota > Metazoa > Platyhelminthes > Polycladida > Euryleptidae > Prostheceraeus > Prostheceraeus crozeri. The sequence goes on along the minus strand of CAJQUW010004756.1, from coordinate 381,951 downwards.
CAATGTGTTACTTGTGCCGAGTGGTTCTGTGGCAAGTGCAACGGTGGAAGCGTTGATCCCTTTTTCGAGTGTGCCCAGTATACATAGACTCACTTTAACTTCAGTTTGCAACATTTGCATTTGATTTAGATCGTTTCTGATCAGTTTGAAATACAAAACGTGTTGGTGTCCGAATTACCCCATTTTACGGTACCTTTTGTTATGGTTGTTGCCTCAACCGGCACAGTTGTTGGCAATTCAAGCTGTATGATCACTGCGTCATTCTCATGTCTAATGGAAACATTTGCACGTCATAGCATGGGGTCATAGCATTCATCTGACAAATACAGAATTCTAAGCTTTCAAAACTGGCATAGTTGTTGGCGCAACCAGCATACTTGTTGTCAATGAATAATTCGCTATAGAAAATTCGTCTCTATGATCGAGACTGTCTAATACAGTGAACCTAGACTATAGAAAAATTAGAACGATGCGTGTGAAAAACAGGGTTTGGAGTGGGCCAGGTAAACTGGCAACTAGGTTAAATCATTGCTTCTTTTGAGTATCTTTTCTGCTTAGTTACTTAAACTGACGCTTCTAAATGCGCTCTCCTATTGAGTTGGTCATCTTATTTTTGCTAGAGGGCATTACAATGGATTTTCCATCGTGCTGGAACGTTGAGTTAATTATTACATTAAGGAAAACGAATTTGCTTATCGTGATTATCCTTTCTTGGATCATCCTTCCGCCAGCTTTTAGGAATTCAGAACAGATATTGTCAATGCCAGGACTTTTCCCGTTCTTCATTTTGCTGATTGATGAGGTGATTTCGCATCTTAGGATAGGTTTGATGCAATAGCATGGCGAATCTTGAACATGTATTGGAGTGACTTATTCTTTATAAAGGCCCAACGTTCGAGAATATCCTCTTTATTGGTTAGGATATTACCATGGTCACCTTTTATGCCACAGCTGATGGATTTTGGTTTCGCTTTTAGCTTCTTCAAGGCGGCATGGTAGATTTCATGAGGAGGCAGATTATTGACTTTTCAATTTTTTCTTCAATTATTTTGATTTGTTTTTTACTAGCTTTTTGGATTCTGCTTTGACAATTTTATACTGAGTGATAAAAAAGATGGTCATATCTCTTTTCTAATTCTGTGTTCTTCAATATCATCTTACAATTTCAACAATGTAGCTTACTTGTATTTGAAATAAAGTCAAATTAAATAGGTAATCCGAATCATAATCAATCTTGTCTCATATAGTGTTTTGTGGGATGGAAACTTACTTCGAAAATTACGTAAATTAAAGCTATCTCCTATTAGCATTGAAATATATGTATATACTCTTTTTGAAAAAACCTCATGCAGCACGTGCATGTAGATACTTTTTCGTCATCCCTGGAATTTACAATATGAAGCAAAAATGATCCATCGTATTTTCGCTTTCGGTATGACAATATGGATGGAAATGCTTAATCAATGAGAGCAAAAATTAAAATGCTACCTTAATAATTCATATACACCAAAGTAGATAGATAGCTGTCCTGTTTGAAAAACTAAAGCCTCATTTACATGTAGGACAATAATTGTCCGGACAATGAATTCCTTGCGCTCATTTGACAGCGCACTCGCACCATTTTCCTGATCGATGGAGACAATGATTTTCTTTCTGCGTTTACATTACGATTGTCCTCGTATAGGACAACAGATACTGGAGGTCAGATAATTCTCTTCATTTTGTGAAATGTCGTCGACTGAGCTGGTCTTCGCTGCTGCTCGTGTTGTGGCTGAAATGGCAAAGCTTAAAAAGAAGAGGAAAAGAACGTGTTGGACGCGAAAGTGGATCCTGAGGAGGGAGAGACTGGGAGCTTCAACCACCTCGATGATAAAGTAAAACAGGGACAGATTTGTGACAGCAGATAGGCTTACTCCTCATTGGCTACGTTACCTTGACTACGTCCTTACAGTCATAACTACAAGTATGACGATGTGACGACGAAAACTGTGATCTGAGCGAGATATCTAGGGTTAAGCATTGTGTGAATAGCGCATTGTCCTATTCTATATTCCTCTACCGGGAATGTGGTTTATTGTCCCTGAGACATTGAGATCCGAGACGACGCCCCGCATTTTTTCATCTCGAAGTCTCGCTGGAAACGCTGACTCAGTGTGTGTGTGTGTCTATTGTCCGGACAATTATTGTCCTATATGTAAACGGGGTTTAAGTATGAATTGCAAGTTAGGAATTAACTTGACAATTGAGTTGTTTTCTGCGATCAACTCTCACATGCATTAGACAAAATCACCTGAATAGAATGCCCAGCATTATGATTCCCAATCTTTTTTTGATTATCATGATATCCATCATTTCAAGTGAAGATATCTGAACTACTGCCAACAAATGTGCTGGTTGAGACAACAGCTGAGGCAAAAGGTATGTTGCTATGTCGCTATTGGAAGGCAGCAATTTAAAATCATCTGCGAAGATGATGAAGTTGCTGCCTGATGTATATGAAAATCATCATCCTCTAGGAATCTCAGTTAACTACATAAAATAAACTGAGATTAAGCCTACTGTGCAAAATAATAAATTTGTAATGAACTTTGAAGAAAAGAAAGTAAAATACATCCGAAGCTACAGTATAGGTACTGAACTTGCTAAAATTGACCTACAGCGTTTCACCTGGAACTACTCCATTAAGAAAAGGAAATGGGGAACTAGACTTGCTATTGATAGCCCAATTGGTGCAACTATTCATAAAATTTAATCTACCTCTCAGGAGGACCGGTTTGTGCCCCATCCTATCTAGTCTTGATTCGCAAACAATTATGTCAAGCGTAATCTGTACACGACGGAAGATACTATCAATTACCTATTTCAATGCAGATAGGAAAGGGGATTTATCTGAATCAAGAAAAACATTCACGTTGTTGATAACTTAATACAGAAAATAAACTTACCAAGTAAATATCAAAGTGTAGATCGTACTAACAGTTTAAAAAAGAAAGGCAATGAATTCTGAAGGATTAGCTGATGAAAATGATTCGTGAAGTACGATTGTAATGAAATATTGAAATTGTAACAAAAGAAAAAATAATAAGAAAAAATGGAATAAACAATTAAATAAGGAAATAAACAGCACAAAGAAATGAAATTTATTAAGTATAAATCAGAAATTTTTCACAAGAAACTTACGATTATTATGAAATTATTATAAATAAGTGATTATTTATTTAATCAGTAAATAAGTAATTATTAAATTTACTATCGAGATACCGGAGCGGGGTGCTTGTCTGAATTTCCTTGACCTCCAGATAAGGATAATTGAAAATAATATTGACTATGGATGGTATTCCCAACCTTGTCACTCTGGCATCACTTTGAGAAGAGACAGCTGGCTTCCTCGTCATGTAAAAGTTAACTTTTTAAATAATGATATCGACAATGTGAAAAATAGATGCTCGAGCAAGAGAAACGAAGAGGCAGCTATGAAAACAGTCAAGAAGAGACTGGATATAAATGGTTTCCGAAATGTGAACCTCAACACTAAAAAAGGTCAAAAGGCATTCGGAAACCATTGAAAAAGAGGAAGTCTTCTTCTCGATGAAATTTATCAATGATAGCTGAACGAAGAGAATCAATAGAATCATCACGAAGTATGACTTGCCGATAAAATTAGATAGCCAGTCTGGTTCAAGTCTCAAGTCGCTGAAGTTAGCACCAACGTTAGCACCATAGAGTAAGTATATTAGGTAGAGTGGTAACTCCGCATTTATTAAATCCCGAATGTGTATGCACTTTCGATTTTATTAAATAAACTTGAGGTGAACGCAAGGCCATTGTTACCAAAAGTGAGATATGCATATTTTTGCAGTTTTGAAGAAAAACCACGAAATTGACTCATCATGATAGTAATGCTGAAGGAATAGCAATATTTTACAGATCTTCCGTGTCACGACAGCCTTGGAGAGATGATATTTGTTAAATTAGCACATCGATAAGTTTCATGCTGAACCTCAAGGTTATTTTCTTAAGCGTCATCATATCACAGGCAACCTGCCACTGGCAGAGCAAAATCACATAATCAAAGACGATGATTTCAATTAACTTTGAAAGATGTAAATGGGTCCACATCACATTCAGATTCAAGAAATGAAACATGAATTTAATTGATCGAATCATAAAATCATGCCGATGAAAATCGGATTAAAGACTTAAAATTTAAGCCAAGAAAGCACGAATAATATCGCGACTTTTTCATGGACACTTCCATTATAATGCGGTTCATGAAATTCCTTTGAAAATTAGCTTAAACATCCGCTTAGTTAGGGTGACTATTAGCAAATATTCATTCCTTTTGATATCCAACTTGTTTCATAGATGTTTCCAACATGGATCATTCCATGTTCCAACATGTTTCATGGGGGGCGGTGAAGAGTGAATACAGAGAGCTTAGTGTGGCTTACGGGAGATGAGAGAGCTCCCATTGTTAAATCTTGATGTATGAGGCGAAGTTTGTGTAAAGGCGGATTACATATTTATCACACAGCGATTACATCTTTATGGGATTCGAGGATGAACAGGATCTGTTTACTTGTGGGAATCGAAAAGGCAAAGATTGATGTACAGAATTTGTTTACATGTGCGGATCGCAAAAAACATACTGTATTTAATATTGATTGATGGGATGAATTTAATGACAGGATGAGTCTACATGTGGGAAACGCAACAATTGAATGATGTCTGATTTATCTTTGTGACATGTCTTTCAAGACATATCATTACCTATTCAGTATTTTGTCAGCCACTATGTGTGGGACCCCGCTCGTCTGGGTTTGAGTGTTCAGGTTAGGGGTCGAAACACAACTAGACGAGTACCTGCTGATGACTGACGGACTGCAGTATTATGTTTTACATCCCTTAATTGGTAGGTGAAGTAGTGGTCGATGTATTGTAATTCAAATGAAGAAATGTGGAATTACATGAAGTAGGCCTACTATAGACGGATGAAGAAACTGGCGATAACAAATTCAAGTGAAGAAATAGTATTTTCCATGTGTAGTCTTAGGTATAGTGTGTATAGTTTCATTGCTTTCGGTGTAGTAGAGTGTCATTGTAGTTCTATTGTTTACCTCCATTATCCACTTTCCACTTATCTACTCTTACCATTATCCACTTTGTGTAGTGTCAGATATAGTTCACTTGTAGTCGGTGTAGTAGCATCGTTGTATTTCCATATTTTACCTCCACTTTTCCAATTTTTATTCATCGGTTTGCTGTTGTTTTATGATATCCATTTTTAATTTCCTTAACCTATGGTGACCATTGTCCTATTATATTTCCACTATCAGCATCTGTAGCTGGTACAGTATATTGTTTTTGAACGTGTATACAGCAGTGTTTGGAATCTATGGTATTAGTATATTAACAGCAAGAATGAGTGGTATTACAAATCTTAAGATTTCCATTTTTACCAGATATTGGGCCAAAGCTGATCAATTTGAATTCGTTGCCACGAGAAAGCTACATTGAGTTCTTTTAAGAACTGATTAATCCAATTGTTACAGTAGCATTGCCTTTGTACACTTGCGGATTGGAGAACGCCATCAGTCCTCATTAGGACTACTTTAACTACTAATTTGAATTAGTAAGCATTACATTCTATTATAAATGGCTACTGGGATGACTTTCATCATCGTATGAGAAATAGGCTACTACTTATATAGAAGTGTCATCTTGGTAGTATATAAATTGGCAAATTTTGACTTTTTTCAAAAGTGCTCAAATAATTTTTTGGACCACGGGAACGTAATCTCCACAAGAAACTGAATCTTTTCACATAAAAATGTTCACTGTATGCAGATACTTTTTGAGTCGACACTCTACTTATATATCCCTACTCTATGGGCACCAACGTTTTTGCATTTTTTGATACAAAATATTTTTTGTCATGTTATGGTTGTCAAACGGCATTTTTGGTGTCAGAGGCAAATTTTTCGCATTTTTGTACATAAGTGAGCCGGTTTTCGTCTCTGAGCAAAATTTTTGAAAAAAGTTGGTACTAACTTCAGCGACGTTCTAGTCTCAAACAATGTCTCAGTCGCATGGAAAAGAGGAAGCACGACAATTGCGAAGTCTGTGATCGTTTGGGGTGTAGTTTTGCATGCTCTGATAAACATCTGGTATATCGGTTTACTTGCAGGTTGTGTCATGGCAGCTACATAGGTCAGACGTCAAGACTTTTCAATTTCCGATGCAATTAGCACAAGCGCAGCCCATCAAATAACAGCACGGATAGCGCAATGTCAGAGCACACAAGACAATATCATCATGGACATCTGGCGATTACGGACTTCCAGCTAGTGATTATTGACAGATGCAGATCACCGATAGAGACGAGACTGTCAGAAGCCAATCATATTGAAGAACAAAGACCAGCACTCAATCGAAAACATGAAATAAACAGACTTTGAACGTGCCCTCACTTCTGCCAAAACTTGACAATGCGAGCCGGCTCGCGAAAGCTCGGACTTGTAAATATTTCTTAGCAAATAGACTGCACATATTTTTAGCAGCTAATCTTTCCTTGGGGAGACGACACAAACGGAATAAATAAAATGAAATCAGTCGTTAAAAGGACTGGTTTTGCGTTCCCTGTACTAGCTAGGAAGTCATCAGCAGGAACTCAGGTAGGATTCCTGTTTCGGTCACAATTCCTGAACACTCAAATCCACCTGAGCCGGGCCCTGCACAGTATACTGTACAGGTGGCGTTCACAAAAATAGAATAAATCTGTTTGTTGGGGCTAGATAGAATATCCACGCTTGTGCACAATTTCATGCTTGAAAGAGATCGAAGAGAGATCAAACACCGGCTACGGCAGATCATTTTTAGTGGTTGTGCAAGCTGTGCCTTGTTATGATATAACAACAGAATTAGATTGTTTAATCGTATCACTTTGATAGAAGTGCAAACTGATTCAAGCAGATAGGACATGCAGGAACTAAATAAGTGGGCAAAAAGAAATTTTTAATACCTTACAGAGATAGGAAAAATAGTCATGCGTCGCTTGCGGATTGCTCTGAATTCATTCAAAATGCTCCGATCGCCACGACTCCTTCAGATTCGAAGAATTCAGATCATTGCGCAAAAGTTTTCTCGATAATGTTAGGTCCTCCGATCATTTTAAAAAAGTTAGCAGGTGCATGAAAAAACGTTCACAAACTTCTCTGTAGAACTGAACATCGTCTGTGTCTCTTTGCTGTGTGATCCGGTTGATAACAGTCACTGAAACTTTGCACAATTTGGCGTGTTTGATGTTGAACTGGCTGCTCATTGTTCGATTGCTATGGTATTTAGTCAGCAGATTGTGCCATTTCATTTACGTTACATGTTCCAATGTTTCCCTTCTAGTCAAATGGAAGAAGAGACGACCTGATTAATTCTGTGGATAGGAGGGTGGGGCACATTGAACATGTTTTTGATCTTTTCTCGATAGTTTGAATACACTGAATCAAATGAACGAAAATCAAACTCGGATGAAAATTTGAGGTAATGCTAAGTAATGTCTGAGTTGTCGGACGTTTCTGCGCCATTTCATCTCCTCAAAAATTGAAATCAAAATTTCTTGCCAATGTGGTTCAATCTGTCCCACGTGTGAGCCACTTTTTTACTATCTAGTGTTCACCTTTATTAGACTTAATGCATCAGGGCCCTATTTCACTTATCACATAAGATAAGATTATCTTATGATCTTACCTTACCGACTCATCCTTTTGTTCAGTTCCACTTACGAAAACTTCTTTTAAGTCAGTGACTTATGCGATCTACGTACCTAGCCGCTACGGTATATGTGCACGGTATATCATGCCATGCTTCACATATGATTTAATAAGAGTCAATTCTGCATCGTGAATAGCAAAAAGTCTTGCACATACAAGTAAATTATTGTATTATATGAAATTTTGAAAACAAAATATTCAAAATTCAAGTTTGTTGGCTGTACGTTCGATACCTAAGCGAATCGCATCACTTCACATGTCAATACACTTGTAACTGTGCGACTAACAGCTATCGGCAGTAGCACACCACACACACTCTGACGATGGATCGTCTTTTCTTTTACAATAATTTGGTTGACATATTTGACATCGAATCACCTGTGATCAGCAACGACTGCTTACGACCTGAGATGGAGGATTCTGTGTTTACCGAAGAATTTCGCTTCAGCAAATCCAGTGCTGGAACTTTGATTTCCATACTAACCCCACATCTTCAATCTGCCCGTTTTGATGTTCCCGAGGCCTTTTTAACAACTCTTCAATGGTTAGGAACGGGAAATTATTATTGGAATCTTCGAGGCGTTGGCAACTGCTCCAAAACTACAGTTTTTCGTAGAGTGTGGCGAGTAATTGATGCCATCACCTCCCCAACTATTCTCAATGGGTGGATTAGATGGCCGAATGATCAGAATGAAAGAAATTTTCATTTGAACTATTTTGCGACGAAGTACCAGTTGCCTAATGTGATGGGAGTAGTGGATGGAACTTACATTCCCATTTATTCGCCAACGTCCAATCCTTTTGAGGCCTCATATGTGAATAGGAAGGGGTTTCACTCACTGAACGCTCAAATCATTTGTGGTGCGAATTATTCCATCCTTCATGCTGATATAACGAATGTTGGTTCCACACATGATGCTCGCGTCTGGAGTGAGTCCGAAGTTCCTCATCTCATTCAGCAAAGTGGATCATCCTTGCTCGGTGATAGCGCATATCCGTGTTGGTGGTATTTGTTGACTCCATATGATGCCAGAATGAGCAGCAATCTGAATGAACGTCAACGATTTTTTCAACGTCGTTTTGTTGCTGCTCGACAGAATGTTGAGCTAACTATTGGAATATTGAAACAGCGCTTCAATGTTTTGTTAAAATCTTCCAGATTTAATCTGGAAAAAGTCCCGAAGGTCTTCATGGCTTGTTGTGTCCTTCACAACATGTGTCGCCATTTCAATTTGCCTTTGCAAGAATCACAGCAGAGTAATGTGTCGAGTGGGGAACTAAATGGTGATGACAATTTCCAACACAATTTAATCGGAAATTCTGTTCGCCAAGCATACATAAATAAATATTTGTTATGAACATGACAGTTTTCTGCATTCTAAATGTTGAAATTCGAAATTTGGGCTACTGTGCATGTGGGGTGATATCGGGGCGAAACTTATAGGGACGAAACAAACCCAGTTGGCTATTTCAGGCGCTCTTTAGTAAGCGACACCTCATAACTGTACGTGTATAATTCTTCACATCGTGTAAATGACGTACGTGGTGTTAAGAAATGTTGAAAAAGGGGTCCCCGGAAATTTTTCGGATTTTTTTTTTGTTTATAAAATTATTTTTTAATTTAATTTTAGAATTTTATTTTCTGAAAATATGGTCGATTCGATTTATGTGTTCAGTTATATTTTTATTGATTTTGATTTGTATTTTATTTATTGAATTTCTTATTCTATTGATTCTTTTATTGCGCACTTTATTTTTTTAGTTAGATTGATTTTTGATTTGTATCTTAATTTGAGTTCATTCAGCACGCATATAATGGTCTTTTGTTAATTGGCGTTGGTTCTGTTCTTATTCAATCAGTGAAGGATGGTTTTCACGCATTCATTAACGATATGATTCACGATGGTTCTTTGTTCTATCTCAGTTTTCATGATGAATTACCAAGCGTGTCTTCAGCGCAATATCGCATGGTGATACGATACCTCCTATCCGCGGCTTCTGTATGGTGACATCTAAGGAATTAAGCCGGAAGTATTTCTGTGCAGCTCCATTTTTAACTACTTGGGTCCGGCCCCGGATTCGATAAGGAGAAATCGAGTCAGTGCGATGTGAATTTTTTTACAGAGGTCTGCCGCAGGAGATTCCGGAAGAGAATCGAGTCAGTGCCAGTTATCACTCCTGTCATGACATCATCGAAAAAAAACCATCCGAAAAATCGGGCAAACGTTTCGTACCGAGTTTCTGTCCCTGGCTACATCATCGAAAGAGTTTCTGGCGGCACAGTCATGATTTGGTCTCCTCGAATTCTGTCACGGACAGTGAAGTGAGATCACTTCTGGCGGCACATCAAATACAGAGGTATCGAATTGCTCTTTAAGTTTTCTGAACAGCATCCTTACAGAGATGAAACACCTTTACGAAAATAGGCCTCAAAAGTGCGCGAAAAAATGGAGTCTGATAATCAGGTCGCCGATCCTTTGAAAATGCGATCCGGTCTTCATAGTCGCCGTCGTTGATGCTGACGGTACTTTTGTAAGAATCGGTAATCAACTAGGTTACTTGCGATAAAGGAATAAAATCAAGAAGAAAGAAATTCACGAAACGAATCTAACGAGGAAGCTCATAAAAAGACACGAAACATTCCACACCCTGCTTCAGACAATGCCTCCGATTCACAAAGAAACGAACAACCAATGCCTAAGCTCCTTATTCACCTGACTTGACTTGAGCCATCCCTCCTTATTCACCTGACTTCAAAATGGTACTTCTATCTGTTTAGATTCCTCAAAAAGCATCTTTGAACTGGCAGATGAGTTTTTTTTTTTTTTGATTTATTTGATTGTTTTTTTGATTTTTTTTGATTATTTGAAGTGAGAATTAGTTCATAAAGCTTTTGTGAATTGAGTACTTCGTTGAAAAAAAACGGCGAATACTAACAAAACAAACTTTTTTTTTAAACTTTTCTGGAACAATTTAGTTTAGATTTCTTAACTGTATAGTTAAGGTTCTTATATATATTTATAATCGCTGAATATTTATAGGAAAATCTAAATCGATAAATCAATTTTGAAAAAAAATGTTTGAAAATTTTGAGAAAAAAAAAAAAGAAAAAATAAAAACTGACCGGAAAATTTCGGCGACCAATAAAAATAGCTAAATAAAGATATAAATTAGTTCGGTTATTTATCACAGGACTATTACTAGGTTAGTAGTCCGGGACATTTTGGATCACACCACGTATAATCTCTATAACAACCAGAGAACAACCCTCAGATCATTTACACTTTTACAAAAAAATCATGGAACAATTTCGTTGGGTTAGCTATATGCTAGGATTTCAAATTTAAGAAATTCACTTATCCTTATAGAGACTTACCATAAGTGAAACTGAATCATAAGCCATAAGTCGATTTCATAAGTTAAGATTTTCAAGCTCGGAAGGTAAGTGAAAAATGTAAGATGAAACTGGCCGTAAGAAAAATCTTATCTTATGTGATAAGTGACATAGGGCCCAGATCTACAACTTCAGTTCATGAATTGTCAAAGTCAAACAACAGAATTCACAGTTTGAGATTTTAATAGGCAAAAATGATATCATATGTTTGATATGAAAAAGCAAGTGCTAATTTTTGAATAAGAAATATTCATAGACCATGAGATTTCCCAGATTAATAACATTATTCGTGACAGAAGAGCCTTGGTGAGAACATTAATGATACATGTATTGATATATGTACAATATCACATTTGTCATTGTGATTATCAAAGCATGTGTGCAGGTATTGTGCATTACATATGTAGACAAATGTAAGACACGAGTAGGCTTAAACAAAAAAGCTAAGAAATTATCAGAAAGCAAAGCAGGTCGCATTAACAAAATTCAATTTGTTTGATCATAAGGGAAGTTCCAGTGTATCCAGATCCACATAATTTTGATTGAGATCAGTGATTTGTATCAAATTATGAATTAATTTTTATCAATATTAATGGTGTTTTTTCTCGAAAAGAGATGCATTGACAGAGACAAATTATTCACTGCTGTTGACCAATTTGTAGCATAATCACATGTCAAAACTTACAGATCACTTGTTTACTCACTAAAAGGAAATATGAGTATCGAAATGAGGCACTATGAATCGTGTTCAAAGTGCTCCATCTTGGGTGGTTCAATGTCCCCCACATCGATAACCTTTCATGAGCGTGCTCGTGTGTTTTGTTGACTTCATGCCTCGGAGAGTTTTTCCTGACAAGCGGTGATCAACGCCAAGGGTTCAGCCACCAAATACTAACTTTTTTGTTTTGATCGTGAGAGGCATGAAAATTATTCTATTTTTGTGGAACACTAGCCTGGTTATATTATAAGTTGAAGGAGGGAGAAATACGGTTTGACGATGTTGTTTATTTTGTTCACCGGCTACAAGTCGAAGCCAACAGTCAACGGAGTAAAAAACATCGTCAAACCGTGGTTTTCCCTCCGTCAACTTATACAATGCAGAAAAAAGCCACGTATTCAATCTTTAAAGAAACTAGCCTGGTTATTCTATTTTTGTGAAACGGGCATACTAGCTTATCATTCACTCTTTGAGAGAAGATGCAACTATGTCTCATAAAACAAGCTCAAGATATTCTGCTATAATAATGCACCACTGATTTTTTAAAGCTATATGTATCCAAGACGTCTGAGTGGATTAAAAACAATTTATGCAAGAAGTTTTGAAATTATTCTATTTTTATGAACAGCACCTGTAGAGCTTCCACAAAGTCAAAAGTCGGGTTAGTCAAAAGTGGCTTTAGTCCAAATCGGTGTAAGTCAAAATCGGTAAAAAAGGAAAATCTGATTTTCGGTTAGAAGAAAATTGAACTTGGAATATCGTATAGCTGAATACAACCCAAATTTCAGGAGTAGCCTTTATGCCTGTGTAAACATCTTTCTGCACCATTAATTAAAAAATCTTTATTATAGCCTTTAGCGACTAATAATCTAAGGGTCGAAGAATCTTTTTTCACGAAATCATCAGGTGATGAACAAATTCGATCATATCTTATAAGTTGTCCGTTAAATACTTGGCTACCTTTGTTAGGGATTGTGTTTTCTGGGAATGTTAGGAGTGTAACAGCAAAGTTAAAATCGTCTACTTTATGATACACAGAAGTTCATAAACCATCATTAGTTATACTCAATTTGACAGCAAAGTATTCAACCTCTTTGTTATTACTGCCGCTGCTGCTCGCTTTCAAGCTACCAGGGTAAATATGCTTTCTGGTTAAAATGTTTATAATTAATTATACAAAGATCGTCGATGTATCTAGAAGTATTAGATAACAGCTTAACCACTCTCATCTTCTTATTTTTCGCTAATTTTGCATATAGACAAATTTGCAGTGTAGTAGAAACAGATCAGCTAAGAGAGGACTGCAATTCTCTCCCATAGGAATGCCACTAGTCTGTTGGAAAACTTGACATCCAAATGTTATAAAAACATTTTCTAAATAAACTTAATTTCGCATTTGAATTTGTCTTTCGTAAAGGTTGAATAGCCGTTATATTTGGAGTGAGACATGAAACTTTTATCAAATCTAACGCATAAATATTTTCTGTTGCAATTATCAAAGATCAAGTCAAGTAATTTAAAAATATGTTCTTTAGCTTCACGCTGATTCAGGTTAGTATAAAGCGTATAGAAATCAAACACTTGCACGCTTTTAAAATCCAGACTTTGAACTGTATTAAGAAATTCTGATATCGCAAAAAAAATTTATGCCGCTATTGTTATAAACTGAACTGCAATGCCTTTTAAAATGATCTCTGATAACAGAGTCCTTTATTAACCATGACTGCTTTGTAGAGGAATGTTTTGCACCGGCTATGAAACGAAATTTGTAAGGGACTTAATGTAATTTAGGTATCCAAAACAGCTTAGGGGGTTTTAAGTTCTTACCTTTCCAAACTATGGTGAATTCATCTCGTAAAATATCACTATGGTTCTTGATAAAACATGCAGCATCACTTTCTATAATTCCATACGTGAAGTTACCAATTGGCGAATAGAAACTCAGGTCGCATCCCCACTCATTAAGCAATGTCATCACAAAAAACTCATGTATGAAATTGAATTGTTCCAGGGTATCATGATTCCAGCCATTCATAAATCAATTCTACACAATGATTTTATTGTCCGCTGAATGCATTCAGTTTGCTAATAATGGACAAGTGTCTTAACTTAACAGATACACTTAGTCTGTTCGAAAAATAGCTGCGACTATATTTACTAAGTTAACAAACTCGAAAATTGAGCCAACTAATAGAAAAAGTTCACATTTTTTGTATGCAGACTTAGAATCATACTGCTGCTCATGAAATTTTCTTGATGACCAACGTAATCTATTGATAAAACATTTTTGAGACGTAATTTTGGAAAGAAGGACAATCTAAGAATCTATGGAATGCTATTTATTCATGAACTTCATCCTTATCTGAATGAACAGAAGGATTCTGTGAAACCGCGGTTGCTTGATAATTAGTTTGCTTTTTCTTTTCCTTATGTAGCACAATTTACTAGATGTCTTGTTTTTTTACATATAAGTCAGCTATGCAAATGTAAGATTTACTTTAGCCTCTTTAGCCTAGTTTCCACTCTATGATTTTCAAATTTTGTAATCAGTTCATGCATGTAATCCAGTCGTTAATTTTTATCTGTGTACCCTTGAGAATACTCAATAGACTATGAGCGAAACGTTGGGAAAATTTTCGTTTTTATTTCCATCCAAAACCAACGTAATTTTCTTTTTATGAAGCTGAATTATATCAGAAAATTTTCACTCGTTTTGATATCTGATAAGTTTCATACTACCATAATATTAAACTACCAATAGCCGAACCGCATGCAAACACAAGAATAATTTGCAAGAATTTGCCCATTAAAAATCGCCGGTGCTCAGGAACACAATCTTTGTAAAAAACTGAATCTTTTGATGTAAAATTTTCACTGTGTGCTGACATCCATTTTGAGTTGACACTCTACCTGTACACAGTTACTTTGTGGGTGACGTTTAGGCATCTCATACAGTGTGTCATGATATGAGAACACATTATCAGAAAAGATTCAATGCTGCAGAATACGACAATAGAAGGGAAAAAAGAAAAAAAGGAGGGTTGCGGAAATTGTCTACATGATTGTAATTTGCAATATAGGTTGTATCTTGAAATTTTGTTTTTTTTTATTTAGTTTATATTGTGAGGAAGCAATGAATCATCAACTTTTTAACGCATTCTAAGCTAACTTTGTTAATAGTGAAGATGAAATCCAGGGATTGCAACGTGCAATGGCAAGATTAGCGAGAAGAATTAGTGGCACATGAAACAAGAAAACAATGAAATACTGTATATAGTGTCATAGTTACGTGGTTCACAAGTTGCATATCTGATATTTCACTTGTGTTCAAAGTATAGTTAATGCGACAGTTTTCAGATCATAGAATACTCTATGTTTCAGACTAAAATTTAAGTATCGCGGTTCTCCTGTTATCACTTTTATTAGCATCAGTACAATTTCTACTTTTTAACACATGACTGCATGATATCATGCTTTGGCCAATATCAAGCCTACTAGAATCATTCAAGAAAGCGGGGTCGTGTCAGGATTATGCAAATTTTCCTTTTTTGTTAACCTAATTAGCGGGCCTACTATTTGATAAACCGAAAAAGAAAAATTGCATAATCACGAGTGTGGCTGCTACAATATTACAAGCCTATCTGGTCTTTTTTCATGATGTCGGTATGGAATATATCGTAATGACCGAGTGTCACGACTTCCTTGAAAGCCTATGTTTTGGATATCCGCATAGGTCAGGGATATCGACGGTTAGGTTTTGCCGGTTGTGCTACGCTCCATACTGTATCTTTCACCCACTCCAATATCAACTTGTGATACCTGTGTTCATAAGTCATAAGTTGTTTTTTGCCAAAAAGTTGACATATGACAAAAGAGTGAAATTCACATATCAGTCGAAAGGAAGGCAAGGATACGAATAGAAGATGCTGCTATTCTTCTCATTATATGAAAATTTTCAGAGATAGTTAAGTTATTTCGTTTTGTGATGCAGTTTATTTGTTAGAATAATTACACACCTTTGCACCATGCACATTTATTCTCGAGACATTGTTCAAACGCTAACCTACAACCATCATCGAAAGTACAATTTTCTGTGATACGACTATGTACAATATGACTTAACTGTCCCATATCCTAAATGTCTTCCCAATCATTAAGCATTATTGAGATGAAGCGAACCGACCAGGGTGCATCAACAGATATCAAAATCATATTTATAAAAAGACTAAGTGTAAACTTTTAGAATAGAAAAATGTGTCACCTGTATTGATAGAATTACAAATCCTGAAAATCGTGTCCCACAAAGTTGTTGGTCGGCTCACCTCGATGTAGTTAGATAAAGTTGCAAGTAGATTTAGAGGCTGATACAATTCATTATAAAGCGAACTGAATAGTTGTCTTGAATAAAAAAAACAGATCTCCATGTATCTGTGGCTGTTATATTGACGACATCTTTGATGTTTGGACTTTCCCAGAACTATTGGAGACTAAGTTTGCAGACTTTTGTTCACTCCATTTATCCTTCCATCAAGGTCACTTTTACCTTTGATTGTGACAAAGTGAACTTTTTAAATTTGTGTCTTTACAAAAGTCGCAACAACTGACAATTAACGTATTCTTACTCGTGATTCTTTTCACACTGACCGTGTTTTCAGAAATATCCTGTTCGTGCAGATGTATCGCAGCTGTATCGTCAAACTTTTGACGAGAGCAGGCTGTACTGGCACAACCGACCAAGCGATCTCCCTATGATTGGATTTTTATCCATGCTCTTGTAATATATGTACTATATGCATGCGGTTTTCATTGCATCTCAGTTGCAAATAGTAAACAATTAATCTTTTCCAATTATACATAATTTGAAATTTGCAGATTGTAGCATTATTTATTTGATTATATGCAAAAATTGTAAAAGTCATGCAGTATGTCGGCCAGACGTAAACGCATGTCTAAGTATGTAAATAACTTAATTTACTTGAAGCCTATTGAAGCCTATTGGTTTGAATGTTCAGTACGATATAGCTTTAACAAGATGTTTGTCAAGTTTCAGTGTACTTTTTATTGAATCGCAGGTATACTCGTCTCAGATTACAGCTTTTTTTGATTTTCTTGTGGAATTCTTTGCAACCCAAGAATTCCACCAAGTCTCCAGTTGACTTAGAGAACGCCTGACAGCTGGAATCATGTCGAAAGGTGTATTTCTAGCGCGTCTTTCATGACGAGAGACATTCATAGAAAATCCAAGCTCTTTCAAGAAAAGTCTCCTCTTGTGACTTTTATTTGCATTCCATACAGTGGTTTTACATTACAGTGAAGTACAAATGCATTGAATGCAGATAAATCCATTCTCTCGCAAAACAATGCAACATGCCATCTCCTTGAAATAAGTTTTACCGAACAT
The DNA here is from genome assembly GCA_907163375.1 of Prostheceraeus crozeri. Taxonomy (NCBI): domain Eukaryota; kingdom Metazoa; phylum Platyhelminthes; order Polycladida; family Euryleptidae; genus Prostheceraeus; species Prostheceraeus crozeri. Next base: position 364,672 of record CAJQUW010004756.1, on the reverse strand, counting down.
GTACTTGCTCTTTCATCTGTTGCATCCACGCCGCCTTTGGTCATGTTATAATCGCGAATCAAGTGTTTGTATTTAGAACGTTTGCATCACGGTGAAGAGTGCTGAGCAACAGCACATATTTTTCATTCTTTTCGCCTTACTTGAGAGAAGAGTATGGTATCATCTTTTTCGTTAATCACAAACATGGATGAAAATAGTTCTCTCGACGCATAGGGTGTCAACTGTTTCGGAATTTCCTTCTTATATGATCTGATTGTTTCAAGTAATGTCATTTTTTCTCCTTCAATCGTCTAGCAAGATTCAGTCTTGTAAAAAAGAAAAGATGGGTCTTACTTCTGTTGATCATAGCTCCGATATACTTTCTTCAGAGGACTTGTAGACACCTTTACATAGCAAAATACCAACAAATGCACGCATTTCAATGCCATCAATTACTTTCCAGCCATCACCCAAAACACGTCGTCTTTCTCTATTCGTTTCTTTTTCTGATAGTTCATGACTTCTGATCGAATATAGCATCAAAGCAGTCAACAATAGGTTGCTCATTCCCAATTTTTCTTCTTCTTTCTGAGTTATCCCTTTACCTACCCTCATTATGTCTTCATATCTGAAACGCCCTTGAGTAGGAACTTCTCTCTTCCAAACTTTGCCATCACGGGATTTGAAGCTCCTTGGATCGCCACTACTTGTCGGCATGTTGACATCGACATGACTCTCCATATATTCTTCATCACTCGAATTAGAAGAATCCAAACTGTCAATATCATCAATGTCATTGTCTGCACCACTATCAAGGGAGTCAGACCCCGAATCTTCTCTATCATCTGAGTCTGATTTCTTCTTGGCTTCTATTATATATAAGTCGAATGACTTGTGATTTACAGAACCGCTTAAGGCCTGGAGGTTCACCGTCACTCATAATTATTCAAACCCTTAACAAGCAAACACGTCGGCGTAAATTGGCACACTATTGTTGCATGTATTAGCGACGGAGCTTAAACGACACGATTCTGTTCGCGGTCGACCATTCAGAAAATAGCGAAGATATTGCAAATCCAGAAACTGACCGGTTCAACAACAAAGCAAATTTCTTAATAATAAGATAAGATAAGAATCGCTTTATTAGTTCACTACTATAACATAGAATCGGCGAACAATTACAAAAGTTCGATGACAATAGCGGAATGAGAATCACGCAAAATGAATAAAAAAAATATAATACACAATAAAAAAGCTAAACTATTTACAAAACTTAATAAAAGATTTCCCAAAACGTGTTGTTTTGGAAGGAGGTGGATAAAATCTCGATGACGACCGAGTAGAGACATTACATACAGGTCTAATATTGAATATATAAATCAGTGGATGATTATCACAAACAATAATGGACTGAAAAAGCTTTACACAAGAAGCATCGGCTGAAGAAATCAGAGAAACATCATTAGGTAATCCAATTATTCGATACACTCTACTTTGAACACGTTCAAGATCTTTCAACAAATACTGAGAGGCATTACAAAAACAAGAATAAGAATATGTTAAAATAGATCGAATAAAAGCGACATAACATTTAACCATGAGGTTCGTGTCACACCCACTTCGGCGCAGATTACGCATGATAAAAATTCTACTCGATGCCTTTTTTACAATATATCGAATGTGATCGTTCCACTTCAAATTATTTGAAAAAATGACACCTAGATGCAGAAACGAAGTAACTTCTTTCAAGACTATGTCTTCAGTAACAAAAATGGGGGACTTTATTAACCCGGATTTCGTTATGATATCCATCACTAAGCATTTACTGTTATTAACAGGGAGGCTTACGGAATTACACCAATCAACTACATTATTCCACTCAAGTTGAAGACAGTCATCCTCAATATGCCTGAGAAAATGCAAAAACAGAAAGCCATCAGCATATTTGATCAAGGATGTGTTTTCACAAACCGGAGACAAGCTATCAACCGAAAGTACAAAAGGAAGCGGGCCAATGACACTTCCCTGCGCAATACCGCTCAACACAGATACCCAGTCTGAATATATACCATTGTTAAAAACACGTTGGAATCTATTAGACAAAAAACTACAGATCCAGGAGATCACAAAAGCAGGGAGACCAAACTGTTTACATGCGTTAATTATGACAGAATGGGAAAGTTTATCAAATACCTTTGATAGATCAATAGACATGACTCTCACCCCACCAGATGATGAGTCCAAGAAACGCAAAATTTTGTTCTGAACTGAGACTAAAGCGCATGTAGTCCCTGAACCCGGACGAGCAATAAAGGCAAATTGGGATTTATGCACCGAATCTTTTACAACATGGAGAATGAAATTGCGTGTAACAATAGGTTCAAATATCTTCGACATTACAGGAAGGATAGAAATCGGTCTATAGTCAGATACGCAAGTAGGACGTGGGCACTTTGGAATAGGATGTACGTTTACAAACTTAAAGCAGGCAAGCACAGCTTCATCGCGTAGAGACCAATTGAGCAAGACTGTCAGTGCAGGTGCAAAATAATCTGCATAGTCTCGTAAGACCAAGGGAGGGATACCGTCCGGACCAATCGACGAGCCAGAAAGACGCCGAAGCTCACTGAGAACCGTAGAACACGGAATCAACGATGACGGCGCCACAGCAGACGTTGACCGAAGTGAACCACTCCGACTCCTAACCACATTCGTAGACTCAGGCAGATAGTTATCACAGAATTCACTCCGACCAGCATTAGCTGCAATCTCACCATTCGCGGCAAAGTCTGATGCAGAACCTGAATCCTGGAAGTTAGAAGCGAAGTACGCACAGAATTCCTCGGAGGTAAACTTGCAAGATACTAAGTACTTTAACTTGCGTGACACTAGCTTTAGAGACTTCAACAGTTTCTTTGTATCATTTGAATTGATTGCATCGTTGAGGTAGGATTGTTTGAGTGAAACAGTGTGCGATTGAACTTCCTTCCTCAGCCGGCGGTATTTAATCCACTGACCTTTTTGATACGCTCTATCACAGTCATCAACAAGGATCTTTAAAGAAAGTTTCATCCACTCAGGCTCATCTTCACGAATACGCACTGTTCTCTTCGGGAAGCAAAAATTGTAAAGTTCAAACAGGGAACGTTGAAACAACAATGCTGCATCATCGACAGATGTGCAAGAGCTGACCAATGCAGTCCAGTTGATGGATAACACATATCCCGAAAATTTTGCATAGTTGCCTCTAGAAAACTTCCTGACCTTTCTTTTGGCAATGGATTTACGTGTGCAGGGCGATGGCTGCCACATCTTCATCCTGAATCGAGTGTCTTCCATACAAACTCGAAAAACTTCAATGAGATATTCTTACCCATTGTACTACTACCAGTACCTACGTATTTCAAAAACGTTACATAGGCCTAGGGCTGCATACGACTGATCCGGCGTTATTTAAGAAAGTGTTAGAATGATAAACTGATAGATAGAGTGACCAATAATTTAGTAAAAAAGAAAATGCAGTATTTTCTCACCTATAAAACATGTTTCATGACATAAGCGAGCTAATAATGTACTTGGACCCATTACCTCGGATGTAATAAGTAATAAGTGTCTGTCACAGCTATGCGACGAACCCAAATTCATCCATCCAACAGTATATTGGGTACCCCTGAGATCTTGAGGAATTCATGAATTTTCATGAATCTAGCTTCAGTAGTTTCCGAGATATCTGATAACATATGTGCTTACTCGGACCCCATGCCCATCCGCGGGTTTTAAAGAGGGTGACCCATTTTTCTTCCAATTATTTACAATTCATTTTCCATCTCTTGCAATTTGACGACCAGTATTCTCTAGATTGTATTACTTCAACAGTTCGTCCACATTAATTGCGGTATGTTCAAATCGTTCATTGATTTTCAGGGATGAGGTTTCGATATCGGACCAGATTCACTCATCGTTACTCATCCAGACAAATGGTTCTTCACCGGCGAAACTCCCTTCCCACAGTTCAATGTAGGACAAACAGTGATCACAAAATTTCATCAACACTTCCACCAGCAATTTCGTGTCGAGATTATCAGCTTCAGTTTGCTTTACGTTATCTTTCATCAGTTTCTTCGTTTCTTGAGGAATGAATTCGTTGGCCTTCCTTTCCAAAAGGTTTTTCTTCATTTTTTTGATTGCAGGAACGATATCACTGGCACTCACATTTTTTCTCCATGCATAATAGTTTTGTTGAATTAATTCAACTGTCCTTGCAAGAAACACAAATATACTCAAAATCATAAGCAGCAATATAAAAATAAGATAAATTCAGATGAAAAAATCTAAGTTTAAAGTATTTCATTTCACCAAAAACTAACCGGGACAAAAGTGACAACCGGCCTCTCCACATAATTCACACAAATGCAGTTTTCATCAATCCAAGACTTAAACATGAACAAACAGTCATAATTAACATCAGAATTATGTAAACGTATTACTTCGACCAATGTAGCGTCATCAGCGTAATTTATGAACTTAGAGTTGTCATAAGAAATTTGCAGAGAACCAAAGAAAGTGGCGAATAAGTAAGGTGCAGTATACTATTTTTGAGGCACACCGGATTTTACTTCAAGTAACGAAGTGTGACCGAACGAAGAACTCGATGTGTATGATACGCAGGCCACTGGCTTCTGTCTGAGGCTCACTGCTTATTCAGCGACGACTTATTGTTTGACCGTAGATTGTGCGAGGTGTGTGCCATTTCATTATCGCATACGAGATATGACTCTGCCCTTCTAGGAATCGACGACGGAGGAACAAGCATTCTAATTCTTTGGGAACACATAAAACTGATGGTACACAGGAGTCATCCTCAAATCTTGGATGATTTGGTTGGAAACAGAATTCGACTCTGTGTACAGGAAAATTGTCAGCATATTGAACATAAATTGTAAAAGTTTAATTAATACGTGTTTTTATGTTTTGTATAAATTGCAGAAAGCATTCTTATAAAGGGATAGTGGTGATCACAGCATGCATATTGTAATATAAGATAATGATGGATATCGTTTAGGGGTTGACTGTGGGATGGGGTATTGCACTATTCGCACTATCCCTATTCGCACTCATGGTTGAAATAAGATAATACCGGTACTATGACATTAAAAACGATCCACTTGATATAGAAAATCTCAATGGAAGTGGACGACTTTTATTTCATACTGCACTGACCTGGATGTCTATGCATCAAATTTGTCATGCTAATATAAAGCAGCTGTCCATTGTCGATATCTTTGGCATAGTTGATGCATTTCAAATTCGACCTTTTATCACTATCAAGCAATTCTTTCTGACTAAATTTTGAAGCAAAAATGTCGCAATCAGAGTTTGTAAAAGGAATGGCTGTTGGAATGCTACGATGTGGAAAGAGTTGTAGGTTTGTTGGACTGAAGTTGGGTGTGTCACACTCCAGTGTGAGCAGATGGTGGAGTCGATGGAAATGTCAAAAGAAGGAAAGGATCAGGGAGACCGAGATTGACAAACAATGCCACCGATAGGAAGTTGGTTATCTCAGCAAAGCGCAATCGCTTTAAGAGTGTTCCTCGACTGGCCATCAGCTGGAAAGCTGCAGCAGGAATTGCATGCAGTATACGAACAGCATATCGCCGTCTACCAGAAGCGGGCCTGAGGTCATACCGTCCTGTTGTAAGAATTCCTCTAAGTAAGTAATGCGAGAATTTCACACAATGACATTGTTTCACTGCCAATTTTTTTCTCCGCAGGTCTCGAACACAAGCGAAAGCGTGTGGAATGGTGTGAGCAGCATCTGTCGTGGAGCACAGAGGAATGGCGTCAAGTGATGTGGGCGGATGAATCCCGTTTCACTTTGGATTTTCACGATGGTCGTATTAGAGTGCATCGAATGGTTGGTGAGAGGTATTCACCCTGCTGCATATCTGAGCATGACCGCTATGGTGGTGGTAGCGTAATGATCTGGGCCGGTATCTGGTACGGAGGTCGAACTTCGCAGTCATTGTGAATGGGAACTTGAACGGAGAGCGATATTTATCGAATATCATATCTCCAATCGTCATCCCAACGGTAAATGAACTCAACCTCATATTCCAGGATGACAACGCTCGACCACACAGAGCTCATGGTGTAACAACAGCGATAGTGAGATCTGGAATTCGCATCCTCCATTGGCCTTCACGCTCCACCGACCTGATCGAACATGCTTGCGATGAACTTGGTCGGAAAGTGAGAGATGCATATGATCATCCGTCATCAACAATGACAGCTTTTTCAGAGAGACACATCGATCAATGGTCATTGCTGGATCAGGAACGGCTTGATCATCTTTGCGACTCGATGCCGATGAGACTTCAAAGCTGCATTTCAGTGCGGGGAGGACATACTCGGTACTAATGTCTCCCATTTATTCAAATATAATGTTTTATATAAAATGCTATCTTATAATTCATGAGTGTGAGTGGAATAAAGTTCATATATTTGAGTGGAGCATTTTTTATGTCAGGCAGTATAACTATCAATAATGAAGGTTGATGTCGCATACATTTGTTGGCATGATGGTATTAAATGTAGCATGCTATCATAACCCATGGACATCCATATAGAGTACTATCATGCATATAATTGATTTAATTACGTCCTTTTTTAGGCTATAGTAGCATTGAAGCTGATCGAATTTCAATTTCCAAGAATTCCAATGAACGTCGCTTTGTTACATAGAAATAGATTGTTTATTTGAGGTTGACTAGAATGGAAAATGACTCAAGGTTGCCGCACAGCCGGGAGAAATTAGTTGTGGCATGAATAGCCTAACCAATGAAAACCAAATTGAAGGTGAAGAACAGGAGGTAGCTTAATGGCAAGTTCAGAACAATGTTTTAGATCGTCTCTCCTTTGTATTTCCATCAGAGGTACTATTCAGAAAATTGTTTCTTTAATTTATTTTTGATATCTTAAACATCAGCTGCAATGGGCCCGAGATGCGTCTGTCAATCTGGTGAGCTTTGCTTATTCAACAGTCGACAGCATTATTACTTTTGTCTAGAATGTATATTGTCAATTCTATCAATAAATATTCTAAATATAGACCTACAAATTTGTATGATTTTGATGCTCTTCCATCATACATGGATTATAAAATACAAAACGTTTGTTTGGATGAAAGGAAGATAAACAAAATATTTATGGTAAAAGCAGGGTTTCTTCTAAGATTCTTGTATTTATGGTTTAAGCAGGGTTGCTTCTAAGATTTTTGTATCTATGGTTAAAGCAGGGTTTTTCTGAGATTTTTGTATTTATGGTTAAAGCAGGTTTTTTTCTAAGGTTTTTTGCTACGGGTCATCTGATCATTCTCATGAGTCACACTCAAATAATCTCAAGATCGACTTTCATTAGTGTGCGCCTAATGCACTCAGGATTTACAAGCAAAAATAGAAGTCATGAATGCAGTATAACATCTAGCATTTAGCAGTGAATTTTACTCGCGATTCTAATGATGTTAATGAGCTATCTTGAGATGAATTCTGGGCATTGATAGTGTTGGCTATGGCTCACTAAATGTAACGGATGAACATTCAAAATCCACGGTACAAGTCGAAAATTCCACGGTTCAGAATGTGACCCGTGGAACACCTTTAAAAAACACTGATTTAAGTATAAAAAAACGATTAACAATATTTGATAAACTCAAGCATGTGTAAAAATGAAAGTGACAGCAAACCGTCTCTCGATGCAGCAAGCGAATCGCTTTTCAGACGTGCTAATTCGACGTCTCCGTCTGCATGATTGCACGAATGCATAGAATTCATAGATTGTTGAACGACTGCAAGGTCTCTCCAAGTAAAAATGGATTCTGTTAATTGTTCTCATCTCAATAGGACGGTTTGCTGTCACTTTTATTTTCATACATGCTTGAGTTTAAGATGCTCTTAACGGTGATAAGAAGTTGAAATGTCTATAAATAGGTAAACAAAGATACAGATTTTCAGATTTTAGCAGAAAAACGGAGAAAATCGGCTAAATAGTTCAAGAGAAAGGAAAACGTCTCCTGTTCAGGAACTTTTGCAGGGGAATGTAAATGCATCACCAACATAGCAAAATATAGAATTTATCAAAATTTTCATTTAGCCTCTGCGGCAGTCGTGTAACACCAGCGACTAAGAATTTGACTAAGAATAATCTTGCTTTTCATTCTAATCAAACGAGTTCTGCTGTGCATATATGAAAGTACCATCATTCTACACTATACGTGCCGTTTACCCATGGATTGAGTGCTAGTATCATGCTAGAATCAGAATTTTAAATGTCTCTCAATGTGAACTGGACAATGAAAATGTAGTGTGCAACATCAGTGACACAAAACCCAGGAACACCGCTACTGAAACATTTCATGCTGGAAAATATAACTTTTGTTCAAAAACAGTAATGTTTCATTTTTACTTATGCATCATCTTCACGCATGTCTAAATTCAAGACCAGATTACAGCAATGACTTATCATCAGAGCTTAATATTTAATTCGAATAACAAGCGGGACAGGTAATACCAGTGACATTCTACAAACATTTGATTTCGCGACACAGAGTAAAACTAGATTTCAGACTTATTTTCTATTGGTGTTTTTATCATATGGATCCCAATCATTACTGTGACAGCATGAAAACAGATTGCAATTCAATTGCAATTGAAAGAAATATCAATTGACTGAAATTGTGTGATTACGCCAATCAAATTGATTGGAATTATTTGATGACAATAATCAATTCTCTTACGATGATGAAAGTCATCCCAGTAGCCATTTATAATAGAATATAATGCTTACTAATTCAAATTAGTAGTTAAAGTAGTCCTAATGAGGACTGATGGCGTTCTCCAATCCGCAAGTGTACAAAGGCAATGCTACTGTAACAATTGGATTAATCAGTTCTTAAAAGAACTCAATGTAGCTTTCTCGTGGCAACGAATTCAAATTGATCAGCTTTGGCCCAATATCTGGTAAAAATGGAAATCTTAAGACTTGTAATACCACTCATTCTTGCTGTTAGTATACTAATACCATAGATTCCAAACACCGCTGTATACACGTTCAAAACAGACGTCTAATATGCTGCACCGACTACAGATGCTGATAGTGGAAATATAATGGGACAATGGTCACCATAGGTTAAGGAAATTAAAAATGGATATTATAAGACAACAGAAAACCGATGAATAAAAATTGGAAAAGTGGAGGTAAAATATGGAAATACAACGATGCTACACCGATTACAAGTGAACTATATCTGACACTACACAAAGTGGATAATGGTAAGAGTGGATAAGTGGAAAGTGGATAATGGAGGTAAACAATAGAACTACAATGACACTGTGCTACACCGAAAGCAATGAAACTATACACACTATACCTAAGACTACACATGGAAAATACTATTTCTTCACTTGAATTTGTTATCGCCAGTTTCTTCATCCGTCTATAGTACTTTATGTAATTCCACATTTCTTCATTTGAATTACAATACATCGACCACTACTTCACCTACCGATTAAGGGATATAAAACATAATACTGCAGTCCGTCAGTCATCAGCAGGTACTCGTCTAGTTGTGTTTCGACCCCTAACCTGAACACTCAAACCCAGACGAGCGGGGTCCCACACATAGTGGCAGACAAAATACTGAATAGGTAATGATATGTCTTGAAAGATATGTCACAAAGATAAATCAGACATCACTCAATTGTTGCGTTTCCCACATGTGAACTCATCCTGTCATTAAATTCATCCCATCAATCAATATTAAATACAGTATGTTTTTTGCGATCCGCACATGTGAACAAATTCTGTACATCAATCTTTGCCTTTTCGATTCCCACAAGTAAACAGGGATCTGTTTACTTGTGGGAATCGAAAAGGCAAAGAATCCCATGTTCATCCTCAAATCCCATAAAGATGTAATCGCTGTGTGATAAATATGTAATTCGCCTCTACACAAACTCCGCCTCATACATCAAGATTTAACAATGGGAGCTCTCTAATCTCCCGCAAGCCACGCAAAGCGCTCTGTATTCACTCTTCACCGCCCAATCAATTTCTGTCAGTTGGTGTCATCAATCAATCAATCAATCAAATATTTTGCAATTGTTGACTGACACCAATCAAATAATTCCAAATATTCGAAGGCAGCAGTTAATGAACAGCAATTAGTTTATCGCATCAATCAATTAATTGCATTTTTTGATGGCAGCAATCAATCAATTCCAATGCAATAATTGCTCAACATCTAAACCATTGCCATTTTCATTACAGAACTCTGCATTTGCATTCGTGAATTCGACAGATTTATTTCAGTATTCCACGTTTATGTTTCAGATTAAGGCATTTATGTTACTGATATCAGCACTTTAATTTCAGAGAATTTTTTCTATGTGTTTATATCATTAATATTTGGCAATGCAGCATTCATATTTCAAACTGTGTCATTTGTAATTAAAAAATAAACTTTCTACTTCAGAAATTATCATTCAAAACTCATTTTAGTTATGCTTCAGAATTTTAGAAAAGACGATTTGTATTTAAGAATCGGTTATCTCAAATTGATTCATTTATAATTCAGACGTTATGAGTAGGCAATTCAGAAATCGTCATTTATACTGTATGTCAGAAATCACCATTTCAATTTCAGAATTGGTCGCTAAGTAATTGAGATGTCAAGTTTTAATTTCAGACACAGAGAATCATATTTCAGAACACATCGATTCAATTTGAGAACTTCTCAGCTGTCGGCAAATGCATGTTGAGATCCTAATAATGTACTAGAGTAGTGGTGGGCAACGTGTGGCCCGCCGCAACATATTGGGTGGCCCGCCACCGCTTCTCACATCTAAAGTGGTCCGCGGACATTATTTGAATCGATGATGTGAAAATGACTCAATCCGACTTCCATCTTTGGGAGGTGCGTCAAAGGGTGAGGGATCCTTCTTAGAATTTACAAAACCACTAATTAACAACTAAATGAGCAATAATGGCATAGAAAAACAAAAATTCACATTCGAATTATCCAACCATGCTCCTTTCGTAATGAATATCTTCTCGTATGTAAACGCAAAATGGTCATCACCGGCGCGAGTTTAAGTCACATGTATTCGATACCCTGCTGGGCATGTTTCTCTATGTAATAAAGCACGCTTCAATGAACCTAGAAAGAGGCTATATTAATTAGAAAGGAAAAGGAAAGGAAGCGTATATTTTGAATGAATATAAATCGAATTAGTACAAAGAATTTCAAGTAAACATGATACATAATAATATCAGTCGTGTCAACGTGCATACATCATCTACAATGTAGAAAAATGCACTGTAAAACTCCCAGGCGTATCTAACACAATATTAACCGTTACTACAGGTATTAAGTAATGTCCACGGGAAGAATGACCGCAAGCGTCTTGAAGTCCTGGCCTCTGGCTGATTAAACTATCAGACTTTGACTGCGAATGGAGGAACATTTTTTTTCAGATAATCTTGCTGAATTTCATTTGTATACTACTACACTAATATGTATTTCGCATATATTCTATTGGCATTAGCACACGGCTACCACTTCTGGAGTCCATGCACGGCTTTTGAAAGCCGTATCTGTTTGGGCGACAACTGTGCACGCATGTACATGTAGCACATTCAATAATTGAAGCAGATCAATTTTATCTTGTGCGACTTTCATGCGAATAGTTGCACTGCACCTACAGATCGTGGTTTTTTTTGAAATAGAGTAATGTCGGTCATATCACCAAAAAAAGTCAATTATCGTTTAAGTACACAAAAGAAAGTCTCCATGATTTGTTATAGGCCTATTCGCTCTTCAATACTCATATGAATTGTAGAAAGCAAATTATGATTCCTTTATATTAAACAAATTATAGTTGCGCACAATACTGCTGCATAGGCCTACATTTCCATGTAAAATTTTGTTATGTAATACGACCAATATTTATGCACGTAGGCAAACGATGCACCAGCCCATATGTGCACTTAAAAGTACGTAATAAAGAAATATTGAACCTATACTATTACTGTCTTTAAAAATTGCTGGCACGCGAGCCCTTTCGCGGCCCACTCGTTGTGGCCCGCTAACCTAACTTGGTTGCCTACCACTGTGGTACAGACTACGTGCAAATAGTGCAAAATTATTGTTAATGAAAATTCAAGAAAGTATGAAACAATTGAAATATTGTGGTTTCGGGAGAAGTCATGTCGATTTACATGTCGATATATAGGCTATGTATTTCAATAGCTCATGCAGCGCTTATATCTTTATAGATTGCAACTAAGCTTATTAAGATGATGGCGCTGAGCCGTTGACATATATATCGAGCTACTATAAATTTAATCAACTAGACTTCTCCCCCAAAACCACAATAAAATGACCAGTCAACATTCAAACAAATGAACTATTGAATGTAGTATTATATTGAAACTTCCATTTTTTTAAAAAAATGCTGCTACACATATAAAGATCTCAAAAAATTGGACATCATCAAATAAAATCGATGTGTTCTGAAATATAATTCTCTGTGTCTGAAATTAAAACTTGACATCTCAATTACTTAGCGACCAATTCTGAAATTGAAATGGTGATTTCTGACATACAGTATAAATGACGATTTCTGAATTGCCTACTCATAACGTCTGAATTATAATGGAATCAATTTGAGATAACCGATTCTTAAATACAAATCGTCTTTTCTAAAATTCTGAAGCATGAGTTTTGAATAATAATTTCTGAAGTAGAAAGTTTATTTTTTAATTACAAATGACACAGTCTGAGATATAAGTGCTGCATTGCCAAATATTAATAATATAAAGAAACAGAAAAAATTCTCTGAAATTAAAGTGCTGATATCAGTAACATAAATGCCTTAATCTGAAACATAAACGTGGAATACTGAAATAAATCTGTCGAATTCACGAATGCAAATGCAGAGTTCTGTAATGAAAATGGCAATGGTTTAGATGTTGAGCAATTATTGCATTGGAATTGATTGATTGCTGCCATCAAAAGATGCAATTAATTGATTGATGCGATAAACTAATTGCTGTTCATTAACTGCTGCCTTCGAATATTTGGAATTATTTGATTGGTGTCAGTCAACAATTGCAAAATATTTGATTGATTGATTGATTGATTGATTGATGACACCAATTGACAGAAATTGATTGATTATTGTCATCAAATAATTCCAATCAATTTGATTGGCGTAATCACACAATGTCAGTTAATTGATATTTCTTCAATTGCAATTAAAATGAATTGATTTTGCTGAGCCCAAATCATTTGTAATTTGTTTTCAATAAACCTTGACACAGGGTTCCCTCATTTTTGGTAACCCCCATTTTGATGACCCTTTTTCATATCTAAAATTCCACTTATTGCGTAAATAATCAATAACTCTCCAAATTTGATTACAATTCAGGTGATGGTCGCCAACAGGAGGGCTTTTGAAATTCAGAGGTTTCATCTTCAGATGAAAAGGCAATTTATCACTCCTTTTTTATTGACCAAAAAAACGACGTGTACTAAAAGAAATGTACAAATGCCGAACGTTTCGGGAATTCTCCCCTCTCAGCGGCGTTAACTAAATCAGCAAGGTCTTCTGAGAGACACACAGACTGATATTTATATCATTGAAAACGTAATGTCGGTTGCATATTTTGAAAATAAAAAATAGCGCGTAAGATCTAAAGGGCAAAAGGGCAATAATATTTTTCGCCTGATCACTACACTGAATGCACTCTGGAATGAATATTACAGTACACATTTGACACAAAATGGAGACAGACAAACGTTAACGGTTGTCAGTTTTTTTCTGTGCACTTAAACTTGCTCACACAAACTTTTTACTGATGCAATTGTCATTACGGTCATTCATGCTTGCCATATATTCAGGGAATCTTCATTAATTGATGGACATTTATTTTCAGGACAGGTACGCAAGTTCTCTTCATGAGACCTCGAAAATCTATCGAATATATTGGTAAGGTTTTATCAACGTCCGGGATCGATTCGGTGACAGTAGAAAGGATTGTTATAGAGACGCAATTATTGATGGTAATTGTTTAACGAAAGGACTTGAATCTTGATAAATAAATTTTTCACTTTTTGAATGAGTATTTTTTCCGCTAAAGGGTAATCAGAGCGGCTACCTACTGGAAAAGTAAGTTAAAATGGAAAAATTCGCACCTACCATACGAGAAAAATATTGGCCCGAAAGGGGCCCAAGCACAAACGTACGGCCCTGGCCCGAAAGGGGCCAATGGCCCAAAAAGGACCCTATATTTTTTCACCGGGTCATGGCCACTAGATGTTTTAGTCAAAGTTGATTCTGCAGGACTTGGTTTAAAAATAATAAATGAGAAAATCAAACTTGTAATGTTTACAAATCGAATATAATGAATGTGAGCATAAAATGAGGCATAGGGCCTATATCATCAAGCACGATAATTCCCAACCCTAATTATAGGCGCAGGTTTTGTACTATATACATAGTAGAGGTGTGAAGTCAGACTCAGGACTCGAACCCGATCGGGTTCGTTAGAAATGTTCGAGGTTTTTCGGGTTAGAAGTGAAATGCAAAATCTTTGAAACACACGAAAAATGAGTAGACGATGCCATGGGAGAATCTGATGGAAAAAAAATCACCTGCTAGTTTGCTTCGATGCATTTATTGTTAGCAAGTAGGCCCTGCGGTTACACTGGCGGTCACTTATGGTCGCTGACTCCCATCATGCATCTGATTGTCTGCTAAGGTAGGCTATGCAAAGTAGGCCTAATTTCCCGGACCACCTTGAGTATAAAATTGGTTAATAAGGGATTACTTCAACTGTTTTTTATGTAGCTACCTTATGCAGCACACTTTCGTTAGTTGTTTGAAAACTTAGTTTGATGGGACGTGTTCTATTTATTGCGATGACAACTAAATTTTCATTCTTGAAATTATTGCTGACTTAATTAACCTATATGGACTACACTAGGTGACATGCCATGCACGCTCAATTACGCGTAATTACACATGACTCTAAACCCGTGGCTATAGGCCATGCGTGACATTGCTGCAACATCTGTCGGTATTCCTGTTATCAGACTTTGCGTCTACGTGTCTGGATGTATCAGAGGCCAAACAATATGTGATAGGACCTCAATTTTATGCTCAGCGGTTCAAGCGGCAACGCATACAACTATAAACGTTCGCCCGCGCGCGCGTGTTCATGAACATTCTCCATGTTGTAACAGCATTAGATCAAGTGATTTCTGACTCTTAGTGCAGCGCGTAGAAGAATAGAATATCTTTAACCGTGGATGTTTGGGGTGCTCCATAGCCTACACGTGCATGTCATCTAGTGTGCTATCATAATTACCGACGTACATATCCTTTTGTATTTCTTTATCAAATTAATACGCACGCATATCTGAGTATTAGGCCTATGTATTTTGACAATAGGCTCTTAATACCTCTACGTCTAAGTTTATATGTGCGCTTTAATTGATATAAAACTTAATGGGAAAAATACTGGCATAATATAGCTACAAATTTGATAAACACAATTAGCCTTGGGAGCATTTTTAAGTCTTCGATAATGCCGACGTGCCAATTTTATAAAATCTGGTGAGTTTAATTCTTCAGCATCAATGAATTTAGTCAAGGAAAAAAAATGAAAAATGGCTCATGTTGCCCCACTCTCCTTCTAATCAATACAACCCAGTTATGAACCCAAAAAAGATGAAATATAAGTAAAAGCAAAATAACTAAGCTTCACTTTCTTCTGTAATCGGATACATGCACGATCATTGAAACATAATTCATAAAAGCTGGGAAAACAACATCAACCCCTCACTGCTGACAATCCCATGTGAGTCTGAGTCAGTGATTCCGCTCCGAATGGGATTTTCTTCGCTGGATGCTGTCCGATTAGGGTAGATGGAGGTGGTCGCGAAGACAACAACACAAGGCAAGTGAAGGGACTTTCACATGCAATAAAAAATGGCAAAAGAAAAGGAACTTAAAAAACACGGTGTAAACATGCGTTGTGTTACGAGGGGAGGAGCTGAAACCACAGACAGTCCGGAGAAAAGAGGCTAAGAAAGAGACCAGTCAGTCAAAAATGCATCTTCATCGTTGTAATATCTGAGTTTTTGAGAAAAACCGAAAAATCAAATCAAAATTGACATTATTTCACGGCTAAAATATGAATGGGATGAATTCGACGTGGTCACCAAACACTGTCACGGATGATGATTTGAGCAACAGAGTGCAAGTAATGATATCGTTTATAATTCGAGTAATAGTTCTCTGGTCTGTCGAAGCAGCACAAAACATCAACATTCAACTTTTCTCTCAGATTTATACACACCACAACTTATCAAAATAAGATATATTTCTTCAAACATTTTCACATATTGATTTCAATGTCTCCAACAACAAAACCAATACTTCAAAATTGACTGATTAATTCTGCTATGTATTTGCCAAATTTTTTTAATGAAATTGTGTTATTGTTCGACACAGTTACTCTAATATGATTTTCACATATGAAAATGAGAGCGAAATAATCAATTCAGACAAAATACTTGCTTTCATCATCGACCACAAGCATACTTGACCTTGTGAGTGATTCTGCTAAAAATGCCCCAAGGTAGCCCTATCGATTCTATAGTGTAGAATTCAAACATGGTAGCAGGAACAACACAACAGATCATTGTGTTATTTTGCTAACATCCATCTTGAGACTAATGAAAAGACGCCTCCAATATTCTATTTTTTATTGAAATATTTCAAGATTTAAAAGTCAAAAGCTGCAAGATATCATCACAAGAACAGGCATAGGCCCAATTTAGATCAATTATGGATTATTGACATAAAAACGGTGTGAATCTTCTGCTTGATCATCATTTGCATAATATCTTGGAGCACTTGACCTTTCATCTTCCGAATCTAGTGAAGAAAGTTCTACAAGCGGAATTACTGATTCCTAAATACAAAAATCTTATAAAGTTGGCTTGAACTTCATATAGCAAACATATAGTTAATTTCTATACAGTGAAATAATAATCCCCATAAACTTGCAATGTAAAATTAAGGTCCCGTGTTTTTGCGGAGATGTTAGTCGCATTATTGTTAATTCACATGGCAACCAGTTTATTGTAAAACGTTTTGATTTGCTGATAATAATATGAATCCTTTTATAAATCAAATTCATTTACTCCTGTTTCAATTGTTTGACTTTGTTTTATGGTGCAAAGGTGAATGACGATGTATGTAAATATACCCATAATTAACCTATATGTTTTCACCATCGCATCACGAAGTTTAACGTCTAAGCACCGTGTATTATCCTGCAAATTCTTCGTGTTACGATGAAAGAGGTAGCAATAAACATAATTTACTATAGAATTCCTTTCTCCGCCAAAGTCCTGAAAATTTGATCAGATACAAGCTAAACGAATCTGTTCACTGGAATGCTCAAACTCAAATTAAAATAATGGTGCATTTTCAGGAGAATCACTCGTTTGACTATTTTAATTACATTATCAACGCTATCATCACTGTCCCTGTCGACAATGAGTAATGTACAGATGGGCTTTACTAGCTCCATCAAGATGACCTCGAGACTACGGGAGTAGGGGAGTTGGCGACAACATTGAAGCGACTAAACACTTTCGCCTCGAGAATACTGACACGAGCCATCATCACACATCAATCTCTGTATCAATGGAACTCCTCTGTACAATCTTTGTTCACATTCGCGAGGCGTGACTAGAACACACAACGCAACAGGGAAGCAGGTAAGCCATCAAAGTCCATCCACGTAAGTGTAGAGAGCAACATTAGTTCGCTGATTTACAAAAAAACGTCATATATCAGTTGCAGATGATCATCATTATCATCTGTAGAAGCATTGGGCCCGGAAACAAGACCGGATTGAGATGCGATGCGAAGATATGACGCGCGAATCAAGACACTCAAAGTTGGCCTCGGCATCCATCCAGATATTGGGAGATGAGGGATGAACGAAATCAATTTAGTGATGAATGATACATGGGCAGTGGCGTATTCTGCTCAGGATTGTTGACCTGTTCTAACATCGGCAAATTCAAATCAATTGTAGTTTTCTTTATAGAGCTTACAAATGGTTAATTCATAACTCGTCTAAGACAGTGTGAGTCCATACGTTGACACTTATTCGTCCATACTATATCATCATAAAACCATCACTGAACTGAGTGATATAGAAGGGCGAGACAATGGTAAGGCTGGGAATATACACAAACCGACAGTTATTTTTAATTTAGCTACTTAAGCAAGTGATCGATGGCAGTCCTACTCGGCGGTAGACTTCAATATAGCAATTGCTCAGCTGAAATGCCCAGTGGACATCTACCCGAGTAAATTAACCATTATATTGACTTTAAATTCATACTACAAATGCTTCAGCGTTTTGTCTACGACTTTTGCCGACAAATTTATCAAAATTCAAAGCAAAACCTTTGGCAAACGTGTGAAACTCACAGCCACATTTTCAATGATGATTTTTCTGGTTAACCAGATATTTCACAAGTGTGATTTGACAAGGGAGCGATGTTTTTCGATTTTTAATTGTAGAGCATGTTAGTTGTAGACAATGCTCTGAAACATTCGTATCAAAATTTCAAGTCGATCTGAGGCTTGGCTTCAAAATTAGAGTTCGGATGACAACCTAGTGTTCATTGGTGTCGTGGAATAGTCCTCTCCGACTTGAATAAGGGTAGCGGAGACAGATATGTGACCCGGCTTCATGTTTCCGTTGTCAATATGCGCACAAAGAGGATGCTTTGATGTTTTTGTCGCATTTGCCTCGTACATGAGTAGAATACGCCACTGTGAGGAAGATGAAGCACGGAGAATATACATGGAAGAGTATCATAGAAATAATAAATAAATAAATGACATCATGGAAGCGGCAGATCTCTACAAACCACACTCCTCATTACCAATATGACGATGTATAAGAGACACCAATCGGCGCGAGTACTGTGAAACGAAATGACGAGAAAGGCAATGAGGAGGCGTTCTTCGATCTCTGCTGCAAAAAAATGAAGAAGATATGAATACGGCTGCTGACAAAGATGTTCATGATATGACGGCGTCAGGAGAGAGAATAATGGCACACGTCACTGCCCAACAACAGGGCAATACTAACTGAGCTAACATCAAAATGATAACCTGGAGATCACCGAAGTCACTTGAAGGCCGACTAGATGAGAATGGAGATTCAAGATTATGCGAAATAGATGCAGCGTTGACGATACTAAAAAACGAATAAGTTAGAATGATTGATGAGGTCTCAACATCTCCACACGAATGATTTGGAATGAAAGTCAAGTCCGGACCTTGCTCATTCTCTAAATGCCTCAGTTCTCTTCTTTGCTACTTCCTCGACCCGGACTTCCTGATACGACAGGAATTCGCGTTTTCCCACTCTCCCGGCCACTAACACGACCTTGAAAGCGAGTAGTGGGAGCCGGAGCGGCCTGAGATGGCGATAGAGGAAGGTGCTGCTTCACCTTGATATCGTGCCGAGCGCGCACTGGCTGCGGACCGGGTGTAGTGGTCGTTGTGGTTGCCGGAGGGGTTGGAGTTTGATGATTCGCACGTTTAGCTTCGTACGACAGGTCCAGGCGGAAAGGGAGACCAAGGAGAAGCTCCAAGGAGGTGATGAGATCGGCGAATAATTCACGTTGACTGCCAGCAGCTTGACGGAGGAAGGCGTCTTCGCAGAAGTGGCGACGGAGGAGGGACTCGTTGGTGGCAACAGCATTCAACCACATAGGCAAACACTTGGAGCTGCAAAGAAATTATTAAAGTAATTGACCAATCATTGGTAAATCAAATTTTTGTAAGAGTAAGACACAAGAAGCAAACAAATTACATCCTTCCATCAAATAATAAAGACATCAAGTTACTGCTCTTCATACAAAAATCAGTAGTATCATATTAAAATCGTTACTTACTTGAGACAAGCACAGACAAATGCCTTGAATTTGGTTTTCTCCGTCGTAATTCCGGGCAGCGCTTTCACTTCACGCAGAACTTCAGACAGTGCTCGATGTGAAACGCCTGTGAATAGAGTGAAAGCTCGATGACATATGCTCGACAGTGTTGTAGCAAGTTAATTTTCACTCCCACACGAATTATCAGGAATGTCAAGGATCTACAGCACGCGAGCATTTCAAACAGCATACATCATGGAATGATAGGGAGGAAATTAGTCAGTCTACAGTTTCATTCACGTTAGAGACTGCAAACTGATCAAATGACACAGATGGATGTAATGAACTTGTTAACAGGTGATTTCCAGAGAGGTTGAGAAGAATAGCAACGATTCCGGATGAAACTAGAATCAGACGTTCTGTTTGAGATTATCATGATTTCATCTGTTTAACCATCTGTTTAGTCATCTGAAACAACTTCAAACACATTGGCCATTTACGTGTGCTATTCTAGCCATTGATTTTGTCATTTCTGAAGACAAGCCGCCGGAACAGCGTTCATATTTTCCATACGCGTTCGCATCATTTCCATTATTAAATTATTTATCTGTAATTAATGTCGCCTAATTGTCAAGTTCAATGAATATGCCGCACAAAGAAAAGTAAAATTGGCAAGTCATCTGTCACAATGGATTCGTAGATACTTGCGCTATAAATTTGTACTACAAAAAGTGAATTATACTTGTTCATAAACTAAAATGCTTTGAATCATCGATTTTCTATTGACTCTATATATCTTATCGATATTTTCTAAGACATTGAATATTTTCCGAATAGGGTGATAAGGAACGACCTACATTGGCATATTTCTTTGCATTGATGAAGATAACCGAACACGCATTGCACATCAGAGTGCTTTTTCCAAGCCAAGGCGAGTACTCGAGCAGCCTAATCGCATCATGATACAAAAACATAAGTAGTAGTGTTCATTGATTCCAATGAACTATGTACTCGTTCAAATGGTGAAGTTCGAAGATATCTGCACACTGCATTATAAAACAAATGCATGTGAACGAACATGAATAATAAGATTTATATCTTTCAATTCATTTGAAAATAGAACAGCGATTTCTTTGATGAAATCTGCCCTTGAATTTCACTACACCACCACAAAAAATGTACATCAACTTATCAAGTATAATCTATTAACCATTTTGAAACTCCATTAGCACAGCATCACGTTTTCATTCATAAAAATGTGATTAGCCTTGTGGTTATTAGAAGGCTTTTTGCCAACATTTTGTCTGCTCAGGCCGCTTCAAGAGCATGAAGCCATCAAAAAACACTATTTTCAATTTCATAGAATAACAAATAAATACAAAAATATTACACTGCATTACCTTTCATACAATGTAAACATATAATTTAACAAAAAATGGAATCTGTCATTGGTTCGATGGAGACATTAAATCGGTTGTTCCCAGTGATTCAATTATCGACTTTTCCGCGAAACTCACAATGACATCTGGATTTAAACAAATAGATTCGTGCAAAATACTGCAAAAATTGCTAGGAAGACAATTACAACTATATAAAATAAATTCCCTTTCTACTTATCATAGTAAACACCTAACCGCCTAAATTCATCATCCTCTGTTGACCGAGTAACTTTCGTTCACCGTTTGTAAGGTGATGTTCATCGTTGTTTTGATATGTCCTAATCCACGTAATTGGTTTGCGATTAAACTCTAACACTAACCGTGTCATGAGCTAATAAACTGTTGATTTTGTTGTTAGAGAGCATGCTTCAAGTGTTGTCGTTGTTAATCATTCATCAGTTACAAATATTGAAGTTCCTTTTCAGCGCATTTCATGTCAACATGATTCACTTCATGACTTGTTAGTGAATGGTCTGATCAACTTAGGCTCACCAGTACTCATCGATGATAAATGAATTATGAGAAAAGGATGACCATTTTTAGCGTTGTGTTCCACTGAAAATATCAAAGCAGTGAAATGGATAGCGAGTGTAATTGAAAAGATGCGAATGAACATTAAGAGATAATTTCAGACAGATTGCAAAGCCAGGGATATTTTCGGTCCAGAGGGTTCAGCAGTGTACCTTTATAATTGAATATTCAATAATGAAGAGAAAATTGACATCATCTGCAAGGTAAAACTCAACAAACTTCAACAAAACCGCATAATCTTCAAAACTGATTACAACTCATCTTTTTGACAATCAGATGTTCATGTTCATGGAAAACAGCAAAGAAACAAGTCTCTCCTTCCAACTTTTATTTTGGCCACAAGTAAAAGCAGATTAGAGCGTCGCTCTTCTTCAGGGGGAAAATTCGCTATAGACCAACTGATCAGGCCGCTCATGTGGGCTGCTTAAATACTATTAGTTCGGTTGAAATGTTTAAAACACCGTCAACTATTTTCTCCGATTGATTCTCGGAATCAACTGTTTAATGTAGCGAGTTTCAGTCAGTCTTATCTTTGCACTTATCAAGAATTTCAAGATGACAATCAGTCAATCGTTTAGATCTACATTTCAGACAATGTTCTGCCACACACTCGAATGAACATATCCTTTATCAACGACACGCTTGTGTTTATTAAAACGATGCTTAAAAGGTCGTGAGGTTTGACCAATATAAAAATCTTTACAATGGTTGCATCTAAATTTATATGTTTTCATGTCTAATTTCTATTCCCCATTTTCATCGTTTATTTCTTTGACTGTCATGCCATGACTACATTGTGATTCAACGTAGCAAAGTGCGTCAAGGTAACAAAGTTAAAAAAAAAACAAGCTAATGACTAGTTAATTTTCAATAGGTACAAAATATGATTTAAAAGAAAATTTTTATATCCTAAAATGTCTAAAGATTTTAAAAATACTTACTAGGAGGACAAACAACGCTTCTCCTCTCCTCATGTGTAATGAATTGGCGAGTAAGTCGTTCTGTTCAAAATTATGTTTATCACTTATATATTGAAAAGATCCTATTTAACAGTCTGTCCATTCAGATGATAAGAGGACAGGTCTGTTTCCAATCAGAATACCAGATCTAGCTAACACAGAGGGATTACGCTATCTAAAATCTACCAGGAGTGTAAGAGAATAAATATTAATTAGTTCCTTAAGCTAAAACGTGAAATATAATTCTACAAAATATGCATACAAATTATTTGACTATTTCTAATGAGGTCATCAACAGGAACTTGGTCAGGACGATCGCGTTTCGACCGCTTAATCCTGGACGCTCAAACCCGACCAAGCGCGGTCCTGTACATTAAATATGCACAGCCTCAAAAATTGAAGTAATAATAGAGAAAGATTAGCATCTATCAAAAAAAAAAATAGAGTCACTGTTGACTGAAATGTACCTCAGGCATTTGAAAGAAGGACAGAGTCCAGCTGAGACAGAGCAAAGCTTCAGACCAAGCATTTCCTCTCATGCTTTTCCTCACACAAAGAAATTTCATGAAAACTGACAAACGGGAATTCAATAAGTAACTGCTATCACCTCGTTAAACGTACACCCTAACTTACTTGTTTGATGAAGTTGACCACAAATCGCCAACAGATCATACAACGTCAAAATCTTTATTAAGCTCAGTGTGGATTGATGTTGTCTGTAGATAGATAGAACCATCTGATAAATTAGGTCTACTTTCAGAGTGACACTTGTGTGATTGTGCTACCGTAAATCACGGCCGCAAGGACGGAACCGGAACTAACTTCATTTTGAAAAATCTTAATGCTTCTTAACAACTTCGGCTTTTTTCTTGTGCAAATGCATTCTCAACCTCCGTGACTCCCAGTCACCCAAATAACATTGAACGGGATTTCTACCCGCGTCCACGGTCAATAATGCAGTCTACAAGGTTGGGTGAAATCTCAAAGAAATGGTATCCACGTATAAGTTTAAGACAAAATGCCCAAAAAGAAAATCTAAATACAATAGAAAAAACTTTCTGCTGTCAAATGACAATGTGTATCTCTTTGAATGTTGCTATCAAATAGACAAATGTATCATTTTGGCCTGTAGGCATATAGGCTTGTGTTCTTACTTTATAAGGAACTGTAGAAAGCATTAAGAACACTATTTTCTGTACTTTCAAATGATGTACATTACAAAATATACTCAAAAATTTAGAAATTTTTTACTTATAGAAATCAAAGCTAATCCTTAAGGGACTGATAACCGTTCCCACAGGTAAACCAGGGAAGTCAAGTATTTTTCAACAAAACACATAAAATGAAAATTATCATAAAATAGTGGGAGACCGAGAATTACATGTTGTCAAGCACAAAACTTCGAAACGGGTGAAGTCACATTTTAGGTTCGTAAGCAAGAAAACCAACTAGCTTACAAATTCTACTTCATTTTGCTACTTCGTGAACAAATCCTCTTTAAGTTCCTCAACTTGGCTTATTTAAATGGGCAAATGTGTCAAACTAAATGTGCATGTAAATATCATCACAAACGGAGAACCACCAGAGACGTCAAGGGAACCAACATTGAAGAATGCATAATGATGCAGACTATCTGGTAATGTCGAAACATTTCATTTACAAGCTTTTCTTTGAGAAAGAGGCAAAGTTGAGTCTACAGTATGACAGTGTGACTACAAAACCTGCAACAATAGTTGTCTATTTTCGCGCAGTCACATACTGTCAGTTACAGAATAAAAATAATAGAAATTGCAATTTAAAAAAAGATATAAATGTTCCTTGTTTATACTCGGAAGCACATTCGACGACACGCAGCTCTTCCATGTGGCCGAGTTCCCTATACCCCACCTTCATTCTTTCGCGCTGAGTGTTTCGCAAGAATGCAGGGTGTACATTTGTAAAAAGTCTTAGGTTTGACCAGATCCAGATTTGAACCAAGGTCTCCCGGACGCAGATCAAACACTCTACCACAAGGCCACAGCGCCGGTAATGATGAATTTAGTTTGTCTCATAATCTCATTTCATTCATATTTAGATTTCTACGTCCGACTCGGGTTTTTCTCACAATTAGATTCAGTTGAAATTCAATGTACGGGACGGATTCAAATTTTAAGTGGATCCACAGTACGTCTGTAAATGAAGTGACATCTATCAATCAACTTTTAGCCCGTACGTTGACATGTACACGTCAATTGTCGGAACTTATTCTACCTCAAGATCTTCGTACTTTTAGTTACTTCATTTCTACTAAATAACAAATATGCATTGATGGATTTGTGTAGCACATGTACGAAAATTACACAAGAAACGGACTCCCACGACAAGTCTACAATACGGAAACAAAGTGATTGTTAAATATCGTAAGTTAGGAACCCTAGTATTTGTAAATGTTTTTCTTCGACTATTATTTGAAATAATGAAATCGCAAGTCAAAATTTGCAAAAAATAGGCAAAATGAAGCATGGTGTAATATAATAGCTGCTTACTTCCAAGAAGAATTGCTGTGGGAGGCTGAAAGCGAGTGTTAATCGCAACTTGACGACTTGCATGAGCTATCTGTTGATGCTAGTTACGCGGACAGGTGGTTGATGCTGTCGTTGACCTTCTCTATCGGAGTCCCATTATTCATGTCATGGCATTACCCAGCAGCGATGAATGTTACTTGACCGTTGTCTGACTCAGCTGCTTTCATCCGCGAATGTCTCAACGTTGCGGATACTATGACAATAAACCTATGAGTCGACTAAGAGACATTAATCGATCCATAGAAATAAGGAAGATTGAAAAGACAATCAGATATCAGTGTCATTGAGATAATTTGGACCACAGTACTATGAATTTTCAGTTTCGTCTGTGGAAGAATTTAAGAGGTATCGGAACAGAGCAAAAAACCAGTCGAGTCAATTGGAAATTACTTTTCTTCGTAAAATTGGGTGTGTGGCATTCGTGATATGTATGTCAATTTATGTTTCAATTTCTAATAGAAAGATGACAATTCGCTGAATTTGTTGTTGAAAATTTATGAGGCCATGCGTATTTGATGTCAGCAAGAAGAGAAGCTGAAGCCTTTCTTGTCAAATCAGTGGTGGGCAACCAAGTTGGGATAGCGGGTCACAAGGAGCGGCCCGCCAAAAGGCTCACGGGCCACCAATTATATAAGGGTTCTACAAATGGTAACTGGCGCAGATGATGACCATTTTCTGCTTATACGAGATATTCATTACAAAAGGAGCATGTTTGGATAATTCGAATGTGAATTTTTGTGTCATCATATTGCTCATTTGGTTGCTAATTAATGGTTTTGTAAATTCTAAAGAGGATCCTTAGATGTATCTTAAATGTACCTCCCAAACGTCGAAGTCGAAGTGAGTTATTTTTCACACCATCGATTCAAATAATGTCCGTGGGCCACTTTAGATATGAGAAGCGGCGGCGGGCCACGCGCTGCCCACCACTGGGCTAGATGTTGACTGGTTTTACACGGGAGATGGTGACAAGATGATGTTTGACTGATCGTAAGTACAATGATGTAGGTGTAAATAGCGGTTTGAGGAGCATAATCATGAATATCAAGTTCTAGGTTCTACACTGTTTTTGATAGTGCTGTCAACATCTAAATCCTTCTAATAGCCATCATAATACAGGGATGATAATGGTATGACGGGGGCCCCCGCGGAAATCACATTTTTTTAGGGGCCCTAGATAGAAAAAATGAAAAACACATTAGAGTGATCTACAGGGGCCCCCGCGGAATTCCGCTGATCCGCGGAAAATTCTCATCCCTGATTATAGCTTGTGTCTGGTAGCTGGTAGTTGAATAATGTAATTTCATAATTACGTCTAGTACTCGCTATTTCAGGATGACTACTCACAACTCACATAATGCTTCTCGGAGGTGCAAAAGAATCAATGTTAGAGGTCATTTGGCCAAAACGCAAAATTCAATGATAAGGAACATAAATAAGCAGTAATAATTTATACTATAGTGCCACCATGTATGAACAACAACAATTAATTAGAAGACATGAAGACTTTCCTAGGGATTACAACTACATAATGCTTCTTTGCACACTGTTTTCAGATCCAAAAGGCTAAAGATTGATAACTTTGAAAAATAAAAATAAACTTAATGAATATTATCTTAAGCGCTTTCGATGACTCAAATCATAAGAAAACGTCATTTACAAAAGGATTCTAAAATTCTAATTGTAGAAATATGCCAAATGTTAAGATCACTGAGGCTATTTCGTTGAAGCGGTTCAGGCCCTCGTTGTGTGTTATGAAGGAATATGTAAGTGACTTGGTACTGCCATGGTCTTAGCCCTTTTTTGCTTTCATCTCATCTATGTAAATTTCCGATAGCCCAATGTCTCGATTTCAGTTTGTATGCAAAATGTTTTTCTTTATCTCTTTTCATAGCTGTGTAATTTGAATGTATACAACTTTCAGCGCAAGATTATTTAGAATCCTTCTGTAAATGTCGTGATCTTATGATTACAGTCATCGAAAGCGCTGAAGATAATATTTATTATGAGTTTATTTTTATTTTCCTTGCTAAAATTCAGCGGAAGAGACGACTGCTTCAAGTTTTTTAACTTTAAAAAAATGAAAAGCAAATATTTCAGTGCACATAATATCACTTCCACAGAGGTTTCAGGAGGAAAATATTTGACACTTAGCGAAGGAGACAATTTATGTCTTGTGAGAATGATAAACACTTCGTTCTCTCCACCAGCATCTCTTGAGTTAGCAATCATTCATTGTCAAAACATTCTTATCGAATATTCACATCCATTTTGATGTACAGAGTGAAATATAGAACCAGGCAAATCTTTATATTTCTAACTATCACATGTCATTATTCCGCCACAGTGCCGTAGACCGAAATATACTGAGTCAATGTGGAGCAAATCCCAGCAAAATAAACAAATCAACATCAAACTTGACAATTTCCCATAAAATTTGACAAGATATTATCTCATCAATATTAGATTACTTCGAAGCAGAAGTTCATTGCTACCAGCAATTGTAACACAGAAGATAGATATCCGAATTCGACTTCATACAGTGACTGGATTCCCTTCAACATGATATTCCATTTACCCAATATTACTCACCATAAAGAAGCTAGTTAAAAAACTAAAACGCGCTTTCTTGCAACAAGAGAATGAAATTGAAAAACCGCTAAAATATAAAGTAGCACAACACAACAGACCTCGATCAATTATATATCCTTACACACACTCATCCATCTCTTCATATATTCTGTATAGTTCTCAGATAATATTCATTATGTTCTCCTTTTTTAGAAGAAGTCAATTCAGAATTATTGGATGAAAAAACGTACTCCAATACTCAACATAGAAATGATCCCACAAAAAGTAGTAGTGTAGCCTAAGTTGAATGAACACCGTATTTTAAGAAGCATAATTTCCAATCAGTCATAGTCGGAAAACATAACAGCTTTAAATAAAGATATGAAGACACGTGGGGTGACTATGAAATTGAATGTCCTGAGATAAGGAGTGTATCTTAGTTGGCTACAATGAACACTTTTTGCAGTAAAAACACAGAGAAAAGAATACACTTAAGCAAGTTAATATCATTGATTAATAAAACTATCTTAACTTGGATCAAAAATCGCTCGTTATAAAAATTATCCTTCCGACTTCTCACTTAAAACACATACATAGAACGTTCTCAGTAATCGCTAGCTACAACCAGTATAAAAGTTCATCAGCTGCTGTTTCAATATTTATGTTTTATCATCAATCGAATCAGTTATGCAATTTAAATGTAAACAGAAGCATAATGCAATAATGAAGTTTGATGTGCAAATAAAATTATGCAAGAAACGATATTTGGCTAGGAGATCAGCATCCTTCTGATGAAAGTACATAAAAATTCGTTAACAAGTTTGCTGTATTTTTGGATCGAATAGTAAAACACCATGGACATAATCATTATGTATTTTCAGGCTCCGTTTGCTCCCGAGCGGTCAACCTTCAATCATCCTCGATTCGAGTGTTGTTGGTGTTTAGCACATTAACAGGATATCTAGTTGCCTGAAGATGTGATGGAGTACTGAGATTGATGTCTCGTCCATATTATCATTCATCCCGAATTCCATTTTTGCTCCGTCGGTACATTTGAACGTCTTGCTTGTTGATCGCTAGTCCACGTCATTTGCCACAGAGTCAAGGAGCACCTATTGCCTTTTCTGTCTTCCGTCTCTGACTTCTACATAAACTGCCTTCGTTGTCGCTTCCTTTCGCACCATCTCATCACATGACTTGAGGTCTTGGTGTTAGATGTGTATCACTCATCAGTCATAGTTGATCGTAAATCACAATTTCACTTCCTCTATTCTAACTTACAAGAACCACACAGAAACTTCATCAGCTTCACTCGACAGGCATAAATCACCGCAGGTCTCATTGCCTCGAAAAGAGCTCCACTCGCTTTGTAAGATATCTTTCAGCAGATAGAGCTGCTTCTTCCTGATAACTAATCACTCAAAAGCAGAATTTGGGAACTACACCATTTTGGGCGAAATGAGAACAAAATGGCAAAATTATATTATATTACAAAGTCAGCTTAAGTATACATACTATTGTTGTTTCACAGAATAAATTATTACAACCTACAACAAACAACAAGTAATGCTTCTCTGCAAGCGGCTGTGACCTCAAAATTTCGGGCTGCAGTTTTCGGTTATAATAAACGGGAAAATTGAGACTTCTTCGTGAACTGCTTATGCTTGTTTATTTCGATATGCTCTATGACATCAATATGGAATCACATACTGATAACTCAGGATTATCGTAGCCTAACATGAAACTTCGCATTTTGTGTCTTACAGACAAAAGACAATAACTTATTCTATATTTAGCTGGAAAATCACTAAGTCGGTAATCACTAATCACTATACATTCTGGATGGCAGTTGGCATAGCAAAAATAAAACTGAGTAAAAATTTAATCTGGTGAGTACATGTAGGCTATTCAAAAAAAGCAGTTCATTTCTTTGTTCTGAATTAAGATCTAGATTTGCACATTGATTTCAAATATAGAATTAATGCAATGAATCTCAGAAATACCTTAAATGAAGGCTATGTTTCATGCACAGATCCCTTATATAGATTAAGTAAAACACTTGAATATATTGCTCCTAAGGACAACTTTGATTTTAAAACATTTTATGACATATGGCTGATATCAAATTCGTTGAAAAAACCTCCAGGATTCATTATGTATTCTTGGGGATAGAGGTCAGCCCTGATATCGGCTTGAATTTTAGAAAACCAATTGCTGGTGTCAATGCATTGACACCAGCAATTGGTTTTCTAAAATTCAAGCCGATATCAGGGCTGACCTCTATCCCCAAGAATACATGATATCAAATTCCTTCACATTTTTCAAGCAAATTTCGTCCAAATGAAGCATTGCTTGAGGATATCAAATATCTTCAGTGAGCATAGATGTCTTGCCTACTTGCCAATTGAAATTTCTCTTGTGAAATGTCTTCACCTGCCTATTCTTAGCTTATAATGCCAACGGTTTCACGTTTATTAGCCTGCATCGCGTGATTTAACTGCTTGCAAGTGATCATTTTCCTTTACAGAATACAATAAAGTCACTGTCTTACAGCTTCCAACACAGGGTCAAGCATCAAATCATTTGTTCTACCTAATGAATAAAGTTAATGTAAAATTGAGGGCTGTACTGTTG
Source organism: Prostheceraeus crozeri (assembly GCA_907163375.1). Lineage (NCBI taxonomy): Eukaryota > Metazoa > Platyhelminthes > Polycladida > Euryleptidae > Prostheceraeus > Prostheceraeus crozeri. The sequence goes on along the minus strand of CAJQUW010004756.1, from coordinate 333,960 downwards.
TTTTTGTGTCGTCAAAACTTAATCTGTGATTTGCATTTTGCTATGATTCTTCCTGTCTTTGTTAAACATGAAATCGGCTGTCTAACGATGGTGACTCATAGAGTAAATTGATTTGCCAAAAAATGCAACTTTCATTGTTGTCTGCGCGTTACTTCCTCAATACCTAGCATGGAACTAAACCCCTGCGCGATCTGAACTTCATCGGCAATGTTTCATCTTACCGACCAGAGATGGAAACCGGCCGCCGACTTATTGGCCTTCAACGGTCTGAAAATCTCGACTAACTTCTGTCTGTGTTACCGACCAACTAATTGTCAACATTGATGTCTATTTTCTCGAAAACAAGCAAACAAAGATGAATGTTTTCATTAAATCTCGATATGAAATGAGCAACTGTTTCACACATTACATGAAGGCAAAGTGGTGATATGTCGGAGTAGGTAAAAACCAGTTCTGTCTTCTTCTAAAATTTTATGGCTAAGAGATGACGTTAAAAGCTATTTACAGGCCCGACGTTTCACGCCTTCGCGCTTCCTCAGGGGCAACACAAGCTAAAACCACAAGTAAGACCGACAGCGTAAGGAGAGCCGCTGTCGGTCTTACGCGGCAGCGGCTTCCTCTCCTTACGCGGGAGCCGCTTCGCTCTCCTTACGCTGTCGGTCTTACTTGTGGTTTTAGCTTGTGTTGCCCCTGAGGAAGCGCGAAGGCGTGAAACGTCGGGCCTGTAAATAGCTTTTAACGTCATCTCTTAGCCATAAAATTTTAGAAGAAGACAGAACTGGTTTTTACCTACTCCGACATGAAACGTAGTCTTCTGTTCGCGGCCATCCTATTCAAAGTGGTGATACAAATTTTAGTTCTTGTTGATATCGAGTGTTCGGAGAAGTGACAACATTTTATGAAACCAGTATAAAAATATTTAATCGTCATTATCATATAAAATTATATCAAACATTCAGAAGTAATGCAAGGATTCACAGTATCTGGATAGATTTTATTACACCAGCTATACATGTGTAATTATAAACCTATTGAAACATGCTGTCATCCGAAAATCTTGAATCTTATTATAAGTACGGATGATTTCTATCTTTGCATCGCCTATAACGTATAGTTCATAATTTCGAGTACAATAAATGTAGAAGAACACATTGTAACTGTAGATTCTGTAAATTGCAAAGTTGGTTGTCATTGTATTAAAGATCAACTTAAAAACTGCAAGACGCGCAGATAAATTTCAAAGTTGGATCGGTTTCTTTCCATACTACACATATACTGAGGTCAAAAAATCAAACATCGCAAGTCAAAACATTAATGAGAAGTTCTTCAACCCTGGAGAAGAAGAGAGTAAGTATGTCTTCAGTATACCAAGAACAAAGAAAGCTATTTGTGGACATCGGCCTAAATATGCCATGCTTTTATTTCCATCCGATAATACATGCATTTTTACCCTTAAATCGACTAGGTGATTTTGTAATAGAGTGATCGCCTTCCATCTGAAAGATCTGGATTCAAATTCAGTTCGAAACAGTCGTGTTGCGTTTTCAACACTAAAGAATGGTTGCTGAAAATTAATTATGTGGCGTTACCAGTGGATCACCTGTAGCTAGTCACCGGCTCTAAGATCCATTTTGTTCAGAAAATGTCTGGCTAAATAGCTTTTGGGATGCTGGCAGTTTGTTAGCTAACTTGATTGTGGGACGCACATCGACAAGGCGTTGAGAGTGCACTGCTTTCACAGGAGGTTACTAACCCTAACCCAATGGGAGCTATCAATATATGAAAGCCGTCCCTCACCAAGCCTGTTGGTATAACTTCGTGCCTTGGTGGAGAAGGAATAAATAAAAACACAGTCGAACGCCTTCATTATTACGCATATGCGAGTCATGTAGGTAATCATATTGGTTGAGCGACTTACAATGCACCAAGAGATATTATACGAAGTGTGACCTTTGAAATCCATGTGCCAGTAGGTCAAATTTTGAAATCCCGATGCACTTATTGCAACAGACATTCCGACATGGCATCCACTCACTTCAACTTACTCTTCCTCATCAGTTCTGAAAATCAAGATCGCATTGACATTTCCGCAATGAAAAATCGCCGGCTGCACACATTTTTCGGAAGTAAATAATGACATAAACTAAGAAATAACTAGACGACATAATTTGAAGATTCAATAAAATTGATAACCTCTACCAACTTTCTATAAGGAAATCGCTACACCAAAATTGTCTTTCACACAGACTGATCCAAAGCCGACTGGACCGAAAATATGCCAGAAACGTCACAGAATGGGTGGGAGAATCATCTTACCATTGATTTTGAGGGGTACATTTGCACTGAAACAAACAGGGCCAGATTCACACACTGGATGATGTATTTCGACTCCATGTTGGAGTCAGTGACCGGACAGAGGTCGGTTACGTGTTGTTGATGTTCGTTACACACAGTAGGGCAATTTCACAGATTTACAGCCACGATAACGGCTGCAATGCGCAATAATTAATGTAAAATGACAATGCTCATCATTGAGTTCACTATTCGATTGACATTTGATTTTCAACAGTTCGCATGAGCACCCTGGACATCGCCAAATGTAAACAGATATCAATTTTATCTGCCTGTTGTGAAACTGCATCAAGCAAATCAAGAAGCATTGAGGTTTGAGGGTGTGCCTGCATAAACCTTGGATAAGTAGCCACTGGTTCAAATTTACTCATAACTGAATGAGACCCGGTTGTCACAACCCGCATTTAGAGTGGCTACAGAACTTGTAAATCACATTCTGAGGATATTGATATATTTACTGAACTTTTGACACTTTACATGATAACATTGCCTGAAAGATGACTTGTGTTCCTTGTGTTGATTCTCTCTCGCTTTCAACAATCGATCATATAAGGGATTAATACCAACCTGAGGACTAGACTAAGCTGCAATAAAAATCGAAATCATTCACAGCACTGCACAAGCAGCTGCTTCTATCAAGAAGCTCTAATACTGCGCTAACATATAAATACAATGATTGACGAGGAATTACACTGTGCCAGTGTAAAAATGCTCGTCTTCCCTACGTACTCGAACAAACCGCAGAACTTTCTTAGGTTGAAATAAGTAGATGATAGCAAGATTAATCCGCAGTTCAGAATTTGAGAAAAGTCGAGCCATTAACCCAATCAAACACAGTTGACAATACGTGTTTCTAAATAGCCTTTGACACGCATAATTCCAGTGAACAATTTTATCCCTTCATACGAGCACGTGAATTCTGCCGCAAAACAGAATGCAGAATACGCTTCGTCGTGTGAAAGGTTGGATTGACTCGACGGTGGCGGAGAACACGAGTGAACCTTGTGTTATGACTCCAAAATACATGTGAATAGAGGAATTCCTTTCTTGTTATCTTGTTATCAATTTCTATTCCACAAAGTTCCGATTATTGAAAGTAACAGTTGCACAAAAAGAATCTATAATAGCTGCAGATTGCTAAGATCTATTTCATGTGTTACTTACTTTCTCTTGACAGTAAAACTTGCACAAAATATTGAAATCGATCATTATTGGCCAATATCCATCTTTATCTAAGGTATGCGCATTTCTTTTTTCGTGTCGAGAGTCTCCAGTGTATGTATACATGTATATCCACACTATGCATTTTGAATACACAGATGACGATAATATTTTTAGCACTTGTGAGAATGAACAGCTGTTACTACAAAGAATGCAAGTTGGTGTCGTTAAGTTCAGATGACGATGTAATAAAATTACAAAATCATCTCCTTCAAAATGCATGCGCATGAAATCTCTAACCCTCAATTGACGTACGAAACTTGCGATGCGCGAAAGAGAAAATTAGACTCCGGAATGCAATTGGGTCCTTGTAAAACGGAGCACAACATCGATAGTCTACGAGATACTAATGAATACGAATTAAAAATGGTGAATGTAAGGACTTCTCTCTCATCTGTGCTCCAACAATGCTATCAATATCTCTAAAAGCAAGATTCTTGACATTGTTACGAAAAGGAACTTTGATGTGCATCCGGTGATCTCTGCTGAGGGCTATGCCATACCTTCAGCTTCAAAGCTGACTCTTCTCGGCTTATCTATCACCCCGGATTTGAAGTGGTCAACTCATGTCAATAAAGTAATTACTAAAGCTTGCCAACGGATTTACATCGTGAGGAACTTACGCAGAGGCAACTGTCCACCAACTGTCATTTGTCAAGCATACGCCGCGTTCATTAGATCTATACTTCAAGCATTTGTCAAGTTCATTAGATCTATACTTTTGTACGCATACCCAGCCTTCTGCAATTTGACAAAGCAACTGAAAGATAAATTCGTGCTCCTCGAACGACGGGTATCTCGGATTATTGGCAAGGATGATGTGACGTTTCAGCCCATCATGACTGAGGCCGATCGGACGTGTTTCAGGCTCTTTTCAAAAATTGAATCTGATGAACTTCATCCTCTGAGAGACATGTTCCTTCAACGACAATGTCGCAGAACCAGAGATAAATCCACCCTCAGACCACCCAAAACAAGGACGAAACGGTTCGGAGAGTCCTTCATTAAATATTGCCATGAGATATGAGATTTCTTTACGTATATATCTTGTCTACTATGTTCTGTCTTTAATTGTACGCTCTCACCGAATCACTTTGTGCATGTGAGTCAATAAAGTTTATCTTATCTTATCCATTCTGCAATCCCTGCAGGTATCTTATTTTCATCAAAATCTCACTTGAGGACCTAAGATGTACAAAATATCATAAATGATCAAGGAGTATATTCACCTGAGCATCAGATAGAAAAAATATCTCCAGACTTGAACAATTCCTTGGCAGTCACAGACGCTGTGTTTCGCCCTATAAGGGCTGCAGTTCAGAATGGCCCCACAGTAGCTTGTATCAAATAGAAAGGTTGAAGAAGATGAATGACTGCACAACAAAGCTGCTCTGCGTTACTTTATTCTGATTTTGCAGTGCATCTGATAAGAGAAGCAGAGACAGATTCCTCATGTCTGGTAAACATTATGAAGAGAAAAACAAACTCAATCTTCGTCGGGCACAATTGCATTAAAATTGACATCGATAAAACCTAACAGGCGAAACGTCTGTCACTTACTTAAATATAACTGTGTCCGAAGAAGGATATAATGATGCATAATGATCACGTGGTCTCTGTGAAAGTGGTTATGTGCTTGGACTAGCGATCCTTTGGTCGAGGTTAAGCACGGAGTGTCATCTGTAGTCGGGAATTCAGACAAAGGATATCATACCGCACCGCACAAGTCATTATAGAGGGAATACTGACATTAAAGCTTCATTTCAATTTCATGCCCAGGCGAATTGGCACTGTGCAAACCTTAATTATTAGCCACACGGAAAAGCTAAGATAAAATAACGCACAGTAGTATGTTATAGTCCTTCAGTTTGTTCAATTATGCTAAATGTCAAGCTATATTGTGCCATTCTCATCAGTTTTGACAAATTGCTGTGTAGGGCGTAATACAGCGAATACGGCTGCTAAGGGATTGATCTGTTTAAATTGTTCAAGTCTGAGGAATTTTCATGTTCTATCATTCAAAATAGATGTGTTGGAACGGTTACTGCTGGCAAGAAACTTTCCATATTCCGTAAACACATGCTTGAGATGTACTCCATACATGAACCAATCTGGTTGACATTTTTGTGTTCTCAAAAGGCATCAGTACATGCAATCATTAAGCATCGGAAATAGAAATCAATGAAATGAGATTTACAACCAAAAGTCGGTGATAATGAGCGAGCAAGTGCAATATTACATACCATCACTGGTAGGCACACATGACAGAGATATTGTATTCTGCTTTCATGCAATTCTTATCAATATTTTAGTAACTGAGAAGGCTGCACCCCGAGATCTCGAAGTCCGGTGTGCTCAGGGTTGATGCCACGTTAAATCAGCTCCAGAGCAGCATCAATAGCTGAGAAATCTATAAACTTTGATAGGAATTAATTTATTCTGACAAGCTAACTGACGAAACAATCGATCTCCTTTATTTATTTAAAATACCGACAATTCACTCATTCGGAACTAAAAACATGCGTACTCTCGCATTACAGAGCTTGAAAGTACGACAGGCTTCAAATGTTGCATTCATGAAATTGAAATCTCACAATAAACTTTTACCATTTTTCTACAGTTTCCAATGTCACATCATTTTCACAACCAGCAGGAACTGCTAAATCATCCAGTGAACGCAGGAAATACGCATGTGGACAACAAGCCATTCAGACTTGCGAATATTGAACGACGCATGATGTTCCCAAATATTTTACGCAAGGATATAATTGGATAAACTGTTTACGATGAAGAATCATATCTAGAAATACCTAAATGAATTCTACAATGTCGAAAATTTGAATAACTCTCAACTAATCTTGTTTTCATCAAACAGATGGACATTGTTTGAAAACTGTACGTTTGAGCTTTCTTTGCTTTTTATCTCCATCTTCTGTCGCTTTAAATAACAAGCTAAGTCCATTTCAACTTAACCTGTTGGAGCATAACTGCTATCTTGCGACAAAGAATTGCAAGAATTGCTGCACTTCTTCGATTAAAACGCACTGTGTCAAATTTCAGTGCGACCTTTGTATAAACACGTCTATGGTTTATTTAAAACAAAAACAGTTGGTATGAATCTTCCTGAAGTGCTGATTTAAATAAATTTTTCTAAATCCAATTGAAAAGTGCATTATGAAATACACAAGAAAGTTATGTTTGAAGAATGAAATGACAACTTCATGTAGATACTCTGAAATTTCAGAAAAACATACCTTTTTGTCTTAGCATTGTGATTTTTAAATTACAAGAATTACGAGCTACGATGTGGAGGAAATTTATCATGTATTATTGCACAGCTAGGCACACAGAGACCGTAAATTACCAAGTCTAATCCTTAGGAGTATCAAGATCTTTTCTATCTGTGCAGCTGTGTTATGAGAATTATTGATCACAGATAATGAAAAGGTATAGTTTAGGAAGCTTAAACGTGTTTAGTTTCGACCGCGGATTTCGTTTTGTTTTCAGACTTGCAATATTTAATATATCACTGTGTGTTAGACGTCAGAAAATAGGATGCGGCTTCTTTCAAGGGAGTTTGTTTGAAACAAACAGAATTTTCAGCGGCATTTGAGAACGTCTTTTTAATTTGAAAAAAAATGGTAACTGAAAACGCATCACTTACCAAGCCGTTTTACAATTGACAAATTACAATGCCGGAACGTTCAATAAAACACGAAGAATGTTTAAAATCTGATCTGCAGTTAAACAATGCTTGAAGAGTCGATATACCTTCAAAATGTAGACGGTTTATGACTGAAGAATTCTTCAAAACTATTGAAATCTATCTTTATTTTAGCGAAGAATCGAAACTGCCACAAACGAAATCATAGTGATCTAAACATTCAGAATGCAACATCTTGCCAAGTCTAACTTGCAAATCATGTGACACCAGATATTTACTGAGATGAAATGTCGCAGACTCCGCGTTCTAAACTTTAGGTTTGAATAAACATCATGAGAACATTTCCAACGCACATTGCAATAATCGAGTCCTTCATCAGCGATGCAGTAAGAATGTGATGATTCACTCTTGGCTATTAGATTTTTACGTAGTGTTAATTAAAAGACAAAATAAATTTCGGCAACAGTTCTCAAACTCTGCAGTTTTATGGCTGATTAAGGCTTACTTGGTGTGTAAATTAATTGATTTTTTTTCTTTCTGACCGGTTCACTTTTTATTACGAACAATTTCAATTTATTTTGAATAGTTTGGTCATAAGTAGCTGGCCAGTGCCAAGTGGGTACTCAATGTCGAAGTTCTGGAATAAAACTGACGTCCAAATATGTGCAATGAATGTATTCAAAGCTCATATCAATCATTTTCTTGTAGCTCTCTTGATATACGATGTGACACTCATTTTCTCAGTTTCATTGCATTATGAATGAGTGGAATGAGAGGAAACAACACAGCCATGAGATTTCTGATATTCTGTCCTTGGGAGTATACAGATTCTATTTATTCAATAAATTCTGCATACCTTTGCCATGTGGCACAATAATTAGGTAGCAGGTGTTGACTGGCATCCATGATATCCACTCATGTTATCTACATGTCCAGGCAATTTTGACTGCTTGGTTGTTTGAAAAGTTCATCACGCTATGCGAATAATTTGTACCCGTCACTTCAATTATCATTGTAATTATGCCCATCAGGAAAGTGAAAACTTGATAAGCGTCGACATTTTCTAATCCTATACATTCATGTAGAAGAGTTTCTGTGCTTCGACGACTTCATTGCTCCATGTGAGTGCCTACAGTGAGACCTGAACTTATATAGATAGCTATATTGAGAACGATGGAATCTCCGCAGGCGGAAAGACTCGAACATTGAACTTTGCGCACTGAGGCACTATCTTCAACCAACTGAGCTCTCACTGTAGATTCTTATTCAGAGTTGTCAGTGTTTGAAGGTTGCCTTACCCCTAACATGCTAATGCGGCCCGTGCCCTGAGCGGGGGAGGATGGATATAAATTCAACTACCGTGATTTTGACGGGTACGCTTTTAAGTTCGAAAATGATCAGGGAGAATTCAGCATTTGCTTATAATCCATCATCATGATTTTAAACGCCTCACCTTGTCGGCATGATTCTTCCACCACAGGCCATAAGCGGTTGCGGAACTTGGCGAAGAGACCGGCAGCCCTTCCTCCGCCAGTGTTCAGTCCATCACAGATGAGGGTGCTGAGAGGAGGCAGTAAGGCGTTCATTGGAGGAGCGTTCATCGCCACACCATCACTGGAGAAGTGGGCGATCATTCGGTGTACCGACTGAATCACTTCAGCGACGAGAGCTGCAAACAGAACATCAATGTTGGCGTATTTGAGACTCATCGAAAATACCATTTCAAATATCTAAGTTTTTACAATAAGCATTTTCAGATTATTCCATAAAAATGGTTTTAAATCAACGGAGATTTCATATAAAGAGTAGTGGAGAGCGAGCAGGTATGGGCCACCCCGGAGTAGGACGATGTAGCTTTTCCTCTGTTCCATTAATGAGCACCTCTATACCAATGTATGATATCTCAAAGACCAAGGAATAAGAGGTAGCACCATATTTACCCATAAAAATCTTAAGTGGAAATAAATAGTAAAAAAACAAAATCTAGAAATATCAGACTCTTCAATTTTTGGTGGGAGGAATGGGCCACATGGGGAGGAGGTGTGGGTCACCTACGAAATATAATATCAGATCGAATCTAATATGCATTTTCTACTGTGCAATATATAATATGTTTATTAACATAATAATATTATATTATAACATATTAACTTCTTAACAGACAATTGTGCCAGTTGTGATACTTTGAAGCGTATAAAATCTTCTTTTATTATATAAGGACGCGTTGAATGATTGAACTTGATTGATGGCTTCATATTAGTTTGATAGTTTACAGATTTCATCAATTTAATAACAATAATTGTCTGTCAAACCCAGAAGAAAATCGAAAGGCCTTATGATTTTATGACTGAAAAACATGAACTATAAAGAAAAGCGATCGATTTTGAATAGAACCATCACATTAACTATGTGAACAGACAAAAGAAATGTGTTTTCGCTAATTGGGTATCAGAGTTTTTAATGTATGCCATTATAGTTCGTTGACATTCACTTCGCCATCAAAATCGTATCCTACGGTTCTTCCCACGAGTGATATATCGGGCTCGGGAAAGAAAAATTTAGAAATTACAGGATTAGAAAAGCACGGGAAATCCCAAGGTCTAAAAATAGAACAATGTGAAACATTGTCGATCTTAATGTGTTTCCTAGAAAAGCGCGGGAAATCCTGAGTCTAAAAATAGAGCAATATGAAACATTGTCGGTCTCCCATGATATGATTTTTTTAGTACTGTGCAATAACAAAATAAAGATGCAGATAATTCATGTTATAGACTTGACATGGGGATTTCTTCCTACATAAATGTAGTATGGCGTTGTATGGGACGGCCCATACCTCCCCCTATGGGGTGCTCAAAACTTATGCTGAAAAAAACATATAAGGAGTAATGATATTTTCTCAATACTACAGCTAAGCTGTTATAAAACGTCAAACTTTTCAACACGAAGATGCATTTTCTTGACAACTTTTTTCTATGAAAAAAAATGAAAAATCAAGATTTTTCAAAAGATTCAAAACTATGAGTGAATCCTTTTCACATGTATATCTCGAAAACCAATACAATTGGACAGCTGATAATTACATGTGTCAACGAGTACTAGACTAACATGCAAATGATATACAATTATTTCACTCATTCAGTTTCGGTTTCCATACAGGGCGGTATCCCATACCTTCTCGCTTTCCCCTACTTCTAAATAATGGAATTTGATAAAAATGAGGATTTTAAAATGACTTAGTAATCAGTATGTTAAACTTGAGCAAGCATGAAAATCATCTGGACTATCTGATCGAGTTGACTACTTGATTGGATTTCGCTTCGCTGTCTCTCTTAAGATCACGTCATCACTGAATGTTGTAACAACAGTATGTCGTTGGTATCTAAAACTAGTTCCTGCTCAATTTCCATGTTGCCTTAGATGTTCCTCACTTTGATACCCTTAACTAATTGATGCCTTGATCAAAATTCTTTCAAATAACCTTGATCGCAAATTAGTAACTTCTGTCATTTGTTATCATAGATTTCTCTTTCGTGCTATATCTCCTTTGTATATTATCACAGAACATATATCACATCATACATAAAAAACATTCGTTGAAATTCTTTAATCAAGATTCCCACAGGCATCCCAAATAGATACAAACAAAAATCAGGAAAATCGCAAAAGCCAGATATTTGAATGCAGTATAAATTTGATATACTGGTATTAAAATATTTTCGTTATTTTTCTGGTGCAACGGACTTCCCAGAAAACAGATAGCTCTGCCTAAGCGCCAGCGGCATTATCATGGTGAAAGTATGTTATCAGACCGCATAGCACAAAACCCTCCTACCACATAAAAAGTTCACAAACAAGCACAAACTTTCGTCTTCATGGTAAAAATAAAATCACAAGACTTAAATGATGCCATGATACTGTACAGTGACGCGAGAAATTGAAGAAGGCTTGATAAGCGAAATTGGAAATTCCTCTAAATAAAGTGCCACTGACATCTCTGACGGGCTATAATCATTGAGAAGCCCATCAGAAGTGTTGGCGGCATGAAGATGATTTTAATCATAACTTTATTTTCTATAAGCTGATGAACAAAACAAAGCAGTCAAAAAAACTGGAATTTTACTTTCCAAGCCTCCCACATGAATAACCTCATTTATATCACCATCAACTGTACACGAGAAATTCTTTCTATTAGAAATACATGTACATTTTCCGCATGCAATGTAGAGAAGCATATCTCAGTGTTCACATAAAAATTGTTTGAGAGAATACCTGAATGTACACTGCGAAATCAGATCGGGTATGTCAGTGAGCTGTCACTAAACACTATCACATGAAAAATATCTGATTCAATCAAATCGCATGCTTTTGTAACGTTGATATTATTGTAGCAGCCTCAATCAATGTTAATTTTTTTTGACATTGGCTATTCAAAAATTAAGCTTCAACGGAAACTCTTTATTTCTAGTACCTACTCAGGCTGGAGGAAGTGCTGTTTCGGAACATAATTGATCAATTCCGAAATTATCATGGAAAATTGGAATGAAAGCCAGTCTATGTTTAAATAACTAATAAGATCATAAGAAGGAAGACATTCAAGGTATGAAAGAAAACAGAAAAAAAATGAAATTATTATCTTGCCGCATTTTATTAATGAAGTGTTTGGCTGTCATTTTTACTTACCTCAGCCAAAATCGGAGGAATGGGATGAGCATGAGAGTAAATTCGTGACACTTACCTTGATATCGGCGATCCACCTCAGATGACGGGCGCTCGCCGATGGAAGGACCTGCCTCTTTCACAGGACTGGTCTCAGGACTACACACTGGAGCATAAGCCATGAAAAGCTCCTCATCTCCGTACAATCCAACTTTATTCGGTATTACTGCAAAAACGAAATTAATACTGATGATATTGTGGATGATGCTGCACGCCTTGCGGCTGATAATTGAATAAAATGTTTGATAGAATTATTTCATTTTATTAGTTTTAAAACAGTAATTCGGAGTTATGTATCCATTCTAATAATTTGATCTATCGTTTATTTAATTTCATTGTTGTCAATTCTCAAATTATACAAGTTAAAAGACTAAGCTAGCTAAATAAAAAAGGACACACAATTTGAAATACTATGTATGCAGAAATTAGAAAATCAGAGTATAAAAATCTGATGGTTCATCATTGTTGTTGATAGATGGCTTCAAATTCTTGATTTGCATAGCCTCACGGTTTATCTACTGTTTATTAGATCTTCATCAATATTTTCAACAACAAGCTATCAGATTTTCCGTGTGCACAATATTTCAAATTTCCTATCCTTTTTGTATTTAACTAGCGTAGTCAATCTTGCATAATTTGAGAATGGAGACATAGCTCCGAAGCATTGTTTCACAACTAATACATTTTATTCAATAATCGGCAGCAAGGCTTGCAGTATAATTCATAAATGACCCAAAATTCCATCAAAATGCTGTGTAAGGGAAAATTACGTCTTGCCAACTTTAATAATATTCAAATATCTATAAATTCCCAATCACATTTGAAATATTTTGTTGAAATTCTTATAACTCAAAATTTGACCGATTTTCATAACATGCATTACGTGTTAATGTTGATGATTCATCATTTGTTCTTTGTTCGCCAGTCATTCAATCATTTCATATTGGTTACAGAAAGATAGACATCGCTGACAGATGCATGCACAGAAACAGTCAATATCGAGTTCAAATCTTTCAAGTCTGTTCGTGCTCTCATTGGAGATGGTCCTATCATTACTGAAATAGTCAAACTTAATCATGCTTACACGAAATCGAATGAAGAAAAATCACATGATAATATAGCTCAAATCTTCATTTATTAAGAACTAATAAGTAGCCGATATCGACAGGATGCACTTCGTATTTTCATTTTAAGATATGAAAACCCCTTAGTGATTGACAATTACAATCTGTAAGTAATAAGACAGAGTTTGTATTACAATGATCTAAATGGTTTATGTTATGATTGAACCGTTACTGTTCAGTTACTTAACATCTAATAAATCTCAATATAACGATCAAATTCGACATCAGAAACAAAATCACAATGCGCACAATGGTAAAGGAGTATATGAGAGAATACTATAAATTCACCAGAAAATGCTTGTAAGGCCACACGACAAGGCAGTCGGCTGTCTGGGAGGCATGTCGCTAAAATGGAAAAGTGTACTCTGTCAAGAATTCAATTCCCTATAGCTCATAAAATAATGATCATCATAACGATCAGGATTCATGTAACAAGTAAGGGAAGCAACATCTATTAAGTCAGCAATAATCCCTCACTGATATCGCGCGAATGCCGAGGTGCTGTACCTCTGTGTAACAATTTTTAACGTAATAGGAGCTTGACGTCGGCATATTGGATAAAAGCTGAATCTAAAAGCTTTTGATTCACATATCCTTGGTAAATATGACTTTGTGTGCTTTGTGCTGAACGACAGCCTTTTCAATAAGTTATATCAACCTAGAATATAATCTCAAAAGTATGCCAAATCTAAAGGGACGCAAATTTACCATCATGTACAGATAACGAATAGACTTTGTTTGACAACATCAAAACGGCCATGTTTTTACATCGCTTCAATTAACAAAAAAGCATGCATTGGAGCTTTATAAAGGCGCCCTAGAGATGATGAATGTGCTTTAGAGATAACTAGGGGTGCTTTAGAGATTGCTAAAGGCGCCTTTGTGCTTCATGAGAGCACCTTAGAACTTCATGAAGACGTCTTAATACTTGAAATGAGTAAAATAAATCAATAATAGGCTGTATCTCAAGTTCAATTGAGTCTACTAAGACAAGGCGCTATAGTTTCAGATACAGCATAATTTCAGATTTTAACTCGGAAAAAAACATTTCACAGACAAAAGAAACAACTCCCAGACAAAAGCAGATTGAAATTGTACGGTTATATTCATGTATTTTTATTTAAGTCGACTGAAGTTTACATTCCTTTTGAGTGAGATTTCCTTTCTTCGGCACAAACAAGGCTTCTTTAAGATAAAATAACTTATTTTTGCCAAGGATGCGTAATTGACAATTTGCGGCATTAAGAGGGGAATGAATTCCAGGAATTATTGAACAATCGAACTATTTCAGTGTCGTAATTGCAACACCAGTACATCCTAAGTACATGCATGCACTGCTGGTTCCCACGTGCTTTTGCAAAAAAAACATTGTTATTTGGTATCCACTCATTCATACGCTGGCGTTCCTGAAGAGATGGAATGTGTTTACGAAGGGAATCTATGTTGAACAAAATTCACACATAAAAAGTTATTGATGAATTTTCTGTTTGACGTGTTTAAAACCTGAACAACCAGATCGAACGCCTGTGAGTTGAAGGCCCTGTCCATAACTGGATTTTGTAAAAGAAAAAAAACAGGAATTGTGGTTTTGTGAAAGTAAAAAGCACATTCACTTACGCCTCTCATGAGAAACGTATAATTATCTGTTTACTATCAGGCGGACCATGCAGAATACATATTGGAAGAAATCCTGAGCAATTGAAAAATTGAAACCAAGTTGTTTATGAAATTCCTCTTATTCTGGTAAGGCAAATAATATTCCGACGCCAGTTTGAGGAATTTGAGCATAAATCAAATGGATAAATGAAGTATATCGATGATTTCCTCAGAACATCAGAAAATCGGAAGATTTTCATTCCGACTACTGAAGCAAGCAAGTAGTTACAGAAGATATCGAATACTTCGAGGTGATTTTATCAATAAAACGATGAGTAAACTGAATACCCGCTAAGACTATGCTGCCTTGATATGTAAAAGTTTCAGAAACGCAAGGAAGATATTGTCGCTCTTCAATAACCTCGGAATTAACATGAACATTGTCAACTCTCCTAACAGTAAATTCATAAAAAAAACTAACCAAATAGAATAATTAGATATTGAGCTACATCCTCAGATGTACCATGGCAGCAGACTTGAATAGCAGTCATATCATTCAAGGAATCACCAGCAGGCATAGTTCACATCCCTCAACATCGACAGATCTAACCCAGCATCTTCTGGAAACCGGGACGCAAAACGGAATGAGTGAGTGAATCAAAATTACTGATGAGATGATGATTCTGTATGATAGTTTCAAAAACTCCTGTCATGGTGTCAAAACATCAATCGAATGAATGACAATGTCAACCATCAAGCTGTATTTCGTCAATTTAGTAAATAGCGATTCATATCTCATAAATTTCTGAGATATTCACAATTTTTTCCGAAATACGTTCAATGTTGCTTAACGTCCATTTTGCAAAAGAACGCCATTACATGAAGCGAAAGTCTCTATTGCAACTACCAAACATTTTGTTCACTTAATACGATGGGTGAGGTATACAAACTAAATACACAATCTCAGTCTAGCATCATTAGATACATGTCATGTATCTCATGTCGCAGCCGGTACACGCAGACTTTCTATTTATACTCATTAGTTGTTAAAATGTGCTGTGCAGATGTGAGGCGACTGTGTCTAAAATTGGCGTCTTCACAGGTTTAGCGAACGTTCGCACTGAAGTCCTTCTTCAGTTCCACTCACAAAAGTACCCATTTTGAAGAATTAGATTGCATAGTGCAGACACTATATGCCACTCGAATTCTCATGGTCCAGATCAAATAGGTTCAATACATCAGGATTGATTTTAAGAAAGGAAATCAAGAAGATGCAATCTGATTTCATTGAATATCAATCCGAAATCCCTGAAGTTGAAAATAGGTTGAAAAATGCCCCGTCCGTGATTGCAATCATGTTATCGTGACTGTCGTAAATCAATATTTTCGAACCAGTGAACATTCACGGCCGATGGCAAAAGCAGTAGGCCTACTTTCCGTATATTGTGGAAAAGATGCGGGTGCGAATTATCTTGACAGTCACTCCACATTGACATGATCACATGATAGTCAACAATTATGAAGAATATGTTGAATCAGAGCTCATGGAAAAACGGAAAGCCTTGGAACATGAGTAACAGCAGTATCACGGTTCATTGATGACTTGCAATTGCAACGATTTTTTAACAGTTACAATGAAGATTTTCGAGCGTTTTGCCGATTTCACCCTCATTTCTGAACCCATCTCAGGTTTTGGATCGCATTCCATACGACACAATGAGCACATCCTTCGCCAACCCGAAGAAACTGGGCAGATGCTTTCCTGAGTGACGGTACTGCGCAGTAATGTTATGAGGCAAGTTCAAACTGTCGAACATATATCCAGAGACTTTAATATCAACGTTGTTGGTCATTAGGGGACTCCACTATCACCTCTGCTGTTCATCCTCGCCATGGACGCTATCGCACGAGATATCCTATGTCCAATGCCATGGAACATTCATGCGCTATTAACGCTATGATTGCTGCGAAGAGTCGCTTCAACCTTGAACTATGGGTCCAAACATGGTGTAACCAGCTGATTCAACCAGCAAGAGAACACTGGACAACCGATCCTAATGACATAAGGACATTCAATATGAACATACAACATGTCAAGAACAAGGTCTTGATAATTTTTTCTGATCGACCATCACCTCACACGACAGTTTCAGATAAACCACAGCTCGTTATCAACGTTGTTTAGTTGATAATTAACGTAGGACAACAGGAATCACATGTGAAAAGAAAATCATTGGCCGATTAAAGTAATCGATCTCTAGGTAATTCGTCATGTGTTGTGTTGTCCGGAAAGACAAAGACACTATCGCACCAAGTGGACACGGAATCCAGTGGGCCAACGCTGAATGTTAGTAAACTTGGATTTCAGATTGCAAATATTCTTAGTCAGGGTTAATCTATGAATTGCATGTCAATATCTAGAGATTATTGTTTTCATAATTATTTCCTTTAGGTAAAAATTGAAACTGTCAAGTTTGCCATAAATGTAATTGGATTTGTTTTGCCATCAGACAGACGCGAAAAATTTTTGCAAATATTGCCGCTATCATTTCATCATCCGACCAAAAGAAGCCAATTTCCTATTAAACCATTCTTTGCAAACAATTAATCTAGAAAGCTTAGCACAAGGTCAAGCATTTAGCATGGTATGCTTGAATCTTTCCCACTCAGCTTTCTCACATGGGATGTTGCGCGTTGTCGCATCAATAACAGGACACAAGAACTTGGTGTTCACTGTTCATCAACGCAGAAGATGGGAAAGCAAGAAACGTTGTGTATGAAGAAGTATTATGAACTAGCCCATCCTTTTCATTTTTTGATCAAATACGTTCGAATTAACCAATATTGAGATAACAATCCCGCCTATAGGCATGGGTTGCAGCTAGTTGCTCAATAATAAAAAGAAGCAGGGTCATTAAATATACTATTAAATGTGATCAACATCACTATGATAGAATGCCAAATTAGAAATTTCACTGCGAATGGATCTTTTGAGATTTGCGACTCTTAAGTGAATAGTGCACGAGAATCAGAGAGATCGAGAACGACGTGGAGTCAAGTTGTGAAGAAATACATGCAACCATCGGACTAACAAGACGGGACATAAACGATCGATAGAAGTTGAGATGGAGCCTGTCGAGTGAACCGTTGATCAACCCATGAGGAAGCAGGGAGAATGGCCGCAGAATGGGAATGAAATTTGACTGCTGCTGAACTACCAAGCGCATCTGATAGCAAGAGAATGGATCATATAAGATATATGCATCATCATTCGAATATCGTGACAATAATATCTCTCCAGGGTACCTATATGCATCCCTTAACCATTCTTTATCATCCATTAAACATAGTATGAAGAATTTTGGTGCATCATAATGATAACCTGTATTGAACACGCCCAATTTACTCGAAGAAATGAACTAGACAGCAGATGGGGAGGAATGTGAGAATCTAAACGTGGCTCCGATCAGCATGGAAACCTTCTCCGTACACGGTGGCGGCATTAAAACGGGAATAAATTAAGGCGGAGTGAGAGTTATACGTACAAATCAAATAGCTCTGATATTGTCATCTGAGAACCGAAGACAGAGAGCAGAAGTTGCGCCAAAACCAAACATGCTCGTAAGTTTTCCCAATTTTAAGTAATTTCAGACGTAGTGATCCGTCGTTCTCTCTATCCCTTCCACCACCCTTCCATTACTGGCATCTCTACATAGTGGCCGTTCAATAATTAGATGATCGATCTTAGAGAGGGGTTGATTACAGCGTGATTACGTAATCAAGGAATTTCGTTAAAACTGCGATGAGGCGTCTGTCATCGACTGATAGAGGTCGCTGGACGCCGATAGCCCGTCATCTTTATTTTAAAACTATTTTACTATTTGAAAAGTAAAGCATTTGGTGGTTTGCCTTTTAATGGTCGAAATAATGGTCTCTTTTCCTTGGAAAGATGCACAATCGAGCCACGATATTATAGCAAAAAAGTGAAACGAATCGGTTGATGCAATGATGACAGTGTTCTTGAAATAGTTAGACTGCTCATTTGAAGTGGAAGGATTTTACTGGAACAATGATGATGTCTTCGTCAACTTACCACGCAGATTGTCCACAAGGGACAAAGGACGAGACTTTCCGCCTTGACCAGTTGTCTTGCCAGGCGCCTGATGGAAGAGAATCTTCTCCGAAAAGCTGACACTCTTTTTCGCTCGGAATTCGCCGGTAGTCGGAGTACTCCGTCCACCCACGCCATCTGACGAACCCTCAGACTCGGTGGAGGAGGAATTGGTGGTAAGACTTTCATTGGCAGACTTGAGGCATGGTTTGAGTGGTTTCGCACCGCCTCCCCGTCGGCCTCCGATAATTGGAGACAGGTCAGCGGTCAGCAGATCTGGCTCAGAGCTGGCTGGACGCGCTCGAAACCGGAGACTAGGTCCAACCAATGGTTCTCCGTCCAATTGGATGAGATCATAGGTGACGGGGATGGAATCGGCACTGGTATTGATGCCACTGTCGGGAGGACTGTCGGAATTACCCGAAGGTGGTGGATTGCGGTTTACACTGGCTGCGCATGAATTGGAGCGACGCAGCTTCGGTGCTAATGGAGAGGGCGAGAGCGCAGAAGTGCCTTCTTGCTCCTTCAGCCGCGTGAGATGACGAGAAAGGAAGGAGAGGTCGGGAAGTGCCATCATCGACTGAGATGTGGTACCAATGTTTCCCCAAGCACTGCTGACTAGTCGCTTTGACTTGGCAGGCAGAGGCACTTTCAGCGCCTGAAAAATGAGACACCATTGAAAAGATATCAAAACAACACTACAATACATGAGGAAAAATAGAAACTGTGCAGTCACATCTAAAGAGACCAAATCTCAATTACATTTCAAACCCTCTGAAATCAATGCTCTGTACAGCAGCTGATTGACATTATACACTGAATACATCGTGATCAAGTAGGAAAAATCAAGTAACAGTATGTATTTATTAATTTCCACTGCATAACCACAGCCATTCTCAATTTAAAAGCACAAATAACACGATTTATATGGCTGTTAGAAAATGTGACTTTGACTATGAAGACACAGGATTCACAAGAAATGGCAATCAACCAGTGGTAGCTCGGACAACGCAACCCAATATATAAGATTCCAATCTCCAAACAAAATGGTGATATGAGGTTCCGTAAACAAGAATTCTTCATACTGTTCACATTTAGCCCGACTGTTTGTCGTTGCCTTCTTATTGTGATGGATTCTGCCTCCTCATCTGCCATGTTGATCATTTTGATCTTAAAAGTCATGTTCTGACTGCATGTTTGATGCCATCAAATACATAAATTCTTGCTGTGTGATTCACATTGATTCTATTGTGAAGATGGAGCTAATGGTGCTACACGGACTATTCATATAAAATCATATCAACACTTGGTTGGGTTGCATATCTTGGGTTGCGTTTGGTTTAGCTTTCGACATTATATAAACAAAATCATAGAAATTCAATATTTAGGAATAGCAATCGCACTTTAACATATGAACTTTTATAGTTAATCGCAACAGAAATAATATCTTTAGTGCAGCGGGACATCTGTAGTAGCAGAACTAGTTTTTTCTGCTGACGGAGAGTTGCATCATTTATCATGAAAGTTAGACTACACACGCTATACTTAAAAATCTATAATTCAATGTCAACCTTTCTTTTCGATTTGCCGCTTTAGAATAGATTTCAAGACGTTTGATACATTTATTCACAACTTATGAACATGCGTCCAAACAAATGGTAACTTGGATTTCTATGAATTTTCAGGTATATCAGATCACTGAGATCAGGCTGTTTTCATGAGAAACTAACTCTACTGTCTATAACATTCTTCTGGTCAAAATAACAATTATCATAACAATAAATCCTTCAAGGACCAATATCATGTCTGACAGGGCAATCTAGCATCATCGTGCACACACTGCACAGTGGCTGTATAGTGTGAGTTAGCTTATTTGTTGCTCGACAAAGGATTTTATTCAATCATCCTACCGCCACGTGAAACTAACACCTTGCTTTCCATCGGCCATCAAGCTAAACACTTAAGGGCTTTTTAGTTTGTAATAAAACAAAGGGCCAATAGTAATATGGTTTATTATTCATAATTTCGAAATCGGAATCGCAGTGTGCTAATGACATCAACAATTTTCGAAATCGAAATGTCCAAATAGTGAAAATAATTTCGAAATCGAGATGTGAAAATGACGAAAATGGTTTTCGAAATAGAAATTGCACTTCGGAATTGAAGAAAACTGAATTTCGAAATCCAAGCATAGCTTTATTTTCAACTGGATTCTGTAATCTAAATTAAAAGAAATTTTCATTCGAAAATTCACTTTGGTGTGTTTTTGAAATCGAAATTCGCAGCAATGTTACCGCTCTTATTACCATAGATTGATTGCTATTTCCTACCTTAATGAATAACCGATATATGTCTTCAGGTCTTCACAATAATATGAATTCTAAACAATACAAATTTCAACAAGTGAGTATAATGAAAACATGAAAAATCGAGTGGTTTTAAGAAAATAAAACTATTTTGTAAAACAGGATTTCCAGAAGGAGCAAAAACTAAATTGACAACCCAATGACAGCACAAGTGTCATGGAAAATCTTAGAAATTCATTCGCACGGGAGTAGAATTGTGGTAGAAAAGTCCATATCTACATTAAGAATACGTGCTCTCATTCTTGACAGATAAAGCCGTCTCTTTCGACACTATCGAAACCTATCTTAATTCTGTTTTTCATTTCTTCGCCTTTGTTTAGCGATTTCGAAATTTTCTTTCGACAGCATGCCTCTCGACTGTGTGTCATTCGGTACATGAATAACACATTTGACACTTGAGTACGGCATTCTAAACAAAATTGTAAAGAAATTAGCAGCAGAGTGTCAATGTCGAATCTTGATGAATCCTTAAAGACAAATCTCACTGATTTGGAAACTCATATTCAACAATTCATGATTTTGTCTGGTCAATTAGAGGACGGAAGCAACTTAATCGCACAAAATCGCGTTAATGAAAAATATTGTCACAATATAAGATATATATTTCGATATGGATTTCATTCTAAACAGCGATTCTTTACTTATATTAATAACGATTGGAGAATAAAAATCTTTCCCAAAAAGATGCTGCCAAACACATCCTCAACACAGTTCTTTCATTAATAGATATTACAGATATTAGAAACCCCTACTTGATAGAATTCTGCTACAAGGAAACAATGTAATATGACAGAAGAAATATGATATTGATAATTAGTTGAACGAGGAAATACCGATTTTGTGATGAAATATAAAAGATGGAATATTTCGCGTAATAATATGGATGTTCGATGAGTAATAGTATTGACGTATGACGAAGATGATGAAGAATAGATTACGGAGGAAAAAGAGGCTATACAAGGATTACGGCTTCGCTGAAACGGAAACATATGAAAATATTGAGATTTAAAGTCCGGGCGATAGAGAAAGTGGGATGAAGTCATCATTATCATTGCAATGTACACTTGATGTTTATTACAGCAGCTGACATAATAGATACTTTATATTCAAGTACATGATTCCATTCAGTGGTTATCAAAATATCCCTTCAATGAAAACAGCAGAACCCATTTTTTAAAAATGAACAACTAATGACAAATTACATCAATGAGAGCAGTATGAAAAACCATTCAATCGAATTATGAGTTACGTTAGTGAAGTGATTTTATGGTATTGGTATTTTGCCAATTCAGAAGTAACTGCCCATGCATTAACGACTATTATGAATGAATTTGTTATACTTCATTGTGCATCCTTACATACGGCTTTTGTCATTGTAATAAATGCATTCCTGCACCCACGCTGACCACGCAAAATTTGGGCGTAAAAAACCTCTCAAAAAAGCAATTAAATATCAAATAACTGACTTTGCGAATCATTAACTGCATGGAGATGTTCAAAGAGCGAACTAAAAAATCTTTACGCATGATGGAACCACAATTCATCTACCATAAAGTAAATGGATGGCATTCTGCACTATTATCACATGATTTAAATTGAACACCAGTACATGCGGATGAATTTATAATGCTATATCAAAATATGCATGCCCACGTCTGACCCATGGACCATGCATATAGGGCCAGTCAAAGTGTGCTGCGATCTAACATACACTATGCAAATAAAAAATCCTTTTAGATATGTTCTAAATTTATGCGCATGACATCATATTTTTATATATACGAGTAGGACCAAAAAGTGAATCCATACAAGAGAACGCACATGAATAGGATGTGTACCAAGGAGCGGAAATGCAATATATATTTAATTTGACAATATTCGATAAGATTGACTGCGAAAATCAATCTCCAATTGATTCCCATGATGTTTTAATCAAGAAAGCAAAAATAACCGAAGCTTGTCGTAAAATATGATGCGCAAAACTTCCCCCGAAAGGTTGAAGTCTCCATGATATCTTATTTATCTTCCTTACTCATTGGTTGCGTGATTTCACAAAAATTTAATGAAGTCCTTTAATTACCCTCTTTGGATTTAATACATTGCAACCGTGACAAATGAAGATGACATTTCAATTTCTTGATGAAATCATATAACCTCATGATTGCTCATGACATCTCAGACTGTTTATCAATTTTATAGATAACTGATAATTTACACTGTCCATTAAGACATTCACCCCCAGCGTGTGGTGAGTTCAGAAAATCTGCTGATGATATTATATACCATAGATCGTGAGGGTTGGAAGTAAAATGGACCTGAAGAATGGCAACATGATTGATTAGAAACCTAAAAAGAATATTTGATAAAATTAATAAAAAACTATACTAAGATATATTTTCGACAAACATTTTCAATGCATAGCCAAAGATTATCATAAAAATTTAGTGAAATTAATACACTTTTGAGAAAGCATTCAACATTGATTCTAATTTGATGAGGCTTGCTTTGTATTCATTTATGAATTAATTTATCTTCAATTTCAATGTCGATATTGTTGAACTTATTGATTACAACAAAATATCTAAATTCGAACAAGATGCTATGAGTATGTTCAACCAAAGTACGAACTCAGACTAAAATCGAATGCCATCAGTTAAACTAAATAATTCATGTCTACAGTCTGACAATCTTTCAGTTTTAAACCAAATTCGTCAAAATTCTTGCAACAAGTACTCAAGACTTGTAATGTTCTCAGACTAAACGAACACCTACCTACTGACTTATAACCGTCTACCTACTGTCACAGGTCCTTTTAATGTCAATCGCCACATTATGTAACTTTGAATATAAAGTATTTTTTTTAAAATCCATACCTATCAACTTTGAAGTATAAGCATTGTAATATGCTGTGAATTATACACAATAAATGCATCTAGCTAAATGCTGCATATTAATATATATTTATATTATCTACATAAAAGCATCATTGATTGCTTAAATCGAAATAAAGTATCGAAATCAGTATTGAAGGCAAACTTTTGATATTTGTTAAAACTGATCGACCGAAAGTTTATAACGAAATCTTCCTATCATTATATTCCTAACAAATAATTATTATCTTGTTATCATAACTCAAATTGATAATTGAAAATTTTGCATCAGCATCAAATGAATATGCGAACTGATCTGAACGGTCTACAATATGTTCATGAAGTGCAAAACTCTCCATGAGGACATGACTTATAGAGACACGTTAGAGCACGTTGCAAAGAGATAAATAGAAAACAGAACAGTAATTAGTGGAATTTTGATTGTCACTCGTTGTCTTTCTGGACATATAATTGTTTAAATAATTGGTTCAGAATTCTTGCGCTTGTCAGCAAGGAATAGAGGGAGAGTGAGAGAGAATTCCAGGGCATACTTCATTTGAAAGTGAAGACGGAGATTCAACGTCACTTATCAGAAGTTTGGACGTTGCCGATTTAACTCGAAGTTGTTGAGTGATTTGGCATTTTCCCTACTGCGGACTTCAATCACAGATTCTGATGCGTTTGACTTCGCGCCCACTTCAAAAACAATAACTGTTTGGTCAAATGTCAAAATAACACAAATAATCTTAATTTTTATTTAACCAAAGAAAGTTGCCGCAAAAAATATTATTTTTTAATTTCCCTAGATAACAGCAATATTGCTATTCATGGACTCTTGACGGATGATTGAAGAAAGAACGATGGTTGCAGAATTACAACCACATAATATAACATCTTCAAATATATAAGGTCAACTTTGGCACCTGTGTCAAATTTGACAAACGGAGATGCCCTTTTTCATGAGAGCAAGTAAGATTTTCTACAATTTTTAGATATGTTGGGACACAGACCGGTCCTCTTGAGAGGCAGATTAAATTTCATGAATAGTTACTCACCAATAGTAACAATTATAACAAGTCTACTTCCCTATTTCATTTTTTTCATTGAGTAGGTGAGACGTTGTAGGTCGATTCTAGCAAGTTCAGTACCTATACAGTAGTTTCGCATGCATTTTCTTTTCTTTTCTTCAAAGTTCACTACAAATTTATTCATTACAGTTATATTTTGTACAGTAGGCTTAATCTTTGTTTATTTTATGTAGTTAACTGAGATTCCTAGAGGATGATGATTTTCATTTAAACAAAAACTGATTTTCCTACAGATACATCATGGATATTCCTCTGATGTCAACGTGCTGAAATAGTGCCAGAACAACTGTACTCGACACTTATTGTAGTGGAAACATCAGTGGTTTTGACATATTTTTTTATCTTAACCCGTACAGAAAAAACTGGTATGAATCATAGTATGAAACATACGTATGAAACAGTGTATGAATCATTTGTATGAGTCATAGTATGAAGCATAGTATGAAAGGGTATGAAAATGTAACGCTGTATGTACATACATACCCCTTCATACGTATGAATCATACCCTAGCTATCCATACTATGAAACAGGGTATGAACCATCAGGGTATGTATTAACAGACTATGAAACATACTATGAAACAGGGCATGAATTAACAGGGTATGTATAAACAGTCTATGAAACATACGTATGAAACAGTGTATGAATCATATGTATGAGTCATAGTATGAAGCATAGTATGAAAGGGTATGAAAATGTAACGCTGTATGTACTACATACCCCTTCATACGTATGAATCATACCCTAGCTATCCATACTATGAAACAGGGTATGAACCATCAGGGTATGTATTAACAGACTATGAAACAGGGCATGAATTAACAGGGTATGTATAAACAGTCTATGAAGCATACTATGAAACCGTGTATGAATCATATGCATGATTCATAGTATGAAAGGGTATGAAAATGTAACGCTGTATGTACATACATACCCCTTCATATGTATGAATCATACCATAGCCATGCATACCATGAAGCAGTGTACGTGCAAATAGACTATGAGACATTGTATGAATGAGTACCGGCATGTAGGTTCTGCTCATGTACACGGCTCAGGCTCTCATAGTATAAAGCATGGTATGAATCATAGTATACCGGATTATCATTCACACCATGTTCGCATGAAAAGGTATGAAAATGTAACGATCTATACCAATACTTTGATAACATGAAATATCCTAACTTGAAGGAAAAAGTCTCTACAAAAGTGAGAATATAGTCTGCTGAGATAAGAAATGAGATACGTGTAATTACTTTTTGTCATAACACATCAGACGTACCCACTCGTAAAAAAATTGCTTAGCTTATACAATGAACCGTAGGAACAAAAAATTATCTGAAAATAAACAATGCAGACATTCAATTCAGCATGAGATGTTTAATGAAATTGGCATGCACTTTATAGAGGATATGTTTTTGACCAAGTGAAATCCTAAGAAATTGCCACCATATTGATATTATTGCAACCAAAATTTGTTTCACAGTTTGATATGAAATTAACAACAAAGAAATAAAACAGAGAACGTTTTATAAAATTTCGTATGTATTGTAGTACTAAGTGAAAGACAATATCTCAGGTCAAAAATTGATAATAATACAGTTTACTTTTAGATTCTTTATAAATTTCATTTTCATTGTTATTCCGTTCTTTCTCAAAATATATTCCGAGTTTCCGACAATATGTGTGATGTTGAAAAAAAGGACATGTCAATACATAATGTATACAAGTACGTAAGCTTCAATGCATAATTCAGTAGGCTTCACAAATGATTATTTAATTAAGGGTAGTTCACGAAAAATGGTACTTTTATCGGGTCAACATTCAGTAATATTACAATATTTGTCGGGCTTCATTTATAGATAAAGTCTCCAAAAAAGTTTCGGAAAGAGCCAAAACGATAAGTGTCAAAGAAGTTTTAGTAATTTCAGAAAATCTTACTTTGCCATCGATTCTTCTATCCTAATATATAACCATATTCCTACATCTGCTCTATTTTTTAATATCTATCATAACCCATCCAAAACGCAAACTTGTGCCGCATGAAAAATAGCAGAGTGCATTAACAGTTAATTTTTAAGTGTGTTTCATGAAGTTTTGACTTATTGTTTGATCAATATCACCAATCGTTTTGTCTCTTTCCAAAACTTACTTAAATCAGGAATGATAGGTACATTTCATTTGAAATCAAGATAATGCGATTTGCGACTTGATTATGACAAAAAGTGCAATAAGCATAAGGACTTTTTGGACTATGTCAAAAAACACTCAAGAAAAAGTCGAAACTTGATTTAACGAACTAATTTATGGATTCTTAATCTAATC
The DNA here is from genome assembly GCA_907163375.1 of Prostheceraeus crozeri. NCBI lineage: Eukaryota > Metazoa > Platyhelminthes > Polycladida > Euryleptidae > Prostheceraeus > Prostheceraeus crozeri. The sequence continues at coordinate 306,526 of CAJQUW010004756.1, read as the reverse complement.
CGCACGACAGAAATTCGAAAATATCTTATAGATATAATCAACCTCTCAAAACGCACTCTTATGTAAATCTCAAATTATCTAAAACGAAATATAAAGCAGAAAATAATGGATAGCTGTTGAAAGGAGTATCACATAATGTAAATTAAATCTCAAAAAACGTCATTCAAAATGTATGACTATCAGAAAACAGGCTACACTACTTGCTAAAAACTGCTTTCGATTTAGTCGGTTGATAATATCGTCGCAAGTAGGTCTAACGGTATTATATTTCTTTGTATGGACAACTCGCCTTCGGCTCGTTAAATATCACGTCCTAGCCGTCTATAAAAAGCAACATAAACTCTTGAGCTATCTATAGCTGTATAAAGTAATGTACTGAACGTAGTTAGGGGTTTGCTGTGTACATGAAGTTACAATAAAAAGCATTAATTGTGCTACATTCTATTGGCATGCAGTCTCTAAAAATTAGTGTACTAGCAAAAGTACAAAAGTCTATCTCAAATTGAGACATTGAATTTCCTGACACAAAGATCAAAAATATAATCAGGGACTATATAAATGTTCAAAATTGCGTGTCTTACCGATGTATAACAATAATATGCAAGAATATACTCATCGAAAACTGTAAAACAATTCATGATGATTAAACCAGCTAGGATTACTAACAAATATCAAAAAATCTATCTTGAATGCGTTTAAAGGTCAAGAAAATGCTCATCGAAAACTGTAAAACAATTCATTATGATTAAACCAGCTAGGATTACTAACAAATATCAAAAAATCTATCTTGAATGCGTTTAAAGGTCAAGAAAATGCTCATCGAAAACTGTAAAACAATTCATTATGATTAAACCAGCTAGGATTACTAACAAATATCAAAAAATCTATCTTGAATGCGTTTAAAGGTCAAGAAAATGCTCATCGAAAACTGTAAAACAATTCATTATGATTAAACCAGCTAGGATTACTAACAAATATCAAAAAATCTATCTTGAATGCGTTTAAAGGTCAAGAAAATGCTCATCGAAAACTGTAAAACAATTCATTATGATTAAACCAGCTAGGATTACTAACAAATATCAAAAAATCTATCTTGAATGCGTTTAAAGGTCAAGAAAATGCTCATCGAAAACTGTAAAACAATTCATGATGATTAAACCAGCTAGGATTACTAACAAATATCAAAAAATCTATCTTGAATGCGTTTAAAGGTCAAGAAAATGCTCATCGAAAACTGTAAAACAATTCATGATGATTAAACCAGCTAGGATTACTAACAAATATCAAAAAATCTATCTTGAATGCGTTTAAAGGTCAAGAAAATGCTCATCGAAAACTGTAAAACAATTCATGATGATTAAACCAGCTAGGATTACTAACAAATATCAAAAATCTATCTTGAATGCGTTTAAAGGTCAAGAAAATGCTCATCGAAAACTGTAAAACAATTCATGATGATTAAACCAGCTAGGATTACTAACAAATATCAAAAATCTATCTTGAATGCGTTTAAAGGTCAAGAAAATGCTCATCGAAAACTGTAAAACAATTCATGATGATTAAACCAGCTAGGATTACTAACAAATATCAAAAATTGCATGAAAAATCGAAAAATGAAATACAATATTGATATAGGAATTGAGAACGGGACTGAATATATGAGGAAGCTATCAAACTGAAATCTCGACAACATGCGTTAAAAATTACTCTTGAGCCAACTTAAACACTCTTCGGTTAGTCTTTATGGAAGCAAGGTTCTACAAGTCTGGTTAAGGAATCACTGTCTCAAGTTTGTCCATCCATATCACAATCCTTTTGTTCTACTTCCATTTGGGATGAAGCTTCTCCTTGACCAACACACGTTGTCTTCTTCATTCCCTTCTTTCTCTTTTGCCGCCGTGCTTCTATACATAGCTGTCGTGCGATGCCATTTATTTCTGATTTTTCAACCTCAGTGTCGAGGTTCAACGCTAGCTTCGCCATTTCTGAAAATGAAAAGTAAACAATTGTTTTAGTAGACATAAGTAAAAGCCTCTCCAAAGAAAATCATGAGGAAAAGTTGATTCTTTTCATCATTTATGGTGACACGCAGGCGCGTACCTAGGATTTCTGTTCGGGGAGGGGTTGCCGTTTTGGATATTGACCTCAACATTTTGGAACTTGCATGAACAGACTCAGATTTAGCTGAATGTGATTTGCCTATATTGATCAAGGACACTTGTGCTCAAATAACAATGAAATTTGTAAAACTGTTTTAAAAATGTAATACGAGAAATACATAATTGTACATGTATATCTTTCATCCATATTAGCCCTCATTCAATAGTTATCGTTATAATGGATGAATAAAGCGGAAAATGATATTAAACAAATTCAATCTATTTATCGTAATCGAGAATCGAATCTCCTCGCATATTCATGCACAACGGAATTATACGACAGTTTTACGTCTTTGTGAACGGCCAAATGCGCAAATCCATTTAGTCGACTTTGGCCCATCATTGCTCGATGATGGGTTTTTAGCAATCGAAGCAGGTTGAAAGATCTCTCTGCGGTGCAGGTCGTCACTGGGGTGACCAAATAGTAGTCAAAATTGTAATGATAATTCCCGACAAACACATTGAACTGAACAGTCAACTGAACAAAGTTGAACTTTTAACGAAAGCCAATATTTTACACATGCTCACCAGTCACTATGTTATGAAATAGCCAAGGTTCTCCCTTTATCATACTACCTAGAATTTCGGGGGGGGGGATGCATCCCCTACTTCCCCACCCTTCGGTACGCCACTGGTGACAAGTCTCTTATAAAATGTCCGAGGATACATTCTGAATTTATACGAATAAAACAATAAGGGGAAGATGTTTTCTCACATTGATTTTGACAACGAAGTGGTGACAATAATATGCTATTACGGTAACCCTTATATTTCAAAAACAGCAAAAGAATTCTTGTTTCATGACCAATAGTACTGCGTAATGACAATAAGCAAAAACAATTACCTCTCACTGAGTCCAATTTATCGAAGTTAAGAGGTGGTTTGCCACCACCCCCGGCGGGCGTACCTTGGGCCAATTCCTCGGGCAAGAAAATCTCATGCATGGCTGTGCGAATGGCTTTGCTCCTTGATTCCCTTTTCATGTTGGCAACACATTTGCCAGAGAACGTATGCTCCCCAATCGTTGTTCCTTGTTGTGAGAACCTTTGATGGGTTGGTCTATTGGTTGCCTCAGATAGTGTCTGAGACGCCGAAGCAAGAACTCCCATCGTCTGGACCGACGCCCGCTCTAAATCCTCGGTAACTCCCACCAAACGATTGATCAATGAATCCATATCTTAAAAACAAAATCACAAATAGAAATCGGTCAAGTTGATTATTGAAATAAATATTTCTTACCACCAGTTTTTCTGACAAGCGACTTCTCTTCTAATAATTTCTGCTGCAGTAACTCCTTCTGTTTTCTTTCTGCCTCGTATTTATCTTGCCATGATTTGCAATCCAAGCAAGGTAGAGGAGTATCAACCATTTGGCCTGGAAAAGTCAGAGTGTAGAAGAAAGTCAATATATGCTGAATGTAGAATAATCGCAATATACGTCAGAGCAATATATGTCAGATACATTTTACATGCATGAGATCCAATTAACTATTCCAAGTTAATGAAGCATAACCACAAAATGTATTTTCATAACTACAGATAAATAAGAATTCGCTGGAAACGCGCTTACAAATCATAATGATGAATTTTCGAAATTGTTCTTTGCGCGGGGAAAATGAGGTGAAGAAATAATGATGACTGATAATTATAACAATATCTTGATAATTTGACGTTTAATAAAATTATGTATTTACCCTTTGTTATTAATCGGTTAGTCTGTACTCACTTTCATCGCTTGCTTCGGCTCTATTTCCCTGAAGACATTTCTTCGTGAACTCCGTCGCGGCTTTGTGGGTAGCAAACGGCGAATGGCGCATTGCCTTCGCCATGTATGTTTTCCCGCATTTGCTTGGTTTCACCATCCATCCTTCCCTGTCTTTCACCGACACCTGGCTTTCTTTAACTACTGCCAATTGCCCAGTACCCTTATATTTGACCACATAGAAAGACATCTCTGCAAATCGGAGGAGAATTTGATCTTGGTGTGATTATATCAATTTGCTGATTACTGATTTACATAAAAATTTGGATAACTGATGATAAAATTGTTGACTTTGACGAGACTATTACGAATATTCGAAGGACTAACACTGACAATGGTATTGTCTTTTCTAACTAACTGTCGGATATGATCAGCTGCGAGGTAATGTTCAGGATGAGGTATCCTAAGGCGAGATGCTGGAGATCGAGAATTCCTTGCTAGTATCAACTCATTACAGAAGAAAAACAGTACTATGGGAAGAACAGACATTAATCCCGCAAGCACAATCTGTTTTCACGATAATATTTTGTACCTCATAGGCTATGCGACCGGAATCACTGTCACTGGGAATGAAGGCATCAATGAGACTATCATTGCGTTGACGACCCTTGAACTTGTAGTCTGCAGTATGACACAAAACACCTCGGGTTTTCATTCGCATGCAACTTGACAGTTTCCCCTTTAACCCATGCAGCTCAGTAATCCGCAAAACCTTAACTGGACCCAATATTATTGCTTCAACTCGAGACAAGTAAATCCCCACTTCTTGTTGTTTACTTATTTTCGCAAGCAGTCCCTCTGAAATCTTGGATTGCAAGGATCTTAACCCCAATTGCTCTTGTGTTATATTGGCCAATTGCATGTGGACTTTCTGGGTTCCTTTAACGCTTTTCTTGATTTTGAAATGTTGTGCTTCAAATTCTGAAGTGGAAAATGCAGCAAGTGGACCGAACCGCTTCACTGCAGCAGCTAGATGTTCAGTGACTTGGTGCAAATTGTAAGTCATGTTGGAGACACCATAGAGTTCCTCATATAATCTTCCGAAAACTCTCAAAGTTTTTCCAGCTTTCAGCAAATCAGATGGCCAAATATCATTTTCACTCAGCACGAAACTGGCACTGGATAATAAAAGAAAATGATTATAGAATCTATAAGAAAGAATATTTCTAAGCACTACCGGACCATAATACAGAAGAAAATTTTCAAATTCGTGTCCTCGGAAATGTTTTCTTTCAGCTAAGGTTCGTGGAGATCGTTTGATGGATGATGGCACACTGATGGTGGCTATTTTATCATCTATTTCATTGATCCTATCACCAATATACCAAGGTTGCCCATTGTTTTCGCGGTCTAGCCACAAACTCAACATACGTTTCATAACTCCAAGATGTAGCTGATGCAATGGGTCAGGTGGAGCGTCAGCGATGTAATCAAATCCCGATAAGGAAAAGAGACAACTTTTACCGAGCACACCATCGATATGGGTACCATCGCCATTTCGCACGTGATTGGCGATTAACAATGTTTCTGCCATCGTTCGTAATGGATGAGGGTCTTCGGTAAACGGATAGACGTTAGTGAATCCCCGTCCTTTCCTAATACGTTTGCCAGGATGGTGGCATGCTCCACACCCGAATGATCCGTTGAATTGGTGAATGCACTGCAAATCGGCTTTTTGCACTGCATCAAAGCAACCCAGTATTGGGTGAAAACGTACGGAATGATCCTTCCACCTAATGCCTGGATCCACTAGTCCATTCAAACTATTTATCAGCGGTTGCAAAAAGCACTTAGAAACAGTCTTTCCTGTTCCGTACCAAATGCCAAGACACAAAATTTCATTTTTTTTCACTTTGTTAGGGAATTCGTTGATCTTCAGATAAACGGGGGTCGCTTGGTACTTAGATGTCCTGAAAAACTGTAAAGCATCCATACCCCATGTATACGACAAATGAATAGCCTCATCCCCACTATGATTCAAAATAAACTCTTTGTGACGCTCTCCATCGAGCAAGCTTCGTATCACTGCATCATCTCTAAGTCTTGTCGACCGCAACTGTTCATCTGTCAAGTGAGGGAATCGGTTGAGCAGATCTTCAAGTTGACTGGCTATGTTAAATTCAACAAAAGTACCATCGAGATTTTGTTCACTGCTTGGGAGGTTCTGATTGCATTCATCACACGACCGAACATGCCTAACACTCTCCAGATTGCCAATATATTTGAAGCATGAGGGGCAGAATCTATGATATGTGACGAAGTCCTGCTGTCTTAGTAGTTTGAACAAATTGTACTTTGAACCAATAACACGGCTACCACTAGGACAGAGTAATCTAATCAAATTTAGAAGTGAATCAACGCTTTCTTTCTTTGTTTCAGATTCCATTATATAATATAATATGAGAACAGCACTCTCCATTTCTGAAATACTACTTCCCTCATATAAAGGCAAGTCTAGAGGAGCTGATGTTGGTGGCCTACCACTTCTAGGTAGAAGATTGACAGCCACTCGATTATCGACCAGTTCATCCGTTGTAGCGACATCTTCATACCCAGACCCCACATGATCTCGTCCAACCTCATCATCCGTTGCTTGCATATCATCGTTTTCTTCATACCCAGACCCCACATGACCTCGTCCAACCTCATCATCCGTTGCTTGCATATCATCGTTTTCTTCATACCCAGACCCCACATGACCTCGTCCAACCTCATCATCCGTTGCTTGCATATCATCGTTTTCTTCATACCCAGACCCAACATGACCTCGCTCAACCTCATCATCCGTTGCTTGCATATCATCGTTTTCTTCATACCCAGACCCAACATGACCTCGTCCAACCTCATCATCCGTTGCTTGCATATCATCGTTTTCTTCATACCCAGACCCAACATGACCTCGCTCAACCTCATCATCCGTTGCTTGCATATCATCGTTTTCTTCATACCCAGACCCAACATGACCTCGTCCAACCTCATCATCCGTTGCTTGCATATCATCGTTTTCTTCATACCCAGACCCAACATGACCTCGCTCAACCTCATCATCCGTTGCTTGCATATCATCGTTTTCTTCATACCCAGACCCAACATGACCTCGTCCAACCTCATCATCCGTTGCTTGCATATCATCGTTTTCTTCATACCCAGACCCCACATGACCTCGTCCAACCTCATCATCCGTTGCTTGCATATCATCGTTTTCTTCATACCCAGACCCAACATGACCTCGTCAACCTCATCATCCGTTGCTTGCATTTCATCGTTTTCTTCATACCCAGACCCAACATGACCTCGCTCAACCTCATCATCCGTTGCTTGCATATCATCGTTTTCTTCATACCCAGACCCAACATGACCTCGTCCAACCTCACTGTCCGTTGCTTGACTTTCCTCATCATGCCCTCGTTCAACTTCATGACCTACTTCCAAATTCCTGCCAACTTCCTCTCCAGAACCCTGTCTCTCTATACCTTCGTTAAGTACTTGTAGAACCATACTCCGCCATCTTTGTCTTTCTCGGTGTCGTCTTACTCTATCTCTAACCAATAAGCGTTGACGTTCTTTTTTTTCCATGTAGATGCTGTCGATATCTGTAATGCAAATAGAATGGCATTATCATCGCATACTAGTGTGTGCTAGAGGAATTTTCAAATTTTCTTCAGATTTCTTATATAATATTCAGGGAAAGTGAAAGCGAGGTGTGAGAGTCGATGATACAGAACAATTTTGAAAACATGTATCAGATCAATTTTATCGTAATAATGATTTTACAATAAAAATACAATGTTCATACAGTGATGTCTCCGAGATTATGTTGTGTGCAATATTTATAATATGGTGGCAATTTCAGAATAATCATACGTTAATTACATTACTGATTAATAACATCAAATTGGAAAAAATGAAATTGTATCATGTTTACTAATGTAGTATATAATTTTGAATTCATGATATGACATCACTTTATAGCGTCCACATGTCTTTGTTGACATCGCCCGTTTGAATAGCTCAGTCTCAATCAAAGACTGTTCCACAGGAAAATTCTGAAAAAGATAAAGCATTAGCAAACTGGGGATTCATTGGCTCCCCCTTCCTGTAATGGTAGAGGCATAATGAATTGGACAATCGATAAGAAAATTGATTCATAGAATATTCACAAAAAAGGTGGAATCGAAGGTTGGTCTGGTGAGCAATGTGAAAACATTGCACGTCAGACAGAATGGATTTTTAAAAAATCAAACATGAATAATAAATGTCATTCACACGAAAGAAATTACAAATGGGTACGTCATCGTTAAGACGTAAAACGACACATTAACTGGGCAAAGTGTCGATTTAACCTAGTTATATTAATGTAACCCTGATGTCTAGATAACTGATTGATCACCAGCATCATTGGATCTGGGTAGAGAGTCGCATCATAATGGAAAATCTGATATGCTTTTTTTAAAACCAGGTTAGGAAATAATGTTCGTAAAAATACAACTGCAAGCTAAGCAGATCACATGATAAAAATTCTAATGATAATAATAACACTGAAAATGACCAAAGCGACATGGTATACATGAATATTTGACAATTATCTATCTGTACCATGCGTCATAAAAACATGATGTACTCCATATCATATGAATGAAACAGATGGCTACATACTATGTTTCACAGTATGTCTTATCATACGCATGAACAAGTCAGATGGCAACATACTATGTTCCATAGTATGTCTTATCATACGCATGAACAAGTCAGATGGCAACATACTATGTTCCATAGTATGTCTGATCATACGTATGTGCAAGTCAGATGGTAACATACTATGTTCCATAGTATGTCTGATCATACGTATGTGCAAGTCAGATGGTAACATACTATGTTCCATAGTATGTCTGATCATACGTATGTGCAAGTCAGATGGTAACATACTATGTTCCATAGTATGTCTGATCATACGTATGTGCAAGTCAGATGGTTTCATACTATGTTTCATACCAATTTATTTCTGTACGGGAAAATAATTTTCAACTGCATTTCAGACAAATGCGTGCGGTCGCAGGCGATGAATCTTCTCTGGAAAGGAGAAAAACAGACGTGTTCTTCTTAGAGGATACCAGAATCGATCATTCCCATCGCTTTCATGCATCTATTGTCATTGAATCACAACCAGACATCAAATCAACTTCATAAAATGCATGCAATTGACTATTTGAATAATTTAATCAATGAAATTTTTCAAATCAAGATTCAAAAGTAAAAAATGTTTTGCTTGTGTGCAAAAATCAACGAGCTAAGCATTTCTTTTGAAAAGTTTCGCGGTTAAATATTTTTCGTAGGCGAGCTAACTTTTTTACTTTTGATTTCTGATGACACATGAATAGATTAAATGATACCCATCCTCTGAATCACATGCATTTCTAAGATGAAATCGATTAGACACCAGGTAGCGATTCTAGAGCAAAAGCTGCATGAAAACAAGAGAATTGCAGTCCGTTTCATAAAAAGTGGATCATCCTAAAATTTGAATAAATAAAACATAAGTATGATACAGAAAGCATTTTTCATGTTATTTCATGTCCCTAATATATTTAAATGTCCTTATATAATCTGATAAGCTATGATACAGTAACGGTTCTAAATAAGCTAATATTTTGTGGCCCTACCCTTATTGTCAATGACATTACCAATTCGTCTAGGCATTGATTCGATGATATCGTTGATTTTTGACTGATCTAACTTTCTCCACTCTCTTTTTAACAGTGACGTAAGTTGTGGTACGCCATCTGTAGATAACAGTGAACGACGAACGTTACGTTTTAGAATACTCCATACATTTTCTATGGGATTCAGATCAGGAGAACGAGCTGGGCAAGATAATGTCCTAAGTCCTAATTGAGACTTGCATAAGTTGACTCTACTACTCCTGTGACACGTAGCATTATCATCCATAAATAACCAAGTCGATGGATCACCAAGTTGATCTGTCATTTGGCCAATGTTCATTCGTAAAACATTCACATAGCGTTCAGAATTCATGGTTCCTTGCTGTATGTGAAGTTCAGAGCGGCCATTGGTCCAAATGCCAGCCCAAATCAGTAGAGTCGCACCGCCTTGTACCCGGGGACGATGTAAATGTCTCGGAATTTCCTGATCATATTTTTTCCATAATCTCAATCGACCATCACTATCCTTCAGACGGACTGATGCCTCATCAGACCAGACAACCCGATCCCATTGATTTCGCCAGTGACAATGACTCATTGCCCATCTGAGACGTCGTTTTGTATGCTGATCTGATAATTCGATCTGAGAGGGCCTCTTACAGCTCTTGAAATTCGACTCAATAAGTCTTCTACGAATAGTGGACTTAGAAATAGACGAGTCTAGTGCAGTCATCTCAGTTAACGAGAGACTTGGATCAACTTTAACAAATCTCAAAATTAGGCGGTCTCTACGTTTGGATGTTTTGCGTGGACGGCCAGAGCCCTCTTTACGACAGGGTCGAAAATTATCATTATGCCATCGATGCACATTTGTGTAAGGGACATTTAGTCGGTTGCTTGTAGCTCGCAAAGAAAACCCTAGTTCTAGCAAGGCTGACACTTTGCCTTTTGTGAATGCGATCTCGTTATTGTTCATTTATGCTTTGTATTGTTTTCAACCGGTAAGAGATAGATTTCTAGCTGAAAGCAATCAGGAGTGCTGCAACGAAGTCAGGAAGGTATGGAACATGAAGTCCAGTTAATCACATGTAGCAGTTACATTATTGTTGATGAATAATGGTGCTATACTGGCTCTGATTGACCGATTTTCTTTATTTTTGTTTTGCTTGATAGCTTTTGGCTTGTAGAACAACATATTACATAACAAAGGAAACAAATGTAATTTTATAAGAGTGAGGTATGATTTTGTGTAACATTGCTAAATGAAGATCAAATTATCTACTACTTTTTTATCTATAACAGGAAAACAACTCAATATTCATGCTTGAAATTTCCAACAATGATATTAGTAAGCACAACTGACATATCTTCCAAATTCCAGAGAAGTTCGTTCAAGTTTGGCGGAGTTAGACAAAGTTGAAGTTAAGGCGATGTTTAAGGGTGATCCATTTTTTATAATACAATCTGTATTTCAGTTAGTTGAAGCATTATCTTACCAGTTGTATTGTAAGTGCGAAGTCATCACTTCATATCCAAATACAAGGCCGTTTTTCTCCTATTATGGTTAGTGGATAGATTCATCGTCTTCGAGCACCTACATTAATCCTAAATGCAGATGAATGGCGATGGAGGATCAGTTACCCTTCAATGTACAGACCCGTTTTCTAATCAGCTGTGACTTGAGAGGTGTTGAACAAATAAGGAAACAGTACATTAGGATCAGTGATCCGTCCTTTGTTTCTCACCTGGGCGTTGGGATAGGTGATGCGTTTCGTGTTTACAGTCGCCGCCTGGCCAGTGGATGCCCGACGGGCGGCCGCTGAGCACATGGATGGCGTCGGAGCTACCTTGCCCTCCGGGAACAGTTGTTGAGACTGAGATCTCGGCCTGAGTTTCACCCCGGGTGGCAGAGGAGGCGGGAACTGAGCACCGAAGTTTTTCAGCACTTTCCCAGAGCTGCTGCATCCAGCTTTCCGCCGCGGCTGAGACGAGGCCTCGAAGGAGCAGACCGGAGATAGTGAATTCTCGGAGAAAAGGCGACCAAACCACTCAGCAGGACTAACGTGAGGAGCTGCTTCCATACACTGAAGTAAGCGAGCACAAAGTCAACGTCTCTAGACTTAGCAGTGCATTCCCCTTTCCCGCCTCCTCGTCCCATGTCCTGACATAAAAATATTCCTTTCGGTTCACCTACAAGAATTGTCATGGATGGGAAAAAAATCCCAAAGAATCTGGAAGTGGGATTTCTTGCTTTGTTGTTATGCTTGTTCCTGTGTTTTTTAATGTAATGTTCTTAGTTGATTTATCAATTCTCATATTCACTCAACACTGAGTCCAGTTCATCTACACAATTTTCATCTGTGCTTCGAACTATTATGAATTAGGTTATATTTCGGAAGATAAGATTATAATTTCAGAAGATAGGATGATCATTCTGTCTTATCTTATAGATGATCTGTGATACAAATCACATCTTCTGAAATACAAATCGCATTTCCTGAAAGGCAAGTATAATAATTTGCGATAGCTTTAAGTTTTGAAATCGAAATGTGATCTTCTATAATGCAAATCTCATAGTCTGAAATGAGAAGCGTGCAGATCGGGGCTGACCAAACCGAGCGGCCGTTCGTGCAACGTCTAGTGATCATCAGCCTTAAGTTGCTATGTAGTCTGCAGTCTGTATGGAAGTTTTGGGTTGGGTTCCGCATACAGGTCATAACATTCTGCTCAAATGTTCCTAACTAAATACATCGACTCTGTATCAGCCGAGGCTAACAAGCTAACGCCTTTCATTATTTACAACCTTAAGTAAGATATTTATCGGAGACTATGTGATCGGTCTCTTTCCTTGAGCCATGAGAAACAACACCACGTTTTTCAGTGACTTTGTGAGCGCTACGTATACCTTGTTCTAATTAGTACTGCCTAGTAATTCATGACTGAATAAGCTTTACGCAATTTTTGAATTCCGCTTGAGGCCTAAACCTCCTGAGACTCATTGACACGTGGTGAACGTCATGCGGGCACTTGCATAAGTGTTCGACTGTAGCTGACAACGCTGCCTCAACTGCCCATGACATGCACTGCACGTCATCGCTGTATTATTTTTCCCATTATTCACTCACTATCTGGAGAGCTGCAGTTATGAACCAATGACCTTCAGTAGTTGGAGTAGTGCAGCAGATTTGGCTTTGGGGCTCAAAAAGTTAATGCTGCTTCTTCCTTGATCAAGTTAATCCTGCGCTCAGATCAACATGAAAATCTAAAACGAGCTATTGTGTTAAATTTAAGATAATTCAATATCATGTTTGAGATTTATTTCAATTCTGAAACGGTAAGAAAATGACCATTTTGCAGTCACATTCTCATACGGGTCCATCGTCAAGTAGTGTGTAGGCGCACCATGGGCCGTATATACTCCTTCGCTCAAAATCACGTAATTCGGTCATTGTGCCGTTTAGAGGACATATTTAGGAAGTTAAGTAAATAAACGCGATAAGTTTGGAGTATATTGAAAACCTTAAATTTCCTTGATTCTAGCAAAAAACCTGGATCTCAATCACAATCCACTAATTTGTCGATTGATTTACATTTATTTAGATTATTAAATTCAGTATCAAGCTCGCTATTTTGGAAACATTATCCGACCTGTGAGCCTCCATGACTCAAAGTGTGAATCTGCTTTTCTAGACAACAGTTGGTTATCTTTTGACACTGAGGAATACGACATCGAATATTCGAGTGTGGTATTCACTGATAATGCAGGAGTTAATCAATAATAACTGTCGTCAATGAAATTACAAGCCCATGATGAACGAGTGGAAGCAACTAAATGACGTACTCTAAACAATCCTAAGATCATTAGGGAACCAGCCATTTATGGGTATTCCGTCCGCTTTGAATCGGCAGTTGGTGTTTAATCGCAATGGTACATTGCATGAAAATGGAATGGACACATGATTGGATAGGACATGCATGACGATGAATAAAACCCACAAAAATCAGATAATGATGTGAGAAATTTGATTTTGTTACACAAGGCAAGATTTATATAAAATCTTCTAATCATTTGACAGGGCAGCAAACACGTGATTGACATCATCAACTAAGGAAATAATAAAGTTGAAAGCCTTTTACCATTAGAAAACACAAGCTATAATCAATTAGAACGAGAATCAATGAATATAGGCAATTCTGACAACATAGTAAGTCTACAAAATGCGTTATATCAAAATTAAAGAAGAATGCTGCTTCTAAAATGCGTCAAACCGAGTTTCAATATGAAAGTGAAACATCCAAATTCCCTTACCTGCGTCAGATGCAATAGAGTAGATTTTCGATGTTTAGCTTAGCAAACTGTCATCACAAGCAACCTAAATTGAATAAACTCTATTCGTTGATCATCTAAGAGACCACCTAGGAAACCACTTGATAGAATGCCGAAATATGACAATTATGATGTGATGGTTGATTAGAAGCTACACAGTACTGGCGAAAAAAACCGGCCAATTATTCATTTTTCTCAGGCAGCCGGTCGGTGGCCGGTTTCTAACTTATTTATTTCTGGAGGTGAGTGCTGGAAGGCCTAAAAATCGGCCGACTTCTTCTTCACTACTTATTTCTGCTACAGTGTATAGTTCGACAACTGCCAAAAGTGCCCTGTGAATAACTACAACTTTTCTTTAGACTAGGGAGCTGCTATTGAGCACGAATTTCAATGTGAAGCGTGTCAATTTCATTGAACATTACAAATCAAGCAAATTTAGTCATCAGGAAACGTCCCTCGGGCGCCTAGCGTCATTCTCTAGACAGCTCCTGCTCAGGGTGACGTTGAGTTGACATTTTGCTAGCTGGGAAAAGGTATGTATTAATTCAATGGAGACCTCGACCTCAGAAGACGAAGGCACGGAAGAACGAAACAACTACCGAGAGGCAATGAGGATAGCATGCGGACTGAGCCCCCTAAAAAGGTGAATAAACATTGTGTTAGTACAATGCAGTACTTCACAAGTTTCGCACCCATTGTGGTACATCAAGTGCTTTATCAGCGTAGTTGTTGCTTTTGAGATTGTTAAAATACAGGAATTAGTATTTGCTTGACAAATCGGATTTTTAAAAAATCTGCCTCTGATAATTATTCATTTTTCCGAGGTGCCGGCCGACGGCCGATTTCTAGATTAATTATTTATCATTCGAAACAGTTGTGGGCCGAAGGTCGGTTTTTTACGCCAGCAGAGTAATGTAACTACGTTGAACAATTCTACCAATACAAGACATATATCATCGTACTTACCGTGCTTCGCACTGGAGAGATTGAATAAGACCGTCGTAGAAGACCCGGTTGAGGAGTTGCTGCGGGTGCAGTGAGGTCTTCTGCCCCCAATCCACCATCGTAGGCATGAGTACGCTTGAACAATTCCAACAGCGTGCCCGAGTATCGATTTCGGTTCTCTGTCGATCGGCTTCGATTCTGGCCGGCTCTGGACGGATCGCCTGGACTATGTCGTGTGCGCACAGGCTCTCCAGGACTAGGTAGAGGATGCACCTTCCCGCCTGAACTCTGACACATCTGTGTGGGTGTTGGAGAGGTGCCCACCTTGGAAGTAGGTTCAGGGATTTCTGGAGGCCGTACTACTTCCTTCAACTCGCGCCAAGAGATGAATTTGGCACTGGCCACCTGCTTCATTTGCTTCCACGTGGTTAACTTGGATGCAGGTTTTACTTCCGGCTCTTCTGGTACTGTACTCTGTACACTGTCGCGTGATGATGAGGATCTCAGCTGAGACCAGGTTGTCATACGGCCTCGAGATGCCTTGAGAGTAGACGGTGCCGAAGAGTCATCCCTCCGGCGTCCAGATCCTGATGGAGAATTGGAGCGCGCCAGACTCGCCCATGTGCTCAGATTCGACCCTGAAGAGCACTCCGAATCTGCTGCTGTTCCACCACTGGTCGTTGCACTCACCTGCGTGAGAGAAGAATAGGCATGATCAACAGTGAGGCTGTAAATGAAGTTGCTGTTAGGTGTATATCATAACGCATTTTTAGCATTGAATTTGAGGCCTGTGAGAATTCATTCAGGGCACCTTTTCGATCATCCGGACGTTCGTTTGAGAAAGATACATAAGAAGCTGTCGATCCGAAACTATAGTTAAATGTTTCCCCAGTGTGCTTCCACTAAAATAAGAAATGAGACCTCCTACGATACTTGTGTTCCTTCGAACCTGAGTAGCGTTTCGCATTACTTTTACGGATGTTTACCTTTCATTTAAGGGCGTCTCTTATTCAAAGGAATGCGGAATGTTCGATAGTTGGTAGAATGCTTGTGTCATTGACATGCAGATCTTATCATGATAAATTTCCCTTAAGGAAGCACTAACACTGCCGACGGCACTACGGACCTCACATACCTGAGTCCTCGCTTTATCAGAGTATATGACGGAACTTATTATCATAGCTTTATCAGAGAGCACGAGAGAAAGTGTGCTGTGATTTAAACTTGGGAGACTGAATAAAATCCAATATGGAAGGCTGGCTAGTTTTTACCGTATGTTGAAGCCATGCTATTCATTTCGGACACTTTACAATTTGTGATTGATCGATGGCCACACATAGTTAGCCTATGTGAAAGCTAAATAAGTCCTCGTAAGGATATTAGCAAATTTGTGAGAGCGCCGCATCAGCCGTCCTGGTGAACATCAAAGTTAGTTGAGACTTTACTTTCGAAATATCCCTAAATCGATGAACACGCGCCAGATTGCCTAAGACGAGACTGACTGGGTCGCTTTTTTCAGCAGTTTGAAAACTGAGCGAATTATTCCAGCTATAATTTATGACAGAAGTACCTCACGATCACTCTAAAAAACATACTTGAAAATCTTTCCAATTTCTTGATTTGAATTCAACTTTCACACTACTTTTGATGAAGCAAGGCCGGTAGACATGCATGAATGATTCAGATGTATTGCAATGTGGTAAGCAAGTAAGTGACATCATTTACATTTGGTGGCAATGAGACTGAGAGATACAATGCCACCTCGAGGTATCAATGTTCAATTGCGCAATATGCATCGGTCAGAATTAGACTACTGTCCAAGGTTCTTGATCCGGATCGGCTAGCTTGGTACCGCCAATGTTGTTCGGACGAGACCACCACACAATATTGATGCCTTCGGAATGTCAACATTGAATTTATGTGCAATCACCACTTTGTCTGACAATGACTTCGGTCCTCATTGTTCTTCGCATTGTATCCTTTCAAAATCCGTTCCGCGTGAGTAATGACGATGTGAGAGCCCCGTGGCCTTTGACTGGCATTTAACAATTCCCCCTCATAT
This sequence comes from Prostheceraeus crozeri, assembly GCA_907163375.1. Lineage (NCBI taxonomy): Eukaryota > Metazoa > Platyhelminthes > Polycladida > Euryleptidae > Prostheceraeus > Prostheceraeus crozeri. The sequence continues at coordinate 289,612 of CAJQUW010004756.1, read as the reverse complement.
ACACACCAACTTTCACGGCCACCTCTTACAGCACAGTGATCTGATTTCAACAAAACGGAGTGGAATGACATTATAATGCACTGAGCTCTGTCACCAAAGCATATAAGCCGGATATTCTGATTCATCATGATAATACTCTTTCTCGTCTCTATTAAAAATCAATGTAAAAGATGAAGCTGATCAACTTAAAGCGATTAACGGCTTCTAATGTCAAAAGCTGCCAATTTCATCAATCACAATGCAAGAATTCAAATTACACAGGATTAACATTCTAATCCGCAATAACTAGCAGAAGTTCAAACAGAATCGGTGGCTGGGACAACTAATCTGAGTCAACTACCGTATATTGGAATTGACAATATTTACCTGATTACCTCAATGTTTGCGCTAATATTGTCGAAAGGAGATATTACTCCTAGAACTCGGCGAATCAATACCTGACTTAACTTTGCTTTAGTGTCACTACTCCCCATACTGAAGGCTTGGACAGTGCTGGCCTTAATCTGGATCGTTGTGATCTTTTAGTCCGGATGCCCTTCCTGACGACTTCCAATGACACTTTCGGGGCTCGACCTCTGAACCGAAAGATCGTTAGGCCAAACACTTAACCACTGTGCCACGGAGACCACCTAACGCTCTTTTCGGCTACTTCGGTGCTTCTTTCATATCCATCAACTTTTCGAAGTGCGTTCCAGTTGCGTATGAAAAAGCTGTTCTTTTATAAACATTAACCGAAGTATAAGCAAGCTGGGCACCTTCCACCTGATCATTCAGACGTTTTCGTGCATGAAATAGCCTAATATTTACGATAATTTCGACAGAATTATGGAAAATAACGCTTCCTTTCAGCAATTTTTCCTAAACAGTCTGTGAACGCAATTATTGGGTTCCTGCCTGAAATACGTATACCACGCAGGTCTGACACAATCTGATTTGTTTTTCAGTAATGCACAAAAAGTGGCATCATGTGATATAACTGCTGACAGAATGTCTTCAACACACCCCTGAGGTGTGTATTATAAGAGATCCTATATTTGTACATTGCAAACTTTTCACCTTATTTTCCGTCAATTGTATTCATATCTGGCTGAAACGATAATGTAGCCTCTATGACTGTTTGATCTACATATTTAGAAATCAAAATGAGAGATACGATAAAAAGCGCGTGATAACTTTGATTCCCTCTTTACAGAACAGGTCTACAATGTATATAGACTTGATATCAAATCAGTGTAATAGGTTAGCCATACATTCACACGAAACTACACGAAATCCTTACGTTTTATTTATAGCCTCGAAAATGAATTTCATGTGATAGCGTTGTCGAATACAAACAATACCGCATCTGAATCGCAGAGATTTCTCGTCGAAGTTGCGCTAAATTATAAAATGTCTAAAAGATAAACTTCACAATAAAAGCCTAAAAAAGTCGTCATTGAACTATTAAAACGCACAAACATTTGTATCATTCACCGCTATGCTTCAGAGGGCGAAAGTTCACTCCTAGGTCTCTAAAATTCACGAGAACGGCTTCTTTTTCTACTTAGAACTTGCAAGAATATAGAGATGGGAGTTGATTAGAATTTACTAATTCATTATCAGATGATTGGAATTTATGAATCAGCTGCTGCATTACATAGATATCGATTTTGATCAAAATGCAGTGCCTGTCTGCTTATAAAGGGGATATGAATTTTACAAAAACACAAAATTATCATGTCTAGGCCTATAGACGCCCTCAGAGCTCCATAAGTATGCCTCATGAGTTTAATGAGGGCTCTTTGCGGTTTCGAGAGCCATAGATCTTCATGAGAGCGTCTTCGAGGTTCGAGATTATGCCATAAATATTCATGAGGGTGTCTTGTGGTCTCAAGAGCCCTGCAGCCTTGGAGCATCATCACGACGCCCTGGAGCTCCATGAGGGCGCCTAATGAGCTTCATATAGGCGCATTGGGGTTTCAAGTGGGCGTCATAGATCATCTTGAGGGCCTATTCGAGTCCCTACCCTGGTGCCTTACAGAAAGCCCTAATGAAAGAAGGCATGAGGTCAATCAGGTTGTTCACGAGTGCACCATTTAAAAGTAATTAAGTCTATCTCATTCAAAAACTGGAAAATTGAAATAATGTTGGACGCCGCCGAAATTCCTATTAATTAAGTTAGACTCTCGTCCTGGCATTCTACTCACTTGGAATTCCATGGACCCGGAGGCGGAAGCGCCCACATTCCGCCGATTAGCTGCTGCAGAGTTGACGTACGTCAGACGATATTCTCCCCGCATCGGCCGCTTCAGCAACGTCACCACGGCGGGGTTGGGGTCTTCCGTCGCTTCACCCCCACTGGTGGAGAGGAAACTCCCACTCTCTTCCTCTCCTTCACTGCGAGACCACAACTGACCCGCAGTGTCCCCCTCAGCGGAGGTGAAGAGGATGGAGGAAGTGTCTCCCGCCACCTCATCGGTGTTGTTGTTCTCTTCCCGCAGATTCGCATCAAAGGGAACGGAGAAGTCATCATCGAAGAAGTATTCACCATTGTCCACGATGGAAGAGGCGGTCATGGAAACGAGACACGCGTTGGTCGGATTTAGACTTCTTGTGGACATGGATAGGCCCGAAGTGGGCGGGAGCGCGGTAGAGGAAGTGGTCCGCCATTCCTGCCCCGTCTGCTGGTGACTGGCAAGTGCCAAGAGCAGGGAAGCCGTCTGAAAGAACAAAATCATGATTACAATGGAACATCATTCACTGAAAGAAGCAGCATTTATTTGGCAGTGAACTGCATATTGTGCACAAAGTATCACGTGAGTATGCAGTGCTGTCAGAAATAAAAACCAACGCGCGTAGATTTGCTGGTGATAGAAAGATATCATTTTTTATGTATAAGAGATAGGATTGAAAACATAAAGCGATGCTCTTGAAGCTTATCATTACTGCCCGGAAAATAGCAAACCTATTCAAGGAACCGCATCATGCATGTCAGGCAGCGACATCCTAAGATGAATTATCCGTCACATAACTCAGTGACGAAAAAAATCTGGAAACTGAAAATTAAATGTATAAAAATAACGGAACGTACTGATTCTATGAAAAGTACAATGAATGAAATATGCAGGAGGGGAGTTAAAACATAATATGCGGGCACGAATAGAAATCTATTTTGAGATATCCCGCTCTGATTAATAGGTGTTACGTATCTGAATATGGTATACCCAAGATAGACGAGAATATGTGAACGTTGAAGCAGAAAGAGCTGTGAGTCTTCTTAATCTTAGTGTCACCGTCACGAGCGATGGGAAGGAAGGTACTTCGATTATGCGAAGTTCAAATTCGACGGATGGGGTACAGCGAAACTAAGTGTTGGTACCACAGAATTAGATTCATCTGTGCAGATAAACAAAGTATTTAATTCTGTGGTTGGTACTAGTAATGGATTCGCTTGAAATTGTGCTGATGATTGATAAATAATGACAGTTCAATGAGTCAAGCATTGATATGCATTGTAGAACTGAAAAAGAGAACAATAGTCACCCGATACGATAGTCGGATCATATCGGGGTAAACATACTCGTAGATTGATTTGATCTTACAGGGCGATGAGCATGCCTTATCCTCTAATGACCTATTCACGTGATGTCCAAACACAAGGAATGCTGTATTATCTATTCCCCATGAATCAAGTATGCAAGAAAGGAAACCTGCATTTCTCGACATTGACCAGTGATGATAAGGTCGTGAGAAACTTAAGGAAAGAAAAACAATGCTGCAAATGAGATTTGAGTTCATGCACAAACCTCATCTGACTTGCTATCTTTCGGTCAAAATTAAAAGTTCTTCAGCGATCTACCTCTTGTTCAGATGAGGGGGTATTAATTTTTCACTGCTTGCATGTAAAAATCGATTCCTAGCATCATCATGTCTAATTATGTACAGGATGACAATCAGCTCATTGGTGCCAAAATATTAATAATCAAAGTAATCGCGCAACTGCCCCATAGTCAAGAGAGTTGCTAATTGAAGCGGTGAAAATCCGAAGGGAGGGTTCTATCTCATTCGTTAGATGCTGAAAGAAGCCGCTGATAACTAGCAACCGACTGAAGTTTTGGTCCAAAAAGTAATGATCATTCGAAAAGCTACGGATTATATTGAGTTAAGCTCAAAGACAAGCCTGTCAACACATTTGAGGGAATGCAACGGGAAAATTGGTAAACTGGATTCAACACAAGTTATTTAGTTTTAGTTATATTTTTTATGCACCAGTTGATTTTTGCAAGCAATATCCATTAACCTTTGTGAACTCTTGAGTCATTTTAAGAACTGTTGAATAATTTTGTTACAAGTAACAAGTACACAAGCCTGAAAGTTTCTTAATTTTGTTGTGCTTCATATCTAGACATGTTTGGTTGCGGTTCAGGATACGGTTTAGGATATGCATCCTGCACCGGGGTTCGCTTCCTTTGTTTTCGGTTCGGCTCTGAATCCAAATCCCTGAATATCTTTAATAGGATTACTTGCAGTCTCCCTACTATTTGAAGACGCAGTTCATTTTTCATGTGCACTCGGTAAAAGCAGATGTATTTAAAATCATAAAACATCTAACTGCAAGATGATTAAGTCCGACAGAGAGAATATATCAAAATCGACCTTTTAAAGCATCGACTTAGACGTTGACCTGAGATAATCAGGCGCACTGCTTCCTTCATAAACAACCAGTGACCGAAGACGCAGATTCACTGGGGTACTTGTACTCTATGAGAGCATGCTTGTAGCCGCGGTGTCAAATGAAGCTTGACTACATTCATCACATCTCGCAAAACTGTTGAAAAAAACGATTCAGTCGAGACTCGCTATAACGGACCTCGCGGGATCCGTGTAAAAGATTCGTTATGGTGAGAGGTTCGTTATAGCGAGAAAGGGGGTTATAAGGCATGTTTTTGAGATCAAATATCCTGTTGATTTTGAATAACGACGTCTAAAGTACAAAGGGTATATTCTTTTGACCTATTATCTTGTAGACTTTTGGAAATTTAATAACTTGCATTTTTGCCATTTTAAATACTAATAATTAAATGCCCTTCAAACATCAAATGAAAAACACGCATTGCAATTGGTGCAATTTGCATTAAACATGGCAAGATCTACATCTACATGGTAAGATTTTCCAGCACAAAGTGATTTCTGGTCATGACTTCCCGTTGCATTCGTGCAGATGTCACTCTATCCGTTGATAATTCAAATTCAATAGATGCATAATCTTTAGATTTTCGAGCGAGTGTTCGATCTAACTTCAAATACAATCCAGCTTTATCTGCTTTATAGATTTGATCATAAGAGCAGTTTTCCATCACGATGAAATGAGTCAGTTCGGAAATACAAAACTCAGGCACTTCATTTCCGCATAATCTGGATTCAACAATATTTCTTCTGTATTCGATTCCAATTTAAAGTAATAAAAAAAATGGTGTCCATGGATAAGGTTCGTTATAGGCGAATGTTCGTTACAGCAAGTCTCGACTGCATTATAGACCACTTGCATTAGAATTGTGATACCTTTGAAAGACAAAAATCATCGTTCCCCCCTTATAAAGACCATAGAACACGCCGGCTTCCGGTTCGGTTCATCAAATATATAAACACATTTCTGCATGTAAACTTGTAGTTGTGACAGCAGAAAGTATGCACAGTATGATAAGTGAGCACAACTATTATAAGTGCTCACAGCGAATAATGGACGCCTCTGAAAACACACGCATGAGCAGATTCCTAAGAGAACTGTATCATTTCTCTGATGAGAATTTATCAGAACGCGGAATATTCTTGCTACAGGATTCCTTGATAAATGAAAGTACATTACTTCAAAGCTAGTGAACGAGATAATTCTCCTGCATATTCCTCTGTCAGTGCTTATCAAGCTCCACCGAAAACTGTTATTGTCCCTCCAATTTGTGGGTTGGTTTCAATTCTATGCTATTCATTTCCTTTCACTTGTAAATTATTTTTAGCTTCCTCTATTCTCCACTCCGTTTTCTGCAGCTAATCGTGCTCATTATCTCCTTCATATTGCGCTTCACGTCATCGTGACGACGTGGGGTTATGCTTCGACACTCAGATGGCGGCGGCACGCAGATGCTGCTGCTTTGCTCCTCGGCAACTTGTGATAGCGGAGAGTTAGCGGCCGATTCTATTTCGATGAGAAGTAGAGTTTGATCGAAATGAAGTACGTTTTGGATAGATGAGGAGTAAAAAGTATCTCAAGAACTATGAGACGTTCGTCTGATAATTTATTCGAAATTTGGAAAGATGCGGCATGTTGACACCATGATTTGAAACTCTGCAATGATTGAAAATTAAATAATGGAAGAGTTGGAGAAACGCTTTTTATGAATCGTTTTAATGATTTCATGCATGCAGGCATGTGATTCCCCTAACTGTCTGTCTCTGAGGGACTCTCATACTCAAAAAACATTTATATGTGCAAATCCTCATGGGTCCAGTCGGAATTCCGACAAAACCCGGAAGAGTCATGTGGGCAGGCTTGCCACTTCGCAAAGACAAAAATACAGACTTGGTGATGGGTCATCTTAGTAGTATAAAAAATGGTGTCAAGTGTCATGTGAAATGGAATAACTTAAGATTGAGATATTTGTAGGACACATGAGCCTATCAAGCTGTTCAACTGCAGCCAGAGTACAGACTCTGATTTCTTTGTTCATAAACAACGACGAAATGTACATCCAATGCTGACTGAGAAAATAGAAAGCTTTGATATTGCAACAAATACAAGTATATTGAGAGATAAAAACGAGTTCTTCGTATGATATCATGACCAAGGATGTGGAGCGGTACAATTTTACCGCTCCGCTCCGATTACACTTCGCTTTCGCTCCAGTCATTTTTTTCATACCTAGCCACTCCGCTCCGCTCCACTTAAACTAAATCCTATTAATTTACCATACCATAGATAAAACGATTTCCTTGAACTTTTTAGGTTGTTTGACTACTGTAAATTATGACTGACTTCCACTCTGATAATATGCTTAACTGCAAAATATTAGCCTTATGCTTGTCGAATTTTAAATACGAATTATGGCCGATAATCATGAAGGATTTTAAATAAATAATGATTATAATTGAACAATACTTCGAAAGCGGATTGCACATTAGCATTAATAGTGATTCTACACTTATCATGTGATAATAACTTAGTGACTCACCTGAAGAGTAACCGCAAATATGTGTGACAATCAGAAAATTCATTCTGTTGCAGCCTCATACTAGGTAGCAATACGATGCTATCAGGTAACGATGCTCGCTCATACTGATATAAGCATGAATAATAATTAATAAATTGTAGTTTTCTGTAGGCAGAATTTTTCTTGTATTTTTGAAATGATAATTTTGTATCAGAAAAATTTGATAAATTTTATAAGAATAATTTTGTATAAGATGCAAGGAACGATACATCGGTACTCGGTAGTACGATAAGAACTTTGCATAGAAGAATTAATGAACATCTGAAAAACAAGACTTAATCCATCTATAACATCTCATCACATGTCAAATAACCTAGCAAAATATATCTGTGTCAATCATTCATTAACCTAACATTCCGTGAGCCAATGCACACTAAAAATTTGAACCCATCCATAGGAACAAATATGAACTGTCGGACTTCCATTTTTAACTTTCAGATTTCTTTCAATTTTAAATCATATCTTTATTGGCTTTCTTATTAACGGTTTATACAACCCTTCCACTTACTGTATAACTTGAGAATGGAGTCTTATCTCCGAATAATGTTGAAAAAATAAATAATGGACTAATATCTTACGAAAAATAGTGTAATAATAATAATGTAAAAAATCATTAATTATGATAAAACTTTGTTGACTTTGTCAACATCAGGTTCTCTCCCACTCCACTCCGCTCCAGTCAAAATTTTCTTTACCGCTCCAGTCAAAATTTTCTTTACTACCGCTCCGCTCCAAATTTACTCCCACTCCGTTCCACATCACTGATCATGACTTAACATTGGACTTATCGTTCACTTAGAAAACATAGAATCGATTATTTTTTGACTATCTGAATCGAGATGTGACATTTTGGACTCTCGCTCTGATTGTAGGCGCAGTTTTTTAGCACGAATCTCTTCAACCGCTTGGTCAGCTGCAGCCAACTTCTCGTTTACATTGCCCAGTTCTTTGTCAACCGTTTGAGTGGTCCTGCGCTTGTAAACGCCAGTTACGCGTTCTTTGGACGATGACAGCGGTTGTGGAAGTTCTATGATTGACTTCTTTTTCTGAAGCAGTTTGTATTGAGCGGAAGCCTGGGATATCATTTTCATGAGGTTTTGAGAGGCTTGAAATGCTTCGAATTTTTTCCTGTCAAAATGCGAGCAGATAATGCGTCGAGCATCGTATGTTGCCGCATCCATTCTGGACCGATAAATCGATTCAACGGTCTTCATTTTGGAGAATCCAGATTCTACAACTATGTTATGAGGGAGCGACAAAAGAAGTACCTCAACGACATGGGAAATGTGCGAACAGTCATTTAGTTTACCCTCGGCAAACAATTTCTCTAATGATACTGTATCCTTCATTTGAACTCGAATCAATGATAATTCGTCTACTGCCTTGATTCTGTTCATGTTCAATGCATCGCACAATCGCTGAAAAGAACTTAAGAACTTCTCGCTATATTCACTGGTATGAATGAGATGACATCTGCGAACAATATCAGATGTTCAAGAAAGAGAGAGAGAGAGAGAGAAGTCTCGGACATTGGAAGTCAATGATTTACGCCACAGTTATATTTTCCAAATGCAAAATATAAATGCAGACTATTACAGACTTCATAAGGAAATACAGACTTTACAGACCAGTCTGTAAATACAGACCAAGTGGCAAGCCTGCATGTGGGAATGATTTTGTGCCCGTATATATATTGAAAATATATTCAGCAATTAAGTATATCTTAAGGCCATATTGCACAAACTGGCCTACATCAGATCATCATTCCATGCTAGCCACATGATCGCAGGACTGCATCAAAATTATCATCAAGAAGATGATTTGGAAAAAAGTTGAACTGACAATTTAGTCGGCAATCAAAAACAATTGATGGAACTGAATCAAAAATTGAATAATCAAATACAATTGATTAGAACTCTTTTTTAACTGTACTATAAAGTATGTTGCAGTTGCACTATATTACAAGCTACCACGCTATTCTTCGAAAGCAACCGATAATATTTTTGTCTGTGTTCTGTATCTTATGTAAAATATATTAAAAAAATGTAAATTATCTGTATCCTCCCTCGTTGTCGACGGGTTGGCACTCTAAATGTCTGAGTCTGTAGATATTGCTTTATTTATGAACTGATCATCTGCAAAACATGAGAAGGGAAAGCTTTTTACCACTGTCTATCATGCAAAAACTCAACTGAATAAAGCATTTGCTTTCATCATATAACTGACTATATATGCTATTCTTTCTTTGTCAAAATGAACTTGAAAATTCAATAAAGCAATTTAAATATTGTTTTTTAATATTTCTTGAATTTACCACGTATAGAGCAGCTTCCAAGATTGTGAAGTACAACTGCAAATTCTGCATTTCAACATCACGACAGTCCGACCACGCTAGTTTTATCCAATTTCTCAATTGAGCGGCGGAGATAAAAAAGAGAATGAAAGAAGATGAGCGATTGGCCGTTAAATTGATGGAACATGCACTTCTTACTACATCCTTCTGTTTCCAACAAGTAGCTAACGCACAATGCGATGATAAATAAGGAAACATGAAACATTGTAAGATTATTTAAAACAACAATGGATTGACTGAATGATGAAATTGTCACCAAGGTGATTTTAACTAATGAAACGTTTTTTAATCAAGGTTATGTTGTTTGAGAGCCACTTGCTTCACCATTGCATAATAGTTCATGCAATGCTTGATGCACAGAGTAATCACATGTTGGACAAGCATGGTGAATGAAAAGTAGTAAAATGAGAAATGCTTTGAGCTCACAATATGCGAGTAACAGTACTAGTTCATCAGAAAAACAAGTGAAAACTTTGAATTGCAAATAAGTCAATTTTTGCGTGAAAATTGTATGAAAATATGCAGTATTATAAATTCGTGATTTGAATTTCTCGTTCAGACCTTCAAAAATCTGCAGAATCGACATCAAAGTGTTTTCATCTGAAGTCTGGTGGCTCTTCACAATTATCATCCTGATGAATTGACGGTGTAAACATCTTCATTCAACAAGTCCAGCATTCATCTGCCTTCAAATTGGAACGGAGAGACAGGTGATCTACCGACAGTAAGAAAACGGAAACCATATTTTGACCACATCATCAGAGCCCAGAACATCTGAAATCATTGGTTAAATAGCAGAATTGAAGGAAGGTCAGGAGGTCGACGAAGAGACATGAACAAATGACATGTAGGGTGGACGAGGTGTGGCTTGCGTAGTGGTATGGAGATCGCAAGAGCGAGAGAAAGAGAAAAACGCTGGTGCGCACTCCCATCATGCCTGATGAAAACTGATCAACTGAACAGCTGAACAACTGAAACTGAACATGCATATAGCAGCATTCGATATCAACAACATGTATCCTTTAACACACTAAAATGGCAATGGCTAGGAGCTCGGCTGTGTTACCTGACCATGTCGTCACGATCTTCCAAGTGCCCACAAGGGTAGTAAAGTGACGCTACTGCCTCTCATCTCGGAACGAAATGAGATACCGTCATAATATTATATCGGAAGATGGCTGGAATCGCGTTTGTAGCCAATTTGATCACTGTTCAGACTTTATACATCGCTTACATTATTATGAGAGTTTCAAGCTTTGAAGCTTTTTTTACGTCACTACTCCCCATACTTGGGGCTTGGACGGTGCTGACATAGTCAGACTTATAGAGCGTTGCAATACTTTTAGTCCGGATGCCCTTCCTGCCGACTTCCAATGACACCTTCGGGGATCGACCTCTGGACCAAAAGATCGCTAAGTCAAGCACTTAACCACTGTGCCACGGAGACCACGAATTGCTTAAATATTAATTCAAACGCTGGAGTATATCATTCTGTTGAAATCAATACGTTCATTCCGTCTCTCGAGCTCATACTTTAAGAATGATATACTCACATATTACAGGAACATAAAATAAGCAGCTCTCGACTGAGGCACGACTTTTTATGCAACGGCATCTAATGAATTACCGGTAAACTAACAAACACACGGAACTAAAGATCATTGTGATAGCACTTAATGTCGCTATTTCTTCATCCATAACCATCAATGCCTTTCTGAAATTAAGCCGATGCGCAATACAGCAGCAGTATGGAAATTCATAAAGTTTTCTATATTTTTAGTAAAATGTTGGAAAGTGAAGTTGTGAAGACGTGTGTTCAATGGAAACGGAGAAAAGACAATTACTGCTGCAGCTCAAACACAAACAATGCTTGATTCTCTTCTCTGACTGAGTGACGTAAGTGTGTGTAAATTTCTTCTTGAAATATATGGTCGAATCACCCCCTTCCGGGATGTCGCCCCTTGAGGAAAATGTTTATGACTATGAAATTGCCTGCGACAGTCGGACACAGGAATTATCTCAGTTTTTGCTAAGATATTCTGCATCGTTGCAAGGAGTGGAGAGCACTTGACTGTACTTATCAGAGGTTACCATGGCGCCTCATATAAGTCATTTGCCACAGTGATGGCCAACAGAATCTTCAGCTTGCCGGCATCTACCGCATTTCCTCAAAAGCCAAACTCATCTAATCTCAGTTGCGAAATCGTCTCTTGCTTGCACACGTCGTTGATGAAATAGCAAAGCACCTGACAAGCTCACCTCGGACAAAGTGCATGATGTCTCAGATCAAATCAGCGAAGAAGCATAACAAATGAATATAGATGTGAGTGGATCTAGACTTTCTGACAGCATCAATAAATTTCCTTTATTAACAGATAGTATAATGATAAATAAATAAATAATATTCAAACTTAAGGATTCGCCACTACATGTACTTTTGATGAGACCGCTTTGTAATCTGTTTGGTTTGCTTTCACATATCAAATGAAGATTATATGTGCCTAGATATCATGCAATGGTAATTGTACTGTCTCAAAATACTCAATGGACTGCGAAATTACCATCTCTCTCGCCAGCATAGGTGGAAAATGCACAAATCAACATCGAAATGTAGATTTCATCATTGCTAAACATGCAAATAGTGGAGATATTGGTGCGTGTCAAGTCTAAGACTAGTTATTGACACTTTTAGATATCTTCAATTACAAGTATGAACAATTGTTTCTACAGCTCAGTCTATAGCTCGTCTCTCATTCTAGAGCATCTGTACATACATAATGATCTTGACCATCAGAATTTTAGGTTCAAGTCTATCGGATGTCAGGTAGAGGTAAAAATACCTCTAGACATATATGTGCGCATATCAAGCGCATATGCGTCAATGAACTGAGTCACTAACATATCCATAGCATGTGTAAGATGACAATACTTACAATGCCATCAGTCAGCATCATTTGCGAGGGAGGAAAGCTTCACCATTTTCGTGAAGTAGTCAATATACCATATTAATAATCTGACTGTTGCAGGCTGAGACAAATACGATACAATTTTACAAATCCTTCTGGGATGACGCATGCGGGAACAAGTGTACAAGCACAGCTACTGTTTTCATATCGTCCACAAAAATATAAATTTGAAAAATGCTTCAATTCTTTTTACCCAAATACATTCCGAACATTTTTAATACAAATTATTATTTATGCAAAATAATTAGTTCCAAGCATTTTTATTCGGTAAATGAATATACCTGAATAACATTTGATAAGTTGATTGTTGTGAATAATTCGTTAAAGATAAGAATCGCTCAGTCCAAAAATTCACCACACGTTTATCAAGTCATATCAAATTTGCTACCGAACACTTGCCAACTTCATTATCGGTCTGGCATCACTAGTCCTAATCTCTACAACAACCATGGCGATTACAAAAGCAAATATTCTCCTCTGCGCTCTCCTAACATTGATTATTCATCACCCTACATTGACGACTTCTCTATGACGGCATTTGAGCGATTCAGATCCTGCGTCTGACTCAGCTGGTAGCACGTGCTGTCCGCTCGATAGTTAAAATTATTGAGAGAATTCGACGAGCTAGCGACGAAAATAATACTCATTACATGCGTCTCCCATCTAGCAAGCATCACACATACTTTACACAAAAGTTCATTTTCACATTTATTAACACGCTTGTTTCCAGTGATTATCAAAAATTGATTGCAATTGTTTTGAGAGGAATCAATTAATTGCAGATATTTAATGACAGCAATCAATTTATTATAATCCCATCTATTTATGACAACCCCTGCTTGCTGCGATCGAAGAAGACTTAGTTAAGTGCAGCAAGCCCCAGTTCGCAAGTCGAGAATACGAATTTGTTTCGATTACACTGTGATTATCAATGTGCATCTTAAATTCAAAATTCTAGCGTCAAATGAAAACAACGGCCATCAACACTCTGTTTAAAACGGATCTAAGAAATAAATGCAAGTTGACATTATATCCACGACTTTATTCTTAAATTATAGGAAAGATTTTTCAGTGAAAGACTTGAAAATCATCGATCGCCACAATGTTAATTGCCAGCTTGTGAGCGTTGCAATTTATTATTGCAATCGGTAGAGGAGAGGAATATGACGTCATCTGAATCAGAGGTCATGGAAGTTTTCAGGTGGGACCATCCTGTCGATACGTGGAGCAGTTGACAACGGCGTGTCTACTTGCAAAACCGCCGCAAATGCTTAATAATGGAAGTTACACACAACTGCTTCAGTCCTGCCTTTCTCCTTGTAGAGGTCCTCGTAGGAAACATGGAACTAGATGAAACCTGTGGAAACCCGATGAAAGCAAGTCACGTCGAGATCATTTCGAGGAGACCAATACCCTTATCAAAACAAAGCAGAAGTCTCGGCCAAAATCTTACATACCAGTCCTACTTGCTTGGCGTTTCATCCGGTTATATGCGTGCACTGTGCAGCGTATTCAAGCATTATGAAGATCGCCGACGATCTACTGCATCTCAAATTTCAGAGAAGTTTGCAGATAAGATACCTTAAAGTATTTGACAATCCGGTATGTTGAAAAAAATGTTTACACAAAGCACTGATATTCTGATAAAATAACGATATGTCGAGAGCAGACCATTTTGACAAAACAGATATGCATCTCGAATACTTCTATTATCCGCATCGGCAGTTTTGTGAGATGACTTCGAACATGAAGACTTAGTGCGAAGTTATACTATTCAAAATCACAACAAGAGAAAGTGAAACTTTCACACTTCGATTTCGAGTATTCGACACGATTCTTCTATCAGTTCCATGCTTCTCAGCATTCATTCAGTTTATCTAATCGTGCTGAAGACATTTTCTGAATTTAGAAATGTCTATAACATCGATCGCGGATAATTTGACCTTATTTATTTGAGGAAAGCACCATGGCGATTCTCAAGCGTCGATTCGCAAGCATTGACCACAGTCAAATATAAAAATGACATTTACCAACAAAGCCCTTCAACAAGAAAAATACATCAAGTTCTGCAAGTAACTACAGTGTATACGTCGTGCTCTGCTTCTAAAATCCTTTTAATATATGCAGCTTACATTAGCCGTCTGACAGATGATAGCAGAAAGTGTAGAGATTAACTGTCTTGTTTCTGTGTATTTGTGGACAGAACGTGATCAGATGGTAAATTTTGATCCATTAAGTTTGGTTGCTGATGATATCAATTCAATCCGATGAAAGGCAGCTACGAAAAACTTACATACAGTTCTGTAAAAGTTTTTAACATTTCCGTTTTACTATTTCGTATCAGAATTCTTTGATGTCAGTTCGAAGGGTAATCGCGAAGAGAATCATTGCTCCGCATTCCATCATCTTATCACAAAAATCTGCCATGTCAATTTTTGTCTCATTTTTCTGTCAATTTCTGTCATGTCTCATTTTTGATGAGTAACTCCTTCATTGTAATCACCATCCGTGAAACGGACATCAAAATACAGTAAGTGCGCAGTTCGCACGCGATATCACTTGTAACATATCAAGGCATAAACATATTCTCTTAAGTTGATACTAACTGCACTTGAATGTTCATCAGTGACAGAATTCGCTGGATGTGCTGAAATGTGACAGATTTGATATTCTTACACCGGTATTGATATTTGATAATAGATTTCTGAAGTGAACTTATGACACAAAACATCACTTCAGAGTAGACCAACATGTGATTGTATTGATAGTAGAAGATCAAATTAGAATGTAAACTGTCTGCAAAGATTTCATTCAAACAGAAATGTTGACGAAAATTCTACCTAGTAGTTATTGCTTTGGCTTTCAGTAAAAAGATAATTAGACTTAATATATAGTAAGTTGGTCACTAATTGAAATTGTGGAGTTGCGTCATGTCTACGAATATAAGGACAGATTTCAATGAGTTTGCTGACAGTTTGACCATGATTCACCAAGTGCTTTCAATCATCTGAAATGACACAATCATCAGCATTCTATCCGGTTTCGCAGCAGTCGATTACCAGGTAGTTGGAAGCCGGGACATCTATGATATAAGATATTAAAGATCTATAAAATTATCTTATATTAATCATAGATGTCTCTGGTTAGAACACTATAAGAAGCGTATCAATTTCAACATTTTTCATTAAAAATCTATTCACAATTGTTTATGAAAACAATTGGAAACCAGAATACCGTTGAATGGATAAAATTGTGCAAAATGTTAACATGACCACATCACCCATCTTATCGAAAAAACTTATACAATGCAGTTGATACAGCAAATGTCGTTCCTAAATGCATGTAATTGGTCTGAGGCTACGTAACAGGTGCAATAGCGTAACACATAGTTTGAAGTAGCAGCATCACAAAATCATGATAAGTTTTACGTAAATTCAACCTATGACATCGCCTACACTAGAGATTACCGTACTACACCTTGCTAAGAGCACTAAATAAATAGTTACTCGTATTTCAGCAACAAGTGTAAAATATCCATCTTACTGCATTTTTCAGGATCAACATGTCTATGTACGAGCGCGAAGGGCGAGGGCATAGTTTGTTAATCGAGAATAATGCAATTAAGATGGATATCTTTGCACGAGTTGCACAAGTCTGCGATTATAGATATCTAGACCTCCTTGATATTTCACAGAATCGTCAGAATCTATGACCATCCAGATTTTGTTGATGTTAAATATCCACCTCTATTTGTTATGGAATTGCAGATATCAACGGTATTTCTTGAGATTTCCATGTAGAATTCACCATTTGAGAGGATGAAAAACTTTTTATGTACTAATTTATTACAATGAAGGAGTGCAATAAAGACTGTTTATTGCACTCCTTAAAATTTATGCACTCTTTGGAAAGCATAGACTTTATATGGAAGCAATATTATGGGGATTATTGCGGTGAAATATAGATGAAATTAATGACGAGATCCAGAAAATGGTAATTTCTATCAAAGATAATGACATTCATTTAAATTCTAGCTCATGATCCCTCACCGCAACAGTATAGCTCAGTAAAGAGCGATGGCAACAACTAAGAAATAAAAGTCCGAAATGCAGACTATTCGCACGAGAGTTCAAGAAAGCCAAGCCTTCTCATACGATCCGCCCTTTCACAAATTCAAATACATGTACAAATATATTTTGATATACACAGTATCTTGACACAATAGCGAGACTTAATTTAACGCAAGAAAGGAAACAAATATTTCTCTGTCAAATGTTGACATTCAATTTGAAGAACTTTAATCGCAGACTGAACTGTCAATAACACTGAATTATCAACAGATAAAGTTAAGTAGTTTCTAAATATCCACTATTAATAACCCATCTCCTCAGATATACTACTCGACGTTATCAACAGCTTGTTTGAATTTTCCAGCTCATTATTTGACTAGCAGCATCATGTCTGGGCTTCATATTGACTCCTATCACATTCTCAAATACAGTGACGCATTGAGAGGAGAATTCATATTGACGTCTAATTAATCAAAGATACTTGAAGAATGAAAAAATTATTTACCAGCTGATACCACGACAGTTTGACTCCTGATGAGTTCACAATTCCTTCTGCACATTCAAGAAATTTCCTGACAATTTTTCACGCTAAGGCCGACATCAGCATTCTAACTGCGCAAACGAAATCGGAGAAAACAATGTGACAATGGCTTTATATCGATATTGATTAAAGTCACATCATTGGCTGCAATCGGAGATCAGAGGCGAACAGATCGATGAAGTGGTTTGAGAGGAAATCAGCAAACAACGAATCTGAGTAAACATAATAGACACCATAAAAAAACAATATTGTGTTCTGCCTCGAAAGAAATGCATTAATTAAGTCAATCTATTCATGATTAGGATGCTCTTAGTTTTCAAAATAATTGAAGTTAAGGCCTTTGTCTTAAGTTATCATACACAAAAACCTTAGAAAACCAAAGGTAAGATTACATGTCAATATTCAGTATTTCTGCATGATTGGCCGGACAGCTACTTAAATGACATGCTTGAAAATTTATTAAAAAGAACAAATCCACCTATCAATATTTTTAGTACAGATAAAAGCGTTGAAATCTACAACTCATCTTGCTTTCCATGAATATTTGTTTGATGCTTGCACCGCTTCTGCCAGACTTGCCCTCGGGTATTGGGATACCAATTGGGAATGGGATTGGGCCAACACAAAATACCCAATCCCAATAGGGTTCCATCCTCTATATTTTTCCTTCTTCGTCGTTAGTAATTGAGAGTGAAGCCAAATTCAGGGCTGCCAACCTCTGGCGGCAAAAAATCGGTACGCCCAGGTGAAAAAATCGGGAAAATCGGTACGCCTACCCCAAAAAATCGGTACAAAAATGTCTCATTTTTCTACGCAACTACATGCACTGAAGCTGTCCATGTTAGACCCGACCTGGCGAAACTTCCCACAAATTCGCAGACAGCAGTAAGTTATGAACGGTTGAAATCCCATGAAAGAAAAAAGTACATATAATGTACATACATTCTATATGTATGTCTGCCTCTGTATGTATCTTATTAATATGAACGACCATGTTCGTTTCGTCCCTAGCTCCCAACCAATCGATTAAATAGAAAAATATGCTCTTGTGCAAGGATAAAAATGATTAATTTGTGTTGCAACCAAACAGAAAAATACAAGAAAAAACAAATTACAAATCTAGAATCCCAGATTACAGCTATGAGATAAAACTCGCATTACTCGATCGCAAGCCATTACACATCAGATATAGTTTGTAAATGAAATAATTGAAGGAGTTAATTAACACATTTACAGAAATCAATTTTGTTGGCACATTGGCGTTCAATAGAAAACGAGCATTATGATGAACTTATAACCCAGTAATGTGAGTTCTGGCTTGATTATGTGTGGGTAAAAAAACAGAAGCTTAGGTCATAATTCGCCGGTGATAAGGCAAAATGAAGTCAGAATTAGTTAATTAAAGATTTGGATTTTTCTGATTCACAGAAGTCTATGCCTGATTGACTACATGCATTTGATTCTGCAAACTCACATCTTTGCACTAACCTCGTGTCCTCAAATCGAAGATGGTTAACTTTGATGACTAATCGAGCCTGTAAGTAGGGAGTATTCAGTTTGCCAAATTACCGACGAATTATGTGGAAGTGCTATATTACTGGTAGGCCTATTCAGTCTTTATTTAAATAAGCAACGGTTGCTCCTTTGCATCGGCGCAATGTTTCTTTTTCGAGTGGGGGGAAACCACCAACTTTCAGGGTGAAAAGTGCGGAGAGGAGGTCGTTTTTCATGGCACTTCGTGCGTCTGTATGAACATTTTTTACATGGAAAAACGCCCTCTCCGCCCCTGCGTTGCTCTGGGGAATGGTCAATACTCCCAGCATGACGGAAGCCAGGTCAGCGAAGACCTTTTTTTCCCGACACAGGATTTTTGTACAGCTTCAATGCATGCCACGCTTCACCAGCGCGCATGTCTTGATTGACTCCCACGGGCAGTGGCTGGGTTTGGCAAATCCGCATAGCTTCTTTTAGCTCAGCAGTGGGATGGGCGGATGCTTTTAAGAAAAATTTCAAATTTTTGAAGTCAATTTTGGTTCGTTCTCCAATATCAGCCACTCGTGCGTTCCATAGCAATTCCTCAGACTTTTTGATCTGTTTTTTCAGATAATCGATCGCAGTCAAAAAAAAATCTTTCATATGTTCCATTACTTTCAGGGCATTTGCTTTCTTCATTTTCTTCAAATGACTGGTGGCATTCTCACCAAGCTCCATTTTTCCAACTTCGATTTGATTTCTGAAAGTGGAATATTTCCATGTGAATTTTTTGATCAAATCACTAGGAAAGAGTTGCGAAAGAAATGAAAATAAAAACTAGCAAAGATAATTGCGACAACAGGCCTATCACTCTTCAAAGAAGGAGATCATTTGCATTTATCAAGCTAGGTAATGTGTTTCCATTGAAGGAAGCATACCGGTATTGATACCTGTACTTATTCATCAAAATTTCATAAATTCTTCTTGTTTCAGACATTGAATTTTTATCATATAAATGGATGATATTCCTTTTAAACTATGAGACATGCTATGATCGGCCCCCAACTGACTTAACGCATTGTAGTCAGTAGGCTACAACAATACCAATGGTGAAATGAGCTTCTTCACTAAAACCTGTATTCTAGTCATAATTATGGTACTACATTGAGCTTCTTCACTAAAGCCTATATTCTAGTCATAATTATGGTACTACATTTATAGCTCACTTTGTCTCTCTGCAATTGATTGCTGCCAGGTCATGTGTCTCAGAAAGCAGATCCGGACGAATAATTCGAGACATCAAATCTCGCAGCAAATCCTGAAGCAACATGTATGTTTTTTGTATCATTGGCTCATCACGCTGAAGCAGCAATGTCAAGCAGCACGCTGTAATCAACAACAAAACGCAACAAAACGGACAAAATTTATCATTTTAAGTTCTTGATTCGGGAAGCATCGGAACAAATATGAACAACGGCAAAACAAGCGCACATAGCCTACATGTCTGTTTACAAAGCAAAAAACAATAGAACGAATTCACTTACCTCATTGTATGAACGTCGCAGAGATGAAACGAGAAAACAATAAATTGGTAAAGTACCAATCATAAAAAGCATGCATTTAAACTGTAGACCAGTATATAGACCATAACTCTGGTATATAAACCATTGGCACCGCCTGGGCCAGGCTTATCTACCCAAGATTATGTCCTGGTAGGACGAAACGTCGGGTCCCCTTGTTTTATGTTGTTCTATTCATAACTTACATTAAAGACGTAACAACACAAGGGAGTGCATTCTTTCTTTTTTAACAATTATCAATTATGTATCCCAGTAGGCCAACAGGGAGAAGTATATGTGTACTGGAGCAGCGCGCCCCCACGGAGTCACGGCTCTCAACAGCGCACCGGAGAAGGTCCCGACGGAGCAAAACATGTTCGCACATTGTCATTGCAAAGTTTGCTTTCGTTTAACCAAAAAAAGAAAACAATTGCACTTCAATTTAATGCAAAAAGCATATCTGATAGACATATGGAAGCCTATAAACTTTGAGAAATTCAGACCACAAAAAACTGAATCCGAGTTTTAAAATTGAAAAATCGGTACAAAAATCGGGACAGCGGAATTTCAAGAGCAAAAAATCGGTACGTACCGAAAAATCGGTACAAAATCGGTACAGGCGAATTTTATGGCAAAAAATCGGTACGTCCCGAAAAAATCGGGACAGTTGGCAGCCCTGCAAATTAATTGATTAATCATGATTACTTCATCCGTGTTAGGGAATGCTTGTGCTCTCGATTATGAGGACGGGGACGAGTAGTACTTCCTCATAGTTTTGTAGAGATTTTTGTAATTAATGATTCTGTTTTAAAGATGTTGCAAGAGATAGGCTTTTTCTATTGTAGATTTGCTTATAGACTTTAAAAGAAGAAGATATTGCTATGATATCATCATCATTTTCGAAGAACGACATTTTTGCTTTATGAGATTAACGCTGTATTTACATGAAGACCAATGAAACAACACGCAGTTAGAAGTAACCTAAGGAAAGTAATGCCAGAAAATGTTTCAAACAGTGCATAAATTGAAATAGTTCGTTAAATATAAAACACGAAAATATTCTGACAAAGCTATTTCTACATGCTACTTCACAGGGAAGTAGACTATGAGGCCCTATAAACCTGATGCTCAATGTCAAATAATGGTAGCATATATGTAAGCCTACATGTCATCATGGCCACATAATCTCCCACTCGACTGACATGTGATTGGACATGCACGCATGTACTCGCATTGTGGACAAATAAACAATGGACAAGCATGAAAGTGAGTTTTAAAACAATTACCGTTCTAAATTTAACTTAAGGCATGTATCATAGACTATTTATCATATGGAAATGGAAATATACGTGCACATGCATATCTTCTATCATGTGTCGAAATTCCAAAGGAAAATGGAGGCCTAGAATAGCTACCAACAATTGTGTACATGCGCGGGAGCACGCGTTTTTAAGGAAATCAACATAATCTTTGTAGAATCATCATTTAGAAGTTTCGGTATTGGGATTGGGTTGGGTTGGGATAGCAAAGGAAATTCCTACCAGCACAACGGCAAGTCTGGCTTCTGCATTAGCTCAGGTTGGTTAGTTGGGGGAAAATTTAGTAACAACCCTGATGCCTTTCGTCAATACATGTATGTCAAACGAATCTCAATTAAAGCATCGATAAGGAGATGATGAGATGAAGTAAACAAGAAGTCTGGATTGAGAGGAGTATGGTGGAGTAGGTTGGGAAGGAGCACAGGGAGTACAGTGCTTCATCTAAGAATTTAAAAAAATCCAAAAAAATCACCTAATCTCCATATCACTAATTAAAACGCGCATTACTATATGCTCCTATAGTTCTACAATTCAATTGTAACCTGGAAAAGTTTGAATGGAAGTTGTGATTACTTCAGCGCTACGTGCATAATAAAAAGATCCCCTCAACTTACAAAAACTATATGAACGTGTCTTATTTTTGAACACTTATCTACTTCCTGTTTATTTTACCAAGCTTATCTCCTTTTCAAGTACTTTCATTGACTTCTTTAATTTGCACTATTCTTAATATCATGGCACCGAGAAAGACATCATCAGATCTTTAACCTTACTTTTTGAATAATCCATTAATGAGAGAACTAGGTTCATTTTTCATGCTAACAATATAATGATCAGGTGTATTAAGTGAGGAACTGAATGATAAAAAAGTAGGCTGGTACCCAAGAGTGGATGATAAGCTGAACGGATACAAATTGCAGATCGCATGAAAGGTTTGTCTGACGCTGGAACGTGGGAAGAAAATTGTGATACGGAAGAGCCATGACTAGAAAGTTCATTCAAGGTTTATCAGCCAACATGCCGCCATTCCAATTACTGCACCGATCTGGTCACGCTAACAAGTGGACATCCAGTCCACTTCTTCAACCAAGTTTCTGCCGCTAATGTAAGGTTTTCACGAGGTATTTCTTAAATGCGTCAATCCCACTATTAGAAAATATACAATTATGCGATAATTGATTTTTATCACAGCGAACATCTGCTTAATCAGGCAGTTCCGAGAGACACGGATCCAAGGCTCTGAGAGCAAAAAGCTACAGAATAAGAAAGTAATGCCACTGCAATATTTGACGCTGCTGGCATGATAACTTTCGAGGATCATTCTGATACTTTCAGACCGAATGCTCTTCCTGCCGATTGCCAACGATATCCTCAAGGGGATTCGAATACATCACCTAGGACCGCGATGTCTCTACCTCACAGTCATTCTATCAAACGGAAACATGCCGATGACTTGCAATCCTTCAAGAATTTATTCATACCACACATGACTCAGATTGCTAATAGAGTTGTCAACAAATTACTGTTTGAGTTCAAGGAAAATACAGAAAAGAGGGTTCCGTTTGCTATTATGCTAACGACTCGATGAAGACATCAAAAACCCAAATATATGAAGCGGATTGTGATAGCGTGTATCATGATATGAAAGATCCGAATATTCATTAACTTAAAATAGATAAATGACTCTTATTCCTGAAATTAGTCTATATCGTGTCAAATTTCCGTCGATGCTATTTTTCAAGGACCGGAAATCGAGTTGTATCGAGACTGAGCTTGAGACACTCGCATTGCGAAAAGTGTCGCAATTCTCAAGCATTAGAAAAAATACTTGTATCAACAAAAGTTTTGGATATGTTAACCTGGTTCTTTCTCCCAATATATCAGTTAAAAATGTGTAATTTTCTAAATAGGCATTTTGCATAGAACACCTAACAATACATTTTACACTTTTATTCATAAAATTAAATTTCACACTGCACTCTTTTCACTTGCAATCGAACCTTTGCAGCCTCAAAGACACCACCGCGTCGAAATGGGACATGTCAATGACATGAGGGTCTCTACCATCTAGAAAATAATGGCAAGATGGCCGAAAATGGCAAGCTCGAGTGATCACTGAAAGCCATGTAAATGTAATCTTAAGAGAACTTTTACCTCTAGCTCTCTATGTTTTGAAAAATTGAAATGACTTGCGTACTAGCTGTACGGATACGTTGTGGTTGGAAGCGATTCCACGATCTGTTTTGCCTTTCCTGACATCATGGGCGACACCTCTATGGATGAAGGGGCAAGAGTACGACGTGTGTGTAAGAAACAGCATGCTGTATGGTAGTGAAACGTGGGCCATGAAGACAGAAAATAAAATGAAGATAATGAGAGCCGAAAGAAGAATGGTCAGGTGGCTTTGTGGTGTGTCGCTTCTAGAAAGAATCGACAGCGACGACCTCCTTCGAAGACTGAGCCTAGTTGGAATGGAAGAAGCGATGAGAAGAAGGCGTTTGAGGTAGTACGGTCATGTAGCGAGGAAAGCAGATGATGATTGAATCACACCTGCGACCTTGAATCACATGGGAGGGAACAGTTCGAGCAGACTGTAAGAAAATGGGTCTCTGCGAGGAAGATGCAAAGGATCGCGCCAGATGAAGAACTGCCATCAGAGGCAATCGTCCAACCCAGCCAACGGCGGAATAACGGACGTAAAACGTATATGATGATGATGATGATGACTTGTGCATTGTGGAACCAATTTGTGTTGTAGCTCATATTTTTGAGCTTCCCCCTGTAAAAATCGCGCAATACGCAGAAAATCCGCATGCATATCATGTCTTAGAACATTCAGTAGAGTGCTAACAATCAAACACAAACACTTTGGATGCAGATTTCAATAATGATAAGTTTAACCAGCGACTCCTGCTAATCACAACTAATATGATTGGACAATTCTCCTGAGTAATTACTTCATACAGTCGAACACATTCCATTTTCTATTCTCATCTTACTACCACTTTCCACCGCCTATCCCTTATTAATTCTTCTTCTCATTTCCTCGTTAGCGCTGCCTTCCAATGGAGGGATGAACTGTCGACCGTCTCACAGCCACTTGAAATGCTGGTTCGCTGCTGTGCCTTCTGTGAATGATTTCCCAACGGTTCTCTCGTATTCATTTTCCTTCCTCTTCCCATGATGCTGTCCGACCGAGTGTCCACGAATAATCAACAAATTTCCCTAGCGCTTGGACGTCCAGTGTACTCAGTGACACATCACATGATGAAATAATGCGAAGAGAGAGGATTTTCGTCATGTTTTTGGCATAATCAAAGTTGCGCAAGATTTTCTTATTATACATGAACAATGTAGGAATGCCATATGAGATTTCAAGGCAAGTAATGTACAAATGAGAGGCCGCG
The DNA here is from genome assembly GCA_907163375.1 of Prostheceraeus crozeri. Taxonomy (NCBI): domain Eukaryota; kingdom Metazoa; phylum Platyhelminthes; order Polycladida; family Euryleptidae; genus Prostheceraeus; species Prostheceraeus crozeri. The sequence goes on along the minus strand of CAJQUW010004756.1, from coordinate 264,680 downwards.
TTGATCTGTTCACTACTTACCTTGAAATCTCACACGGCATTTCCGTTGTCTGCTTATATCTATCCATAGACTTCCTGTAAAAGAATATTCTTCTACAAATTAGAAGTCTATGATCTTTGCAGCAACTTCTATGTTACAAGTATTGGATGGAGCGAACACTCGCCACTTGAAAAAAATGGAAAATAGTTTTTTTCAAATTACATCCTAATTATTTCAATTATTTTTGTTAGGAGTTTCATTGACTAGTTTGAATGAAATTATTTACATCAAATAATAATTGTTGTCGACATCATTCGTAAATATTACTGAATCGATTGCATTTTCGTCTAGTGCGAGTATGGAATCCGATAAGTTACTATCTATTTCAACATAATATGCATCGTCTGGGTGCCATCGATCTGACAACCAAACACGATTTTGGTGAAAAATTCCCGAATACCAGACTCGTAGCATTTGGAAAATTGGTATCCGGTCATCCTGACTTGCATCCACGGATGATGTAACCAGACCTGTGATTAGCCTACAAGAAAAATTGAGGATTTTTTTGCAAAAATTTGAGGAATGCAAAGAGCCTAATATGATAATTGCAGCCTGATAATTGCAAGAAAAACTCCAAATATTAGCACGGATTTTGGGTCAAACTTCAAGTCACGAAAGTCACAACGAAGAAGGTAAATCCCAGGGTTGACCACACCACACTCCACTACACTTTTTGAAGTTGTGTATATTACAAAGGGATATCGACTTGGTCATAATCACTTCCCGAGTTATTACGAATTTAATTTGTTGCCTCAAGTATTATCTGCTTAGAATGTGACGAACAGAGGATGTCTGATCAAGCTGCTGATATTGCTGTGCTTCACGTTATCGTCTCCAATTCAATGATGCGTGTCAGATTTTGCAATGCTGCAGTACTGCGTACTGCAATTTTTTGAATATAGGATGTATCCTCAACTACATGTATATCTGGGGCTTTGCAACGATTAATTTTTACGGACTTAAGACAAATTTGGGAGGAGAGTAACCCATAAGTATAGAAATCTTAAAATCGTTGACGGAATGTTGGTGACTTAAAAAAAGTCAGTAATTTATTATGAAGGATACGCCACATTACACACTAATTTATTAATATTACGTTATACTACATAAGTTTTGGTGGCTCTAGTTTGTTAGCGTTTGATCATATCGCTCCGATCTACATTCAAATGAATATGAATTCTCTTATACAACACAAAACAAGTGTCGGGAACAGGCTTGCCGTTAAGTTGTTGGTCTCATCTAGGCAAAAAGTGAAAGATCATCACCTCTATTCTTTGAAGTTGCGCAGAGATATTCACATCCACATCTTGCAGTGGACCCAGGTTGAAAATCTACCAACCCGTGGTTCAATGTCTTAATTAATCTGAGTTCCGCATACAACGATAAGCAATGTGTGCACTAGTTTCACACCAAGCTGTGTTCAGCAAATTATGAAAACGATCTATAAGTGAAGAATTCATCCAGGATAAATGTCGGTCAGCAGACCCTGAATAACGTAGCTGCAAAAAGACTCATGGGATAGCAGAGCTTCATGCGCTTCCAATCCCCGCACGCTGGTGACCAGGAGGCAGATAGACACCAAATTTAGGGACCATCCGCTTTAACCCCGTCGGATGTGTTCATGTTCAGCGGAAATAAATGGAGGAGAGTGAGTGAAACAAACGCTTCAATTGATAAGAGCACTGAAATCCAAGTGAGCTGGGCTACCTATATGCTATCACGTAATGGATATAGAAGATCGATATCCATAAGTTCTTTAAGAAGTATTGGCATGCATTTGGCAACCATATAGTCGCAGAAACATATAAAGAAGGTTGTGAAACAGGTCAAGATAATTAATGAAAATAATTGAATAAGCATTTTATTGTTGGAATTCTAAACATTATTATGAAGTTAGAAGTAAAAAATTGCTGACAGTGTTCAAATATACAATTTCTGTAGGTTGATCGAAGTGTTTCACTCATTAAATACAGATATGGCCATAAGTTTACGGACACCTACTGATTATCAATGATTTGTTCGTTTCTGGCAATATCATCCTCTAGGACCGCTGGCAAGGCTTTATTGTGGTAGGTAACTGATTTGCTCTCTTGACAATCACAACAAAGTCAATCGCTTGGCTGTCAGATGTCTATGATTTCAGAAATTCAAATTCAAACTCAGTCATAGTATTCACTTCATGTTGGTGAAACACTTCACTTTGTCGAACTAACCTGGACAAAGCGAAACAAATATCGGCGTCTAATCGTGCCGTTATCATTGCGTTGCGCAATGAATGACTTTCGACTCGTGAAATATCTCAAAGGGGCTATGGCGGCAAATCTGCAGTTGCCAACATAATCAAGCCCTTTAAATTGGAATCGACTTTGGAAGTCAAAAAGCGGTCTGGTCGTCAGCGTATTACGTCACCCATAAAGACCGCATCTTGGTTCGTAAATGTGTCCATAGCAGATATTCATCATCCAAACAACTGGCTAGTGAATTGAAACAACTGGATGTGTTGTCAGTGAACGAACTGTCCGTCGACGACTTCTGTCCGCAGAACTTGAGTCATGTAGACCAGCAAAAAACCCTTTTGTGAATTACATACAGCGCCGACGTCACTTGAAATGGTGTAATGAGTTCAAGAATTTCACTGAAGAGCAGTGGAGGAAGGTGATTTTTTCAGATGAGTCCAACTTTCAGACTTTCAATGAGGCCGACTGCGTCGACGATTTGGTGAGCGTTACAAACCTGAATGTCTGAAACCGTCTGTGAAATTTCCATTCTTTGTGATGGTTTGGTCATGCATCTCATATAATGGTGTCGGGACGATTGTTTATTTTGGAAAAAGGGGACCGATTTAATTCGAATTTGTACAAGAAAATTTTGGAGGAGCGTCTCCATCCATCTGTTGCTGAATGGTATCCAGATGGCGACTATCTTTTCCAGGATGATGGAGCTCCATGCTATCGGTTTAAAGCAGTTACCGTACACAAGAATTCGTTCACTGGCTTGGTTCACGGAATTCGTTCATTGACTTGGTGGCCAGACAGTCACCTGATCTGAATATTATCGAAAAGTTGTGGTCGCGTGTCAGCGCATTCGTTCAAGAGAAGAAACCGACTAATCGTTGTGAATTGATAAATGCTATCATTTAAGTGTGGCACCATCAAATCACGCCAGAAGCCACACAAAATCTATGTAAATCCATTCCCAGGAGAATCCAAGCTGTGGTCAATTCAAAGGGATTTTCAGCAAAATATTAAACCATGTAGCCCTCTGTATGCTGTTTACTTGAATAGGATGCCTTCCGCTTGAATAGAAGTTGATTTGAATACATTAAGATCGAGAAATCATGATTACTTCGTTTTTTATGCTATAATCGCAGGTGTCCGTAAACTTTTGGCCGTATCTGTACGTGGAAGTATTGCACTAAGGAGTTCGACAGACAATAACTTCGGACAACTTCTCTGCTTAGCGAAATAAGTCCGGACGAACCGGAACATCTACAGCCCTGTAGTTTGCAGAAATGGAAACGACGTGAAACAAAATCAATTCAACGTAGCAAAGTGCGTGAAGGTAACAAAATCAAAAAAATAAGCCAACGACTGGTTAATTTTTGATATGCTAAATGTGATTTAAAAGAAAATTATTATATCCTAAAATGTCGAAAAATTTGAAAATGCTCACTAGAAGGACAAACAACGGTTCTCCTCTACGCATGTGTAATGAATTTGCGAATAAGTTGTTCTTTTCAAAATTATGTTTATCACTTCTATATTGAAAAGATTCTATTTAACAATCTGCTCATCTAGATACCAAGAAGACAGGTCTGTGTCCACTCAAAATATCAGATCTAGCTAGCACAGCGGGATTACGCTATCTAAAATCTACCAGGTGGGTAAGAGAAAATTATAAAGCTATAAATCATGAGTGATTCATGATAAGCAGTATGGATGTAGGATACATGTTATAGGATTCTATCTTAGCTTCTTGATTGGAATTTACACATCATCGCCATTCGCCAAAAAGCAATACACTATCCTACATTTAGTCTGTAGTGTGTCATATTTGAGGAATTTCTCATAGTTTGGCTATATTTGAGGAATTTTTGAGGATTTGAGGAATACGAACAGAAGATGTCAGATCAAGCTGCTGATATCGCTCTGCTTCACGCTGTCGTCTCCAATTCAATTATGCTTGTCAGATTTGTAAACTGTAATTTTTTTGAATGTAGGATATATCCTCAACCACATGCATCTGGGGCTTTGCAACGATTAATTTTCACGGACTTTAGACAAATTTGGGAGGAGAGTAACCCATAAGTATAGAAAGCTTAAAATCGTTGACGGAATAAAATCGTTGACTTATAAAAAGTCAGTAATTTATCATAAAGGATACGCCACATTACACACTAATTTATTAATATCACTTTATACTGCACAAGTTTTGGTGGCTCTTGCTTATCTGTTAGCGTTTGATCATATCGCTCCGATCTACATTCAAATGAACATGAATTCTCTTATACAACACAAAACAAGTGTCGGGAACAGGTTTGCCAGTTGAGTTGTTGGTCTCACACAGGCAAAGAGTGAAAGATTATCACCTCTATTCGCATGAAGTTGCGCAGAGATATTGACGTCCACATCTTGCAGTAGACCCAGGTTGAAAATCTACCAACACAGTACTATGTGGTTCAATGTCTTAATTAATCTAAGTTCACATACAACGATAAGCAATGTGTGCACTAATTTCACACCAACCTATGTTCAGAAAATTATGAAAACGATCTATAAGTGAATAATTCATCCAGGATAAATGTCGGTCCCCAGACCCTGGAAAATGTAGCTGCAAAAAGACTCATGAGATAGCAGAGCTTTATACGCTTCCAACCCCCGCACGCTAGTGACCAGGAGGCACGTAGACATTAAATTTAGGGACCATCCGCTTTACCACGTCGGATGTGTTCATGTTCAGCGGAAATAAAATGGAAAAGAGTGAGTGAAACAAACGCTTCAGTTGATAAGAGCACTGAAATCCAAGTTGGCTGGGCTACCTATATGTTATCATATAATGGATATGGAAGATCGATATCCTTAAGTTCTTTAAGAAGTACAAGCATGCATTTAGCAGCCATATAGTCGCAGAAACATATAAAGAAGGTTGTGACAAAGGTCAAGATAATTAATGAAAATAATTGAATGTGCATTTTATTGTTGGAATTCTAACCAATATTATGAAGTTAGAAGTAAAAAATTGCAGTGTTCAAATATACAATTTCTGTAGGTTGATCGCAGTGTTTCACTCATTAAATACGTGAAAGCATTTAATGAGTGAGTTCGACAGACAATAACTTAGGACAACTTCTCTGCTTAGCAAAATAAGTCCAGACGAACCGGAACATCTGCAGCCCTGTAGCTTGCAGAAATGAAAACGACATTCAACGTAACAAAGTGCGTCAAGGTAACAAAATTAAAAAAAACAAGCTAACGACTGGTTAATTTTTGATATGCTAAATGTGATTTAAAAGAAAATTATTATATCCTAAAATGTCGAAAAATTTGAAAATGCTCACTAGAAGGACAAACAACGGTTCTCCTCTACGCATGTGTAATGAATTTGCGAATAAGTTGTTCTTTTCAAAATTATGTTTATCACTTCTATATTGAAAAGATTCTATTTAACAATCTGCTCATCTAGATACCAAGAAGACAGGTCTGTGTCCACTCAAAATATCAGATCTAGCTAGCACAGCGGGATTACGCTATCTAAAATCTACCAGGTGGGTAAGAGAAAATTATAAAGCTATAAATCATGAGTGATTCATGATAAGCAGTATGGATGTAGGATACATGTTATAGGATTCTATCTTAGCTTCTTGATTGGAATTTACACATCATCGCCATTCGCCAAAAAGCAATACACTATCCTACATTTAGTCTGTAGTGTGTCATATTTGAGGAATTTCTCATAGTTTGGCTATATTTGAGGAATTTTTGAGGATTTGAGGAATAATAATAAAATTTGAGGAATCTGAGGAATTTGAGGAGTAATCACAGGCCTGTGTAACATCCCCGTCTAATACATGTGAAAATTTATACTGCCACGTACAAAATTTCTGATAAGTGGAATCAGTTTGGAAGCCCGAAAACGGTTTCCATTGATGGTGATTGATGCACATCTGCATGTAGGTCAAAGTTGGATATACAATTGATCGGCTTATTGCACAGGCCTAGCTCATGAAAATTGGGGAGATGTTAAGACAAATTAAAGCTTGAAGTTGAAGTCTTCAATGAAGAGCTGAATTCTGACTGGATGTGACCTAGCGCTATAATGCAAGTTATTCAGGTGACATTGAGATAAGAAAGAGGTGAAACTTCCGTGGAAGAGGTCAATCTTAACATGCAAATGATATGTCATCATACAAGCGATGCACATTTTCGTAAAACTAATGATCGCCACATAATTTATAAAAAGATTGTGGGCTTAAAACTTGGAAATAAGAGCAAAAGTACATCCCTTGAGACCACAGAACACACATCACTGACATCACTCCGGATACTATCTCTGGTTGACCAACAACTCAAGCAAAGCTCCGTGCAGGTATGAGCAAATTATTCAATATTGATCTTTTGTAGATAGGTTATTTCCGACATCCTATCGTCCTTCTGCGCAATGTGAAAGTGGGACGATTTATAGAGATGGTCGCATTTATAATGCCATCGCAATGCATCTTCAAGACAAAAAAGGTTTTTCTCAAAAAGATAGAGGTCGTAACCGGTTCATGCACGGGAGGCTTTAAATATCAAATATTGATGACAATCTCAGATATTAACAAATGCACTGGCGGCTGCAAGTAAAAGTGAAAGCAAAGCAGAAGATAGAAGTTGAAACATTCAAATTGGTTTGGATCCTGAAGATTGAGCCCAAGTAAAATATAGCACAAGTGCGCACCTATCATTTCGAATCCAATTAGTAATATTTTTAATGCAGCATTGTTCTGCCCCTTTCTACTTCATGCACCATCCAACAGAGATTTAGGTGGCGGTGAAGCAGAGAGCGTAATTAATTCAATTTAAAGAGCATATTACCAAATGTCGATCGGATTGTAATTCGATTGCATAGAAACCTGTGCTAAGTGACCGCCGTAATAGTAATTTAATGAATTCGGTCACTTAACAGAAGTGATACACAATCATCAATGTGCATTCGTTGATGTCGATTAATTATTTATCTGTAGCGCTGTCGAAAATATTCTATTCAGATCAAGAAACTTCACTTAAGAAAGAAAATGAGAGTGAATTGATTAGCTTGGCATCATTTGAACGTTTCCGTGCCATACTCGGGGAGTGGCATTTTTGATGTCGTCCAATTAAAAACAAGGCCACCCGACCTACGATATTGTGGCTTTTGGCTTTATCGTATTTTCAAACTTTTCACCCTGACATATTTTAAAGTGCTTTTTACCAAGGTCTGGATTTTGTCACTTTTAGCAAGAATTCATTAGGATTACTTTCAGCGAAACATAAACATCGATTTTAAATATAAAACCAACATCTTATAAACAAGAATCCAAGAATCACAGCATGGTCAAAAAATTGAAATAGAGACATCGAAGAGAATACTTCGAACCTCCGTGTTTCTTCGACACCAATACAGCTTTATCTTATTAGGGTCAAATAAATGTGACGTCACGGTAGATACACTTATTTTTTATGTTATTAAGAGCTCATCCCATTCCAATCTCCAAGTTTCTCAATCAGTTTTTCCACAAACAGAACATGAGCAGTGTCCACACATGCTCGTACAAGAGTGACTGAATCGAGATGCATGCCTAAAGGAATTTAGTGTACACATTTTTGTCGATGACGCCTTTGACACATTACGATTGGAGAACATGTCATGTGTATCCATTCCTTATGTTGAGCAATTGGCACCGACAAACATAATAACGACGGATGTCATCATTTTTAAGAGAAGGCAAGCAATCATCAAGGGATGTAAGCACCTTGAAGCGGGTTGAAGACACGTACAGTAGAGGCTGTCACAGACTCAGCTAAATTCCTATCTTAGCAGGAAATACCGCAAGAGAATAGGCGACTACAATATCAAGCTATCGAGGAGTGACATAAAAATTCAAACTATCGGCTGATCGGTCTTTATCGCTTGGGTGTGACTGTCGGCGTGATGTTTCTAAATGTGAAATTAAAGGCTATGATTCATCACGAAAATTCAGTAGCTGTTTCTACGACGAACTTCCTACGCGGTCTTCAAGGTTCGCCATATTTTTTACAGCTGTGAGCCTCACTGATCCATTCAACACTCCGTAATGATTGCATAAATACATAGCAGGTAATGGCAGTCTCACTTGGGATTGTAAAAAGGATAGAACGGAAATTTCGGTTGACAGTCCATTCATAAATATGACAGCAGAAAACGCAATTTGATTTGCTTCAAGTGTGTAAATTCTCTCAGAGGATGATGAAATCGTAAAATGAAATATAAACTAATTAGCCAATATCGTCAGTTAAAGGAATGTCATTGCAAATTCTCTAACTGCGACTATTGAGTGGAGATAAATGAAATATGGATGGAGGCTGACGCAATTTAATTTCTTTTTCGCTATGACATTACATGTTTTTCAATCAACAAATTGACTTCTTCAAACACGAGAAATTCACATGGATGTTTCATCGATGCAACTATCTCATCTATCTATACACACGCTATTATGAGGCACAAGCAAACCCAATCAGATCTAATATCGATTCAAGTAATGAATCGGCAGAACTAGCAAAGTAATGAATCGGATTAAATTGGACATAAAGACACCACTGCAAATGCGGTCGAATACTCTACGATAGAGCAATATACCACTTATTACGACACGATAACAAATTTCATATCGCTGTGACTGAGCATCCGTCTTTTTTTTATAGCATCACCTTTTGAGAAGGAAAGATTCACACCTAAACTCCTGTTTCACGCCCATTGGCCAGTCAATGATGGGCCAAGATGAACCTCTATCAAGAGAAGTTGCACCGCCCAAGATCGACAGACTCAAACCATGGACCATCTGCACGCTGGCACCGAAGCGCGGCTCTTGACTAACTGAGCTATCAGATCACCCACACCTGTTAACAGCAAAATGAAAGCAAGCTTGTCCAAAATGAAGACTTAACATAGACAGACTAGACAGGCTAGCTTCCGGAAATAAACACGATATTAACAACCGATTTTCGAATTTGCACTAAGGAACAAGTAGGTGAAAATGTCAAAGGTTCGGAATTTGGATTTATGAAGGACCTTATCTTTGAAAGTTTGGTAGATTTATTTGTAGGTTCGCCATCCACATTTCTTGATGAACATGTTTTCCCCGAACAAGTCAAATATTCCTAAGAGCCGAGAAGTACTACCAACCCCGAGAGTTAGGGATATTTTAACTCTGGAGATTCGTGATGGTTTCACATTCTGCTGCCCACTTACCCTAACATAATTCTTGGACAGATGTTTAAGGGTTTAAATCAAGAGCTAAATACCGAAATATTTTCCTTATAGTCACGAAAGTCTCCATCAAGTGACTTATGTATCTTTCGGCCCAACCATCATGAAGGGCTTGTTACCATGAATTCAGTCACATTTTAGATCTTAAGGACTTACAGATCGGCTCTTCATGAATTAGGATTTACAATTAGGACTTATTGGAAAACCTCAGAATGGAAGCACCGATCTGAAAAGCTGAAAATAAATGCAAACCCACTCTGTTTACTAGATATTCGCTGTTGAACGAGTGCCTCTTCAGGACAGGTTGGCCTTCAATGACCTCAGTGTGAAAGCTGTACATTAAACTTCTATAAATTACATATTTTATCGGTTAACACTGTGTATTCGCTCCCGAACCCAATAAACTAGGTCTCTCTACATTCCATTAAGATATTAACTATCAAGAGATGAAAGTCAGAATTGGAAGGCCTTGTTGAAGTCGGTAGGATTAGGGATTAACATTCGGATCTGCTTTGACGTTGTACGCGACAACCTTGACATCCAGCAAGAGATTTGCTAGCGCGATCTTGCTGCTGTCCAAATGCATTGCCATCTGCGTCATTTATCACCGGCTACACATTCACACTGAAAGAAATACCCACTGCTGCCGATGTGAAGCATGTGTCAAGTATGACATGAAACGGAAGAGAGAGACAGTAAGATCGGGATGTAGCATCACTCATTGTCAGGGTAGAGGAACTTTGGTTCACAAAGCCGGATCCCAGTCGTGCACGCGATGTGGTCACTCAATATTTATACTAGACGATAAGCTATTGCGTCAGTGAAAGTGGAGGCGGGTGGGAAACGCTCTGGTATCAGCATTTGTCAGCTTCAGCATTATTCACTACTAATACAATTATTGCTACGCCAATGGAGCAGAAATTTTGACAAAAACAGAATCAATGTCATGCCACTAACATAATCGCACAACAATGCTTCAAGTCGCGAGATCAGGGAATCAGGAAGACCTTGGTTTAATGAGATCTGAGAAAGATTAAGATATTAGCATCATGAGATCTTGCACGCAGAAAAAAACAAGATCCGAACATCACGGGAATGTGAAAGTGTTAAATCTGAACCTCATGAGATCTGGGAAAGAGAGATTTTAGCCTCATGAGTTCTATGAAAAAAAGACTTGGCATCATGTGATCGAAGATCTCGATGTCAAGTGAGATCTGAACCTCATGGGATCTGGAAAAGAGAAAGATTGTAGCCTCATGAGATCTAAGAAAGTGTGTTGGCGTCTACAAGACAAAAGACTGGAATTTGTCTTCTATCGAACCAAGTCTATCAACATGCATCATCACACTTTCATTAATCCTCTCGCTGGTGTATGTTTTGGAGAATTTCGCATATTGGAGTTAGGCTCAGCGACAAATTCGCGGTAATGAGATTGAGGCACAAATCGCGGCACCACCTCGACAATGAATAGCAAGATGGGTGGAAGCGGCGGCTACCTAGTAATTGATGATAGCAAAGAACCTTGCCAGATAATTAACCTCTAGTTCTCAAGGGAAAACTGTAACGACGGATTTACTGGCATTTTGGACCCAATTTATGCTTCAAGCATTTTTTTTGCCTCTAAATAATTCGGAACTCTTCACCAACATTCCCCGAATACATTCGCATGGCTGCTAACTTAGGGGCTCACTCGAATCAAAATCAGCTGATTGGAGTGTCCCTTTCTGATTAGATGCTTCAGAAATCATTTGTCGAGATAGCCGCTAAGGCTAAGCTCCGCTACCTAATCTGATGTTGCTGATCATTTTGGTAAGTGAGATTGTATTCCTTTTCATGATCCTATTCGATTCAAAGTATTTTCCAGCATGCTCAGTATTCTCCCTACAGTGCAATGCAAGTGAAAGTTTGCATCAGGGGCAATCTATGAATGCATATGTAAATAAGACGTCAGCAGCCAAATTTATTGAGCAGTTGGCCTGCAAAATGATGAAACAACTGGATAATAGGTCGCATCACGCATAATCGGGATAGCTACCACTGAGTGCATAGCCATGCATTTGTCCATCCTATTAGTGCCACTGAGTGCATAGACATGCATTTTGCCATCCTATTAGTGCCACTGACTATTTTGCCCTCTCATGCTGTATCTTCTCCTTACTCTACATTTGATTGCATCAATTGAAGCAATGCGCCATGAATTGTGAAATAGTAAAAGACAAGAGACAACTTCTTTCGTAACTTTGGAACAATAGTTAAGAACGTAAAAAGGAAATCCTTTCTTATACAACATTTTCGTGTTCTTAGTAAGTTGCAATAGGATTCTATATGTACATGTGAGCTGACAGTCATCCGAACATCCCTCTCAAATGACCTATGAAAACACGAGTATCTGTAATCCTCAGCTCAAAGACCTTGCATCCAAAGCTTCATCACGTGACGGGCGTCGCCATATATTCCCTGTTGTCACTGCGTTATTTCTCTCACTGCTACACTGCTTCCAAGTTGCGCAGCACCAATTTATCGCAATAGTTAGATGGATCAGAAGAGGGAGAGATGAGAAACTAGTGCTGAATCTGAGTGTCATGTCAGCGTTGATCTTGTTCAAGCATACCTCAGTTGTCTTTCAGAAAATAGTCACTGAGAGAACAGAAGATACGCATGTATGTCCGTGCAGAATTTCATTTACCAATATCTCATTCTCACAGGATGAAGACGCATGCATGAGCAGTACTCATTCTACTCATACATCTCACAATACTGTCGTTTGTATTCCCGATTGTATAAAGAACAGCATGCAAGGATTCCAGTCCTTGGTACTTATCTGACGCACAGATATTCTATACTTTTTTATTAAAGCTTAAGAGAAGGGGAGATGGCCATGTGATGACCCTCAGCAGAAGATCGAAGATAAAGAAGTAGACAACTGAAGAATGAAATATGGGGACGACAAGAAAGACTTAATAACTGACTCATAACTGCACGACGAAGTGAGCCAATAACAAATACTGAATATAACAGAAGAAGAAATAAAAGAGTGAAGAGACAGATGAAGGATATGAAACTGACAAAAAAATAATTGGGCAAAAATGGAGAATTTATTAGAAATCTTTCATACAAAGAACCTTCAAATTATCAACACGAAATGGATAAAAGTGGAAGTTTATCGGCAATTCTCTTGGATGCTTCAATACTCATGCATGATGGACAGATCTCCAAAGGAAGATTGTTCCACAACCTCGCTGTTCTATGAAAGAAGGATATCTCGAAATGCCCAGTCCGACAACGAGGATTAGTAACAATGTACGAATTGCTGTAGTCACTTCCTCTCATACATCTGGTCAAAGAACGAGAACATGGAGCAACATGAGCAAGTTCATCAAAACAAAAAAAACCATGATAGCGATAGAAGGGGTCACAGAAAGGAAGCTGCACTCCGGTGTTTCCCAGTGACGTCATATTTGCTCTGAATACGATCAAGTACATGTATATACAAGCTGCTCTGAAGGCCTGATGACCAAAAAAATGAGCAACAGGCATAAAATTCATGCTTAGTACGTTCAAACATGGATTAGAAATAATTAATCGGAAAAATGTAATTAATTTCACCATCATCAAAATCATTGAAATTAATCTTTCGGGGCTCATCTCTGAACCGAGATCGCAAGGCCACGCAATTAATCACTGTGCCACGGAGACCACCAACATGCCAATTTCTAGATGCGCAGTTAGCTATTCACTTAATGAGATATTTGCGTATCTCAAACCAATTTCTGTGCATAGTATGAAGCAAAGTTAAGTAAGCAACATTCACCTAAGCATCACATTGTAAACCAGATGTCATCATTGAAGAATAGTCTCGGTATCGAATCAATAAATCTGATTGTCACTGTTAATTGTGATAAATTTGATGATAAGTTGATTTCTTATGGCTTATGTCATAGCATAAGGCCTCTAAGTTTAGGACATTTGTCTTGACTTCAAATAATGATGAAACCTCTTCACTGACTATCATTATGAAAGCGAAATAATGTTGAACGGTAATGACGGGACATCGTTGACTGCCGATGTCAAGTCGCGAAATCTTCTGCACGCGATGGCTTATAAGAGAATGAACATTCCGTGAAAGCAATAACGAATGATGAAAATATAACTTATATATTGGAGGTATTTAACATTATTTCTTATTTTTCGCAAAGGATTAAACATGCAAAGCGAGAAGAATATGGATACTTATGGAAAGTGAGTGAGAGAAAGAGAGCACTGAAGACGGGAGAGCGGCGGAAGGGAGAGAGAGAGAGAGAGCGACCTAGAAAACGACTGAATGATGGCTATTATGAGAACTTGAAAGCACTTGAACCGAAGGAGGACAGAACAGGCTGATCGAATGAAGACGTTGAAGCTGCATCGGGCTACCCTAGAAAATCCTTTCGTTGATGGAGAGAAAATTCAGCAAAAGTAAACAAGCAACTTTCCCAGTATAAAACATGACATAACCAAAATTATTTCTGTGAGAATCGTGTGTTTTTTTCATATGAGGGCTTTCCTTGCGGATAAGAGAATGCGGACTTTCTAGCTGCATACGAATTAATGATCATATCTGCATCATAGTAAACTGAAATCGGTACTTCTATTCTCCCCCCCAAAGTTAGTCAAATTGGATTTAAAATAGACTTCATCTGTCACTGAGTGACAGTACAACACGACTGAGAAGTCTTACTTGAACCCTAGGATGAAGGATTGGTCCCTTGAATACTCAGTTAGAATACAAGGTACAGCTGTGATCATGAACTTCGAGTGGTTGTTGTCTACAGACAAATGAGCAGTTGTCTAATTCTGAGGCTCTAAATGTTCTACAAGTCAGATAAGAGGAGTTTTACACACTCAAAGCCATGCCCCGTCAGTGAGAAGAGGTAGGAGCAAGAGATAATCGTTGACGATGCAACACTTCCGGGTGTCAACAACAGAAATGTGGGAGGGGGGAAGAATAGAAGTACCCTGAAATCATAATTTAATCCGTGTCTGATTTGCCATATTTCTCCGAATAAACGTCATCCTAAGAAAAACGCTGCATTTAAGTTTACTTAAAATAAACGTCGTACCATGCACAGAATGCAGCAGACCCAGCTTTGGGTTGTGTTATGCAACTGAACAGTAATAGGTATAATAAATACGGCACTTTCTTAACTTACGGAAGTGAAAATACACTGCTATCTCAATTTTTCTTGAGAGCATCGAAAATAGCTATAGATCTGGTAATCAACGAGGGGGTGATGAACCATTTTTGGGTGATGAAGGCCGAAAAAAGCACACCGGAATGAGCTTGTAAATTGTTTGAAGTAGCCTCTTGAACGTCAAAGAATGAACATCAAGCAAAAAAAAATTGTCTGTTTCATTAAATTCATATCAAATTGACGCGTTTATTGGAAAAATACAAGTGCTGCGTGCATCCTTCATCCAAATAATCATACGAGATTGGCAGCAGCACATTTTGAATTAATAATGTCACCACTGGAAACCAAAGTAAGCCTATGTTAATAAATTAGTAAAAACCAATCAGGCGTCAATATGATGCCAGGTCGTCTACATCAATAAATATTCAAGATCTCCAATTGCATTTATAAAATTTATATGACTCGTACTTTGATTATATCCATCTAAATACCACTTCGTGTTATAATTTAAATCGCATGTGCAACAGAATCTTCAATGAGGTTATCTTGAAATCTTTTCATCAATTTCGGAAGTTTTTCTCAACGGTGACTTTAATACCACCAGGAACATGCGCCAAATGAAGCATCCTAAGACGAAGACTGAACGATTTCCAAATTCCTTTATTAGGCACTATCCTTGATTCACATCAGCATTTCTTGTATTTTTTATTACATTTTATCCATCGAGTGTGAAGTGTCGTATAGAGAACCATGGCAGAGAAGTGTCGTACAGTGGACCTAGCTGAGATCAGACAGAAAAGACTCCGATGGTTCGGCCATGTAAATAGAATGGAAGAAGGTTGCCTTGTGAAGGAAGTGGATAGATGGACGAAGAAAACGTGGAGATGGTGCGTGGAAGAAGATATGGCAAAGCTGGAAATCAGGGAAGAGCTAGCTCAGAACAGGAGCAATTGGAGAAGAGCTATTGTCGCACGTCCAACCCCAAGATAATGAAAAAATAAGGACGTTAAACGATGATGATGATCGAGTGTATTACGTATTTGTGATTTCCCAACGCCTTCGTGGGACAAATAAAGATCTCCTGTTTCTATAATGGCTCAAACATTAGAGCAAATGTGCAAATGACTTCAAATGACTTGATTGTGAAATTAAGTCAGCCAAGTAATCAGAAATGACAAGAGTAAGGACACATAACGAGCCGCGCTTTAAAGCTAGCAGCGAGATAGCGCCGTCAAGCTTCGAGCTTTGCAGCCACATGATGAGCGGTACAGCTTGATTACCTATTGCTTCACACCACCGCTCGAGCTTTGAGCTGTGATAATTGAGAGAAATTAACGCAGCTCGAAGCTAGCTGTGACAAACTGCCACAGCGCAGCTGGAGCTACTGGTGTGGCCGCTCCGATTGAAACACATACAAACATTTGTCACAGCGCAGCTCAAAAGCTCGTCATGCGGCCTTGTCCTAAGGCTGTAGTGCACATGTAGGTGCACCCAACGGACTGCATTGAATTTGAATTCGACCGATCATTCACAACGGAAATTGCATTGCCCTGAGGGATGACACAAAAGCGACCACACACTGGTGGCTACCCAAACCATTGTTGCGTCAACAATTCTGTAAATTTGCACTTAACAACCACAACAACACAATCTACATTCCAAAATATTGTTCAGCATGATGAAGGAAATGAAGCAATATGTTAGTCAAAGTAAATGACTGAGTTACTGCAATCTTGTTCTAACATGATGTGCAACAGCAATTTAATTCATGTGAAAGATAACTGATCGTTGTGATTTAATCTATTTCGGCAGATTAGATAGGGTGATTAAGAAATGCGAAGTTACAAAGAGATGGATAGTGCTTGGGTATTATTTAATATCATAAGGGCAATAACAACAATACCTTTGGAAAGAATACAATAAGCCCACACAAAAAACATGTCTTTTAGAGTTATAAAAGGAATGAGAGAAAGAAGATGGAACTAAAGAAATGGGACAAAAAAGAGACTACAAAAATGTCATTTGAATACTATAATTAAAATAAACCAAAGTCAATGAAAAGGAAATGTAAGATTATCTTAAATTAGTTATTTGAGATAACTTCTGAAGGTAGAAGAACAGGGAATACATAAGCATAGAAATAATGTTGCACGTCAGCGTGAAACATGCTCATATAAAAGCAAACTTTGTGGAAGAGGAGAATTCTTGGCCCATATTTTTATTTTTCTGCATTACCACCAACGATTCCCTTAATTCACTTGATGTGCGAGTATAACTTTCGATCTTCTCAAACATATAATCGCTAGAGTTGCATTGTAAAAGAATACATAAAGCAAGAGAAGCAGTAATCGGAACATAAATGCTGATCGATAGGCAGTCGATCTAAGGATCAGCTTCCATAAAACACCGGCAGTTCACAAAACGTCGTACGCTGCAATTCCAACACATCGCCGACTGCGAACCACTCGGGGACAACAGAAGGAGGGAGAAGGCATCGATCGCAGCCTGCTATCCGCCATCACTTCTCCCAAGCTAACAGTCGCAGAATAGGAGAGATCGGGAAGAATCGATGCAGCATCACTCACCTCCTCGTTGGATCGGGGCGTCGAAGCTGGAGGCTCGTCCACTGTCTGTTGTGACTTCATTGGCGGATCCACGGGACCAATATTCACATTCTTTGACACCTGAAATTGGAAATAACATGAGAATTCCCTGATCACACTGTCAATATTTGATGTGAAGTTTAATGCATCTTATTATGAAAAAAACTATTCTCAGATGTCTGAGAAAAGTCGGAGTGAATACATTGGAGTTTGTGAACAGTAAAGATACTTGGATGTCAGTATATATAGGCCGATATAGCATGTAGGTGGCATCTTACAGAACATGTCGTATAAAGTACGTCTTATCAGTCATACAGAAATACATCTGTATTTTTTGTGAATTTCAATCACAACGCAGTGATTATCATCAGGTAGCCACTTGCAAAGAACTCCGAGCCAGATTGGAGAGGATTTCAAAATCGATTTATGACCCACATTTATTGCTTATCTGTTGTCAGTTGGCGGGCTTTATTAATAATTAAAATTTGATAATGTCGCTTTCCGGATTGCATTTTATACTTTTTGATATCAGCGGTGCATATTCTAGCGATTACCGGATTTATTTCACCATGGATTTCTAAATGATATTTTCTATCTGTAATACTCGTATTACATGCATGAAATTATTGTCCCTTTTACTGCGTATTACTATTCAAAATCTATATTGGCACTATAGGTGATTAACAGCTGATTAACAAATATTACTGGCTCATGGGTAAAAAATAAGATACTTCTACTATGGCCAGCACCTCAATGCACCGATTGAGAACTGACAAATCAATTCAGTCATGCTTTGATTAGAATAGTTGTCTGAAACAATTGATGTAATAGTGAATTTCCATTAAGTTTCTATTCATCATCCATTTTAAAAAATAGCTTGATTCAAAGGACAAAGGAGGGAATATTATTGGAGGTAGTTTTCACCTCCACGTCAACAAAGTACCTCTGCGTTGGTTTTAATAAGACATTTTTTTGCTTGTTAGACATACAAAAATTATAATTGTTTTAGTTAGGAAAAGTTTAAAGCCGCAATTAAGTTCGTTATTTCGAAAGTTTTGCTGTTTTCGGTGGTTTGTTGTTTAAACAAGAAAAATGTATACCTATAGGGGAGGGGAAACTGTAGTCCCTTATTGGTTGATTGCTTTTGTGTCACTGTGAGTTTGTTTTTATGAAGTCATTTTTTTCGGATAAGAAGTTTGAACTAGCTAGACTGCTGTCGAATACCACACGTTACATATATGATATCTGTTTGTTCAACTATAAACATTTCGATACTTTGTTAACTAGAATTTATCCCTCTGATTTGAAAGCAGAGAGAAATGAGACCAACAACACTTCCGTTGAATACCTTGATGTCCAGTTGAACGTTAATCATGATGAATTGCACACCTCTTTTTCTTAAATTATCTTTTAATGTTATAATATTTGCCTTTCCGGAAAGTCTTCTTCCTCTTCATATCGGTGCAAATGTATTTGCCAGTCAAGTTTTAAGGCATCTAAGAATTTGTTCGCATCGATAGCATGATAAGGTTAAGTTAAAGCTAAAAGTACTTCTGATATTTTCGTGAAGCGTGGTTATAAATCTTGTAAACTGATTAAGTGTATGGAGAGATTGTTAAATATACATATTTTTGTTTTATTCAAGTTTGGTTTACATTCTGCCAAATAGTTGTCTATCCTGTGTGGCTTTGGTTAAATTTGTTATCGATAGTGCTACTGTGTATCGGGTCCGCCAGCTAGGGTTTGAGCGTACAAGATGCTAAAGCACCCGAAACGCGATCTAGCTGGTCGTCTTGCAGATGATCCCCTTCTTTTCTATTTTTGTTGGCTTTGCTGGACTGTTCACATCTTGTATATTTCGTTTTATTGCTCTGTGCGCCTAATGTTTTATTCTTTATATGTAGGAGTTTACAAGCATCTTACCCGTTGACCGGCGTGAGCCCCTATCAGTCCTTTTTAGACTAACATTATTAACTATTGTGTATATATCCATTATTGTGTATTGTCATCTTTTAAGTACAGTACACTAACCTGACTTTTTCCTAAGTAATGGGAGAAATCATTTAATCAGCAATTTAACTAATGTAGCTGACTGTTAAAGCGACTGCATTTGGTAAACGGCAACGGTATTTTCATTAAGTCAAGTGAATAAAATGATCTTTTTTCTGACCAGGACCTGAATTAAAACCAATCCGAGCCCGGGCCGGGCCTGATATTTTGGAGTCAAATGGACCGGGCCGGGTTGAAGTGAAAGCATGTGGGCCCGGCCCGGTCCGGTTCCAGCTCTGCTTAGTCCATCAAGTCGCAGCTATATAGAGTTGTAGCTGCCTCTGCATCATTCGCTACGCTCATCTAAGTTTGTGGACGCATTTTTTTACTCATCCCCCTCATAAAGGCCCACTTATGTCTGCATTTGCGAATTCCCCTTCCCCCTCGCTGCGAACGTCCTTTGCGGATCACGCGGCGAATTTCCCTAAAACGGATATGCATAAAATTGCAATAAGTACAGTACAATGACTTCATTGATTAGCTAGCTGAGCCATTGAATTGTGAAATTACGCAACACAAGTTGTACATGCAAATTTAACGGAAAATATTGAAGGCAGAATAACAAGGCAATTCATTCATGAGTTACAACTACCACTTCCAGTCTTTTTACAGCTCTTGACATTTTGTCAATTTCCAAATGCACACTTCCGCTTTTACCCGATCTCTGCCCCCTTTCTTGACTTGCTTTGCATTCATTTCATTCAAGTTGTCGACTTTGTCACTTACTGATGAATCCAACTGAATCTTTGGCAAGAGACTTATTTGTCTAGTTGCGACTTGGCTTCCTCTAACATCCGTAGGAATATCTGGTATTCTTCATTAGCTTGTCTTCCAGTTTCAATTTTTCTTCTTTTTCTTCTAGCCTCTCATGCCGACTGACTGACTTATCCATCAGTTCTTGACATCTGTCTTCGTCCGCAGGTTCTTTCTCCTTATTCTTGGCAATTTCTGATTCCTCGTGTTCACGTTTCTTCCTATCTGTGAAATTCTGGTGATTGTTGTACAGCCTTCGCGACTTCCTTCGAAGGCGCATGATCTTTGTTGGCGCCACCATAATGACGAGCATACTCCTCGAGGCCACTAGTGCTCTATCACAGGGCCTCGTGCGGTCAACTGTTAGTGAGTTTCTGTTGTCTGATAAACTTAGCCTGACGATTGCGTATGGATAGACAACACTTAATGAGTTTTCCAAGAAGTTCATATTTTTCGTTACTATTTTCGAATTTGATCGATGTGACTTTATCCAATAATGATCGATAGGCATCAGTCTCCCCTTTGTTAAGTTGTCCGGGAAGCTTGTCTATAATTCGCATAATCTCCACTGATCAGGGAACACTGACATTTGAGAATGCCTAATCACCGACTGATGGAGCTAAAGGAGCCACATCTTGGATGCTAGCCGATTGATAGAGCTGAAGGAACCATATTGCATTTCCTGCCTGGCGCTGGGCGATAGATTAGGCAAATCCTTCAACAACTCTTTGAGTCCACAGATTTTGCCTGCAGATAGTGTAGGATTCAGCGATATTCAGTATTTTGCCTATGCAAAGTAATAAATATTGACCTTTATAACACATTTCAGACTTTCATGAGTGTCTTTCTTTGTGTGTCGATGGATTTGAGAGTCACTAGTTGTACCTCTAAGTGCTATCCACACCACACAATCTCATGAGGCACGATTACCACATGTTAACTAAGGCCTATGGTCTCTAGCATCGAAAATCAATAGCTGTATTACCAAAGGTTCAAAAACATCAGATTCAACGCATGTTTCAATTCTGCCTTTAAAACCAGATTTTAAAAATGACTTTAAGCGCTGCTTGTACATTGCTTTCAAAGTTGTCTACAAAATCACGCTTTTGA
Organism: Prostheceraeus crozeri; assembly: GCA_907163375.1. NCBI lineage: Eukaryota > Metazoa > Platyhelminthes > Polycladida > Euryleptidae > Prostheceraeus > Prostheceraeus crozeri. The sequence goes on along the minus strand of CAJQUW010004756.1, from coordinate 243,469 downwards.
TCATGAGCTTTATACTTTGTTACACAAGCAGGCCAAGTAACAAAAATTTGTTTTTAAAACACGGCTATAAACATGCTTTTATATCCGTGGTTGCAAGTTATTTCTCAACAGCGATTTCTATCATGTTTTTAAATAGGTAATGTTCAGGCGATAATTGAGATCCAAGTAATAGCAGGATGATAGACCTGTTGACAGCCGCCCAGATGCTTTATTCAAAGCGAGTGTGGATTAAGACAAGCGAACAAGCAAGCTGGTTTCCTTTTAACTCTATCCAATGCAACATACCTCTATTGACATCAACAAGGAATGCAAAAAATCAGCAGCTTGACCTAACTAAATATTTTGGCATCATAATCTAGTTACTGTTGTTTGCATAAAGGTGAATTGTTCAACTTATAATGGCAGAAGTTTATAGCTAAATTGATCAAATGACCACTCTGTTTAAAAAATACATAAATATAACATACACATGCCGATTTTCACAAACACAACCAGACATAAACCGAAAAATTAATCTATATTATGTTGCTGCATTGGAAACATGACACTTTGTTAGCCGATTTTTCATACAACACCTGGAAGATTTCCATAAATTCTTTGGTAAAATTCGCGTACTTAGGAATTTTTCGCGTTTTGCCACATACGAACAAAATGCTCCTGCCATTTTAGGGCCTACCACAACATGATTTTCAAGTATTCTGAATTGCTTTTTTCTCATCTTAGGACATTGGATCAACTATGAAGATAGTGATTAGCAGAGTTCAACATTAAATGACAGACATTTTGCAAAACATTTTTTTCATGTAAAAAATAATCAAAACATGCGATTTTAGGTTTTTCAATACTTCACAGAAATTCATGAATCACATCATTCATAATCAGCAGGCGTGTATTTAAAAAGGCACTCTACACGGGTAGGCCCAGCTATTTTTATCTGTAGTCTTAGAACTTCTAAACAGGCAATTTACTTTTGAATTTGCAAATAAAGTTGCTCAGTTTCGGTGGTCGGCTAAAAATGGCTCACTACAATGCGTTGCAAGCTTCCCTTAGTAAGGTTTTGTCTCCTGTCAGAAATCATCATCTTATATGTACTGAACGAACATTTAGCATCAGCTGAGACAACAGGACAGAAGCGCAGATGAACGAGGTCGTTTGGACTGAAGCTGTTAGGCATGCATACTTGGTTATTTCCTCGAAATACGCTGGCTGCAGCATCCATAGATTTGAAGCTTTAATTTCTGTCAAATGAAGTCAAATTTGCAAATCAAAATTTCTTACTTATCTCCACAGATTTCATTGAGGCGGCATCTGACACCACTTATGATGTCGAAGAATTAAAAGTGATAGACATTTTTTCTTCCAGAGACGCTTGATAGTCAGTGGGAATGACAGTCAGCCACAGACACATACCCATCCGATACCAGTGAATACGGATTGACTTCCAAGAAAAATAGCATGGACAAACATCCGCTGGTTACATATAATCTCAATCGCAACTACTGTTGACTCAATTTTCAGATGAATGTCAAAATTGAAGTGGATGAAGTTTGACGTCCGAAATTTACGATGTATTACAAATCTTTCATTTTACACTAATTTCTCTATTTTTTGAACAATGCTATACAAATAAAATAATTATGCCTGAAATGGTTGAGCGGTTCAACTGATCGAATCTAATTTCAGCACGGATTACTTACGGACTTCTTCTTGAAGTAGGCCTACCTCACGCTTCGTACTTTTTCTTGTGCCTTTGATGAGGAATCCCCATGACAATGACATTTCAGTGCTACAAGTAGGCCTGCATCTCACGAAAAGGGGAGGTGTCCCTAAATCCAACGGTATGAGCATCCAACTTTTAGTATTACATCGGCCCACATGAACACAACCTCACACACGAGGACTATGTCGCGAGCAGGGATCGCCATTCACCAAAGAAATAAAACAAAAAATCGGGAGAACCGGAAGAATGCATAAATTCGAAATATTTACATTAGAACTTCGTAAAAACGCAGAAGTCGGAAAAATGAAAAATTCCGATCCCAGATCGCGACATTTTGCTTACAAATAGTTCGGAAAACAAGATGATTATATTCGATAAACATTTTACAATCGTATTGCGAAAAAAATATCACACAACAACTCGAATCCACTGACTTGAAAGTGGCTTCAATTTCCAAATTGAATCCTTTTTTGGTATTTGAGATCACATGCATATCAAGAGCTACGAGTGATATTTCTAGCAATTTTGAGTGTATATGCCAAATCTAAGATAAACCTACATTTCAGATACTGTTTTTGCTTCAGAAATTTGCATTACCGTAGGCAGGGCTCGTAAATGCCGACAGAAAAAAAGACGGAAAAATTCAAGTACACTCTCACACGCGTGTGTGTTCTAAAAATAGTGTTTTCAGCAGTTGTATAACTGATTTTAACTATAATGTAATAAGGCTTCTTTCTCAAGGTCGAATATTAACAATTATAAAGATTGACCGTTTTATTTATGAACGTTCATCCAATGTTGGAAAGGGAACAAAAATTCTGTTAAATGCACTGGAATACAGATGTTTGCTATAAACATGGGATGGACCTACATGAAGAAATAAGTTGATATTTCCCCATATTGATTTTATATGATGTTCCAAAAACATTTTGATTGGTGGCTTCAAACAGATAACATACGTATATTAAATCATTATACCTTTTCAACTTCAAATTCGGAATAATCAACTTCAAATTCGGAATAGTCAAAATCAAATTCGGAATATTCAATTTCAAATTCGGATAAGAAAAATGATTTTTATAACTAATATTTTCCCATTGTTACAAACTTGTAATCTACATTTTCAGACATTAATATTGTCTAACTTGCATGGTTGTCTTTGGTATGAGGTTAATAAGTGTTCACCAATAAACCTTCGTTCGATTTCAATGTCAGTTTAAAGCATTAGAAATATAGACAATGATGACCCAATCCTCGTGAAATATTAATTTTGAACTACGTGCCTTCGGCCCTAGCTTTACTTAAAAATCTTGTCGATGAAAAAGACCACGTCCATACACATAATAAAAATTTTCACATCACTAACAATTTAAACAGAACAGTTTCAACAATAACAAACATCTGATAACATTATCAACAAGAACAAGAGTTATTACAGATCACCTGCGAAAAATACATGTCATGAAATAGAATTTGATCAGCAAAAACAAGAATTTCCAACTGAGTAAGTGTATTGGAAATACGATTGGTAAAAATAATCATGATAAAAACAATATTTCAGCAGAGCGAATGTTCAATAGGTCTATACGTACGGTTCATTGAAATTACCAATGGAACCAATCTTTGGTAATAAGATTGATAAAAGTAACCATGATAAAAACAATATTTCAGCAGAACGGATGCTCAGTAGGTCTATGCATGCCATGTACAATTCATTGGAACTACTGATACTGACTGGATCAAAACAATGCAAATTCTTGAAAGAAAGATTATCCTATTTTTTGAAGAATGATCGGATATCAGTCTGTAGACGCATTTTTTTAGGTTCATTTTCAATGTTGTCAGTACTTTGAGTAGATAGGTCTAGATCTACCGATGCAGAGTTGTCAATCACATCATCCCTACCAGTTCGTAGTTTGGGAATGGTGGGCAGGTCATGAAGAATCCAACGTTTCCGAGAAAGACCAGGGATAACTCTTAACTTCTGACGTCTAGACTGAATTAAGCTTTTCCGTTTCTCCTCTTCCTTACTCTTCTTTTTCTTACCTGCTTCAGAAAGTCTACTTGAAGCTGCAGCTAACAATCTCAATGCCTTATGACGATTACTACGCAATTTATACGCTGATGTCATGGCTGTTACTAGATCAGAATCAATGGGTTTAACCATAGGGTTTCCTTTAAGAGTTGTTTCTAAAGGACCGTACAGTTTTACACGATAATGAGCTGTTAAAGACGTAACTCAATTGTTCAACAGACAAAGATGGTCGGTATTCTGTGCTTGTCATAGTGAACACTCCTTCTATCTTCGGTCCATTGAAGCAGGTCAAAGCGTTCTTGGCGATTAAAGTCAGATTGGTACACGCATCTCTAAGTTCATGAAAATATTCATCGATTTGTAGCTTATCTTTATCAGGTAATGTACTTTCATCTGCACAGCAATACATGCGAATTTCAGATCTGGTCTTACTACTGTCAGCAGATAAATCAGTGATATTATTCACAAGGATGCTCAGCTTTTCGACAGTGCTATCTCGACAACGATTATGTGGATCAAGTCCGCTCATACCTCGAATAATGGAATTTTCGAAAGGAAGTTTTTCTAATAAATACTTTGTGGTAGAAACTAGACCAGAGAGAGCTTGTTTTCCCAATGCAACTAACTTGCTTTTCGAAATATCCTGTGTATAGGACAAGCCGTCGAATACATTTTCAGGTTGTAAGTAAATGCGAGGATTTTGAATGGTTTCTATCGATAGGGAAAGCATTTTAGACGGTCGTATGAAGAAGGAACAAAATCTGGTAATGAGACGACGCATTTCTTTCAGTTGGACATGAATCAGTGGGATCAAACTGCATACACTTCACATAATCATTCAAAATTGTAAGCTGTCTGACTTCAAAATCTGCAACAAGAAGATATTCGTCACAATTTGTGAAGAGAAAGTCCGTTATCTTCTTTCTTCTAGCTACCATTTTCTTTGCATGTGTTGAATTAGATTTTTTCAAATATTTCGTTCGAATTTCACTACAAATTTCAGTCAATTCGCTTTTTCCCTCAGAAGTTATCTCACAGTTAGAAATGATGCTTTCAACTAAAGACGAAACACTTCTGTAATCATTTTCGTTGACAATAAAACAACTATAAAAAATTGTTAAAGACGGAAGATCATCAAAAAACTGTTCAAGAATCGGTAATTCAGATAGCCATCGATTATCAATGCGCCTTTTTTGAGATTTGATACTTACACCTAACATACTGCCAATCGCACGAAGATTTTCTCGCTGGCCGATTTCATCTAAATCTAAGGATAGCGAATCCAAAAAATTTTCTGTCTTACACTGGAAAGCACTTGCAAGTTTCTTTGATGCGTTATGCACGGTATGTGGTGTATCACCCCACGTATCTATCAACTGTGGAAATTTTTCTTTCATGCGTTTGAAAACTCCACTTTTAATTCCTCTCATAAGGTTACAACTATCCATGTGAATGGTTACAATATTCGTACATGGTATGTTAAGGCTATTCAAAGTGTCGACAAGAATATTCGTGATGCCTTCTGCATCAACTCGCTTCAGTTCTAATGAGCGAAGGTGCTGACAAACCAATCGACCATCATGCCAATAATGTACAAGAATACCAAGTACCCGTTGGTTGCTATGAGAGGGCATCACACGCTATTTTTTAGGTTGTGCAAGCAATTCTGCATTAATTTAGCATAACGTGCATCACGCAACTTAACAAGATTCTGTCGGAAGGTAGGAATACAATATCACACTGCGTGATAGGCCGACTGGAATCTTAGGCAACTTTCACCTAGGCATCTGAAAAAATGCAATGATTCAACAGTTTAAAAGAATATTACCTCACATTCTGAGAGAGCTATGTGTAGCTCTGCTACAGTAGAAACTGCGCAATTTTTGCAGGCGCAGACATATCTTGTCCCTTTCAAGCATAAGTCTATAATTACTAGATAATTACTAGTCTTATTCGGTGGTGAGATCTTGACACTAAGCAATAAATCACAGCTAAACATTTGACTTCAAGTGTCACAAATTTGCATTACAATTATTGAGCAAGTAGCCTCAGGCTACAAATGTCACTCACCATACCTATCGTCAACGTGGTGCCTAGTTGTCAAATTAGTTGATTTTCACTGCTGCTCGCTTGGAAAGCATGATTTTTTCGAGAATTTGGTGCCGAAAAAATTTATGAACAGGTCAATATTTTTTAAGTAATATAGGTCCAATACTACATCTTCGCATTAAATTCAGACTTTTCCAATTGAGGTTCAGGTGTTGCAATTCGTATTCATACATTAGAATTGATATTCAGATAGGCCTATCAGTTTCTTAATTGATTTCGGATATCGTCATTTGATAACACTAAATCAAATGGAAATATATGAGCTTGAATAATCAGATCTGAACTAAAGAAGCATTTCACAAACTCATCAAAATCAAATGATTCATTCAGTTAAAGTCTGATTATTCAAGTTAGGCAATTTTCATTTGATATTCAAGTACTTTACTTGCTTCATTCAAGCAGATTATGCTAATGAGTTGACGAGATGTTTATTCCGATCAGATGTCACAAAGCTTCCAGAACATATATTTAAAAATCTAAGTTACTTGAGGCATGAACTAGCCTCAGCCATGATTTTCAAATTTTCGGAGTTGCAGTTACACTGGCAATTTAGCCTGTGTTCAGAGATAACAGACATTTGTAGACTGTAGGCCTACACTTCTTCATTACAATGTTCATATGCTGAAAGTTTTTACCAATGCGAGTAGTGTGAGGTTCAATCTCACAAGCAAAACAGTGATCTACACATGACTTAAAAAACTTTTGGAGTACGATCTTTGTTCTAAGTTTCTTTTAATTCAAATGCGAGTAAACACCTACCTAATTTGAAGATCATTGTCAATTTTATGGAAAATACTTTTCAAACTTTTGCTTAAGCAAATAGATTACATGCCAAATAACATCATTTACAAGGTATGGGTGCCTACCTGCAGCAAAAAAAAATACTTAAAAACATAATTTTCACGTTTTCCATTTGCGATGCCTACGAAGTATTCTCCGCGTCTGTTGGAAAGATAAGATCAGAAATGATTGTATCCTTGAAAGTACTAGTTGTGAACCAATGTCAACTGTTCTCAAAATCAGAAGGTTCCGTTGGCTGGGGAACGTGCATCGACTGCCGACTGAGCGCCTCCCGAGGGACATAACTTTCTTCTGGATGTCGACACATAGGAAGGCCTCTTCTACGTTTCAAGGACGTCATCAAACGGGATCTGAAGCACTTTGGCATCAACAAAGATAACTGGCAGAAATTAGCGGAAGATCGATCCTCTTGGCGCGCTACTTTAAGTGGCCAGCAAAACGACATCAACAGACTTTCTGACAGCTTGAATCTATGTCTTTGTCATCATGCTGTACATTCTTATCGTGTTTTGGTAGTCTCTCGTAGGCGGTCAGCCAAATATATATAGCCAAAATATCAAAATTGACTCAAAATGCAACGAGGAACACATGATAGGCTATAAACTCGTCATTATTCGGCAGAGAATGGTCAGTTTGACTGAAGATGGTGAAGATGACTGAAGATGGCTTTGTCCCAACTGTGACTCTTTCACGAGTTTCTGTATTGTCAACATAGAGACGGCTAAGTGTGAAATCTTTCAAAAATAATAGCATCACTGAGAACAGTGATGACTACTGTTGTCGTATCACCCTAAGTGCAAATCTTAAAGAAGCACATATTTTAATTAATGCGCTGTCAACATAAAGAATGAGGTATCTTGTAGGGCCTAATGATGATTTTTGATTCACTGCATAATGGCACATCAATGTTAGGATATGAAGAAATGTAAGCCTACATCTGATAATTTGATGAATTACCTACGTTAAAGTAGTTGCTAGTAGTCAGATCTGAAGTGGATAAGCATTTTATAAACTCATGAAAAATCATAATCAATTTGTGTCATATGAATTTAAATTGAAAGTCTGAATATCAGATAAAACACCTGAATTCATATGAATTGTATTAGTCTGGATTTGATCCTATAAAGTGTAGATAACGGCTTGAACACTGTTAGCATGAATGCTTCAGCTCCTAAGCATTATGATGGTAGCCAAGAACTTATGGATCGTGGCATTTTCCTGACTGACAAGAAACAACCTGAAATTGATTGCTTCCGTAATTTGGGTAATCCTGTATGTAGGCCTGTGATGCTGATTTGCAAGCTCAATTTTATTGAACGACAAAATAATTTTACATTAAAGTCCAGCACATTTGAATAGGCTTAACAGATGCCGTACGCGGCAAGTTTTACATTTTGGAGAACGCACCGGTAAATAATGAGCCTACTGCTGCATTTGCGTCAACACACCAGAGCAGATTCTATTTGTTATTAAGTAAATTTCATTTAAATGAAAATAACAGGTAAAGTCTTACAAAAAATAGTTTCCTCATGCATAAAATCTGGTTGGAATGCATTCTTTGTTACTACAATATGCATACTAATTGAAATTCTAAAGAATTCACGCAAAACGCAGTGAGAATCATGTAGAAGCAAGCAGACGTCGTGTACAACTTGTCTAGAGATTAGGTAGGATACCCAACTCAAAAGTCTGAAGATCAAAGGGTAGGTTCGGTCAGTTCATAGCTGGAACATTCACAATCGTGGTTAGGCTATCTCTTCAAACAAGGGAAAATTTTTGATGGGAAATCAATGTCTATTCCAAAAAAAGAAGTTATAAGAGGCTTGGGCTAGGATAGTGTTAGAATTGCAATTGAACTAAAACATAAATCCATGTGCAGAGATTGCAGACGTCTTTACTGTGTTCCGCAATTATATGACATCAAGTGTATGTAGTGAGAGAGGACCTACTCCTAGGTCACTCTACAGGCAAAACGGTACACAGCACATCATGTGAAAATGCTCGATATCCGGTCTGTCAAAATTTGTTGGAGTAAACATCCACCTTATTTATACATTCATGCAGGTTTCAGGGAGAGTCCCTTGCCGTCTTTTTTCAAAAGTATAGTTATCAAGGTTTCATGCAAAAAAACGGAATTCAAGCCAATGTTGAGCGCCCTCAGTCTGATATGAAGTTACAATGTTATCCAGATAACCCCAAACGGCATAAAATTTCTTCGTGGAACTTGTTATCAAGATAAGTCAACAGTATAAGCTTCAATAATCATAACACTTGATAGAAATTCGCTCTTCAACTGTGTAGTACGGTTATTTTGCCTGATTCTTATTACATTTTGCGAGAAATCCTATTCGACTACTTGTCACTTCCATAGTATTCAAAACTGTTCCTCAGCTATCCGTTCTCCACCCAATATCATCACGTCAATGCAATATTTCTACGCATGCAAATATTTGCACAAGACCTCTTATGTCTTCCATAATTGTTTCTAGTCAATGCAATTGTATGGCTTCATCTAATATGCATACAACTACGGCATAAACAAGTTACAGATCCTGATCTTAAGAACCTTTATATAAAGTTGTGGAGTCTCATTCGTCTCTAATTAGATTGAAATGCAAAAATAATCATGATTCGTGGCTAAATTCTGATCCGCACAAATTCACAAAGATAATTCAGTGGCAGTTTTACATTGTGCTGATAATCCAAGAAATTTATTGCCAACCGTAAATAATGAAAGTCACTGAAATTTATTGCAAAATTGCAATAGAGTATGTGTATATAATTTCATGCATTCAAATAAATATAATTAAACTGCATTTTTGCTTCAATTTTTTTTTGAGAATGCTGGCACTCTAAATTCTTTTAGTGCTTCGTCGCCTTTGCATTCATCAAAAATTTTACACAACATCACAAGCTTTTCAGATTTTTGTCTGTCGCCGGGTGTTGAATCAAAGAGACAGATAGATTGAGAGTAGCTGAAAGCATGTTATGATGGAGCCCATAGAAATCCAACTTTTCTCTTCGGTCAGAGGCATCAGAATGGACACATTGATGCATGCTGATGATCATCGGTTAGCAGTTCTGGCCCGAACGCGAAGTGTCCGGGCGCCTCTAACTCGGTCCAGATTCAGCTGACCAAGATCAGTCCGTTTTTCTGACACCCGATGGTCAGCGACAAGATCTGCGCTGGCTTTACTGCTACACAGCTATGTGCCAGAGGCAATAAAGGCTACTCATAGTTAAGAAACATACTTCAATTGAACCGTTGTACTCCGAAGTTTAGCCAAATGTCTGTATTGAAAAGTTTTGCATTAAAAAAATTAGTTTTTCCTGCGTTCCTGCGGTCTAAAAAATTATTTGAGCAGTTTCTAAAAACCTGCATTTTTGCAAATGTATATCTACTATTAACGCACAAGATATACAAGTGGTATGAATGATATTGAATGATATCAAAAAGAATGAATAATATCTGCTAACAGGTACCTGTTTGCAGCTGCAGGGTCTTTCAGGACTTGTCAATATCTTTTCAGATGTAAAAATGTAAGTAATGAATAAATCCGAAAACCCTTCTGTGACTTTTCATGACTGACATAGTGAAGCCACGTGTAAAGTTTGAACCGCCAATTATTATTTGTTTTATTAACAAAGGCCTGAACTGGTCATGCAGTACCTTTTTAAAACATAAATGCTCACGTTTTTGAAATAGTGCATATACAGGGTGGTCGCTAGAAAAGCGGGAAATTTGAAGGTCGCTAGAAAAGCGAAAATTTTGAAGGTCAGATTAGATCATGAATAAAATGCGTGATTGATGTTTTTTGATTGGTTCTTTTGTTGTCGAATAGGTGTGCAATCACAAGAAGCATATTCATTTCATTACGTCTTGCTTATTGATTTCTTCGATTTCGATTTTGATACCCACATCATGGACGAGAGCAGAAAGAAACAGCTTTCAGACTTTCAAAGACAGGTGATTATTCTTTTCAAAACTGAAAATCCGACTTGGGGACTGACAAAATGTCTAGCTGTGTTGCCGGATTTTTTTTCAACAATCACAAAGCATCAGTTTGATAATGTTGTTGCAACTTTGAAACGAGAAGGTCCTGATGCAGCTGGTACTCGCCAAAAAGGAACGGGTCCACAGAAACGAATTTCGGACGAAACACGTGCGACGGTGAAAGATTTAGCTGTTTCACCTGTGCGACGCGGTGCAATGGAGAGACGTCATTTCAGTCAACGAGAAATCGCTCGACATCTCAATATATCGAAAACATCAGTGTTTGAAATTCTCAAAGAAAGTGAACTGAAATGCTATCGTAGAATAAAATGTAACCTCCTCACTGAGCGACATCAGGAAATGCGCGAAAACATTCGCTTGCTCTGATTGCTCGCTTTGAACCAGAGCATGGTTGGAAAAGAGTATGGTTTTCCGATGAAGCAAGATTTTCATTGCGTCCGCCTTTGAATAGACAAAATGATCGCATTTACCGAGAAGTCCATGTAAAAACTGACATACCTGAGGAAGATCTGCTAGTGGAATATGACAATTTGCAGGGATCTGTTCTTTGTTATGCTGCTGTTTCATGGTATGGCAAAACGGAGCTTCGATTTCTTGAAGGATATTATCAGAGTCCTGAAGGCAGGAAGAAAAAAAAAGTAAACCAACAAGTTTATTGTGAGGAGATGTGTCCACGCATGTTCAGCGATATACGAAATGTAATGTATGACCAAACATGGACATGGCAGCAGGATGGTGCCAAGGCTCACACAGCAAAGGCTTCAATTCAGTTTCTTCGGCAATCTACTCCTGATTTCATTGCACCAGAAGATTGGCCCTCAAAAAGTCCAGCCTTAAATGTCATGGATTACTGTGTTTGGAGCTTGTTATTATCAGAAACTCAGAACTGTCGACGTGACATAGACTCTATTAATGATTTGAAAACGTGCTTGGCAAGAGCTTGGAATGATATCCCACAAGTTACCCTACAAAACGCCACACGAGCTTGGATTTCAAGGTTAAGACGCTGCTATGAAGTACACGGACGACATTTTGAGTATCTATGAGTGTTATATAACATTTGTCTTTGAAAAACTTTGTAAAAATTATTCTTTGTAAAAAGAAATCTCTGTTTGACAAATTTCCCGCTTTTCTAGCGACCACCCTGTACATATTTCGTATGACAATAAAAAAAATACGACCCTACAAATTGTGAATTTCAAACGAACGACTACATATATTTCTTATGGATTTGTTAAGATATTGCAAAAATATGTGTTTTCTTTCGTTTTAAATCCAACATCTACCCATAGAGTAGGGATATATAGGTGTGCGCCTCAGGGAAGAATCACACGCCACGCGACTTACATGCATTTCTATTCATCATATTCATGTCGAAGAGAGTGGCTGCTCGAAAAGCCTTGCAACAGCTGTGAAAAAGTGGTAGTAGCTCCGATTCCGAGGATACCACAACTGGTAGTCAGGAATCTATAGCATCAAAAGTTTTCGTAAACTCATTGAAGAAAAAGTCGTCCAATCTCATTGAGCTTTTGGGAAAATATTGGCTACAACTTGTCGATAATTTTTTGCCTCAGTTTCAGTGGCCAAATATTGCTTGACAAAAGGCAACTTTGAAACTGAGACCAAATTCACGCAGCATTCCTCGGTTACGAAAAAATAAGGAATTGTATCAGTCCGATTTATATAGTATTTGAGTCTGACGCGTGCTGATGGTGAATTGTCAATGCAAAGCAAAGAGAAATCGATATCGTTGCTATCAACGATGCACGTACCTCTCCAAAAATTGTCACTGAATGCGAAAAGAGAAAGCCCGAAACTGTTATTCATTACAATCAAACGGACATTAACCGTTGTGTATACCGATGCACTCGATCAAATGCTCTGCATTTATAGCACCAAAGCGGCTACACGCCGATGGGCTGTGTGTGTTTTATGATTTAGGTACTCAACAAAGCAGCAAGCAATGCCAATCAATGTTCATGTTCTATACTGTGAGGCAGTTACTCCTATATCAAGGAAAAGTTTTGTACATGAGTTGTCAAAACATTTGTGCGAGCCGATGCGTTCAAAGTGTAAACGTAGGGCTGAAGTGTCAAGAGGATGTCAAAAACAGCAAGAGAGAATGACGTGTTATTTTCCTTTGTATGAAAACCAAACATGCAAATTAGATTGTTTTCAATGTGTGTTTCAACTTTCTAGAGTTTTTTGAATTTTGTATTTCAGATTTTTGCGAATAAACTCTTTTGAATCTATCTGTCTTTTTATTATTGAAATGAATATCATAATAATTAATCAGAATATCCATAAACTAGTTTACACGTCAATAAAGTGAAGACATGATCAATCTGGTCTATTGATGCCCAGGCCACGGATGATGGATTGGGCCAAATGTTGGATTCTGGCAAAAAATATAGGCACCTGGTCAAGTCATTGAATGTGCATGTATGCCATGACTTGCAACTTGCAAGTTTTGTATGCTGCATTCGAACCATCGTCCATCGATAGTTAAAAAGTGGGATAAGGCTTTTCTAGTTGTGAGCCACATCATGTATCTGATTATCTTTGCGGTCAGCTAGTTCTGCAGTGCGACAGAAATCAGAAATAGGACAATGCTTTTAGGAGCAGATCTCTGCAACGTTCTAACAAATATGACGGTTGAAACCAACGGAAAATGTTGAATATGTGCTTATTTACAAAAGCGCAACATTTTGCAGTTTCTAGAATATTCTGTATTCATGGAAACACATTTTTTCGGGTCTTTTCGCATTTGCCACAGGGATTAATATTGAGTTAGTTTTCAGAAATATAACCATGCCAAGAAACTGTAGGTACCCACAAGTCCTAACTGCGGGCACGATTTTGGAGAATTCAAACACTTGGAAATACGTGGAAAATATTCCAAAATCAGCAGTTGTCTTTAATAGTCCTGCAGCCGGAGCGAGTTCTGCAGGGTGCAAGGCCAAAATGAGACTTTCCAACAATGGCATACACAACGTGCTTACAATCTGCGTGTCTGTCAGGTTCTAGCTAGTTCCTCCTCTTGTCAGAAAGGTTCAAGGAGAAAAACATTGTGATGGGACGCAAACCGCAGTTTTTGGCAACAATGAAATTTTCTATGTTCTCTCTCATCATCTGAAAAGTGTCAGAGACTTATGACATGGAATTTTTTCTGGTCATTTCTTGTCATGTAGTTCATGATTATTTTTTTATGAAGCTGTACACATTCAGATTTGGCAAGCCTCCTTCGGCAGAAACCAACAGGTCGGACCACTTCCACATTGAACCACATTCTCACATACATCGCCGATCAGAAGCATATGGTAATATCACATGCACATGAACTGAAGGAGATGACCTGAAGACATTCCAAGTCAAAAATTATGACTCTAGACATTATACTTTCAGATGAGAAAAAATGGAAAACTTTACTTTTACCAAAAGCTGCAATCTGCGTCCCATCGCATCAACAGGTGGTTGTCTTTGGTCATGTACATGTATGACAAAAAAAGAAAAACTAACTGAAACTCGCAGACACGCAGATTCGTAGTGATGGCAAAGAACATACGTCAATGTGTGAAAGTCTCATTTTCGGCCATGCTCCCGGCAGAAGCTCGCTCTGGCTGCTGCCGGACTACCGGCTATATATAATAGTAAGAACTATTACTATTATGTACAGTATGCAATGCATGTATATACATAGATATCTGCTGATTGATAGCAAAATGTGTATTAAAGATGTTTTACAAAATCTAAGTAGATACACAATAAATTGGATTGGGAATGCATGTTAGAAAATTCTGTATTCTATGCGTCAGGACTGGAACCAGTCGGCTCAGGGCACGCGATCGGCGTATAATCAAAACCGGTCGGCCTAACCGTGTTGACAACGTACACAGACAGGGTACAGAAGAAAATGATCATCACATATGTGAAAACAGACGCTTTGTATTTAATAAATGTTCGCTTTTTCCGTTAGATTAAATAACCAAGTAAATTTTTAAAAGAAATAAAGAAAGATGATCTCAAGTTAAGTTATAATTGAAAAAAATAGCAGTTCTTATGTTCAGAGGAATCTCTGCCAAAGGAAACAGAGAGAATGTCGAGCTATCAAAGTTTTGTGCAGTTGTGATTTCTTCTTAAAACGCCTGATAGATGACATCATATGGGAAACATGAAAAATATATTGATTGAGAATTGATATGCATTGATTTGAATTAAATGCATTAATGAAAATGCATGCATTGATTTATTCTGAAATATTAACTCGTGGGTTATAAAATTGCTTTTGCAATCGCTCACCGGTTCTATTCTAGGGTGAGTTGATGAATGCTCACGAATTTCAGTGATAAAGTACAAACAATGCGAACTAGATTGATCATGAGGAGGATAACGAAATGGAAGAAATCGAAAAGAAGGATGATCATGCAAGTGAAAGCGAATTCGCGTTTTCTTCATCTGGAAAATTGCAGCAGCAAAATTTGAAATATTCATTCAAAAAAAATCGCCACGATATCCAATGTTTCAAAACTTTCGATATCCAGCCTTGAAGAAGTCCACATCCATGGTAAGTATGTATCTCTTACATTCTCTTTCTTCTATTATCTTCATTTATCATTTTATCTCTCTTTTTCTATTTAGCTATTTTTGAAAGATGCATAGTCAGTCAAAATGATACCAATTTTAACTGTTTACGCAGTCATGCATTATCCTTGAAATTCTTTATGAAACACACTTCATGAGTGAAAACAATACATGTACGCAAGCTAACAGTTCGCAAGAAAAAATAGAAAATAAAAATTGTCCGGCAATTTTCGTCGAGGTAGCTTGGCATTTTTAGTGGCAAATTTACAAATTCTTAGACAATCGCATAACACTTCCGGTTCCAGACGCTCTCCATGTATCTTTGACCTGAACATATAATAAGCTCTTTCATCAGCTGAGCATAGAACTGCTTGTGAAATTGCTGTCTAGTTACTTGCTGGCATCAATTGATAATTAGATATTTTACATTTATATGTAATGTGATAAACTTTGCGATTAACAATTGAATCGACAGATGCATATGCTGATGTGCATATGCAGCACTTATGCTGCTTATTCCAGCAGCATAAGTGACACCCTATATAACAACATCGATTGCTGTTTTCAGCATCTGTTCTTGTAAATAGGCCTATGAACTATTGTAAATAATGAGTCATCCTAAATAGATTTCTGGAGAAACATGTGAGTCTCTTAAATATCTCCACAAAAAACCGGCTGTTTTTAAAAGACTATTACTTCATAAATAAGCAGGGTTGGCTTTTTGACGGCTAAAACTGGTTTTTGCCACAAGTGGCAAAAACCCAGTAAAAACCGGCAAAAACTGGTAAAAAGCGGCTAGAACTAAAATTCCGAAAAATCGGTCTATTTCTTCACGAAATGATCGACAGCAAGATGGGGTTTGAGTATTAAGATGCATGCACGCTTAGAAGAATTCACAACAGCTTTATACCAGTTTTTTTATAATAATTCATAGTCTTGCACCCATACTTGGAACATATTCTTGATTGAAATATGATATTGACAAGGTTTGAATTGCGAAAATACAGGCCAAAATGTTTAACGAATGATGAAAAAGTAAAATAAACTTATTGCGATTAACGTTCATCAATAAAGTAAGGAGTCCCTTACTTTATTGTAAGGGATCCCTTATAATGCATGTACCCAAAAACTTAAGTAGTAATGCTGGAAAAATAGTTTTAGCCAGTTTTTGGCAGTTTTAACCAAGAAATGGTGACAAAAGCTGGTGGTTTTTGCCAGGTGGTAAAACCCAGGGTGGTTTTTACCGGCCAACCCTGGTTTTCATGCTTCAATTTAGTACTCGCGAAAGTCTTAGCTCACTATTTTGCGTACATGGATAGAGGAATTCACTCTTCAAACAAATTTGCGTCTAAGATGTACACATTACTTAATATTTAGCAGTAGGTTGTCAAAAGAATTATATCAGGTTGAAGAACAAATTTTCTACTTCATTAATTTTCGACTAGCCCGAAAGGTTAGGAATATTTCAATATCTCAACTCGCAATGCATGCACTGGCATATGTCAAGTCAATTCGCCATCGTAATGGGGAATTAGAAGAACATCTCCATGTGTTTGATTTCATTTATCCGTCTTTTGATCGGGTATGCAAGTGCTCATCGCCCATTCTACGATTATCCGAACTTTGGGGCGCAGTGTGCCACAGAGCTTACTTTTAAGTAATGCCAAACGTCGTAAGCTTGGAAGGGTAGCTGGAATTTTGTAACTTTTAATCATTTTTAATGGTGAATTTGTATTTGTGATCGTTTTCTATTTTGTGTTTGTTAACTCAGAAAAACAGCGACTATGGTGAAGTAAGTATTATTCAATGAAATGAAAATCGAATACATGCGGATATATGAAATAAGAAGATACGAGTAGTTGAATGACCAGTGGCGTAGCGTCTATAGTATTCACAGTATTCACTGAATACCTATTTATTTTCTGTGTACAGTTGTGAATTCATTCTATTGAGCTTTATTATTCCGCTATTAGTAAACAACGGATGTTTTCATGATTCAACCAAAAACTTAAATATTGAATTCCACTTGATTTCAAAGTAACTTTGATTAAGATAAGTTCATAACGACATCAATCAATGTTAATTTTGATTACGTGTTGTTTCGCGGACGACTGCTGTAACAACACCTATCAGTTGAGTTATCGCAATTCGCAAGACTCGTTAATTATCGGCACCGTGTCGACTCTTATACTATCAGCTTCAATTCTACAAGCATGAGGCCACAATTCAACTTGGTCTGCTGAATTGTTGGGATAGAGAGTGCGGGGCAATCGGGCAGCAGCTGCTTTTCCCATCATGCTTGTAATCATGGATTCACATGCAACTATACAGAGACAAATGCAGAAATGCAGGTGATGCTTTATCATATCTACTATTCAACTGAGGAATTTGAATAGTGCTGCTGAAATAGGGTAACTTTCAGTTGATCCAGAGGCACTTTGAGAACTTTAGGAGTGAAATTTTGGAGTGCTTGACGACATATAAGAAATTAGGATGGGACAAGTAATTCCAAAGTAATTGAAATGATCTCTTTATCGAAATTTTAACAATCCAAAATATTCATGATTTTTGTGAATTTTGTGAAGTGAAATAGCGTCGTCATCTACACATTCAAAGTTTGAATTATAGTAATAGAATTCTTCATACGCACTAGCATTTCATTTTTTCAATTTGTTGATGTGTAGTGTTTGATGTATGCAACTCTGCATACAAAGTTGTACAGTGGGCCTACATCAATACAAAACTTATGTGGAGTATAATTTGGTTTAAGGCGAAGTTTTGTACGTGTCCGTACAGTATATACGTACATGTGGTTATTTGTCTTGCAAGCAAACATTTCCATGTGAACAGACTGAAGCAATGTACTATGTTGGTTGCCCTATATTCAGATCTTCCTTGAATACCTGTTTCAAAACGACACCCTACACCACTGTGAATGACTAACATGATTGAAAGTCATTGAAATAATGTCAATCAACACAATCAACTTAATTGCAACTAGCTTACATGTCTCATTATACAATACGCAGTACCAAGGGACAAGAGAGTTCAGATACCTAGATGTTCGACAGCAGAGAATGCGGAAATGTTGACTTTTAGGCAGTCTCTCAGGAACCAAACAGTTCAGTGAGTGACTTTTTGAGCCTTCACAGTTTAGCAAAAATTCCATAGCTCGATCCTGAAATTTGATGGCAATTGATGGAAAATTATTACACGCACTCGTACAATCGTTATCACAAACGATCTTGTGAGCTCGCCTCTGAAGACGCTTCAACTTTATTAACAATGTTTTTGGCAAAAGGCCATATACAGCCAGGTGATGCATGCTCGTATAAAAACAAAATCGTAATCAATGAATGATATGCATAAATGAGATCTTCCTTTTTCATTATTGACTTCAAAACACGAATGACATACAAACGAGAAGAGACTTTTTTCACGACTTGAGTTATCTGATGATCCCAAGACAATGAGCTATTGCATGTAAAATGGAGCCCAAAATGTTAGCAGAGGTAACATTTTCATGTGCATGGCTGCAGCCAACAGGGAATGATTTACCTTTTTCCAATCAACATATGTTTACTCATGGTATGATTTATAGTCAAACCAACATTCAAAAGTGACTTTACAATATCTTCAACTGCCGACTCCGTTGGATTGTCAGCAAAAATTAGTTCAATTATAGTCATGTCGGCTAAGATCATGAGAAATTCAACATCCCAGACATCAGAACCTGATAGAAAGCTAGAGGTGGATAATCAAGAATTGGAAGAAGTTGAACAATATGTATACTTAGGCCAACTCATCACAACTGACAGTAGCACAACGGCGAGCGACAGAAGGTTGGAAAAGGTTCGGACAATACAACCAGTTTTTGCGAAACAGGAAAATCCCTCTTTGCTTAAAAAGAAAAATTATGGATGGAATCATATTGCCTGCCATGACGTATGGTGCGGAGACCTGGTCCTTCACGAAGAAACAGATGGATATCTTAGCTGTATAGCTCAAAGAAATTTGAAAAGATCTACAATTGGTATCACGAAAAGAGACAGATGGAGAAACGAAAACATACTGGCAAAAACAGCAGTCTGTGACATCACAAGAAAGATACATCCCTTGAAGTGGTCGTGGGCTGGACACCTAGCCAGAATGTCAAATAACCGATGGGCTAAGAAATGCACAGAATGGACCCCAAGACATGGTAAGAGAAAGCGTGGACATCAGAGGCGAAGATGGAGGGATGATATCGAAGCGATTACCAAGGAAGTGACCTGGATGCGCCTAGCTCAAGACCGAATCAGATGGCGTAGATTGGGGAGGCTATGGCAGTGGCTGAAAAGCAAGAAGTCATGGCGGCTGCTTTTGCAATTTTTCATGCACTTGAAGAAGACACAATCCATCAGTGAGTTAAATAAGTACGTGTCCAGAATCGACCCTTGAGGTACCCTAGATACGACTTTGGATTCGACATCACGATGGCCATCCAATGCAACAATTTGAGTACGATTTGTTGAGACCACCAAACTCATTTATCAAGCTATCAAATGTACTCTTTCTTTTGATTCCTCGCACATCACTTACTACAGACCAACAGTCCCTGCTGCTATGGCAGAAAATGAATGTTTATTAGCCCAACTTGGCTTGTTAAACTTAGTTAAACGGGCAAATGGGATACAGTGTACCCCATAGGAAAATACATGTGTCATCGGTGTTTTTCTATCAAAAAATTTGGATTTTTAGGAGTGTTTGAATAGTTTTACATGCTTTTATTACATTACATGCTTTTATTATTATGTATATGCTTTTATTATATTACACGTCAAGCAATATTCAGTGTATTAGCATTTTAAAACATCGAAGCACCATGTTTTAGTAGACATGTGTGCATGAGTTCACCCCAATAAAAAATGCAGTCGCTAGGATGCAATCGAAATTATTTCACACTGATAATCAGATACTCTGCAGTTTCTGCGCGATAAAAGGAAGTCATCCGTCTTGCTGCTGGTTGCCTCTTCCAAAGTTGGCAGCCACACAGAAGCAAAGCCTGATACTGTATTAATTTACATAATATGAAACGAAATCAGCCGTCAATGATATGGATGAAATGGTGTGGACTATATCAATGAAGCGCAAGTGCAGAAGATGCTCATATGGCTTCGTGATGAGTGTTCTGAAAATTGTTGCTTTGAACAGTATGCATATTTTCAAAACCACATGGGAGTGAGCCCATCTCAATCGGAAACTTTCACTTTGATCGCCAGTGGCATGCAGTCGCTCAAGAAAGAAATTCACGATAGATGGATGGTTCGAGTGTCCGAGAAAAATTGCTCAGGTTCTTACTCGTGCACTTAGAACTTTGGATGATCAAGCTGAACGTGCAATTCATGAAGCTTCTGCTCTACAACTTTCAACAGCGCAGCGCTGTGTATTTTGTGAGAGAAAAGAATTGATCGAGAAACTCGCGTTGCGTGCGCCAAGTGCTTGAAGCCCGTATGTGCATTGCTGATATACAGCTCGTATATTAGCAGCACAAAATATGTTCTGCATCTTTTGTTATTGAATATGCATAATACACTTCCCTGTGTGGAAAAATGAATCATTCTAGTCATATTCTAACATAAATGTAATCGATTTTGGAGTACCTTTGCCATGGATGGCCAGCCATGGATGGCCAGAGTATGGCCATCCGTGGCTACTACATATTTTTGTTTTATTCAAAAAGACATTTCAAAAGCATCCCATTTTGAGCGTCTCTACAATAAATTTCATACATTTACTGATTACCAGATGTTTTCAATGCCATTCAATTCTGAAATGAGAATTCACAATATTAGAAAGCAGCATAAGAAGCATATGTAAACGTTCAACGTAGATATATTTTGACATGCATTTTTAGACATGCTATGTATAGGTAGAGTGTCGACTGAAAAACCTAAGGATCTGTAAAGTCAAGACTCTTGTCCAAATTTTTAATTAGCAAACTGCATTCAACGGTCTGTAGAAATAACTGTGTTTAATTGAGTTATAAATGGATAGAGTCATAATTCTTTATGCAGTTGGAATTCAACAACATTTATGTGGATTTATTCAATTTCCATAGGCATGTGATTATAGAATTCACTAAATTTATATTTCAATTCTTTTCTGAATGATATTGTGGACCCATTTACATCTTATAAAGTTAATTGTGGTCATTGTTTTTGATTATTCTATTTTTTGATTATTCTATTATCTATTATTTCTTATTCTTTCATTCTATCATGATCAGTCAATTCCGTGTTAATTTCTCCAAAGCTGTAAAAGATTTGCATATCTTACATATGCGTATAGGGTCACAACTCGAATTCATTTAATAAAATCGAAACTGAATACACATTGGAGATTTAAACAATACTAAGTTGATACTCTATATGCGCTTACTCTATATGAGTCGCATCTCTTCTGCAAGTTGAATAGGGTTGTGGTCCTTTGACCAGATAATGGGGATCAATTGTGAGGCATATTAATGTCAGTTAAATCATGGATCTGCAAAAGTTATTGTAGGTGATCAATGTAATGAATTTTTCCGCGTTTTACGTGCTTATACATCTGCTGGCAAATTGGCAATTACATGACTTGACTTGACTTGGTAAAGGGGGAAGTTAAGTTTGCGATATAATTTAGCGCTGCGACGTATAAATAATGATCGCATATTCTTGATAATAAATTTTGGGATTTTCACAGAAACTGAGTTGCACGAAACGATAGTTGAAGAACTGGCATCTATTCTTTGTTCGGGTTCACCAATACACAGAGAGACAACAAGTCTGTTTCTGCAGTGTTATATTTGAGTTGCTAGCACAAGCTATGATTCAAATTATGAACTGTAGCATAGAGCAATAACATACATTGTGCATATGCATGATTCGATTAGTAATGATATCTGCAGCTACAAGACGAAAACCGTTGGGCAAAACTTTATTTCAATGGTTATACGACTGAAACGTTGCTTTGGGAGTGATTTTCAATCTTTCAAGCAGCACTTTATACAAAATTACTGAACTTTATTGTTCCCGTATCTCTGAACCGTTTAAGTGTCATGCCAGATAACGCTTTTCGCTTGCTGTAGAGATCGTATCAATGACTGTCAAAGTCATGTGAACTTTACTGAATGACACTATGTCATTGCTTAATTGATACTGAACAAAAGCGATCAAACCGTCACAAATGCAATTGCAAAATAAGTTAGGCACTTGAAATTACTTGAATTAATGTCAATTATGCGTTCGCAATTACCAGGGACAGAAAGGTACTGAGCAAATTTTTGTTGCATGTTTTATTTGTAAGAAATCATATTCAAGTCGCTCATTGCAAGAAAAATTGTGAGTCATTATGATCTTCGGAAAACATTTCAGGAATAGTAAGAAAATGTAGTGAAGACAAGCTAATATAGCTTTGTATAAGAGCATGCATCAGAATAGGATAATTATCAATCAACGATGGCTTTGTTCAAAATGATGACTGCTCTCGGAAAGAATGGCTCCACCTTCCATAGGATTTAGACTCGTAGACCAGATCACATGCTTAAGATTGATACCAATGTCAAAGAAACGTTTAAAACTTGCAGATTCCGTTTTTCATACGGGATGAAACTTTACAAATGGTAAAATATTCCTTGTCAGCGACTTATTATGTGTTATAATAGGCGTCATGTGTTGTTATTATTATAACTTATTATGTGTAACTTATAATAGCAGATGTTTATGTGAAGATAATCTAATGAGCAAAGACAAACAGTGAATGAATAGCAAATGAACGGCAAGACATGTATCACATTACAAATGTTATTTGGTTGCTGTGTTTGCTGAATGAACTTAGAAAAATTCACTGGATAATGTAAAGATTGCTCAAGCTTATTGAAACTGTATATTTACCCCAAATACTCCTAAATATTTCAAATTTTTAAAAATATCCATCAAATGTACATCTACAATTCTTTAATGTACTTACTCATTTACTATATTTTCATGTCAGTGGCTGTGTGATATATGGAATCGCTGCAACGCTGGTTGCGTAATACGAGGGCTTTCAGCGCAAAATAACATTATTCTGCTGAATGACCATTGCCAAGTAACAGAAAGTAAACGAATTCCAAATACGTTTCTCAATTCCATTATTGTTGCAGGTGATACTATAATAAGGACTTAGTGACATTACGCTCGCTGGTTCGATGTAATCCCTTCAGCTGAAACAATTGGCAGGCATTATTGAAGCAATGAGAAAGTCTATCTTGTTTGCAAAAGTACAGCTTGTAATTGATACCATGCTAAACTGGAAGACAATCAGAAAATAAATGAAATATTCTAACCACGTCCTGTGGACTCTGAATACATTCGATTTCCTCCTCAGCTTTTACCATGCAATTTGTGTTTGCATGAAAATGACGGAACAAAATATTTTGCACGTGAATTTTCCGATGATTGCATTCATTCGAATTCACCTATCTTCGTATTATACAGTATAAAGAAATTAAATATTTAAAAATCAAAAAATTTTAATTTGGAAGTTTGCCTGATTCCTTAAATATTGTTAAGTTATCAATCCAGTTATCCATGGTGTCATTCTGATTTAAGAAGTTGGATTTCATGTAATAGGAAGTCAAGTACAAACGTGATATAAGTTGATTTGGTTGATCTATTCATATTCTGTCCACTTGTTTTAAATAAATTGTCTTCGCTATTTGTCAAATTTTGAATTGAATTGGAAAGAGCCAATGTTGAAAGATGTTGGTTTTATTCTTCGTTATTTATTACAATTAATTTCTGTTAACATCCGTTTACTATCTTCGGGTAAAAACGAGGAAGAAGACTTTTTTGCCTGAAGATAGTTAGCGGATGTTAACAGAAATTAGTTGCAATAAATAACGAAGAATATAACCAAATTGATTCAAAATGTGTCCACTTGACAAAATTTCGAAACGCATCTTTTGGGGTAACATTGCTGCAGCAGTGTTGATCCCTCAACGGCAAAAATTTATAACCAAAGGAGGGAGGAGATCAATTCGATTTTGAAGTCACCACTTCCAATCTCACACGATGTATAGAACGTGGCAAAAAGTGACAAAAACTGTGGAATATGAATCAACTCGTCACCGCAGATTATAAAGTTCTTAACGATTTGAGGAACATAAAAAGCGCGAAATATATACAAACAGAAGTTTAGCGTCCTACCTCTGCAAACTTCCGCGTGTTCATGATCAAACTTGTGTTTGTTCCTACATTCAGATGATACAAAATATTGGAAACATTGATTTTGATGGAAAAATTATTTTATGACATGTAAGGGAATCTAAAAAAGAAGTGCACGGGAAGTGTATAGATAGGAATATTGTTAAGTTGTATTGCGTGAATTCTATATGGAAGTTTTCTCGGTCAATTAATTCATCTGATAAGCGATCATGACTGTATGCGGCTTCGCAAGCGAGCTATTTCCGTTTTGTCTGCATATCTGTCGCTAAGTCTGAAGAGGACACGATCACAGGCGAAGACAGTGACTTGCAATATGTTTCCGCAATTTCAATGCAATTTTGTTCATATTTTGATTCAAAGTTAAACAAATGATCGCGAAATTCATCTTTCGTCAGAGATATTTCGTGGTAAGTGATAGGAATGTATGCATTTATGAGAACTCGAAACGTGTTTTTGAATGATCTGCCGTGTAAAACAAGACGTACAGTAAGCCATTTATGAGTCCAATAGTCAAAGAAATAAATACGTTTATGTGGAATGAGGTAGAGTAGTGATCATACCCGGATCATTCACTTGTGTGCTTATGTCTTCAGTAAAAAGATCAGACGAGGTTTTCCCTCGGGATTTTATTTTACATCATGTCATGAGCATGTAAAAAATGTCAAAAGCAACCGTCATTCTTCACAAAAAAGCTTCAAAGAAAATATCCGTTAATGTCAGATATCTTTGAAGACATTACAATAGGAGGATCGATTACGTCACAGTTGCAATCAATTAATAGCAGAAAGATGCAGTCCTTTTCCAGGATAGTTTCTGTTCAGACGTCAGACAGTACAAAAAAAGCAAAATTAAGTTTAGCTATTAATTTTAGTGGGTATTCAGTTTTTCTCTGTGCACAGTTAACAGTGCATCCCTAAATAGAACCCATGCAAAACAGTGTTGCAAAACATTCGACTTTTGTATCTGCTGTCATCTGTCAAGTAAATTTGCAAATCAAATTTCGATGCATTCATTGCTGTAAGTTGCACAAAGTTAAAATCGGCGAAAATACAAGGCAAGTTAAAATGTCGTAGAGCGACTAGAAGGGTTGGACTGTCTAGAGGTTGAACAGCGTTAAAAGTAACAAAATAAAGACACATTTAGTTCAAATTGCTCACTTTGATTACTGGCATTAGGTCCTAAAAAAGAGAAACCACGCAGCAGGTTTTTTGTTGCACAATGAATTCAATTATTTTTTAAAACAAAATTGAGGTTTTGTTGAATAATAAGTGCAAGAAGGTTCTTATGTAATTTCAAAGAAATTTCTCATATTCAATGAGCATACGGCCTTTTTTATGACGCACTATCATACAATGACCCACTCTCATGAACGGCCAGACGATACTGACGCACTGTCTGTTAGTGTCTTAAGGTCCATTCACACCGGACCCGGCGCGTCCTCACGTGTCAGAATTATCGTTCAGAACTTTAATAAACCTTTGTGACTGTTCACACGGAGACGCGCGGGACTGCGACGGTTTTATGCATTATGCATCACATCGAACATGAATTTGTCTTTTTGTGAATCATCTCATTTCTCATCATCACACCTATTTGTAGCATCATTCATCGTATTTCATGTTCGTGTTCTCGATTTGAGAAATAAACGTTTTGAGATTTTGATATGGATCGCTATTTATGGATCTTTATGATGTGTGTAATGAAAGAGCACTGATATATTTTCAGCTTGACATAAGTGCCATTTTTTCATAAAACCCGCACTGACACAGCAGAAAATCTTTTACAATGTATATAAAGAAACCTTAGACTTCAACTCTTGGCTTGATTGACAAGTCAATTTAAATGACAGAATAATCACTTAAAAAAATGTCTTTCTTACCAGCATCTTGTCTGCGCAATGGATTACTGATAAAGTACGTCTGGCAACCCTGGTGTTACGAGAACTAAAACTTTGAAGCACTTAAACTGTACTTTGCATTCATTCCGTCTTTCTAATAATGGAGTGATTTATGCTGCGCATGGTGCACCGAAATGCGCTAATTTCGATGAAATTGATATCCAACTATATAGTTTCAATTATGATTAGTTCATTTTATCTGTTATCTTAGTCCAAGCAAATCGGGGAGAAAAATGTATTTTCAGAAGACCGTATATTTAGTCCAATCAGGAGAGAATAATTCAATTCTATTTATCAATTCAATTCAACCTTTAAATTTCTATATCATGATAAAATAACCGATGCATTTCCTGATAATGAGAAAAATGTGGAAAAGTGATGAAAATTTAATAATTCAAGTTCATGTTAGTGTGAATTTTTAATTCTGTGAACAATTGTGAAAAAAAATTCAACAATGTGAAAAATCTCAATTCACGTGACCTCAGAATTCCGGAATTTCATAGTGAATACTGCGTATACCCTGTCATATTGCTCATTTTACTATGACATAGTCTATCTTTGCATCCTAGCTGCCAGTGATCCGTCCGAAAGATTTATTTTCGGAATACGGTTATATTATTGAATTATAGAATGACTGCGTGAAGTCGAATGATGCCGAGATGCCTTTTGTGGAGCATAGTAATTTGTGATTACATTGCTTCTAACTTTTCTACATTTCCTGATGTATTCAAGTATTCTGAAAAAAAGAATAAAAAATAAGCTCATCCTATGCTATATGCGATTTTAAAAGAATCAATCAAAAACTCGACCTTTTTCTTAGTAACTCAGTTATTGAGTTTTCTTATTATTTTCTATTAGATATAATTTCTGTTTCCATCTAACCTTAAAAATTTTAATTACAGACGTCAACTCAATTTGATTATCATAGAGACGCACGAATGAAGTATGATAGGAGTCATTTGCAAGTATTGGCAAAATAAATAGGCTCATGTATATGTGCTTCAAATTCTTAGGCACAACATGTATTGAATTTTGCAACTGCTCCATGAAATTTACTCGTACATTAAATTTCAGAAAATATGGACACTTATTGCGAAAACTTCAAGATCATGAATTTTTTATTGAGTTCTAGAGCGCGAAGCAAATTAGTGCATCGTACAACTCATCATTTTTTTCAATAAAGCTGCATATTAAATGGGTCAGTAACCTCAAACTGTGTTTTGATGTGTATATCAAAGTAAACGTTTTGTCGAAGGCATGTTATTCGTAACTTTATTGAATCTTGTTTTTGCAATATTATCGAAATACATTGTTACATTACATTGCTATTTAAAATACATACGCCGGTATATTTGCTGGCAACAGCTCAATTTCTTATGGGAGCAATCTAAAACCTTCGCATTTGCCTTTCTAGCAAGCCATATTGATGAACAGCAGGATTGTTCGCTTGTCTTGACCTGCTTTCGCTTTGAATGAAACATCAAGGTGCCTATCAACAAGTCTATGTCATAACTGGGTTATCAGAATCATTGCTTTCTCAATAGCGTTGTTTAGAAACACATACTAAAAGTCACAGATGTGAAAAGAACAGGTTCGTGATTAAGGCATAAAAACTAGGGCGGTGCGCGGTGCACCGGCTCTTTTGGAAGAACCGGTTTTGGCCCGGTGACCCGAAACGTTCGAATTTTGATCAAATTTTCATTTTACTGAGCAGTTTTATTCAGAATTAATTAATTCCATCTGCAACTCTTAGTCGCAACATACATAGAAGAATGATTTTTAAGCATATAATCCAACCAGGAGAATACATTATTCGATTCGAAATACCAATTCAATTCATTCTAAGCTTCAAAGCTCTACTTGATGAAATTAAAAAATTTTGAAAATTAAGGTTATGTCAATAAATTACTGAAGCACTTACTGATGATGAGAAAAAATGTGAAAAAGTGATGAAAATAGATGATTCAAGTTTATGAGAACTCAGTTTAGGGCCACAAAATCTTATTTCTCGCGACCTAAAAATCTCGGAATTTCATAGTGAGTATGTCATAGCCCATCTCGTAATGTCTTATAGGAATCTCATAGTCCAGAATCTCAAGATATACCCAACGATTTGTCTGAAAGATTTTTTCGGTAGCATTGCATCATTACAGAGAGACTGTCTCAAATCGAGTAATGTATGGATTGTTGACCCTCCTGCATAGGAATTTGTAGATTGCGGTGACATTGCTTCAATTCTTTCGGTTTTCGGATATTATATCTTTCATGATTTTGAAAAGGGCATCAATCATAAATAAGCTCTTCTTTTGCTACATCTCGGGTACTGCACGTGTATATATTTTTTAAAAGAAACATTTAGAACATGGACGTTTCGTCTGCCACTGACTTAGAAATTTATTCAATGCAACATTTTGCTATTTTCTGGTTACGACTAGGTATGATGAGAGTCACTCGCGAGTATTAGCAAAATAAAATTAAAAGATGCCTAATAAGTTTGTTGAATTTTCCAAGAAACTTTATGAAATTTGCATTAAATTATGAACATTTGCAACAAGATAGAAACCCCATCTTCAAGATCTTGAAGTCTTTATTAGCCATCAGCCTAGAGCGGAAAAGAAATTATGCTTCGGCTGCACTTCACTGCTTCTTCAGTGAGACTTATAAAATTTTACTTAAGTGAGACTTAGGTGCACCGATGCAAGCCCTAATAAAACATGTTTAAAAAGATTGTTCGGAACATGTTACGTTTTTAACTATGATTCATTTCTTCGGTGAAAAAGATGATGGCTTTCAAAAAAATATGAATCTATAATGATCTAAATATCTAACAACGAAAGCAGAAAATGTTGCATCGGCTGCTCCGGCACTGATCCCTTGCCACTTTCAATGCTGACATCAATTTCGCATCAGCCCCTGCAGTCTGGACCATTTCCAGAGGTTTCCGACCATCCTTGGAGATTACGTCTACCTGAGCTCCTGCCGCCAACAGGAGATCCAGCGGTTCTTGATCTCCTGTAGCGATAGCAGCAGCAACAGCTTCGTGAATCGGTCGTAGACCGTTGACGTCTCGGACTTCCACTTCAGCCCCGTATTTCAGCAATAAACGAGTTACTAGTGAATGGTTTTCTCTGACGGCTGCGAATAGGGGCGTTCTCTGCATGTAATCACGGGATTCAAGCTCACAATTATGTTCAATTAAAAGATTTGCACATTCGAGTTTCCCACTCATTGCTGAGTAGGCAAGAGGCGTCCTTCCATTCGTATCAACACTGTTCGGTTGAGCACCTTGGTCTAACAATGTCCTTAAAGAATTCACATGACCAAGGAAAGCGGCGATATGAACGGCGGCAGCACCTGAAACGTTGTCACTGGTAGAGGAAATGCGACGTGCAGAAGGATCGGGAGAAGGAACAGACAATGAGCAGTGGAAATTCGACGAAGGGAACTCAACTGAAGCGCCGTGGTCCAGCAGAAGTTCTATCACATCAATGTTATTCTGAATGACGGCAAGATGAAGAGGTCCTAAACCATCTTGGTTCAGGGTGTTGCAATCGGCGCCCTGATCGAGGAGTTCCTGAATAGCATAGAGATCTCCTGCAGATACTGCGGCAGCCAATTGTGAGTCGAGGTTATCTGTAAAGGAGAAGAAGCATATAATGTGAATCAGCGGGCATGCCGGTGCAGCGATTTGCTTTTACCTCCCCCCCTTATTGTTTTTCTAACCGGAAATAGAAAGTTAGAAATCTGCTGTGTAATATTTAAAGTGGCCTTGGGTCATTTTTCAAATATCAAAGTTAGGAACCCAAGTATTTGTAAAATATATATTTTTTGTTTTCATAAACCTTTATATATTTCGACCAGCTCTTTAGTCATTGTCAGAAGGAGACAATTTTTTCTAATGACGTAGTTTAAGGTTGAAGCACATATTATATTAGCAGCAATGGTGTACGAGTGAAAAAAATAGCAGATGCATTTCATTTGATGAAACAAAACGTTTAATAGAAATTTCGTTTTGTTAACCTCTCATATCGCCCGTTAATGTTGCCTGAAAGGGGTAAATGATAATTGAGGGATAAAAGACACACACGAGTTAGTCATGCTTAGGTATGGAGTAAAAGAGAAAAGCGACAGTCTTAAATGAGCATGCCAATCATACTTTAAATTTCCCAGCGGAAACTGTTAGTCCGGCAGCCAGAACGAGTTTCTGCAGGGAATGAGGACGAAAGTGAGACAGACTTTCACAGAATACTGTACACCCTATGCCTACTACGAATCGGTGAGTCTGCCGAGTTCTAGTGAGTTCATCTTCTTGTCAGACAGGATCAAAGAAAACACATTAATTCAATGGGACGCAGATTGCAGTCTTTGGCTAAAATGAAATTTTCTAACTTTTCTGTGATTAAACGAAAAGTACTAGGCCCAGAGTCATAATGTTTGGCATGAATTGTCTTCAGGTCATTTCCTTTCATCGTCATGCACCCCTGTCGATAAAGCTAACCCCATCGAACAGAGAAGCGAGCCTCTTAATGTCGGCAAGCACAAACATTTTGGCTCACTTCATCCACATTCAACCACATTCTCGCATACATTGCTGGCTGCCGGACTATAAGCAACATTAAAATTTCACCGGCGTTGCACTAAACCCTTTCTCAGCATTTCCTTTTTCGGGTGGGTATAGGGTTGATTACCATTGCTCTACGGATAAGGGACCATACTTGTATCGTTGATTGGAAATTGCCGCTTATTTTCTAGTACATTGTACCTCACATTTCTGCTAAGATTCAAAGTGAGGATACAATACTGATATATTGGACTTGTGGCCTCTAGGAGACTTTATTTTGACATTTGTTGCTAAGACTTAAACTGATTTAAGGCTTTAAACTTGAAGCAGAACGTCCTCTCAAAGACCGATATACTATTATAGTCAACTGCCTTGAGAAGGAGTCAGGACCCGAAACGTAGGCAACTCTGTATGTATACTTTATCTTTCTTTTATTGTGGCATAAATACTTCGGGAGAGAATATTTTAGTTTTGAAAATTTCTTGGATTTGGTCCTCCCGCCCAATGCCATTACTTACGGATACTTTATGTCCGTTCTAAAAATCTCGAAGACATTCAAGCATACACATCAGGGATGCGGAGTCCTATCATTTTGATAGGACTCCGACTCCGGGGGTTGATAGGACTGCGGCTTTTGATAGGATTCCGACTCCGGATGGCAAGTACTGTATATAAGTTTAGTTTTTTGAAACCTAAACTGGTAGCCTACATCACAGATCATTACAGGCTTTCCTGAATCGATATTTAGTGATCATTGCATCAATTATCAATCATTTTCGATGAAAGTTGATCAAATGTCTCTTTAAGTTGGATGCATGCGACTCGGCTCCCCCATCTTCTTGATGTATGCTTCACACGGTTTTTCTCCAGTCTCTATCAGGCACGAAAATCCCCATCCTTCTCCAAAAATATGAGTGCACTTTCGATTTTAATATGTACTTTAGGGAAGCCATCACACACGTTTAACGTGAGGGTAAGATGCAATGTTCTCAAACAAACCAGTATTTCATTTTTGTCTCTGATGTGACCTTTGGCGCGCAGGTGTGATCGAGGCTAGGAAGGCTTGTCTTCTCTACTAAATCACCAAGTGAAAAGACAATCCTTTTTTTCACTATTACGGTTCATTCCCTCAACTATTATAAGCTTTGTATGCACTGCTGTCTCTGTACTTTTGTTTGACGGAGAAAGTTGACATCAAGACAATGACAGCTATGCACGAGAATAAATGATTTGCTAGTATTATATTATTTCGGGTCTAGTTGTAGGCCGGAGTCTCGAGTCCCATCATTTGATAGGACTCCGACTCCAGCAAAACTGATATGACTTCGGGACTCCGACTCCACATCCCTGATGCATATGCAGACGATTTTATCATAATCCCTTCCATTATCCTGATGAAGTGAATGACATGCATGGGATATTAGAAGAAATTGATTCCACTTGAAATTGGTGTGACAAGGTTAGTTTAAAGTCAAATTCCTCAGTAAGCTAAGTTGCTGATTTTCAAGAAAACAACATATATCTATCCTAAATGCTGTAATCCTGGAAGTCGGAGAGCGTGTACCATACTTGGCACTTCGTTCGGGGATGGACAGCTCAGGAAGTGTGTATTCATTAACAATTGTGCAAATTCAAGTGCTGTTCAAAGGAAAAACTTCTCCGAGCTCGTAGAAGTTATATATTAAGTTACTCTTGAACAAAATCCAGTATTGTTTGTAGGATTGAATACAAAGAGCTCGAAGCCTCTTGGACAATTTAATAAATACTGTCAAAAATGGCACTTGCCACAAAGTATGGTTCCGCAAACACTGGAGCACCTGACTGGTTCGGACACTTCCTGAATCTCATGCAGAATATTGCAATCAAAGGATACTTTGTCAACTTTTGGTGTGTAGAACATTTTAACATGATGGAACTACTTACAAATGTGTGCATTTTCACATTTATGAATTTATGTATTATCACATTTCATGAACTGCAAAGTGAATGCATTTTGTGCGTGGTTGGACAAGTGCCGAGTGCATCTTCATTAGTACAATATCAAGTGAGCCGCTGTCCAACAAAAACTGGCGGTGTTGCATTTTAGAATTTCCTACGGATTCAGTCTTCGATTGGAGCAGAACAATGGATAGATAGCCTTTGTAGGTATTAATTGCAACTATATTTTTCGATTTTCAATGTGCAGTATTTTCCGATTAGTAGACTATGCATATCATCTTCCTCTGTAATGCACTTGGTGTCACATGTTGCAAATATTAAGGTATAGATACAGATCTTTTGAGTATAGAAAAAAATAACATCGTGTTTTACAATTCCTTTGAAATAAAATCTCTCTAAATTGCCCTTCACATGACACGCCGGCAGCGTTAACGTCATCACGAATATTCCAAGGTTTTCATCAATTCGAAGTTAACGGTATGACTTGTTTAGCGATTGAATTGAACACTTTATCCAGTGGACAATGCATGTCCACTGTTAATGCGAGGGCAACTTATCACGCACGCAAGCTCGAATATCCTTTAACGTCATAGCCGGCAGATCTCTAGAAAAGGACCGGTTCGCACATAGAAAATATTAAAAAGGCTCTCCTCCAAACACTTCCTTAGAGATCGTCAGTCTCTTCCCGAGCCAGTTTCTCTCCTGGCAAATTGTGAATACTAGCAAAGGAACTGCTTGTAGAAGGCTTTCCGATGAATTTTAAAATCCCACCTATACAGTCAAAGAAATCACCTCTATTCATAAAAATGCAAATAATTGCACTCGGTGAAAAGGGTATGAAGCATCTATTGATGAATAACACGCCGAGTGTCACTTTCCGATGAATCTCTTTTAAATATACTCAGGTCTTCACACGACACGTAAGGAGGCTTGCGCTAAGGAGAAGCAATCCGAAATACTGTGACGACTGTGGTCTACCGGTGACGAAAGAACAACTTAATGAGCAGGCCTACTTAGTTTTTTTTGGATGATAAGTTGATGACCCATGGAGGCAATGGCTGTACGCATTCTCAGCATGAAATTTCGTCATGTCTGCGTCAGAAGGCAGTGCCATCCTAGTTCTGTCATCAAGATGTTCAGTTGTCGTGTCTTTGACCAGGTGAAAGTCCAAGCATCAACCAAATTGAGAATCAATTCAATAATTTAGCCACAGAACAGGGTATCAGAAAGCAGCATTCGTCATCTCTTGTGGACGAATGTTCACTTGGATCAGTCCATTGGATCCAATTGTTGACTAATTTAATACATTATACATATGTGCAGAATATGTACATGAGTCCTATTAACCAATCAATCATATATTCAACAATTTGAATAAATAGTATAGTGATAATCGTAAATAAGTAGGATGCCTTATCACATTTACAAACATAAACATGGACTTTGGGTTTTTTCTTTCCGATTTTCAAGATGTTTAATAAAATTGGAGCATTTTGCAAGATGATACATCCATTCTGTCCAAATCTGCGCTTGCTTACTGTATTGCGATATTATACTTCAGGTCTGTGGATCGCAGTTATAACATAAATTCATGAGGAAAATTCCATGAATTTAATAATGCCATGAACGTTTTGTTTTTGCGGACAGAAGTGGTTTACCATAAGTTATGCATGATAATCAACTTGATTTGCGACATGACTCGCTTCATCTATCGCTATATCAAGCTTATGATGATCATGTTTGATCTACATGTACATGACGCATGTTCTCAGGTGTGAAATCACTTTGCCATTAGATGCGAATCAACTGTTTCCACAGCTTCATAACAGATGGTATGTATCTCTTAATCACAGTTCGGAAAATATGTGTTGTCGATAGGTCGTGATAACTTTTAGAACACTCCTTTGAGGAAATACATCAATGACTAATCACTCCTTTGATGTCTACGTCACTGTTCATTTAAGGAAATAATTAATCTGAAAGATATTTCAAGTTCTTATCTGTGCACGTGGTTAATGATAACTTGCTAGATAGCGGATAATCGTCATTACATGCAATTCTAAGAAAACATAACCGGCAAATTAGGCCTTATATGTGCATGAGATATTGCGGTATAATCGTGGATCACTGGATTTTCTTGGCGATACTGAATTATTTAAATATTAGTAGAGGGATTGCTCGGCAGTGGGTATTCATGCACTAAGAAATAATATGGACTAAATATTAATTAGAACAGATATATATCAGTACAAAATGTCATAAATATTAACAGAAAATGTGTTCCACGGAGTTGCTGTCATTTTCTTGTATTTTCACTTTGAAATTGATGTCCTGTTTAATTAACAATTCTGCACTGACTTTAGCGGTGCACAGTTAGTTGTGTGATGTATGCATCCAACTTGTATTCATGAATCACGATGAATCTATAAATATCTTTTTATTCAACAAATTCCTAATATGAGTAAACAGCTTCTAAGTCACATCATGTCATATAATTCATAAAGCTCTCCATATAAATTGAGACTTCCGAATGGTGATGAACATATTATACATGAAAGACGAAGCATATAAAGACAAATCATTTTAATCTATTTTTTATTAGGAAGCATGTAATAGAGGATTTTTTAACATATAAGAATAAGATGAGTATAAACCATTTTGCCTATCGTCCGAACAGTGCCATCGTCACATAATGGATCTGTCCGAAGTCAACAAGATTTTGATTAACCTTCTTCACTGTCCCCCTGACGTCTTGCTTCCTTTGAATCCCTCAAGAAACCCGTGGACATCCCTTCAAAATTTCCAAGCAATGAACAAATCTGAGCTGCAGACTAAATACCTTTTCCAAACGCAACATTGTTGACCAGCATTCCCTTCCAAATGAAATTCTAATGTCCTCTTCTCTGAAGCAGCTTAAAGATATTCTGCACAGTGCGCCTCACTAAAATTTCATAAATAGTAGCGAGACTTGAAGGATTCGAATGAGTAAAAAATTAATTGAAAGAGACATAAAGAGTATTCCGGTTTCAAATTATCTTCATAATTTTCAATCGATCTACGAAGCCTGATGGTAAAGGAATACAAATGGCAAAGAATACATGAAATGTTCCAAATTTTGTATTTTCGTCTTTATAGGTTTGACCTTTAGAAGGTACTTCCAAGCTTGAGGTTGATCTTTGGAATTTAATTATTTAGCAATATAATGGCAAAACATTTTCATTCGAATGCTCAAACCATGTTCCGTTCGCCATGAATATCTTCTCAGTCAGCGACATAGCCATCAACTGCGTGAGTGCTAAGTCATCAGGTGTCCGATGCCTTGTTGAGAATGTTTCATTACGTAATAAATAAGGTCGCAGTTAGCCTTTAGATATATCAAGTAGGCTATACATGAAAGAATCCAACCGCATGATGACATGTAATTTATATAAGCCAACTTTTCTTTCAAGCATTCTTTTTAGATTTTAATTGTGCACTGCACCAATTTTGTACTAGAATCCATTGTCGCACAAGTATCGTTAGGGTATGCTTAGGGTTATAATCTATGCGTGGTTATCGAAAGCAGTTTATGTTAAGGTGACGCAGGCCTATGTTCACTTTGGAGCATGTAGTCTGAACAGCTTTTAATGATGTTATGTAACATTGTGGGGTATGTAGGCGGATAGATGTACCATGGACCGCCTTTTAGAATTGGTGGTCCTCTCGAGCCCTATCGCGGGCCCCTACTTATGGCCATATATCCCAACTTGGTTGCCCACCACTGCTCTAGGTTATATGGAAGTAGTGAAATCGACTACATGTCTGCGCCTGCCATTTTTCTGACGTCTCTTATATCAGCTAGGGCAAATGAAACCCACATCATTTTCATCGGATTGATAAAAGTAAGGCTGATATTCTTGTTCGTCCTACATTGCAAAGTGTATTGTTGAAATATGTAGTTCTGCTCTGTATCATTAATTCCATTGTGCTATACCAATCGCTAAGATTTAATGAACAATAGCACGATTTTTTTGACGCATGCGGTCAAACGGAATGGATTTAGGACACGTCAAGCTAGCGACAGTGAAATGTTACCGTACAAGCACTTCCATTTGAAATTGCATTATAATTACATGTTCTTCGTTTTCTTTGCTCTCTGCAATTGCTTCAGGCACATCACTACAGAATCAAATTTGCAATTCATCTACTTGATGTGGTTAAAGCGCCGTATAAATCGGCTGACTGGCTTTATCACAGTTGTGTTTGTGGAACTGATAAAGAGATAAACTCGAAACCAGTCTTCCGCAAACAAGAATTGACTTTTTTGTTTTCTATCACAAGGTTGCATCCAAGCTGGTGAGGCACGTCAGTGCACGGAGTGCTTTCAATTTGCATATATACACATGCTCAGGCATGCATTTGTATATTGAAATCGATGAAATCTTATTTAAATATACAGTTGCATTTCATAGTTTTGAAGTAAAAGCACTCGTAAATTAAAGCAGAATAAAGAAAACGTACATTTCTACAAAGTTGGAAATTATTCACAAGCCATAGTTAGTGGCAAATGTAATAATAAGAAATTCATATACTTTAAAAGGTTCAACGTTAGCATTATTGGACACTATATGATGATACTTTGATGTACGTGGGCCCTACATGCACTTGACTTGATTGACATGTTTGTGTGTATGAATTATTACTTGCTTTTCAAAACTACTTACTTAGTGATGCATATAATTTTAATACAAGAAAACCAGAAGTAAACTGACTTTTGCTATGATGACTGCTACAGCATGGTTTAATGAAAGTAACATAGCAAAATTGCCTATGTATAATGTTTTGCATACATGCAATTTGAAATACATATTCTCAAGAGAAAGTATTGTTAATTAAAACCTGCCATTTGTTGAAGAAATTGTATTTAAATCAGAAACAGCGCTTGGCTCAGGCTTAGTAAGGCCCAAACATCACAAATGGGACTATTACATGTATTCCACTATGAAGGCCTTTTTCTTATCAATGTTATAAGCAGATTAACAATTTCGTTTGACATTAATGGATCGGGACTTTTATGCGACACATGAAGCTTACACTCACTAAGGAATGCACATGTACTGCATATTACGATTCACGAAACCTTTTATTTTACTAACCACTGCAAAAAGTTTTTGACAAATCTAACTGGGAGCTATCTTATGAGCGACAGTAGATCTATACTAACCTTCACGAGCCGCTCTTGGCATCATTACTTTATGGTAATTGTAAAATTGTGTAAAAAATCTCTGAGTAATTTTTGTCTGGTTATGGTTTTTGATGTTCAACTATCGGCGATAGTGTAAGATGTAAACGAAGGTGTTGATTACAAAAGAATAATTCACATAAAAATGCTGCATGAATAGAAGCCTGATGTAGGCCAATAATAAAAGCAATGATTGCAATTTAAAGTACTAAGAAAGATTATAGACTAATATGAAAAAACATGATTTGCGATATTTTCATGATGTCTGTTGTGCATGTACACAACAATAGATGTATGCGGAACGCGTTCAATCTGAGGACGGATCTACTCAAAGAAATCTGCTAAATTTCCGTAACGATGATTACAAGCGATATATCATTCAATTAAGATAAATTCAAAGCACTCGGTGCATGATATGAAATCGTACATGACATGATGCGTATAAGCGCAGATTAATTTTGCAGCACGTACGACTTTTACGGTCACAGATATATGTATTTTAATATCCATTCAGTCATATCTGTCACAACAAAAACAAAAAATGTTTGCAGTATCAAACTAAACTGCTTTCTGGACGACAATCTACTTCACATGTCATGCTTGGATTTCAACTGCTATTGATAAAACAACAAGTATACATAAATAAAAATAAATAGGTACACGTGTGTAAAAACAGTATTTCTCCGAACCTTTCTAAAAATTCGTTCTCATTACTTTTTATCTAAAATGCTATGTTATCTCACGAATCATATACAACATTGATACACATCAACTTACAGCCTCTGAAGTACGCACTCTTATGTTTTGTATACAGTTTTTGCGAATTTCGTAATTAAATAAAGTACCATGTAGATGTTATCAAATGTTTATTCTACCAGCTTCAGATAGGAGTGGAGCGGCCGTTCTTATCATTCATCAGGAATAGAAAGACATATAAAAATATATAAAATTCAAATGGTACCATCATTAAAAAACTTTGCAAGACATAAGGATTGCATGCATAGAATTGTAGAAACAGAAGGGATAGAATAATATAATGATATGTATAATATAATATAATAATACTACAACGATCAACTATATTTGACCCTTAATCTCCTATCTCTGTGACCTATCTCTTCCTCTTGTCAGCCTTCGAACAGGGCGTACGATTCTACCGTTCTCAAATACCTCGCGCCGAATGAACTCATTCATTATGTACATGTCAGCACTCCCGCATAGACAATTTGATAACTGAATTCTTTACTGTGTCTTTGCTTGCATCTACACCTTACTTTTCTGATTTTCATGATCTTTATTCATTTGAAGTAAATCCTTTCTATTCTATTCTATTCTGGCTGCTAATTGACATAAAGAATCTATGTATTTTGCTATCCCTTCTGTCTATATGATTCCATGCAAATAATGCATGGTTTTCCAAGGCTTTCTATGTCCACAGGTTAATAAGTTCCACGAAGCAGGTAATTATTTTCCTGATTGGAAATTATTAACCTGGTTTAGACTTCTATGGAAAAAGTCATGCATTATAACAGATAATGCATAGATTTCTTCGGTCATTATTTGTCATAATAACCTCGAGCCTTCGGCTCTCGGTAATTATAGCAATAATGACCTCAAATCTATGCATTATCTATTACGTAACATTAACAACAATGAAATTAGATAAACGATAGATCAAATTGCCATGCAAAAGATGTGCGGCTGGTAGGATTCGAACCTACGACCAAGGTTAACTAGACCTGTGCTCTAACCATCTGAGCTACGAGCCACTTACGCGACTCTGTCAGTTGGCAGGATCAAACCCTCACCACCACACATCAGTTGTCAAGGCAATAATAATCAATGAATAAATAACACGTCACAATTGTGACCGCCGACATTAAGGCAAGTAGCGGGGATCGATTGTCCACCAAAGCATCTTAAACCATGTCGTGAATGCAATTAACAACAATGAAATTAGATAAACGATAGATCAAATTGCCATGCAAAAGATGTGCGGCTGGTAGGATTCGAACCTACGACCAAGGTTAACTAGACCTGTGCT
Organism: Prostheceraeus crozeri; assembly: GCA_907163375.1. Lineage (NCBI taxonomy): Eukaryota > Metazoa > Platyhelminthes > Polycladida > Euryleptidae > Prostheceraeus > Prostheceraeus crozeri. The sequence continues at coordinate 203,320 of CAJQUW010004756.1, read as the reverse complement.
CTAACCATCTGAGCTACGAGCCACTTACGCGACTCTGTCAGTTGGCAGGATCAAACCCTCACCACCACACATCAGTTGTCAAGGCAATAATAATCAATGAATAAATAACACGTCACAATTGTGACCGCCGACATTAAGGCAAGTAGCGGGGATCGATTGTCCACCAAAGCATCTTAAACCATGTCGTGAATGCAATTAACAACAATGAAATTAGATAAACGATAGATCAAATTGCCATGCAAAAGATGTGCGGCTGGTAGGATTCGAACCTACGACCAAGGTTAACTAGACCTGTGCTCTAACCATCTGAGCTACGAGCCACTTACGCGACTCTGTCAGTTGGCAGGATCAAACCCTCACCACCACACATCAGTTGTCAAGGCAATAATAATCAATGAATAAATAACACGTCACAATTGTGACCGCCGACATTAAGGCAAGTAGCGGGGATCGATTGTCCACCAAAGCATCTTAAACCATGTCGTGAATGCAATTAACAACAATGAAATTAGATAAACGATAGATCAAATTGCCATGCAAAAGATGTGCGGCTGGTAGGATTCGAACCTACGACCAAGGTTAACTAGACCTGTGCTCTAACCATCTGAGCTACGAGCCACTTACGCGACTCTGTCAGTTGGCAGGATCAAACCCTCACCACCACACATCAGTTGTCAAGGCAATAATAATCAATGAATAAATAACACGTCACAATTGTGACCGCCGACATTAAGGCAAGTAGCGGGGATCGATTGTCCACCAAAGCATCTTAAACCATGTCGTGAATGCAATTAACAACAATGAAATTAGATAAACGATAGATCAAATTGCCATGCAAAAGATGTGCGGCTGGTAGGATTCGAACCTACGACCAAGGTTAACTAGACCTGTGCTCTAACCATCTGAGCTACGAGCCACTTACGCGACTCTGTCAGTTGGCAGGATCAAACACTCACCACCATATGTTACTATTACGTAACATGTAATCCTGATATCTTACTAAGTTTTTAATGCTTGTACTGGCATTTTTGTATGTCTTTCCATTCCTGATGAAGGATAAGAGCAGATGCTCCACGCCTATGCGAGAGCGGTAGAATAAACATTTGATATCAGGATTTAGAGTGACTACTAATGTACATTGTTCAAAAGAGAGAAGATGTAGAAATTGTAAGAGATTTTTTATCTGTCCCTGTTCAGCAATGAAGCATAATATGCGTCATGCACGCTCTTGTAGAGTTTGACAATTTTGAATCGACTGGTGACCGTCCTGTGATTTTATAAAGTCTTTGAAGGCGATACGGCCGATCAGCGTTGAGGCTGAAAGAGTCTTGATCGTTGAGGCGTTGAGGCTCTTCCGTAGCCGGAATCTATGTCATGAAGCTCCGCAGCCCAAGTCAGCGATCTTCTGTCGAAGATCTATGTTTTCTTCGACAATTCTTCCACGGCAACAGCTGACTGCAACAACTGACGGCAGCAAGCAGTAATGCATACATAATCACATGACAGTTATTACAGTTGGTGCGAGATGATGCGTATCTATGGAATTTCCATCCTGAATAATAAAAATAAAGCCAGCCGTTCGTTATTTGTTGATGTTCTTTTTTGAGTGCTCGTTTAGAGTGACGTAAGTTAGAGATGGCAAAGTCGAATAACATTCAAATGATGACTCCTAGCAAAGTTGAAGAAACATGTTCTCAATGACATCAAGTTCAAAAAAATGTCAATAGCGAATTGTGCACTTTAAGCAATTTTTTAGTTGTTTTATGGTTTCAAAGCAATGGAATGTTGATTGAATATAATTGCTTCTGTCATGTAGACTGCGTTCTTTGGAGCCTTTTATTAATAAATCTAAGAATAGTTCCGGCTGCATGTGTGCGCCATTCTCGCCTCAACAAGATATGGTCAAAACATAACACACATCATATTATGTTCTATTCCTTATCTCAAAAATTCACAATCACACAAGCTTTTGCTTGATTGAAGCAATGTTGGACCATTAGGTTTTGGGTCAAACTTGGGTAAATGATAAAAACTTGGGTTTTCTATTAATGCTGAATATACACAGATCAGGTTACAAAAATTAATATTTTGATTAGAATCTTAGGAGAGCTACAGGAAAAGAGTATAAAGTTCTGATATTTTATCAAATTTCCACTGGATTCCCAGAATATTTCAAAAATGAAATACTTGTGATTATTAGCTCCTTCATTCTGTGCTTGACAATACCGCGCATTGAAAGTTCATACATATTGTATCTACTGTAAGCTTACATGTATTTTGTTGCATTTGTGCATATTGAATTTTTATATATTCCGTATATTTCCATCTTCGCAGTAATCTTCGCACCCCTAACTTTCTGCGATAGCCGACATTTATCCAAAAAATAAATTCACTCCGATTTCGCATTCTAAATATGTTTAACCATGCACTTACTGCGCAGCTATAATATTTATCAAGTTTGTTTATATTTTTGAATGATAAAATGAAACAATTGCTTTGCTAAGAACAATGTGTAACTCAATCATAATTAAATCAAAGATCTTCAATTAGTCAGTATATCAGTGTAGGTTAAATTAAAAGAAAACTTTATGACGTAATACATGTACTTAGGCTACTAATTACATTTATTGCAATAATAAATCGCTTCCCACTATATAGGAAATATACTAGGAATTATTATACTAGGATATATAATAGGAATTTTGTCCTATAGAAGTATTTTCATGTCAGCACAAAATACAAAGAATGCTCTTCGCTTACTTGATTCTACTCATTTATTTAAACTTGGGCTTGGGTTTTGACCCCAAGTTTTTGCTCAACCTTGACTGAATGACTGCTAACAGCAACTTACCAATGAAAGAATGAAGTTGAGAACCTTTTTTATTTGCGAAAGTAATACAATTTCGAATTTGCGTGTAGTTTTGTAATCACGATAGTCCACACTACCATCTTGAGCGATCGATTGGGCTCTATTTAACAGAATTGCAGTGTGATAAAGCACAACGAATAAAATGCGATACAGCGCTAAAATATGCGCTAACTTAGATAATGACCAGCAACGAATAGTAAATATTCAGGAAGCAGATCAAGAAGATGCAATGACTTCAGTATGCACTAATAATCAGGGAGTGTTCAATACGAGCTGATCAACAATGTGATGAAATAGTTGAAAATCCATAATATCACGACTAGGGTTCAGGAAACATGTTTTTGAAATGCTTTAAGCCAAAAGACATCATGCCTTTCATTTTCATTTTTATTGTTTTTGTATTCTAGCATCTCCCATCTCTAGCTTACAATTGAGCAACCTATTCAAAGTGTCGGCAAGGTGTGAAAGAAAGCGCCTGTAATGTCAATAGCGTCTTGTTATCCGTTTGCTAAGTTCCATGCTTAAATCATACTATCTTTGCTGACATTTCTTGTAATAGACTTCAGCATTCGTCATGGATAGATAGTAGGGTCACTGGTTAATCTGTCGTGATCTGCTTTCATTCTGAATGAAATATTGAAGTACTTATCAGCTAGTCCATAACATTCTCATCAATTAGGTCTAATGCAGTTTCTCTTATAATGTAAAGGGGTTGTGTTTTAAGAGAATGTTTAAAAATACCGTCTGAAAACTAGTTTAAAACCAAATCACAAAAGCATGTTCAAAAAGAGTGGTTTCAAAATCTTCTTTGAAAGCAAATATTTTGAAAAAACTTGTACAAATCTCGGGTCATCGTTAAAACCCTTGTTTAAAATCACTTTCAAGCCGCTCTTAAAAAAGCCAGTTTTACACCACGGAATTAGAACGGTCAGTTTTACTCCTAAGAAAATGCGGCTATTCAATTGATATCAGAAACCTTATATTATAGCACACTACACCTGCGGTTACGGTGCGTTCGTTGTGTTAAGTGTGTATTATGTAGCATCAGATATTGAGAGCTATAACTTAAACATGTACCTAATTACTGCGTTCAAATCCATTTAGGCACTAAAGAGACACTTGTAAATGCTGGGAATGTGCTAAAGCCTATTAAAGCCAACACTTATTGGTTTACATTAGCAAACTTTATATCCAATGTCACTCACTAGTTGGAAACTACTAAAATTAAAAACAATAACAGAAAGACTTGCATTTTAACAAAAAATGCCTTCAAATGAGCCATGTTTTTTACCTTAGTCACGCCAGCGTTCTCGAATCGAATGCTTAGAAGATAGTAGATATCACGAGATTGGATTCCTTACCCACTAACGGGACTCTTTAAAACCTTTCTTTTTTAAGTCACCTTATCACAATTATGAACACTTTTCTCATATACGTTTGCATCAGTAAAGTAAGCGAGTATCTAGTTGGTCCTAAAAGGTACATTATTTAGTAATGAATGTGGTTCGATCACAATAATATCATCAAAGCATCGAACAGAAGAAATAAGAAATAGGACATAATATAAGAAAACCATTACAAGCATTTTCGTGAACGCATTGTCAGTTAGAATAATTGCTTAAATTACAAATTTGTTTCTTAAGTCACTTGTAGTGTTAGATAAGACCTGCTGTCTAAAATTCTAATGTTGGATGCATTAAGATGATTGATTAATGATGACAAGCTGTGACTGATTGCCGACGATTACCTATCAATTGTTGACTGCAGGTACTTCAAAATCGGCAAATGTTTGATCTATCAGAAATACATATTAAGACGACATTCTAAGAACAAAGATGCCAAACTGCAATTCATCTGTTCTCCTTAATGTTTGTCTTCATGTACTTTTTCTGAATGAATTTGTGCATATTCTGGTAAATCAATCTGTAAATATTAAGATAGATGTACATGAACATGTGAATGTATATGTAATGTGCATTTTGTGGTTTATGATTACGCGATGGAATAAATTTTCAATATACATATACCATAGGAACTTATAACTACCTCTTGAATAATAATTTCAACATGTTGTCTAAATAGAATTAATTGTTGCTTGCGGATGAGGTTAATGCACATTCAGAAGAAGCTTAGGAGATTTATATATAGAACACCGCTTAATTTCAGAATGCAAACGTCAGATTGTTATCAAATTTTAACCATATTTTTTCAGTTATGGTGCCAGTACTAATTATTTCGAGTCGATCTATTTTATAGATCATACCCCCCCCTGAATGATAGAGTATGTACGCCCCTGGTTATATGTTAATGTGAACAAATGAATGTATTATGCCAATTTATTACTCCTATTTATTAAATATAATTCAGAAAAATCAACTTTTCTCGACCGAAAATGTATTAAAATAAGTTTTTTACAACTTGCTGAGCAACGTTTCGCTACCGCTTCGGCTGGCGCAATAAAAATGAATGTCTACTGGATACGTACATTCAGAGAGGGATTTCGTGATTTGATCTCAAAAAGTTCCAACTGCCTACGCTCAGTGAGGTTAGTTACATTTTTGTGAAGGACCGTCAAAGATATCATGGGTATGTCTGGGTTAGTTCTATGATCATTAACAATGTGTTGATAAAACAATGAAGATTCTACCGTTTAATGTTCACGAAGCCGGGTACGAATAGTTCTCATTGTTTCACCAATGTAGGTGGCCTGCGAGCACGAAGGACAAATGCGACAGCGAAGAAAGTACACGCAACCTTTCCAAGTGCAGCTCACTCGCCCATCCTCGCAACCACAGTAGACGCAATTAACTTTATTGCAGTCATTTTCGTCCATAGCACATAAAATTCGATACAAGGGTCGAGCGGTGAAGTTAACAACCAGATATCTATGGAGACCAGTACGTTTCAAGCTATAGTCGTATAGCTATAGTAATATTGCTAGTACGTTTCATTTTTATTGCGCCAGCCGAAGCGATAGGTTTTTTGCTACCGCTTGCAGGAAGTTGTAAAAAACTTATTTTAATACATTTCGGTCGAGAAAAGTTGATTTTTCTGACTTATATTTAATCTGCTCTGGCGACTGATGGCCAAAACCCAAAAACTCCTATTTATAAGTTGTTATAAACTTGCAGCGTCGGATTTTGTGTCTTTCACATGCACCAAGACAGACACTGTGACTATTGTATTTATTGCGATTGGACTTTTTAATACCTGCATTTGTATTTCGTTAGGTAAATAGGCAAGCACATATGCGTGTGACATCGTCCTTATACAAGTTGTATGCATACCGGATAGAAAGACTTTTCCACAATTTTAGTTGCGCGACATAAATTTTCAAATGAAAGAAGTATTCTGCAGATGTCGTTAATTGATGGCTAATTTTCGTCATTTCAATAGGAAGGCTCCCCTTACGTGTACGAGACGGAAATAAGATTCCTCTGACACCATTGACAAATATCCTACCGTCGCAAAATGAATGTCTAAACTAGAAATCGCATAAATTGAAAGGTTCCATCAATAAGCGGTTATAATGCATAAATGTAAGTGGTTTACAGTATACTTAATGTTTGGTCTTAAGTCAGAGCATTTAACACTTTAAAACTCTCCGCAGATTACATTGTTTAAGAAATTCAGCGCCAAACTCTGTTTTTATGACTATAATCTTTAGTTTCATCACAAGTTAAATTGATATGATCTCATATTACATATCTTCTTATGCTGAGTTGGATATCCTATCAGTCTTCTTCGATAGTTAAAAGAAATTTAATGTTTTTAGCATCACATTGAGAAGGTATGCAAGAGAAAAACTATTGTTTTGCAAGCAATTTTCAGTTTTCCTCAATTTAAATTTATTGACAATCAATATTTACACAGTTTTAACAGATGGAAGTATCCTAATACTTAATGCATTCATGATTGTTCAGAAGAATGTTGTGGACTTATGAATTATACAAAATTAATTACATAGTGTATTGTCATACAAATTTGCATTTACCGAGAAAGGAAGAACAGCAAATATATTGGCACAACTAGAGAATGTCAATACATGACATAAACAAAAGATCGAGAAGGACCAGAAAGCTTCATTATCAACTGTAGCCGTAATGCATGATAAACGCTCTGTTATAATCGCTCAACGTGCAACTTGTGCTACTCCCTGTCTATGTCAATTTCAGATCTTTCGATTCAATGTCAGACATTTTGTACAAGAAATTTAGAGATTGCTATACAACGATAAGAATAGAAATCTAAAGTGTATTTGGAATTATCTGAAATTGAGTTGAATTATCTGAAATCGTTTTCAAAACGTTTGAAATAGACGTGGAAATATGTAATCTTATCATATACTGCACATGACATTTGCATATCATTTAATCAGATTCAATAAATAAGAGTTGCCTCACAGTACGGATACGGCTACGACCATAGAGGAAGGTTGCGACTGATTAAATCAAGATGTATACATGCTGCATTGTAATCGCATAAAAGGCAGTGTACAGAGGTGCAAATTATGGCGAGTGCGGCTGCATGAGCAAGTGTTATGAAGCGCATGCCTACTGCATAAGCGATGGGCACCAAATTTAAACCGAAGATTTGAATGCTTACTGAAGTAAAGGAAAAAAAGATATTCTCAGGTAGGAGGATTTCAGAGAATCTCTGATACTGCTCAAACCTTCATAATAGGAATCAGATAGAGGACAGAAGAATTAGAGGAGTGGATGTACAAGCGTAAAAGTGCATTACCGGTAAAGTAAAAATATGTACAAAGAGCACGTGACAAAAAAGAGGATTTGAGTGCGCACACGTGCGGCATATGTCAAGATGCATCAGATTATAAACTTCAGATGCAGATATAGGACAACAGACTTTTTTCTTTTCACTGCTGTGGCAGGAAACGAGTTCCCTTGACCGGTTAGTCGCCAGCATAGTCAACCAATTTCTGAATTGATGAAATTACGGCTGATTTTTGAGACAGGTGTACGTATACTTAATACTTGAAAGAATAGATGATAAATATGAGACCATAAGCAAGCTTGAATGAAATCAGCAATATTAGTATCCTTTTTATCTGTCTTACCCATTAATAGATTTTGAATTTTTTGTTTTTATCTTTGATAAAACTCAAGATTCTCAAAATAGAATCCGTCTGAGTTTTAATGAGAGCTGAATATCAGCTGACAGCAAAAAAATCTTAAAATATCTCGAAATCAGCTATAGAAAAATTGGTTGTTATGTTGACCACCAACTGGAGGCTTATCATATTTTGATGAAGGAATGCTCAAAAGCCTCAAAGCCAGTGAAAGTGCACATAAAAGTGTTGATGAAAATTGTGGCACGTGCAATGCGGTGCAGAGGACATAGAAGATGTGCACATTTGCAGGTGAAGCCAAATAATTGTGCATTGGGTGCACGGAATCACAGGAAGGTGCAATAGCGTCTTGTCCGCGCGGGCACTTCAAACTCACTGTCAGTTTTCACGTCTGGACGTCTTTCGCTCACACTGATCTTCACACATGTCGGACTAGCTTTTGGCAATTTGTCTATTGAAATGCCGTCATTGAGAGGCTCGCCGTTAGAGTCGGCGAAAACAAACTGCTTTGGATCTCGGTTTGTCTCTGCTCCCCACCGCTGCAGAATCATCTCCGAAAGATCGTCAGGATCCATGACAAGGGGCTGCTGCCCATCGCATGCTTCCACGATCACCACCAACGACATGACGACTTCCGATCAGCAACCGATCTGTAATAAATACGACAGCAGTGGGTTTATAGCAGAAGAGTTGATTGTCGACAACAATAGAAGTAACAGTCATGCGGGAAAGGTCGATGAGCGACCGACACTGAGACAACTGTTAGACGGAAATCCATTACAACTCTAACATGCCGATCTGCCGGGTAACATAATCTCTCTGTTGCATTATTCATAAAATAATATTCATAAATTAATGAGAAAGAGAATCTGAGAGATAGTGACCATAAAAAGTATTGTGAACGTCAGTAATGGTATGTTTATATTTCATCTCTCTCTCTCTCTCTCCCCGTCTCTCTCTCTCTCATCATGGCTGACTGTTTCATGAAAGTTGTTGTCGCCATTGATTTAACTTGCAGGAAACTCAAATTTTGACGAGAAGACATGCGATGAATAAAATTAATTATCCAAAAATTTCTACATCCATTGCACAATATTATGTAAACACATCAGAAAGAGCGCATGCCAATAGACAAAGATCCGACCTGTTACTATGAGAGTTTCATGAAAGTTTTGTAACATTTTTCAGTACATCTACCTATGTCAAAGTTTCATGTAAAACTAGATAACCTGTTTGACTTTTGTAAAGTGTTTGGCTAAGAAATTTCTCTTTAGATGATTATTATACCTATAAATTGATTGTCATATCTGTCTTAAAAAGAGGAATGCAACAGTCCTTTTAATACATAGCAGTTCTTGATAATTTGTTGGATAAGAATCAACGCCAAGCTAACGGTGACAAATGCTGTTACTATGTAGAGACCTTTATTCGACCTGGTTAGAACTCCTGCCTTTCTGAGACCTTCTTTCTATAGTTTTATTCTTTGCATTCCCTACATACAAGCAGAGCTTCTGTATAGGTCATCTCAAGCCTTGGTTCTGCAGGTTTCTATGTTAATTTGCTGACTGTTTGTGGAGTTGATTGTGATTGAGTTTTGTCACATAATTAGCTTAACACGTAATAAGGCTCTTAAATAAAATTACTTAATTTTATCATTACCAGAATAATATAAAGGAGATCTGCTTGTATAATATATAATGTATATAAAGGAGATAATAATAATATATAATGTGTAATATAATGTGTGATATAAAGGAGATCTATAAAGTTTATCAGCTTCTCCTTTTCTGACCACATCTTTAAAAATTCAAATAATGAGACTCTTAAGTGCAGGGTCTTTCTGCTCTATTATTCAAAGCCTACACGAAGGGCAACCGCAGCTTCGCCCCCTTGACGACACCCCTGGACAGATAGCAATTTCAGTGTTCTTGAATTTATTTGATTTAAGTAATGATAAATAGGTCTTTGTAGCATGGTCTAAATTCCAGCTGTTCTTACTCACTTTGCACTTTGTATTTACGTCTGCGAATTCAAAACATCTGAAGTACATAGTACGATTCAAGTTCCCTACAACAGTTCCGTATCCCCTTCCTGTGCAAAGGTAACACACTTACGTGAACTGGCTCGGTGATACGATACGCCGCAGGTAGAATTGTCGAATATGTGAAGAGAGATAAGCCGTTGTCAGCTTCAATGTCTGTTGCACACACGCGAAGTTCGAATTCACGTCACGCGTGATTTGACGTCGATGGTCAAGCCTTGAATCGCCAATTACAATAATCAGAGAAGCACACGGGTGGTCAGCAAGAAGCAATGTCGCAGAGAGGAATGCTTGCGTCAGGTTGAGGAACTTTCGCCGCGGGAGGATTTATAAGTAAATACAGAGAGGAAGCGAGCAACGTCTAAACAAATCAGTGTCAGTTGGATGAAAGGTTCAACACAGTGATTAGTGAAGGATAGTTGATGAATAAGAGCATAGACTGACGTCTTATTCAAGAAAGAGTTTAACTTGAATCGACAATATTATCGAATCTCAGCAGATGTAACCACCACGACATGTTTCGGCCTGTTGGGCTGCAGCGGTCTCGGGTAGGTTAATAGAATTAGATTGTTTAATCCTATCACTTTACTAGAAGTGCAAACTGATTCAAAACGATGGCACATGCAAGAACTCATTAAGTGGGCAAAAAGAATTTTTTTATACCTTGCAGAGATAGGAAAAATAGTTGTGCGTCGCTTGCAGATTGCTCTGAATACCTTCAAAATGCTCCGATCGCCACGACTCCTTCAGATTCGAAGAATTCAGATCATTGCGCAAAAGTTTTCTCGATAATGTTGGGCCCTCCGATCATTTTAAAAAAAGTTAGCAGGCGCATGAAAAAAACGTTCACAAACTTCTCTGTAGAACTTGATCGTCTGTGTCTCTTTGCTGTGTGATCCGGCTGATAACAGTCACTGAAACTTCGCACAATTTGGCGTGTTTCCTGTCGAACTGGCTGCTCATTGTTCGATTGCTATGGTATTGTGTCAGCAGATAACGTTACATGTTTCAATGCTTCCTTTCTAGTCAAACAGAAGAAGAGACGACCTAATCCTGTGGGTAGGTTTGAACCAGCGACCTTGGAGCTCGAGGACGTGCAAGCATGCCCAAAGCTTGCTGACTTCACAAGGCCACCGAACCATCCCTTGAGGGCGTAAACAAGCCAGGAAGGCACTGCTTTAACGAAGGCACGTGGCGGATTGTATTCTGCAATCGCTCATTGCCGCATCCGACATTGAGGCGCTTCAAACATGCGCTACTCACTAATATTACTGATAAATGTAATAATAAAACTAATTATATACCGGGACGTCTTAGTAAGGCGCTACTCGGCAATCTTATACTAAATAAAAAAATGAAATGAGAGAAACGATAGAACAAACTGACATGCAAGCTGCACGACTGGTAGGACTCGAACTTACAATCCAAGTTATCTGGAACTGTCTCTCCACCAACCGAGCTAAGACCCAAACTAATGAGTCTACAAAACCAGCTCGCGCTCAACTTCACCAAGATTCAGAAAATTAATATAGAAATTTGCAGAGTCAAGAAAAGAGACATCCCCTACAAAAGAGTCTCCTTGAATGTGAAGAATATGATAAGAAATCCCAAAAGCTACCAAAAAGGATTGCAAATTAAGCCCTTCATGCACATTGTGTCCTTCTGAGAACGTTTCGACCCGCATCTTTTGGAACAAGATTGCTCAGCAATATTGATTTCATAGCGGCAAAATTTGTAATTAAAATAAAGAGATCAATGCAAGTCCAATGACACTGCCCCCAACCTCGTAGTATGCCTAGAACGTCCGAAAATTGCATTTGAAAAAATGCTTTCGAAAAAAACTTTTATTTTGAAATAAATCATACATAAAAAGAAAATCTGCATGAAAAGGTTAAATTGGTCACCTTCGAAATGCAGTGGTATCTCACGCATTAATATATGGTCGGTGAGATCCACCAATAGCCAACACAGATTACCCGATATTACATAATAAACTTTCGTCATCCAATCATCTTCGTGTCCGCCTTATTCGTTTGCCAAACCGCCTGGTCCTGTGGGATGCGCCGCCAATGCCGTAATTTCTATGATGTACATTATGAATGAAATATTGGCTTGTATTTGCTTATATCTTTTTTCATGAAAAGACACTTTAACAAAAGGCTGTAAACACGGGTTGTCGTACGGGGAGACGCGAAGTTGCGACCGCCCTCCCTTCGACATGAATGACAGTACAAATAGGCGCTGCAATATTTCATTGCTTATTTATTTCATCTGAGCATGATAAGCAGCTGATTTCTTAACTTTTTCATTTTAGTGGTAATTTAGATATTTGATATTTCAATTATATATAACATGCGAGGAGGCAGACATCGCTCACGAGCAACGATGCATCAACTACGTCACTGACAACCTGTTAAACAACATAATCATGCAGAACAGTGGGAAAACGGTCACCGCATTCCGCAAAACACATGTTTGGATGTAACAAATATAAAGAACAAAAGCGACGGAAGAATGCACATCGCACATTTGTCATAACTAGGGCAACCTATGCTAAATAAAGTTAAATAAAGTTTAATAAAGTTAAGCATGCTCTCATAAGGTTAAATGAAGTTAAAAATCTCTTGCTGTGTTAGATATCGGTTCACCTCCTGAACCTATAGTTTCTCGTTGGGGAACTTGGCTAAAGGGTTCAATGTACTATTGCGACCATCTTCCTGATGTTCGAAGAATAGTCAATGAATTTATCGGAGATGGATTATTGGTGCGAAACGTGAGATCAGCTATTAATTGTGAAACATTGACGAATAGTTTGGTGACTATCAAACGCTGTTATTCGCCTTTGATTGATCTCCTACAAAAGTCGGAATCAACTGCCTATACCATTAAACGGGCGAACGAGTATTTTAACAATTTGTGTTTTGCTGAAGATCCTTGTAATTTAAAAGAGTATTCAATAAAGAAGATTGAAAAATGTGACATACCGTCCATTAGTGCTTGTTCTCGTCATGATATTTCGCCGAGCTGTTATACTAAGCTGCAGAACGCTGAAGCAACTTCAGCAGCAGTGGAGGGGAGTTTCTCAATCCAAAAGAAAATTTTAACCAATGGTCGTAATTTTCTGCCCGACAATGTAGAAAAATACTTGATGTTATGCATGAATCTTCGTTGAACCAATCTTATACTAACATATATTTTCCTATAAAATTTGTTTGTTATGCTGAAATTTATTTTGATATTACGCTTTGTGTGTTTTTGATAAAGTTAAATAAGGTTAAAATAAGGGGGAAATAAAGTTAAATTTTATCAGTCTTGAGGTTAAATGTGGGTTGCCCTAGTTATACCATAACTTTACCAAGACTATCCCTTCCTTCAAAAATTCCATGTGACGCCACTAGATATAAAGACTTCAAATATCTGCTCAACTTTCGGAAGAAATGATGCCTATCGCATGTTTTCTTCACAAGGCATGGCCGAACTAGCGCACTTATGCTTTCTTCAGTTCTGAGAATAGGTAGAAGCTCTCTGAAATGGATTGTGGAAGCACAGTTTCTGATTTAGCAAAATGATTCTGAATGAACAGCGATGAGTGCGCTTGTGGCGTTGTTATGATGGATAGTCCACGATTTTCTTCTCAACAGTTAGAGTCTTTACTTGCAAATGTTTTCATTTTTTACGAAAATGTGCGAGTTGTCAGTTGATCTTGAGCGCAGCATGGATTTTGGATAATCTTCAACTGACCGCCTTTGAGTTTACTTCATCATCGCATTGCATGATATTCTAAAATATTTCTGACATGATCGTCTTGCTCTCACCGGCAGCGGGAACAAATTTTCCGCAAAAGAAGACAGATTTACTGTCGACTTGGTTTCGTTATGACGCTGCAATTTTGATGCAACTGTAGATTTGCATGTTTCCAACGGATTGCGCATGCTTAAGGTCAGTTACGGTTCTGCTTTTCATCCTTCAAAAATAAGAATGGTAGAACATTCTATTCTATTCTATAGACATAAGAAGAGTAAATATAGACTAAAATCACACCGGACGCGTCTGGAATTTTTATTCAGAACGTTAATAAACATATTCGGTTGTTCATACCGAAAAGACGTGCGGAGGACGACTTCACCGCGACTTCACTCTGTAAACAGTCCCACACATTCTGAACAAAAATTCTGACGCGTCCGGTGTAAATGGACATGAAGCGAGTACCTCTATATTATTTCATTATTATTATTTGACAAATTACGGCTGCCATCTTCACTGCAACGACAAAGACTCAATTGAAGCCACACACATTGAAATGGAATACAAGAAGAAATTTGCAATTGATGCTTGCACGAGATTATGCTGATAATGCCGAGCTGTCGTTATTCACCGTTATCAGGAATGCATTAATTGCAGCTCAAAGCCAGACCATTACACACTACAATGATCATTGTTTAGAGACAGCATTTACTGTGTTGAATCCTATTTTCATTTTTCTGAATTAAATTTGCAGCATGCTTTCTGATAGAAGCAATTGTCAAAGGCCCTTTGCCTACAGAAATGTTTGAAATACCCATCTTCAATATTTTTGAGTTTGATTACTTTCAGCACCCATATCTTCCTTGATGTTGTCGTCCAAAAGATAATTTACTGATTCATTATTTAAATATGCAATAAGAATGCAGTAGTCGCGTAGCCTACATACACTTCAACCTAGATACTTAAATATTGTTCGTCAGCTTAATTTACACAAGCAAATTACGCATGGTCTTGTCATCATCCACTTCAAAGCCTACGCATACTAAAAGATTATGATTGTTAGCATTTTGATTATTTGGTCGATAAATTCATATCATATGCTTCAGACGCATTCCAGCCATTCATTCGGCAGTACAGTCCATGTCAAGCATGTGATGTTAAGTATCTGGCGGAAAATGCATCTGAAAGTTTATCACTAACGGCTGTCTGTGTCTGAAATGACACGACATTATTCTAAAAATATATGTTGCGCATTCTTAAAATACGAAATATCTCAGTTCTATATGAAAATGCCGGCAATTTGACAGACAACGAATAGCTTTGAATTTGTGCAAGTCTTAAAAACTTAGCGAAATAATTAATTTATGTTGCATGTTCCATGAGAACCATTTTTGCAGGTCTAACTTTCTTCTTGATGGTCGTCGAACTTTCAATCGAAAATTCAGTTGTCATTGAATGATAGTACTTGGATTATCAAATACATCGATGACGTCACTTCGATTGCTCCTCAATTTAGTCAGCGCTCTAATTCAGTGATTGATGAATGATTGATGAACATAACAATAGTCTTAAGTGTCCCTCAGTGCAGGATTTTTAAATTCATATATCGCACAGGAGTGTCTTCAGGATTTTTAACAACTAACTCAGTTGATTAATTTTATTATTTCTTGCTAAATGATTTTGTAATATTAGAGCAATTTGATTAATAGATATTGATGAAATGAGCTGACTACCAACTAGACTATTTTCGTGTGTTGATCAACTCCTGTGGGCCTGTATACTGCTTAAATAATACATGTAGTTTTGTTTTGTTTACATTCATGCATCAAAACCCTAACATGTTACCTAGATGTATTAGAATGATAGTGTGTTATAATGACATGAAAAGACGAATTTGCAAGAAATGCTTTTTTACAACTGTAGACTTTCATGGAAGGAAGATCGAAAGATATTTGATAATGCAGTCATTTTTAGTAAGGCACATATCATAATAAAATGAATGCCATGCACACATTATAATCTAGTGGTATTATCATGTAACATAATACAACATGAGATGGCACACTCATATACAATGCAGTATTGCATGATATATCACAATATAATACAACATGATGCAACATTGTATAATATAATGTATTATATTGCAATTATATGCATAATTGCATAGATCTCCAATTACGTTTATACAATTTTTGACTTGTGTGTTGATTAAATTCATACAAATACCACTTCATGTTGAAATTTAAATCTCCTCCTCTTCCAGTGCCTCAATTTTCATTTCTTTACATTGCATGAATTTTTTTCTTTCATTTCACGTGCTTACATCATCTCTTTATGCAAATGTAGAATATCATCTTTACCATCATTCTGTATTTGCAAAAGTCATCATGTATCATCTCATGCTCGTGTTCTCTCTTTTGAGAAATAAACGATCTGATATTTTGACATAATGTCACACAGCATATGCGATATAATGCAACTGATTAACAACCAACAGATCCTTTATCCACAACGCACTGTGCCGTAACTTTTCGAATTCGAGTAAATAAGTATATTCGTGGCAATGTAGAAATGTCACATCTAAGATGAGTGATTATCTCGACGGTTGTTGTAAGTGTTACAGTCACTTTTACGAATACATTGTGGATATATTAATGGATTGATCAATCAAAATCTTACTCAATTAACTGTTCGAGGGTTGTCATAGTGATCATAATGTCATAATCACGTCAATGAAAATTTAATTTGAACATTGATCTCAATCATAATTGAGGTTTTTGAAAGTTCAATTAATCATTAATCATTAATCAAATTCTCATTTTAGTTAATTAGCAAATTTAATTATAATTGATATTTTCCT
The DNA here is from genome assembly GCA_907163375.1 of Prostheceraeus crozeri. NCBI lineage: Eukaryota > Metazoa > Platyhelminthes > Polycladida > Euryleptidae > Prostheceraeus > Prostheceraeus crozeri. The sequence continues at coordinate 186,714 of CAJQUW010004756.1, read as the reverse complement.
GTCATTTCCGAACATGAGATCAGAGTTCGGCTGCTGATGAAAAACCAGGGGTTTGAGAATCTCATAATCATTTCTGCAAATTTGTAACATTCTGCAATACATTTGTCTTGTTATTTCAACTTATGATTCAATCACTTAACGCAAAGTAATTCAAAGAGTTATCAACTTCTGATTCTCTTTCTTTACTTGCATCAAGAATAATCAAAGCCTATTCAATAAACTAGCTGGGCCAACATTTTTGTCAATTTTGAGCTATGATATCACCGAATCAAATAGATTCATTCATAATTCAGTAGACCCATTGATCAAGCGAGAAAATAAGTTTAGACTAAAACTGCCTGCACTGTATATCAAACACTACAGCTATTATTCAAATTGCATCATAATTGCAATTGACTCCACAAAGCGTCTATAAATGTCGCAATCATAGTGATATTCAAGCTAATCAACAAGTTTGACAAAGTTTCTGATTACATCAATCACAATCACATTTTGAGCACCTGTATCTATCATAATCTCAATCAAGCTCCTGTCATTTTAATTATAATCGCCTTCTTTAACATAACTGCAATCATGTTTCTGGTCGATTTAATCATATTGCATAATGACCATTTTGAGTTTTGGTTGATAGTTCCAGCTATAGATGCAAGCATAGAAGGTTCTATGACACATGAATGTTTCCGTGATGTCTTCCTTGCTTTCTTCAAAACAAACGGTCTTCAAATTACATGAAACAAAACAGCTTTCATAATTCTCACAAGTTGTCTCGGATGGCAACTTAAATTGAATTTCAAAATTGAAAGTCGTGATTTTGTTGAATTTCATTTTAACTGTTCAACTGATGTCAATGAATTAGTTATGAAGTACTTTTAACTAGAAATAAGTGAGCAACTATTAATTAGAAATAAGTAAATCAGCAGTCAAATAGAATTGGAATACATATGGTGCAGACACAAATATGATTGCGCAATAAGCAACTAAGTTAATCAGAAATATCTTCTAAGCTATTGTTGGACGTAATATTGTTGCTCGATATCATGTTGAAGGCATCGCAATCTATTTGTGACTTGTAGTCCTATGCACATCGATATAAGACGGAATTACCGTGTGTTGTATAAGATCAGGGCTGCATTTGAATATATAAGCTGCGTAGTATAAAAAGGAGAAAATGAACGCGTTCAAACTCAGCCTGAAACCAGGTTTTTAACATACACGTTTAACTGTGGTTTCACAACGGTGTTGAAACTTAAACTTATTAGATTGTTTTCTTAGATGATTTTAGAACTGTGTCTTTAATTAATCCTGAATTTTCACGCAGCATTATAGATGCCATGATTGAAAATGTTTTAAATTGCGTTTTTCAATATGTTTTTAAAACCGCGCTTTTGATTTAACATGTCAATTTGTTGTTATAAAAAAATCGCCATGATTTTAAAATCGAATTGAGAAACTGGCAATTGATGAGTCAATTATAGGCGGCTTGATATTTTGTTCACGAGGAAGGATAAGGACACAATAAACAGTAATCCTTATGTCCATGGCTTGCTAGATAGGTGGATGCAACGATTTAGAATGCTCTTAGGAAGTTACTGTTGAGTTACTTTATATATAAAAATACTAATGCGACATCAAACATACGAATAATGTGTTATCGGCATTGCATGAATCAATTTAGTACATTCCAGCACACACTCTTCGTCTCTCATGTAATTTATTCCGAAAACTGATATATGAGAAAGTTCTCAATTCAATAAAAATTCTACATTTACTAGTAAAAATAAATGTCAGTGAAATTCTCTATACCACTCAGATTGGAAAGATTATCAGTTGATCTGTTGTCACTGAAGAGATTTTGCATCACTAACCGTTCAAAGAAGATGAGTGGAAAGAGTGTTGTTATTGAAACATCTTTCGAGTTGCCTATAAAAACAGCCTGCCTACTTCATGCGTTATCAAAATATTTTCGTACAACGACCTAATCATCAAAGTAATCGCTCAATGGAGGTTGATCAGTTGACTTGTAGCACTTAGATCATGTTTATTGATGAAAATGCACTTTCGATTATCTTTTAGAACTTGGCATTTGAAAAAAATTCTTCTCGATTTGCTTTTATATATTCATCAAACATTTTAGTCATTTAACAAATTGAATTCAATTGCAAGTTTGTATGTAGGAAGGTGACCATTGATAGGTCTTTTTAGGTGTCGATGAATCAGGAGGGGAATTTGATGCATCCCCTCTTCCAGTGGCAGCATCGCTTTTGACCAATGCGATCATCTTGCTACTTATGTTGTCTTCCGATGGTCTTGCGTCTTATGTTCGGCGTTGTCATCCTTGCCGAAAATGGCATCCCTTGTGGTGCGAATTCAACCTGCACGATTCATAGCCATACGTCTCCAGTACTTCGGGAGCGATATGTAAACGAGGTTTTGAAATTTGGAAATACGAGTGCGGTCAAACCTCGACATTTCGGACTTGGATAATTAAGATTCTGGTTAATAAAGACCGCCGTTTTATGGGATTAGATCTACATGTACAGTGTACATCTCATATATTGCTGATTACTTCAGACTTCCAGTAGGTCTGTGATTGAACATTGGACTCATTAAAAAGCTGTCTTGATATTTTTGAAGTCTTGACTGCAATCTAAACATTTTTAGCCTTTTTCGTACTTTAGATACTGTTGGCCTAACCAACTTCATATTGTAGGCATAAAGCTTAAATCAAAACGCGATGTCTAATGCATGGGCCATAGGCCCTACCTAACTTTTGATATACAAGAAGCTTTGCTTGACTAAACTGCTTTCTTCGGTCTTCAATTATTTGGTATACAGGGTGATTCAGTTCATCCCGCCGGTAATTAAACAGGTGGTGTTGAAAGATCGAAGTAGTCAAGAATTAAATTTTATAGCTAAGACTCACTAAAAAGTATTATTAGCAAAATTGAATGCGGTTTTCTGCTAACCCGGTCACAACAATTGCTCAAAATGAGACCTGTGCGCTGATACACATGCTTCTCATCGCTTGAAGAAATTAGTGTTTCATGCGTCTTGTAGTAGGCTTGTCAATAGAATTCAACACTGCTACAATTCTGTCTCTCACCTTATGAGTAGATTCTGGTCTTGGAATTTTGTAGATATGATCCCGTGCGCATCCCCATTGCCAAAATTGCTCATCTCCAGATCAGGACTTCGAGATGGCCAATTCCGATGGCCGTCTTTCGCATCCAGTGATCTTAAGGATTTTAAGTAGTTAATCAGTGTTCTTGTTCTATATCGATGCTGCATGCAATCTAATTTTAGCTTCATTGTCAAAACCAGTGAAAGTAGCATGGTAGCAGTGCAAATCGAAAAATTCGTAGGACTAGATCTATTTACGGTGCAGGCCTACGTATGTTTCACTAAAAAATGGTATATTTTCATTATAAAAAATAAAATAATATAAAATGATATCATTGCCGATCATAGACTAGAGTCTTCACAAAAAATTGGAAGCTTACCCTGTTTCTTCACTCGATTTTCTAATGTATTAACTTGGCAAAAAATTTAGAAAATTGCTTTCCAAGCATATGCTCAGCTTGTACTTGAGCACAGCTCATTGAAATAAAAATTTCACATAAGCTAGAACATATTAACATTCTGGAAATTACTTATTTATCTGAGGTAAAACAGGCTTTGAAACTAAATGTGCGAGCATATACTTCAGCATATGTAGGTTTGCATCATGCATGTCATATGCGATATAAGTCAAATATGGCAAATAAAGTCGGTATAATGTCAGATGCAGTATAAAAACAGACTACATCACCTATGTCACACACCACACTTCGTCGACTCCTAAATTATGCTAAAAATGTCCGTATCCCCGCGGCCCTGCATCCACTGAAAAAATATGGGCCTACAAAGGTGGTGCAGAGTTGCTGTTAGTTTGGCACCTGATGGATTGAGTTAGATTGTTGTTACTCAAAAACTATTTTGTGAAACCACATCTGAGGCAACTCTGGCCTCAAGGGAAGTTCTGATGACTCCAGGGATAGATCCTATGACCGTGGAGAACAGCTCCATTGAAAGCTGAGAAAGGCCGCACTATGGGATTCCTTTTGGGAACGCATGAGTCCTGTGGTAGTAGCTTGATGACTGTGTCTACATGTAGGGCATCGATGCCTTGACTGCTTGGTGTCAGAGTTGGTTCTTGTTGGATTCATAGCATTGAGCATGGTTCCTGGCTTCATGTAACACCATGTAGCTGACAATATGTCCCGGAGACGTTCCACCAGTGAACACGTCCTCAATGATGTGGAGGATTGTTGACAGGCTTCTTTTCGTTGGAAGTAAGCATGGCACAATGTGCAAGCGAACTGGTTACGGAGCTTGATGGCTATGACCCATGTCGGTCAAATCGACTGTCCTTGTATGCCTACATCTGTTGCAACATATCACAGCCTGGAATTGTGGTGCAGATCTGCTGCTCGCTTGATATTTGATGGATTGGGCCAGATTGTTGCTGCTGTCGGTCTCATACCTTGCACCTTCGGGTGTTTTCGAAACCTCCTATATTATGTCTCATTAAAAATTTTAGTGTCTCACAATCATTTGGTTGGAATGATCTCATGCCCTGATATAAAGGAAGACCATTTTTTTGCACGAGTACTTTCGTTGGTTACCGACCGAATATAATCATACGAAATGAACATGTTCGATCGGTGACCATAACGAAAGCACTCGCGCAAGAAAGGCGCTTTTCCTTAACGTCATGAGATCCATGCAACCAAATCACTCTGATTAAAGATCCTCACTTTTCAAAGCTTTGCTCTCACAATGTTATTGTAATTATTTTGATTGAACAAGCAATCTACTTGAAACCAAATGTCTCCAGCGATCGATATAGGTCGAATAAAATATCCGGTCAGGTAACCTAATAAGCACCCTCGACGGCGGCCACAGCCACCACTTCCAACCCTGTTGGATACCCGCTTTGCTTTAATGCTACGAGTAATATGCGAGTAGCATGCCCGGTATACAGTGTAAATGCATGCACACGACTTACTTATAGATAAGCAACCTCCGTCCTATTCTTATCACCAGATTTTGATCTTGATCATTGAACATAGCACTTGAACTTCCCTGCTACATTGCAACTACATTTTTTGAATCTTATTAAGAATCGATTATTGAACTAGATCCGAATATTATTTGATTTCTTTACTCTTGATTGAAATTATCCTATTGCTTGCCCATCATGGAAATCTTGGAAAGAACTGCATCAATTTTGTAGCACTAGAAGGAGAATAATTTTTATTTCATCAGAGAAAGTTAATTGCTGAAGATTACTCCGATGTCATTGAATGCATTTTCAGATTTTTCGTTTCAGTTGAAAATACAAGAATTCGTAAATTAATTCAAATGGTGAAAATGAAAATTTTATTTCACTTTATAATTCAACAGATCGAAAAATATTGGAACCACAGAATTAGATACATCTGCGCGCGCTTCGGTAGCAGATAGACAAAATATTTAATTCTGTGATTGGAACATAATCACATCATGAATCCACGAAAGAAAGGATACAGTTTTGACATGCATGTATTTTGATTGGCTATATTTCTATTCCCCACTTATGCATCCTCTTTCTTCTATCTTCTTGTGTCTCTAGAAATTTTATCATTGATCAGACAATATCATCTATTTTTGTATCATTTTGTTGTGACTGTGTATTATTTGGATTCAAATTATGATAAGATGGTCGCGCTCCATTGCGTAATCTTCATCACAATGGCCACATTTTGCAAATTGGTTGGTGAGCTGATTATTCGCTTTGCACTATATTATTTGACTGTGTTTTCTCAAATATGCAAACCGTGCCGACTTTGATAAAATCTTCCCTAAGCTGCTTAGATGTAACTTTTATTGATAAAGCACAGGCAGACAAGTATTCAGACAATAAACAATAGATCTAAGAAAAGCTGTGCTTGATCAACATAGCTGAAATACATAGCAGTTTTGTAGTGAAAAGTCTCTCCCACTGTTTTTATCCACTTACAATTTTAAATAAAAGTTGAGGGTAAAGCTATTTACGAAGGCAGACGTTTCGTGACTCTGTCACAGCCTCAGTGCCAGTAAAATCAGAATGTGACGAAAGTACAAATGTGAAGTGGATCTTAACCCTTTCGATCCTGTTTCGCATCTATGGCTTCCTCCCCTAGCTGCCTGGAAAAATCCTAAAATTTCGGGATTTTTCAAATGCTGTTTACTCGACCAAAAAGTGTTGTCCTGACCCCAACCAACACTAAATAAGATGCCAAATAGATCGAATAGTCCCCTAACATCAGAAAGCATGCAAAAACAGTCGAAATTATCCAAAAAATTTATATTTTTTTAAAAATACAAAAATCATCAAATTTTCACTTGGTGGGACATTAGTCATGCTTAAACTTATTGAAACAGTCACCCAGGCAAGGCCCAGGCTTGTCAGGGCACGAATCACAGATGTATCGTGATTCTCTTCTGATTCCGTTGCTGAAACAGACACGGCAACGCTTCAATGGATTTTTCTTGCCACTTGTGGATGGGATTCTTTTTTGCACATGTGTAGTCGTGCGCCGTTCCTCTGATGGTCGTCTTTTTCTTCTGGCTCCCTTTGGTGTTGATTGCAAATCTGTCAAGACTCGTATGGCATCCCTTAGGAAGTCAAAGAAACTCACGTTGCTTTCTTTCTCTTTTCTGTATACAGCCCATGAATTGAAAAGTAGCCGAAGAATGCAATTCAGGCCGATCTTCTTGTACCAGGCATGCGATTTGCGAGCGCAGTTGTATTGACGAATAACTTGGTCTGTGAGATCTATCCCTCCCATTTCTTGATTGTAATTCTCGACAATTGATGGCTTGAGCACATTGGTTCGAACATTGCCCTTGGAAATCATTTCTTTTTGCACCAGAGAAGCATTGTCACACGTGGACATCAGATAAACATCCTTTCTGTCACAGAATTTTACCGCTATTATTCGGTCCTTTTCAGCGAATGCCGATGACACAAGTTGCAGTTTCTTTTGAATAAGAATTTTTGGAATTCCTCTTTGCGGTCTGACTGTTCCACGAACACCCGTATTTCTCGAAAGAAGGTACTCTTAGTTGTGACAAATTACAATATACCGTGCAAGCTGCTCTACCTAACAACGAATCAGCCACGCGCAATCTTTACCGGACGTCATTATACAATCACCATCAATCATTACTTTGAATATGCTTCATGTGTGGCTCGACTGAATGCAGGTGACATCGCACTGCAACCGCTGAGCTGTATTGCCGACAATCAGATCATGTAAAGACAGCAGAAACACAAGACACAGCTGATCGCAGCAGCATGAAACTAATGCATTACTTGCCCTCAATAGACTTGATGTACGTGTACATGTAACCTACTACATGTACATGTACCATTACAGCGGTTAATTCTATTAAATATAGTTGGTTTGCACATAATATGCGCTAAAGACAACATCTAACGTGTTTTACAAGCAACTGGAATACTTCACGCCTAAACAGTTAGCAAAATTTCTCATGACGACACGCTGTCGTCATAGGATCGAAAGGGTCAAATACTAATCGATTCGATCGCTTAGTCGTGGGCATCCGTCAACCAACCAGCTCTTGTCTCCTGTTCAGACATGGATTCTTAGTCCTAATGCACCTAGCTTCAGTAATGCGGCTTTTAATAGGTGAATTGTGCTTGCTAAGAATCATGAGGTTGAAATCTTTAATATTCATATTACGCCGATGAAAATATTTCGCATGTTCAGAAAGGGGGCACTGTTATTACCAGCTTTTAAACTACTTGTATGTTCTTTTAGACGGGCAAGAAAAGGACGACTATGTTTGACCGATGTACGCTTGTTGACAGAATTGGCAAGTAAATTGATACACTATGTGACGATCATCACACGCATAGTTATCATTAAGGCAAATTATTTAGCGCATTAATTAATTAAGGCATTATAATTAACGCATAATTATCATAAGTTACAATTTTTATGCTTACGAGACCTATTATTATTCAGGTATTGACTCAAAGTTTTGCTAGGTTTGCTAACTAAGGTTACCGGCAGATCATATAAGGTCATACTAAGGATACCGGATCAACTATATACCGGATACATATATAGATCAACTAAAGTTACCGGTAGCTGAAATACATCATCACTGCTTTAAAATTTAGAAATTCTGTTTTTTAATTATACTGCAATTGAATTTCAACGATCAGAAAATTGTCAATAGAAATGCATTCTGTAAGATCCGAGCCCAATGCTTTCGAGAGAGCCGCACATGCGAATAGCCATAGACATATGCTACTGCAGTAGATTTTTACTGTTGACATAATCATCTCATTCAAAGGCGGTAATATACTACAGTATGAGCTCAAACACTAAATAATATGCTGAAACGCGGAGACTCACTCGGCAGAAAATCAGGTTCTGCAGAGTAGGCCTACATTTCATAGTGGATCTTGTGCTATTATTCAAATAAAGAATTTGGGCATACTGGCTATAAACGCGATTCTATTGAGTTGTCGACTGGGAAATAAAGTCGAATGGACAGATGTAGGCTATACTTCTTCAATGTGATTTGCAAAGAGAGCATTTACAGGTCTTGCTCTTTCATGCGAGTGGAAAATAACAAAGTTTCGTGCAAATAACAAAGTTTACATACTCTGAACGAAAATTTCACATATCTGTTGAAGTGTCTATGAAAATGATCTCAGGTAATTTGAACATGAGTGTTATACTAATCAAACAAGAGGCATTCCGATAAAACGACCCCTCATAACATGAATAATATGAAGACCATAATCTCTAAGCATATTGAAGATCTCTGCAACATCTCAACATTTCACAATTTCTCCAGTTGGAAATTGTGTTTTTATTTTCGCAGAATAATTCGAAGATTATTCAAAATGGATTCCTCCTAATGGTCGGAAGCAGATGCATTCCTAAAAGCCAGTGGAGTTGCTATATTTTAAATGAGAAACAAGAGCGCCAATCGTTTGACATTGAGGCGGCTGATTCTGGTGCGTAGACAAGGCACACTCGCGTCAAAGAAATTGCAGCTCACGAAGCAATGCAGGATCACTTTCAACGTTCACAAACAATATAGACGAATCTGAGTCTGCGGTCAATATTGACTTCGCATCATGCTTCATTTGCTTTTTTACCACTGTAGTCAGGAAAATCCTCTCCATTTTTGCAATTCTTTCAAAATTTGATATGGTAGACAGGAACTGTCAAAAATTGATTACTTTTTAATTGATCCTTCCAATCAATTGATTGAAATTGGCATTCGTGAACAAACAATTGGCTACACTTCTAAGCAATCAATTAATTAATGAATTGATAATTGAAATATAATGCCATCTATTTATTGAAATTGCAATTGCTAAGCAATCAATGAATTAACATTAGAATTGCTTAGCAATCAATTGGATGAAATTCAATTAATTTTTGATAATTCCCGATGCTAAATAGTGGGCATGTATGATAGTTATATTGAAGCACTCAAGTCAGCTGTGGAAACTCCACCTTTCATTTATTTACCGCCAAACTTCTCCCTTCCACCCTGTGCAATAGGGGCATCAGATAATTATGGTAGAAAATAGAGGCTTAATGATTGGAGGCATAGAATGAAAATGACATCAAAATATCGTCATCTCATATTCACCGCATGTGCGATCATCGCTCTCCGTCCAGTCCAGACGTCAATGCTAGCTTTCATTTCGTTATAGAGTTCAATATTCTTCCGTGATCATTAAAATTGACTTGGAATGTACCATATAAATCACATATGTAGGCTACTGCGGCTGGAATTAATAACTAATTTCAGTGTCTAATTATTCCTATTCTACTTAGTATGTGAAAATTGTTCAATGACACCGTTCTTACGTATTCTTTCATAAATTTCTGTTATCGATTACTGATGAAGCATATTCTTAGATTATGAGTGAATCTTTGTTGATATTCCCAAATTTTCCCATTGGAATACTGATGAGAAATTCGAAAAAGGATGTAGCAAGCTCGTTGATCTATCTTCAGAATCTCAGTTGATAAGATCTTTATATCTGATTTCTTATGTCTCGAATAATAAATGGAAAAGCACCGAATGCTTGAATAAGTTTCACATGAATCAGGGGTTCATATGACGCATCAATTCTCATGAATGAGGAGATTCTCGTCTAATTTGTCAACTAAATGCATAAAAGTGAATTAAAGTGCTATAGAATAGAAAGATGTCTTTAGACTTCAACTACATGCATTTGAATTTATACATATTGGTTCTTTTAAACAACATTTGCGCAGCAATGTTGATCCCAAAACGACAAATATGTGTAACCAATAAAAAGAGGAGATCAATGCGATTCTGAGGGCACCTCCACCAACCCATTAAAATATTTTCACCAAATATTGCAGTGTTTTCCGGATAATTCGTCAAAAAATGGCGAATTAACAGTATGAATAAATTTCCGGAATCAGTATCTTTAAAACTCGTGTGTTTGTGTATCATGTATTCGCAACTGATTTTTCCCGTTAAATCAAGCAAATTATTTCTACAGCAAATGTCTATTGACGGTTAAACGACCCTTTCCGTAAATATAGAGTAATAGTAGGGCCTATATAGGTAAATGACATAGAGTAAGTCCGTTAGGTAGAGTGGCAACTCTGCATTTATTAAATCCCTAATGTATATACACTTTCGATTTTATTGTATGAACTCGAGGTGGATACAATTGGCATTGCTACCAAATGTGAGAAATGCAATTTTTTGCAGTTTTGAAGAAATAACCACGGAATTGACTAATCATGATGGTAATACAGAAGGAATGATGGATTTTTTACAGATCCTCCGTGTCATGACAGCCTTGGAGAGGCAATGCTTGTTAAATTAACAATTCGATAGGTTGCCATTAGCCTACTTTCATGCTCAACTTCAGAGAGTATTTCAAGCGTGATCATGTCATAATCAACCTGCCAATGGTAGAACAAAATAACATAATCAAAGATCAATGATTATAATTAACTTAAGAAAATATAAATGAGTCCACATCACTATTCAGATTCAAGAAATGAAACATAAATTCAGTGAATCATAAAATCATACCGATGAAAATTGAAATAAAACTTGAACTTTCAACCACGACAGGACAATAAGATCTCGACTTTTTCATGAAGACCTACATTATAATGCCGCTCATTAGATTTCCTTGATAATCAGCATAGTATCACTAAGTGACTTATGAATAAGTGACTTGGATTTGATTCTATTCAAAATTTTCTAACATCGAAAATTGAGATAAAAAATTACTTTCTGAAGTATATTTAAAACTAATTTAGGCACATTCCATTGCTAAATGGGCTTTTTCGGAAGTTAAGAAAGGCTCGCACCTTGGAGCCGCAGCCTGCATGTGGAGGCCCGCCCCAATTCGGGGCACACCCTAGTTGATCACACATGAACTTAGATATAGTGACTTTCAAACTAACTGATAAATGTTCATGCAGCAAATGATAACAGATACAACTCTGCTGGGTGAGGCTTGATTCAACTATCTTGGCAGATGTCACAAATGTACTAATTGTCTAGCACTATCTCTACATTGGCGCATCCATCATAACACCAATCACGGCAGCATATTTGGACGATCCGAATATTTTCCCTGCAGAAGGTGCAAAGATATTTGGCATTAGTAGGCCTAACTTTCAGGTTTCAACTCACCTCTTTCTGATTAGAAGTTGAAGATCTTATGATCCTGGGCATAGATGCGAAAGGATATGACAATACATTTGCTGTGAAAACTCCCGTGGTTGTCAGCGGCAAATTTTGCGACAAAACGGTAAAATTTTCCGCTAAGTACGATAACGTTGAAGCGATAAAGTTGGACTTCCAAAATATAGCGATCAATCCAAAACTAGGGTACTCTTTTGATACTTAAAGCACCATATGCATGTACATGTAATATTGAAATAAAATAAAAAATACTAAAAGACCCGAAACAAACATTTTATTACTTTATAACAATATACAAATCAAGAAAACTGCCACATCACAACATCCTACTTATTGGCTCCTAATACAGGTTTTTCCGTTTGTTAATATAGATCTGTCAGCTTTTAGCGGCGTTGTGCATTCATTGACGTCATTTTGCAATGATTAGTGACTTTTCGAATTGAATAGCTGCAAGTCTCTGTTCATCGTCGGCAATATCACTCATTAGTAGCAATCTTTCAAATGAACATCGAAATTTGTAAATAAATAGCGACGTTTTGCAATCAATAACTGAGTCGCAGTAGTAAGGAATCCTCCCAACTCGATACGCGCACTAAGAATGATTGACCGAACGATCGCGCCGCCACACGTCAGGAGCGTGCGAGTTGGCGTTGCCCGTCTGGTTATGGGTCGCTCGTCCGAGCGTATGCTCGTGCGGTTCGACCGTCGCGTAGATATTGTCTTTCTCTATGCGCGGACGGTCGATATTTTTGCGTAGTGTTAGGACAGTGTGTTAGGGTTGACACTATATGTGTTTAGAATAACAACAAAAAAAAAAAAAACAAGAAACATAAACAAGGACAAAAAAAAAACTAAAAAAAAAAAAAACAAAAAAAACAAAAAGAGAAACAAACAAAAAAAAAAAAAAACAAAACAAAAAAAAAACAAAACACAAAAAAAAAAAAATACAACAAAAAAAACAAAACAACAAAAAAAAAAACAAAAAAAAAACAACACAAAGAAAAACAAAAAACAAAAAAAAACAAAACGAAACAAACAAAAAAACAAAAAATACAAAACAAAACAAAAAAAACTAAAAAAAAACAAAAAAAAAGAAAACAAAGAAAACCAAAAAATAAAACCACAAAACAACACATCTCCACCCCCAAACCACACCCACAACCACCAACCACCACACCCCACCCCCCCCCCCCAACACTCCCCCCCCGACCCTCCACCCAGCTCCCCCCCCCCCCCACCCCACCCTCCACCATCCCCCCCCCCCCCACCCCCCCTCCCCCCCGCCCCCCCCCCACTCCCCCCCCAACACCACCCCCGCCCCCCCCCCCCCCCCCCGACCCCCCTCCATCCGCCCCCACCCCCACCCGCCCCCCCCCACACCCACCCACCCAGACTATTTTGCAAAAAAAACATATAAAGGCAAGATCACAGGGAGTTTACCACAGCTAATTCAAAGATATATACATTGGAATGAGGCATAATGGCATTTCAAAGTAGTAGAGACCACAGACGAAGACAGTCATTCATTTTGTTTAAGTACATCAGTGAATAGTAACGTTAATATTGACAATAGTGATAGTTAACTTAAAAACAGTAGATACAAGCATAATCACCCGTGTTTGTTAATTCTTCATTGTTGCGCAGATAGCTGAATGCATAAGATTTCCGACGATTTAAGAAACAACTATTGGCAATGTTAATTGATGTCTATTACTTTAAATAATTTGGGTTTTTGCCTGCATGTTAATTCAGAATATTGAGAATGGAAAAAAATGAATCAGGCATTTTTGAATGGCAGGTTTAAAAGTCGTTAAGTTGGACACAAAATACCTTCATCAATTATCAATTCAATTTGCATTTCATTATATTAAATTATTTTGCATGATGTAGAATAAAATTGACGGATCTTTCGCTGAACTTATTACTGAGTCATCATTTTGCGTAGGCCTGTTAATTTCCCAGGGGTGGTACGCCGTGACAATTGGTGACAATCGGTGACAATCGAGCGTCGCCTAAAAAATGTGACAATATGGTGACATTCGACAGAATGGCGTGACAAAATGTGACACAGCGAAGTTACAGCAGATTTTGATCTGAAAGATTTTCTCGCCTTCTTCTTGCGGAGTAGACTACTGCCTCATTTCAACTTAAGGGCAGCAGTAAATTTTTTTTTCTTTTATGCGATTTCTTGATTATTGATTTTTTTTCTGGATTTTTATCGAAAGCTTTTATCTGAATTTATCGAGAATCTGTCCGGTGATTGAAGTGGATTTCAAGGATACAAGATGTCAGATCCCCCATTGTCTTTGGAGTTCGGGATTATTTGATTTTTATCTGGATTTTTATCGAAAAATTTTATCTGAAATTTTATCGTGATCTGTCCCGGTGAGTGAAGTGGAGTTCAAGGATACAAGAAGTCAGGATCCCCCAATTAATGTTGTGATTCCATTACATTTGTCCTTGCTTCCCTGTTATCCTTCCCTTCCCTGACCATTTGCAATGTCTGACAAATGTGCGAGGAATCTTACTACGTATACGACACGTGATGTGTGCTAAATGAAAACAAATGTAACCTATTTCGATTTACAATAAATTATTCAGTTGTTCTTTTTGTTTGCTTTGACTAAAACCATGTACATTGTGGCGTGTAAAGCACTGCCCAATAACTATACGTACCGGACATGTTACATAGGCCTACCACAGATAGGGCCTATTGACCGTAATCGGGTTCAATCCCGCGGGGGCACCATTGTGATTAGTGCAAGTATGGATTGCAAGGACAAGTTGTATTTCTACATGATCGGTCTTCAAAATAAAGTATGTCTGTCTGAAAATATCCAAATTTTCAGTTTTTAGTTGGGGAAAGTTAAAATGGATAGAAATATCGACACCATGAACTCAATTGATATAGTTTCCTTGGAGTGGCATCATGGCATTGTTGTGCTCGAAAACCCCAGCATGCCACCTTCATGTCCTTGTGGAATAGCTCAGGTTGGTAGGCCCTTGTGCCTAGGCCATGACGCCTAGTCGTGGTTGCAAAGTCCACCGATCACCAGCACTTTTCATGAAGCTTAGATAGTAATACTTTCTACAAGCTTCGTTAAAATGATTTTACCCTCTACAATCTACATGTTACTTATTTGAAACTCCTCATTAAGCTGCTAATCATTTTCAGTGATTTATGAAAACAAGTTAAAGATAATCATATTTGTAGGGCAAATGAATTGTTTTAGGGATGATGTAATTGCTCTAGGGAAAATCGGTCATACATGCGATTTGACGAGTCTCGATCAGAATTCATTATTTTTCATGTTTTTCGGTGCGAACGATTAAGTATTTGTCCATATGTACAGGATTTTTCGGATCAATTAGTCGATAAATACTACAAAAAAACGTATAAAAGCAGGTGGAATAAGGTGATGAATATTGATTCAGATTTCTTTGCTTGTACCCAACAGATATTTGACTAGCGCGATGTTAAGATTTCTACACATGATTATTTCATATTGCCGATTTTTCCTTCGACAAATTATTACTTTCAAGTGCATTCCTTGAATTAAGCAGGTTTGGGTGAATTGATTGGATATTTAGGCCTAAATTCCAGAATATCAGGAAACAACTGCATATCGCCTATGATAAATAATAGATGGAGCAAACCCTTGTTTGGACAAGTTGAATCACACATACGAATAGTGCTATGCATGTGCATGTAGTACTCGCATGTCCGTGTTTTCAGCCGTTACTCATGCTTTTGCAGGATTTTGCCTTGCGGCTTTCAGGATGAAACTACTTTCAGGAAGGCACCGTTCAAGTTTGATAGATACAATGCTGCAAGGCCCAATGATGAAAATGATGATCATTTCTACGGGTGCTCTCGTAATC
Organism: Prostheceraeus crozeri; assembly: GCA_907163375.1. Classification (NCBI taxonomy): domain Eukaryota; kingdom Metazoa; phylum Platyhelminthes; order Polycladida; family Euryleptidae; genus Prostheceraeus; species Prostheceraeus crozeri. Next base: position 171,066 of record CAJQUW010004756.1, on the reverse strand, counting down.
TACAAACGGTACTTGGAGTTGGCGCATGTGGGATTTGTGATATCGAAATTGATGTAGACCAACGTGGTGCGAAGTGCATGTGAGTGAGTCATATGGTGGAGCTGCTAGGAAACAGCAGGGCCGCGCACTGGCTCCGTGATTGGGAGAAGTGGGAAGATGTGTAACGGACTCAAACGCTCCTTATACTAGGGCCTTGCAATGACGCGTGGTGCTTTGCTAGGAGGGTAGGGGCACAGGTTGGAATTAGATGGGGTTGGACTCGGTTGCGTGGGGGGGGTCGGCTGGTGACGGGGGGTTCAGTCCGCATTGGGGGGGGTGTAATGGGGGCCGGATGGGGCAGGCTTGGGGGAAAGTGGACACAGTTTGGGACACTTTGGGTTGGCTTGTTGTGGTTATTTGAATAACGCGAGAGTGCAGATTATCAAAATCCACGCAGATTCCTAGATGTGAGACATGCAGTAGATGAAGTGATAAGTGGGAGAAGTATCGCTCCATCAGCCGCAATAGAAAGCTAGGATAGTACAAACAGCTGGAATGTAGCTCATTCATATGAACTCACCGTGACAGAAGGATCAATAGATCAGCATCAATAGAGGGGACGACGTTAAAACCGCATAGTGGATAGGCCTGCGAGCTTAGCGTGGAAAGCAAAGATAGGGCATTCAAAAGATATTGAGAGAGCATCGTCAATGAGCAGCCGTATCGATAACGAGAAGTAAGTAATTAAGATGACTGTGAGCCAAGAATGTTTGGAGCTTTACAGATGAATGCCCCAATTTAATAGAAGGTGAAGGAGAGAAAGGAGGGGAAGCCCAAGATAATGTTGAAGCAATAAGGAACGAGATAAGAGCGCTGTCAAGTAGATAAGTACGCCATGCGAGTAATTAGACGTGCAGAAGTCGTCCGCCTGTTGGGCTAGAAGCGATGGAGTGCTCCTTGATAAGCGATCGAGGAGACATCCCTTTCCACATGCGCGTAATAATATCACTTGATCGAGGTATAGATCGCCGGAGGAAGTGGGTAAGCCACCTTCCATGCCACTTCGAAGGGGGCTTGGCCTCGCTTGAGAAGAATATCCTTCATGCTGTAACGACTGATAGAATGGTCCCCATTGCTGCGGAGGAAATAATACAGCAGTCGAGGGGTGAGTTTGTTAGTAAGTCCTGAAACGAATGCGTGCTGATGTAGATAGTTGTGAAAGCGCCAACTGCGGTTTATGACCGATTCTGCTGATGCCTTCATGGCAGAAGATGTGCCCATGAGTAGGAGAGGAGCGCTAGTTTTTGGGGCGGCAGTTGCTAGGAGTGTGTTGCTTGTAGCGGAGTTGAAAGAGTAGATTGGCAGGATGTGCGATCGAGCAGGGTACGAAAGCTAGACAGCATCCTGAATTTATCATGCGCTAGAGCTAGGTGCAGCGCCAAGGGACTGAAGATCCAGATAGAACGACTGGGAGCCAGAAGGAGTGTCATATTGAAAGAGGGGAGGGGAACGCCACCAAGCTCAGAGAGGCAGGCCGCACATAAAAACCCAAGTCTCACTGAGTTTAAGGGGCCCCACTATAATATGAAGTGAGGAGTTGAGAATCAGCTTGATTGTTCAAGAAATAGGAACCAAGACTGAGGTGAGAGCGAGTGTAGTAGACAACGCAGCTGTCGTGGCAGTGAGCATAGGCTAGGCCTAGGGTTGTCAGAGAGGTGTGAGGGCTTCTTATGTTGCTATGAGAGTAAGCCATGTGACTGTAGAGTATGTTAGGAGTGGTACTGCGGCCTGGAAGCAGCGATTGAGCTGTTGTGGATAGAGTACGTAAAGAGTGTATCTAGTACATATGTCATTGCAGAGATGAAGATTAGAGACCCTGTAATGATCGAGTAGGAGATTGAGGATAGACATGATGAGTGAGAGACAGTTAACATAGTATCAGTAGGAGTTGCTTGATGGATGATGTGACGTGCCAAGTAGCAGATTACGAGAGAAAGCTAGCGCTACGAGCTTATAGGCGATCTCTCAATATGCCAATAAAGAACGAGTAAAGGATGAGGATGGCTGGTGGGAGGTGAGCATGAGCCCTAACGCTTGTGGTTAGGAAAGAAGCGCGTAGGAGTGCAAAAGGGCAAGAAAGATGGAGGTGATATCTGGGGAAGTACGCGCAAAGAGCGTAAGTGCTTGGCATAGTTCAGTGTTATGTATGATCGTCTGCTATAGAGTCAGTACGGCGAGAGAGGGATGTATGTGGCTCGATGAGGCGTGCAGTTTCAGAAGAGTCAGTATGATGTGTCAGCAAGCCATACAAGCTATAGGCCAGGGAGCTGTAGACTAGAAGGCTGGAAAAGAGAGCGCATGCAGAGACAGGTGTAATATAATTACTATTAAAAGAGGGGCAGGAGAAGGTAGAGTATCTCAATAGGGAGGCTATGCAAAACAGTATTCGACCGAAGAAAATTTGTAGCTGATCACGCCAGAATGGCGCCCAAGCAGTTTTGACTACGATGTAGAAGAAAAATGCCACCTAGGTGGACTTCTGATGATGAGGACACCGACAGATGTTGCAGCCATGTCCATGTGACTAGCATATTAGAAAGAGCAAATTTGTGGATGTGCCTCCAGATGAAGAGGGTATTTCTTCGTTGTGAGGAGTAGATGATGATGATCGATGACTTAAGATCTGCTCTCCAGTCGACATCTAGAGGAGAATGTGCGTTCGTTTAAGTGATTGAGCAACCGCGTGAACAGTATTTCACGATCCACATGATGTAGTTGGCAAGGTTAGTGAGAGAGTAGACTAATGCAGTCGAAGATAAGATGTTGGTGCCATCGGTCGAAAAAGCCAATACCCGACCATGTGCTGGATGCACACTTAGAGTAGCTACGTAATTAGAGGGTTAGGCGTGAGAGGGTTGCCAGAGATTTATGTCGTGCCTAGCTGATCGATGCTGCTTTTGGCCATGAACAGGCGAGTTGATGGATCCAGTCTATTGCATATTGTAGACCTGATATGAAGCATGTCGTGCAGAGGGATTAGATGTTCAGATATCCCGAGAAAAGTAAGGAGAGCAGGGACTCAGATCCCAGATAGACTGCGATGGATGACAGACGCCAAGTAGGAATTATTGCAGCATAAATACAATGATTGTGAGATGAAGGTTACAATGAGAAGTCTGGCTGAGAGAATTTAAGAACGAGATTAGGCCATCGGCATAACATGATCCTCATTTGAGCATCGATAAGAAATGTATTCACTATCAATAATGTATTAGCCTCATGATTTATACTATTGATATATATTAAATAACTAATGTGTGAATTATAGTATAATACTCTGTGATATAATTGAATAGGCTATCTCTGGCGCCAATAACTGGATCAGCATGATGACACTCCATATGATATCTTACATCCATAAATCATCGTGGATACACTATCTCAATATCTCTTCTACTTCTATCACTATCCATGATGTTCAAACCTCTACATACTGCCACTCGGACAAGGCACTTAGATGGCTATCTATGATTTTATCTCTGATTTAATATATACCGCTCTGAGGCTCTACTGGTATTTCATATATACATCTCTAACTTCATCCTTCACATCTAACAGCACCGCTTGCTTGCTCATCTCAATAACAGTCCACCTCCCCATTGACCTCTAATACATTGTCCCATGCCATCACAACCACAACTTCCACAACAACGCACAACACACACAGCATCACATAAACACTACGCCACCATTCCCTCCAAACACCACCTCAGCACGCACAAACACACACTCATGCATTCCAATGCACATACATCACCACCCCACACACACCATCCCGCCCCACACACCCACATCACCCACACCCCCCCATACATGCCCCTCACATCACACACATCACGCGACCACCAGCACCACAAACTACACAACAACCCACGTCCCACATCACATCTCACACAATCCACACCAAGACAACCGACAACCATACACCTCACAGCACCTCACTTCTCCAAGTCACCCCCCCCCACAACTCACACACACGTATCACACACCCCACAAAACATCACCACACACACACTGTCCAACAATCCCACACGTTCCAACACACACACACCCCCACCACAGCAACAACACAACATCACACCACACACGAGTCATTCACAACCAAAACACCACCACCACCAACCCACGACACATCACACCACACACAGCCCCACACACACCACACACTTCACCCAAACAACATCCCCAACACACGAACACATCAACAATTCATCTACAAACACCCAATCACACAAACACTAAGCACAAACCACAGCAACCTCCCAGCAACACACACACACCACACCCCATACATCATCACAACACCACCCACACACCACGCACCACTCCACCAATGCACACGTATCATTCAACTACACACACCACGCAACACCTCACAACAATCAAAAAAACACACCAACCCACATCACTCACATGCACTCATCATACACCAGCACCACACCACACTCATCACAGTCACTCAACACATCATCCAAGCACCACCCCCAAGCACACTCACACGTATATTGTCTGATGGTCTTGGACCACAACTTCAAATCTCTTGTTGAAAACGAGGGATAAACGTAAACACAAGCTCCTTGCCTACACTCTTGAAATTGACGAAAACCACCACTGCTAAGCATTGGCGGCAATTGGACGTGCTGCCCGCTATTACTCGAGAGGAAAACGAAAGCACGCCTGTTGGTGGTATATCATCTTTCAAGTGGTGACACTGGGGACGTTGTAAATCATCAAATTTGATTGCTATACCAGAAGCTGCCGATGTTTGCCACGCCTCTGTACAAAAGAGAAATTGTTGCAAATTTCAAACTGATGGCCCCAATGTCCATGAAAGCCCTGACAAAGGAGGCAAAGAAGGAAGCTGAATGACAAATCCTGATTTAGTTGATATAAGACACTTGCTAACATTCACAAAGTTCACAATGCATTCTGCTCTGCCTATGACAAGTTTGGCAATGATGTTGAATCTCTGGGACTGAGCTTTACTATTTCTTTTTCAGGACTCATCAGTCTGACGGGCAGGACTTTGAAAAAAGTCCAAGAAAAGCTAGAAATAAAGAAGCATATCTTCTTGCGACATGTTCCTAGTCGGTGGCTGACGAAATGAAGATGTTACAAAGCGACTGTTGGAACAGTATCCGGCGTTAAGAGAATATTTTCTTCGCTCACGTTTGATCAGTGATTCCGAGAAGAGAAAAGAACAGCAGAATAAAAAATTGGTGGAAATCCTGAACAACAATAGTCCTCCTACCTGGAAATTCTGTTCATGAAATCAGCGATGCCAATCTTCACGAGAGTGACCAAGGATGCTCCAGAGTGAAGCTCCTCTTATTCATGTGCTACAATGGATGAATTGTCAACTTTGATTCTTACACTTCTTCGACGCTTCGTGACTGAAAAGGAAATTGGTGAGGCCCGAGGTCTTAACCAGCTTTGCGAAGTAACTTATCAGTCATCTGCAAATCATTTGAAGCGTCCATACATTGGCCATAGATTGCCTCAAGTCGCTGGCTTCTTGAAGGCAGAAGGCAAGATAAATGAAGAAGAATTCGATGATTTTCTTGATCGCGCAAAGACCTATCGCTTGCTACATCGAATGTTGTCTCACTCCTGTTGAAAAAATTAGCCCCTCAATAATCCCATTTTGCGTGTGATTTGCAAGCGTTGCACCCCCTTGCCAGGAAGGCTGTTGTGGTCGTCTGAAGCTGTGCGGACGTTTGGCTGTTGCCATCAAACTATTCCCTCGGGACAAAATAGATGCTGTCGTTGATGAGTCGGAAGCTTTGAAAGCTGAAGATGTCGGTGACACTAGTTCGCAATGCATCCCGATGGAAGTTGACTCGGAGGAATCTGATGATGAGAAAGAGAATGAAGATGACGTTGAGATGCCAATGCTGGGCAACGGATCGAAGACTATTGGCGAAAAATCTTCAGGATCAAGGCTACAAATGGTACATGCAAATATCCAAGTGTAGCCAAGCTCGTTAAATTGTGTTTGACTCTTTCACACGGCAATGCGAATGTGGAGCGCTCATTCAGCGAAAACAAACTGTTGCTGACTCCAAAACGGGGACAAGAATTGACTGACGCAACGTTGACAACGGTTATCGTTCCAAACTAGTTCGTTTATGAAAAAGCATAAAGGCATCCGGCAAAATTGCCGTTGACACAGTCCCTCAGAAAGGCAGTAACGAGTGCAAGAGTCAATTACCTCGAGAGGATTGAACAGCAGAAGAAATTGCTACAACGAAGCGTTCATGAAGGAGCAGAAAGGTTCACAAAGCCGTGATGAGGACATGGCTGATGTCCAGCGTCCAATTGCTTGAAGCTGAAGGTTTGTTGAATGAAGGAACGAAAGTTACTACACTGAAGGCTGCCTTGAGGGTTGACATCAACAAAATCAATGCGCGAATGCCCTGATAACGAGAAGTCAGGAAATGAAGAAATCTGCCAACGAGAAGCAGTTGAAGCTAATGGAAGCTGGCAGAAAAAGAAAACGGGTGCCTTAGTGTTTTGTACATATGTTCTACTTTGTTTTTGTCCTGCAATACGTCCATTACAAGCTTTAATTGACTGCAATGCGCCATACCATACTGTAATTATTGTTTTCGTTGAATAGATTTTACAGAGTTATTCTTCAATATTTTGTTTCGTATTTGTAAAAAAGAAAACTTGCTGTTACGCAATACGTCCATTACAAGCTTTAATTGACTTCAATACACCATACCATGCACACCTTGTCATATTGCGCCATACCATACTACAATAAGCCTACTTGGTTTCTTTAAATCGATTTTACTGAGTGTAATTTTTTCAATATTTTGCTTTGCATTTGTAATAAAGAACACTTCCGGTGCAGTTCGTTTTCTCAGCAAGTCATTGGCTTTCATGTACGAAATTTAGAATGGAATAAAATCATTAGTTCATTCATACGTGATTGAAACGTAATTGAAACTGTTACAGCCTTTACCGTACTTCGTTGCGAGAACATCATTTTTGGAGAGAGGGAAATTGTGCTTGGATAACCCCTGCATCCCATATTTAGTGCGATAATATTGAAAACTAAACTTTCCTAATATGCTTCGAGTATGAAAAGGCTATTATTATTGTTATTATTACTAATATTATTATTGTTATTATTACTAATATTATTATTGTTATTATTGCAATGTGACACGGCAAATGCTGATGTGACAGGATGTGACATGTCACCGACCCTGGCGTACCACCTCTGATTTCCACAAATATTGTTTGTTGGTTTTTGAATCGTCTAAACTTACTCAAATTGATTTTTCATACGCATACCTCATTCCTTTGTATAAATGAGAGATTGCCACTTTTTCTAAGATCAATTCATTTCATGGAATGAAAGCAGTTAATTTGTACATTGCCATCAAGTGTGTATATATGACCCATGCGCGTTTGAAATTTCGTGGACAGTGTTGATCTCATTGACTACTTGTGTGCCATGGTGTACCGTTTCCAGGCGCTCATCGAGTCAATATCACCCTATTGCTAAAATGCAGTATTTAATTTTGTGACGAATGCGTTTTATCTTCAAAGTGCCTGCTTCAGACGAATTTAAAGAGATTGGTCTTTTTCCATCGAGCATGCTCTATTTGTCTTGGTGCGGTGGGAACAACAGAAAATTGTTTTGGGATATAGATTGTCCATTGTCCATTATCACTAAATAATTACCATTGCGCAAGTTGAGTAGTGTCAAGGCACGCATTTTTGTGAGCTGCTGTTAATTGACACAAATGAAATTAGGTCCATTAGCAATTGACGCCTTGTTTATCGCAGCATTTACTGATTGATCGAGCATCAGCATTTCTGATGCACGATGAGCTATGTATTCTGAAATTGTGGTCAGGTGCCTATTATCCTTGGTGATACTAAAAGCTTAAGTCCAACGTAAAGATTCGAGCCAACTTTTTCAATCAATATACAAAAATCGAACTTCAGTGACACGAAGATGACGTCTGCGTTTTACATTAGCTTTCAACCATTACATTAGCTTTTTGTATTCATAATTACATGCATTTATCGTAAAAAAGACAATTACTGTCGCCTAGCCTATTCAACTTCTTTGCTTCCTGCAAGAATTATAAATCACTCATTGTTTATTTCACTTGCGTATTTCCTCTAACTGAAATATTTTAGTGTTATCTATGTACTTGTCTATATGCACTCATTATAATGCTGTTTGTTTAATGAATGATTTAAATAGTTCAAGAAATATCTATTACTTTTTAAATTGACTGATTAGCGTTCTGAAGCAATGACAAAACAAGACACATTACACGAATTTGCAAGAATTTAAGCTAGTAGGAAAAACAATTATTTATTTAAAAACCTTTAGGAGGTATGACATACCGTTGTAATCTGCAGTGTGATTGATCTTAGGTTGATACTCTTTTATCATTAAAGCTTCTACAACATTTATATGATAATTACTGTTGCCTTTATACCTTATGCGAAATTGATTACTTATATCATACGTACAATGATTACATGTATTGATATGTTTGTAAACTGCTGTATCTGTACTTCTATGCTCTTCGATCCTTTGTTGGAGTCTTCGTTTGGTTTTGCCAATATATTGGCTGCTTGGATCACCCAAGCATGTGAATTCATAGACCACACAAGACTTCAGCAAAGGTCCCGATTTGCATTTCAAAGAGAAGTATGATTTTACTTTGGTAGTGTTGAATACAATCTTAGAGTTGATACCGTATCTTTTGTATATTTTCATCAAATTATTCCGTAATGTAAGCGATGGTTGACCAATATACGGTAGTACTGTATAGTTTACATGTGCATCTGCTGTACTCGTACATGTATCATTGTGCCCGTTGGAAATCATTGTATTCTTTTTGTTAAGAAAGTTACGTACGATTTTTTCTACTGTACTCCGTGGGTAGCCATTTTTCTGAAAAATACTGTCATGTTTTTTACTTCGTTATGAAACATTTCCCAGCAGTTTGATACTGTATATGCTCGATGTAACATCCCATTAATAAGTCCAACTTTGTTTGACCAATTTGGCCAAGTACCTCGATACAATTATCAAACAACACATCAATAAAACGTACTTGCTGAGTTCAACAGCTGAATTTATTGACAGAATTAAAGAAAAACAGTCGGTATTTAATAAGAATAATGTCTTAGTGAGTTTTGACGTGGAATCACTGTTTACCAATATACCTGTAGATGAAGTTATTAACATAGCAGCTAACCTAGTATACAGTAGTAATTCAAACAACAAACCGCGATACGGTAAAGATGTTTTCATAAAACTTTGTAAATTCGCTACACGAGGTAGCTTTATGTACAATGATAATATGTATACTCAAACAGATGGAGTTTCGATGGGTTCACCGTTGGCACCAACGCTTGCCAATCTCTTCCTAGCAGAATTAGAACAAGGTTGGATGGGAGAACAATTTTCGCCCCTGTTATACTCCAGATATGTAGATGACTGCATATGCGTATTTGATAACGTAGACAAAATTCACAAATTCCATGAGTACCTAAACAGACAACATCCTAACCTAAAATTCACCAGTGAAGTGGGCAACAACAAGTTACCTTTCCTAGATGTATTCATTAACACCGAAGATACTTTACAAACTTCCATTTACCGTAAAGATACGTATACTGGCCTCTTATTAAATTACAATTCCGTTTGCCCTAGACAATGGAAAGTTGGACTTATTAATGGGATGTTACATCGAGCATATACAGTATCAAACTGCTGGGAAATGTTTCATAACGAAGTAAAAAAACATGACTAGTATTTTTCAGAAAAATGGCTACCCACGGAGTACAGTAGAAAAAATCGTACGTAACTTTCTTAACAAAAAGAATACAGTGATTTCCAACGGGCACAATGATACATGTACGAGTACAGCAGATGCACATGTAAACTATACAGTACTACCGTATATTGGTCAACCATCGCTTACATTACGGAATAATTTGATGAAAATATACAAAAGATACGGTATCAACTCTAAGATTGTATTCAACACTACCAAAGTAAAATCATACTTCTCTTTGAAATGCAAATCGGGACCTTTGCTGAAGTCTTGTGTGGTCTATGAATTCACATGCTTGGGTGATCCAAGCAGCCAATATATTGGCAAAACCAAACGAAGACTCCAACAAAGGATCGAAGAGCATAGAAGTACAGATACAGCAGTTTACAAACATATCAATACATGTAATCATTGTACGTATGATATAAGTAATCAATTTCGCATAAGGTATAAAGGCAACAGTAATTATCATATAAATGTTGTAGAAGCTTTAATGATAAAAGAGTATCAACCTAAGATCAATCACACTGCAGATTACAACGGTATGTCATACCTCCTAAAGGTTTTTAAATAAATAATTGTTTTTCCTACTAGCTTAATTCTTGCAAATTCGTGTAATGTGTCTTGTTTTGTCATTGCTTCAGAACGCTAATCAGTCAATTTAAAAAGTAATAGATATTTCTTGAACTATTTAAATCATTCATTAAACAAACAGCATTATAATGAGTGCATATAGACAAGTACATAGATAACACTAAAATATTTCAGTTAGAGGAAATACGCAAGTGAAATAAACAATGAGTGATTTATAATTCTTGCAGGAAGCAAAGAAGTTGAATAGGCTAGGCGACAGTAATTGTCTTTTTTACGATAAATGCATGTAATTATGAATACAATTTTGATATGTTGTAAATATTCGGTTTCTGTGCCTATATTTATGCTTTAATTAATGTAGCCATGTTAATTTTCCGAACATACTGGAGAGTTTGTAGGACAAGATGCATCAATATCACGAGAGATTTGAAGTGCTTGAGCACATCATAGTATGCAAGTAGGTGCCTGGGACAACTGGGAAAACGTGACCTTACAAACCTACAGCTTCCTCTATGCGCATTGTTGACATAATGTACAATTTGAACGCATGTAGCCTACATGAACTTGACGAAATACTGGGGAGAAACTTCAGAATATTGACGAAATACTGGGGAGAAACTTCAGAATATTAACATCAGCGATAGTTTTGTGAATATGTTTCTTTTTCCGTTGTTGTAAAGATGAAGACAAAAAGCCGTTGATCACGAATAATCACAAAAACTTAAGATTTGAGATTTGATAGACAGATAATTCGTCGAATTTCAGCTATAATTTCCACTCCAAAGTATGAAAGAAAGTTTTACTTTGTCTCTGTCATCATTAAATGCCTTTATGCTTGAATGATTTGTAGAATCGCCACTCCAATGCAACAAATGCGTATTAGTGACATGAAAGTGATGCTCATTGGGCGCAAATCTTTGATTAATGTTTCACATCATGCAGCAATTCAGCATCAGACAAAATTGTTGAAATCTTCTGTTACTCACCGATAACTATCTTTTGAGAGCGGGTGATACTGGAATTCCAAGACGCATCCACTGTGGCAGAGATTATGCAAAATCCAGCGAAGAGATTTTGGTGAAATGAGAAGGCTGATTTGAGAATATCTCATTATTTTTCGCGTATCAGAACCACACCAAAGGTGGATTTTATATATCATATATTGCAGAATTCAAGATGTATTGGAAAAAATCACGATTACTTTGCAGTCTACGTATCGCCTCCAGAAATGATTAATGATGCACTGTTCTAGTATGATCAAAGTGGAAATATAATTTGTGCGCGCAAATTGCCACATAGTGAGATTAGACTGCTGTCTCTTTCATGGACATTAAACTAATTTTACTCCTATCCGGTCATGCATTTGGAAACGGATTATTTCATTGTGCAATTTAACACTTCAGTGAGGAAATCCTAAAATGATTCTAACCAACTGTGTGTTTTCATCTTATTTGCATGTTTTAAATGTACGTGTATATATTCTACTTAAACACGATAAAGTCAACAAAGCTAATTGCAGCAGCTAATCCTTTTCGCGTCAAAGTAAGATCCTGCAGTACACCATGTGTAAGTTTGATGCATGTTGATGCGTACGTGTGAGTATACTGCTCAATGTTCACTTTTAAATCCTAATTGTTGAAGTCACTATATTGTTTAATTACCTCTGCTTCTTGAATTTAGTTCTCAACGTTGAGGCTGAGCAGCATGTCGAATTATTTTTTACTGGCATCATATGAAGGAATAGTACACAGGCACATGCTGGTGATTTGAATCGATTAATATTGATGTAGGACCTAAATTTCATATCGATTTGTTGCGCACTGAGCCTTTTGGGGAGAGCGCTATACAAAATATAGCACTTATTAAATGTTTTTTGCAACATGATAGTGCATCACTAAGATATTCTAATTTAAGAAGAAAGCAGATAATGGGTTAGCCATATGTCCATGGCTAGGTGGTTAGATCAGAATTTTAATCGTCTATTGAGGAAACTCAATTGCCTGTTGTGTTGCCACATCTGTGTAATAGTATCGAACTGTGATGATTGATGAGTGACGTCGACTCATTAACAAACACCGCCTTACAGTAATCAGAAGGAACATGTGCTTTTCTTTGATCGTGTCTGACTTGAAGAGGAACTGACTAGAACTCGGCAGACGAACAGATTCGTAGCAGACATAAGGTGTACATCATTCTATGAAAGTCTCACTTTCGGCCTCGTTCCTTGCAGAAACTCGTTCTGGCTGCCGGACTGTTAAGTCAGAAAAAGTAAACTTAGAGTGCCATGTGTATGGATGAAATAAACATCCACAAACTTGAGCAGTTTGAGCTCTATATTCCTTATGATTCCCATGATTATGCTCGCTGTATGACGAGTGAAAGCTCGGGATAAACTTTTTCTTTCCTCAACATTGTGGTTTTTATTTTGTATGCTGACTACGGGTGTTATTACCTGTGATACAATCAATCTATATTCCTTCTTAGGCGTCGACTTCGCATTTTGTCTTACAAGGACTCCTGAGTGCGGCTGGGAAATGCCCCAACTAGGTTCTGAACAACTTGATGCAATGAACATCAAGCTATTTGAACTTGAGTTTTCGTTGCCATCGCTCGGGATTCATTCATTTAAAGATGTGAAAAAAGGCAATTTTCTACGACCGCATAGTTTGTATTCCCTAATATAAAAGGAAATAGGGAAAATAAATATATAAATACGGAATATAAAACTATACGGTCGTAGAAAATTGCCATTTTTACATCTTCTAACATTAAGCTACTCTACAATACATCCCTGCTTAACTTAGCAGACTTGGTTTGTCAAACTAGTGCTGTAAAACTTGTTGAAACTCGAGCTTCGTCATCTATATCAGTAAAAATCGAGTATAGCTTCTTGCGTAGAGGTTCGCAATTTTGATAATTGCTTCAAGTGCCGATGGCGGGCACTGTTTGTCCCATTATAAACATGCGTGACAGCACTTGTTTTGTAATACGTTTTCAATTGATCAACTGGGCAGTTGAATGAAAATAACTCCTCCGTCATCAACAGGTTAATCGTAAACTATTCGCCTATTTGATTCTCAGAAAGCTCGATTCCGATTGTCACAATCGCACGGACGTTCGCTGATCTTTCATCTGACGAGTTTTGACCTTGAATATTATTGGATCTTGCATTCGCATTGTGAAATTCACGTCTACTTCAAATGAAGCTTAGTCGAACTCGGCAACAAGAGCTTGGGTTTTTCAATCACTGCTCTCTTCATGCTGTCACCATTAATTTTGTAGCTACTCTTCCTGTTCATCGATAATAATTGAATACAGCTGAGACTTTATTTCACATGAAAATCGAGTTTGTTGGTTCTCAATTTGCCCACTCGAGTTCTGAAAGCTCGATTTGGTTTTCGCATTGAAGCAGCACTAATGTTATTCATGCCATATTGTGAACTCATGGAAGCTGCATTCTTTCAGTTCATGCTGACTTCAACTGCCGCACCTTGGAACTCAAAGTTGTCAAAAAAGTTGACGCAGATGTAAATGGTTAAAATTTGATTTTTCCTCCATCTGTATTCTCATTCATGAATTATCGACTCAGCAAAATTTCCTACAGTAGCCTTTATGATCGCAAATTTCACTTAGAAATGAATAGAAGAGACTATAAGCCTTTGCTGTTGAATGTTTCTCTTGTTGTCACTATAAATTCGGTGTATTGAACGGTTTCTGCACCATTCAATACTCGAGTTTTTCCTTCAAGTATTCTCCCAGTGCTATAAAACTACATGTAAACTATTTGTCATGAGCGTTTATGCCTTGCCGAACCGTACTGACATGCACTCGGCTGTTTGTTTAAGTAGAGCTGAAGCTGTTGAAGTTCAGGAGGGGTTCACAAAATAACGTAGGCTAGTATAAATTCGCGTGCGGAACTTTCGACGTTGATACTTCTGTTAGGATGGCTTGGGGAAATGCAACAAGATTCGATAACATAAAAACAAAAACGTTGGCCTTTCATTTTGCATCCATATGTAACGACATCGATAGCTGATCTATAATATGCAATCTGCTGCCGTGACACTTGATGAAAGATTCGAGTTTTTGGAATTTGGGCTTTTGTGCAACAAATTTAGTTTACAGTCACGTTAGCTAGTATAGCTAGTAGCTATAAGCTAGTAGAGCTAGCTATTAGCGATATTTTAGTACAGTAAGATGTCATGCGAAACAGCGGTTTTGATTGAATGCCTCTTCATGATGTAAGGAGCTCGATCGATTTCAGTAATGCAAAAATAGGTCCGGGGTAAAAGCGACATGACTCATCGGGTGCAATTGCGAGATTTTAGAGTTTGGTTTTTGCTGCCAAAGTTTCTTATGCACTTCTGTAGTTGCAATTACTTATATCACCTTTCAACAAAATCGTGAACATGTTTGAAGACATATAGATCACAAACGATGATAAGGTGCAATGCTGGAGATTCAAGCTGGACTCGAGTTCAAGGATTTCGATCGATTAGCGACGAAAAGACACAGTTTCAGTTCAGTCAAAAGAAAAGCACTATGTCCGGATAGAGCGAGAAACCTTTACGATGCTTAGGCCTAAATTTGACATTCTTCTCTCTTATATAATTCATGAAATAATCAATTTTTTAGTTTGTTGAAAAAGGATCATTTTTAGCACCACATAAATGCAGCCTACTTGAAAATAGGCCTATTCTATATCAAATTACTCTTGCCATAGGCCTATTATAAAACCTAATCCCATTTTGTTATGTCATATTTACATAAATCTACCGATATAATGAAAGACATTAACACACATAGGCCTGCATGTCATATTTACATAAATCTACCGAAATAATGAAAGACATTAACACACATAGGTCTGGATGCACCCAAATGTGTGGAAGTATCTATTATTGACACCGATGAGGCCCTTTAGATTATCTTGTCAATATCAGTTGCTCCATAAATAGGGTTGCAATTCATCATGATCATTTCATTTTGTATTTCCAACCTGTGATCGAGACGTAAATCGTGTCAAATGTATGAAAACATACTTAGTGGCATTTACCCCAAATTCGGGGTAAAGGCAACATTGAAAGTCACTCACTTATATGAAGGCCAATATAACAGTCCTATTATTCTATAAGATTGAAATCGTAGCAGCTTGAAATTCTTAAGCTTTGAGAATGTAATCATGAAATTATCGCTTAGTTTGAATCAAATGATAGTACAGTAGCTTGACATTAACAAATAAGACTTTTTCAGGTCACATTTCCCCCTAATTAAATCATGTTTTACTTGACAATATAATGATCTGTTCTTTCCTTTAATTGCTTTTTATCTCCTGGGGGAAGTAGGGACTATATCACTGTATAGATCTCAGCAAGTAGTCAAGATGTTGTCTAATCTATGTTTAGAAGATCTTTCATACTTTTGACATTTATTTCTGTCAGTGTGTTATGCAAAGATGTAGCATCTGAGATCATTGTGAATATTTATATAAATTTGCAATACCTATTATGACAATTATAAAACCACTATACTTGTATTTTTATATTGCTTTCAGTTTTCAAGACGCTTTCTGTGTTTTAGAATGAGCAATCATGCTTCTGTTACTCGTGTGAAATTCATGTATTGTTGTATTTTTCATATATTTTCAGATATGAGTGAGAACCTGAAATTCATCGTTACGGAGCTGAATAAAGCTCCGTTCAACCGCAACTATAATCTCATCAGTTTCGATTCATTAGAACCGTTACAGCTACTTCAAACTCTGAACGATGTCGTCGCTGCAATTGATAATCGAGTAAGTGTCTTGGAGCACTAGCATGAATTGTGATTATCTCCCTAAACGTGAAACTTTGACTTTTACAGCACAAAGTTGATATCCGAGAAGAGTCAGCTGATCAAACTGCTCTCCGTTTATTTGAGGCACTGCGTATCTTCCGTTACAAAGCTCCATCGGATCCAGATGCTCAGTATGTTCTTTCACAGAATGTTGGTACATTAATATCATACTCATCAACAGATTATGCTCATTAAAAAATATTGGGGTTGTGACCATGAAAACGCGCTTATTAAGTGATTCATGATTCATGAAATTTTGATACGCTGATTTGTTGCATTACTGTCACTGACTTGCATATATTGCTGTAAACGATAACCATAGTTAGTACATTTCAATCAGATTTATAGATAAAACATCACTACCACTAGAAAACACACCATTTTCGTATCCATGGTTGTTGAAATTGTAGGACTTCATTAGATCATCTACGACGAATCTGTAATGCTGTTGACGTATTTTTGCATGATAGCTGCTGCAGCTCGGCACAGAAATATGTAGTCGTAGCTGCCTTCAAAGCCACGGATCTCGACTGCTTGACAATAGCGTTTATGCGGGCACTGACGTTAAATTTTCTCACACTGTTGCAATATATAAGTAGCTATGTGTATAAGTATACCGTGTCTATAAGATACATAAATGTATTGATAATATTGCAAACTATTATTACATAGTACAATAGTTGTGAAGCTGTTACAAAGCTGTGAAGTGGGACCCAGAGTACCAACATTCTAGCCCAATTAACCAAGCACTAGTCTGAAAGCAGCCTTGCACTACCCTTGTAGACTCTGATATGTTACAACGGATTCAGGCAAGACACTTAAACCGACAAGGGACATAGCTTCTCTTTTTTTGAATGTCCCATTGTCCCTATTAAGTTTCTTTACTTTGATTCGTTTGCTCTTTTGTCACTTTGACTTCCAACGAAGAGAAATTCGAGGGTACAGTCATTAAGTGCAGTACACATTCAAGATCAGATCATTGCCTTTCAGATTCTATACAGCATGAGGGTATTTAGTGCATTCGACGACACGGTATGATCTAATGTCCCAACAAGTCATTCAATATAACATTAGTTTTGTTAAAGACAATGTTCAACAATGTTGCATGCTAGCTATTCACTGTCTTCATTTTAATTAAACTTACCGATGATCAAAGCAATCGACTGAATATTCTGTCAGTTTCGTTGTTTTGCCATTGCTCAAAATATCTTCTGGCTAATAGCTATTGAATTTATTCAATAATACATCTCAATACCGATAGTTGCCATACAATGAAGTGAGAGGTTGAATTTGATTTTTTGATAGTGGCTGTCCTCGATTAGTCGACGCATCCAAGAATGACAATTTTCAATAGTGGCAGCACCACTGTTCGATGAAATATGGTGATCTCTTAAAATATATGTTATATTCATTACTCACAAGCTTCGCAACAATTTAGAAAACTGTTGTAACAATGTGAATTATTAGGCCATCAGAAGCAAATTGAATTACAGACATAAGTATTCAATACTGCTTTCCTGTCACTTGACCCATTATTTGTATAATTTGTCGATCAATGAAATGTTCGGACTTAATTTCATTTTAGGGCTCGATTTCGCCAAGGAATGGTACAAGGCGATAAAGTGGTAATATATCCTATCCTCGAATGGTTGTTGCCGCGACGTGTAGACTTAGAGAAGAGAGCCTATCTAGCTCGATTTTTGGTGAAGATACAAATTCCAATGGAATTTCTTCAAGATGATGAAGTAGGAAGTCTCTACAATCAGGTAAACATCTGCATTCGACAATAATCAAAAGCATTGTGTTTATAAATTCCTTTATTTTTCGGCAGTATGATGAACTGATTGCAACTTTCACCAACGTCCATCGAGATAAGGAAGCGGTTAAATCTCGTGGACTCTCAACCACTGACATTAAAAAAGATATCTCAGCGATGCAAGATGAGAAAGAGCAATTAATTCGGCTCGTAGAGAGGAGAAAAAAGAAAGTGGAATCTTTCCCAAAACTAGCTCCGATGTTAGAGGTTGCAAAGAAACTTCGTGTAGAAAGAGACAGAGAGAGCAAAATTCAGAAGCAGATCCATGAGCAGCGAAACTTGGTGAGTTGAAATGGATGTTACTTTTGAAGTTTCATATGTTTACTTTAAGATGACATTTACTATCATCAGATTACATCACTGGAGCATCGGGCGCAGCGAATGATCCAGCAGCAGAAAGATATGCGACAAGCTAGTGTGGGAGCTACTCCTGAAGGTAATGTCTACCAAATCATGACTTCTTCAAGAACATTTTAATCAATTGAAGTATCATAGGGCAACTGACTTGCATAGACTAAATTTTGATGATCATAAATGGGTGGGGGGAGGAATCGACGAACGCTCGGCTCGGCCGAAATTTACATGTGGATGCTTTGAATGTCGGCTTCATTTAGATCAAGAATATTTCGATGTTTGGCTGAGCACCTAGCTTTCAACCGATCAGTTCGATTTATAGCACTGTAAAAGGCTTTTCTTCAATAATAGCGCTTCAACAATTTGGAATTCAATACAGTTTCTTAAGATCGTACTAGACTTTACAGAGTAAAATCTAGATAGAATCATTAAATATTGAGTTGCATCCTCATTTTAAATCTGGAAACAGACCTAAATAGCCAATTTATCCGATGTCAGGAATCTTCAGCAGGCCTTGTTCACATCTCTCAACATCGACACAACTCCCTATTTAAAGTTGCATTAAAGTTTATAGAGATGTTATATAAAATCAATCATGCATGTTGATTTTAGCATGAAATGTTGCAAGTCAGTAGTCTTACCGTCAATAATTATGGAATCAAAAATATATTGAGTTATAGAAGGAACAAGCAAAAAGTCATACATTTTCTAGAAAATAGGTGGAGGTTAGTGGCCGAAACCTTACTTATTGCAACCAAATGGTTCCTCCTTGCTGACTCATTGCACAGGCCACAATTTTTAGCTTCCTGAATTTTACGTATGTCTTCGCTAGTCATTTTTGTTAACATCTCTGCGTTGGCTTTTGGCTTGCATTTTCGTCTTTGGATTACAAATGTAAGAATATTGATTTCAATTATCCCTTCACCTGGCTTTTTCACTTAGCTAGTTTGTCCGTATTTTCTCACTCCTCATCAGGGAATGGATCTCAAAGTTTTAAGTATCAATTTTATTTATGGGTTCTGGTCTTCAAATCAAATGCCACTGTCAGCATGGTCTAGTGAAGAAAGTGTGAGCTCATATCCACCGTGGACTTCGGCTCGATTCCTGCGTCGGGCGACTGCGGTCGGGGAATCAAGGATGTTGGCGTCTTTTATTGACTTAATAGTTGTCATTCTCTTTAGATATTCAACGTACTACAACAGACCTTTGCTTTCAATGTACAATACACATATAGCAATTGATGAGCACATTAATCTTGAAGTGTTGTTTCACGTTTATTTTTGAAGAGTATCGGAGCAATGTGGCACCACTTTGTACCTAGCATTTAACAGCATCCATGGACCAGGCTACATTCCCACCACTTCAAGTATTTATGCATTTTTATTTTCTAAGTCTTTCATTTATAGTTACACCGTACATTAAAACTGGCGACATACCAAGAGAAAATGTTAGAAGTTGTGTTGTAAGAAATCATCAAACCACAGCAATAATGAAAAAGACAGGATATTTCAGACAGAAATGCTAAATAGAAGGCGTCTGTATTCTCTATAACATATCCGGTAATTTTCACACTGCTATATGAATAGCAATTTGTTGCAAGTTGTTTTCTTGTCAATTTGTATCTAAGGTAAATGGCAGCTCAAATTTGCTGTCATGATTTATAATGACATTTCCAATTCAAATTTTCATCACAAACATGACCTTCCCAACAAAGGCATGCTGTTCAATGAATGAGTATATACGTGTGCATGTAGATGTACTTATAGCTATAATGCGAATAGGTTTGCATTGTAGTGCACTTTTTATTTATACTTGGTAAATGATTGTGTTCCCTCCTAAATTAGTTTTTTGTCTATATAACTCCATTCAAAATAAATTGAATAACACCCACGGTTAGGGATTGACTTCATCCGAATTGCAAAAGCTTGAGATTTCATTCTGTCTTGCTTGATTAGAATTGAAAAACTATCATGACTTACGACGTTCATTTGGGAGAAAACACATCTTTTTTATCTACTTCAATTACAAAGCATTCACAATATGAATTAATTTCCTATTCTTCTCTTCACATGAATTTGTTTCAAGAAAACCTTGTTGAGGGTGGAAATTTGCATTAAAAAGTATCTAGGATGCTTTGACAGTTTAACTCACATTTTCATTAGTAGCACTACAATAAAGTTTATCTTCTCTCAATTTATTTTCATTCCTCTCCTCGCAGATGGCATAGTCATATAATCATTGCATTTCTCTTTCATTGTAAAGGATATTTGTATTCCTCTTTAAAACGTATTCAGAATTACTAGAATAATCAGGATTAAACCACTGTTTTTTGTACTTATATGATCGACAATTGCAGCCATGTCCCCAATAATCCAGCACATCCCGTCCTCCATAGTTCTGTCTTATTATCGAATTCTTCAGTTAAAGACAGTCAGTTTTAGTATGTATCTCTCACTTCAGTATACAGTAGTTGCCAAATGTGAGACTGTCGGAACCGCAAGTGTCAGTTTATCGATGGCTAAATGCACCATGTCCATGAAATAGCATTAGCAATACATGTGCTTCATTTTTCGATTGCTTTCATGTTTATCTGCTATAATTGATACTCTGTACATGTATATGTGTTGCTGTATTAATGACACCTTCAACAAGCATGCATTACTCTTGCATTCACAGGATTGCTCTCTAGACTGGAAGAAGAAACAAAAGTCAATCAGTACATGGTCTCTGACAAGATGCCCAAAGAATTAACTGCAAAGAAAAAGTACGTACAAGAGCTGCATAAAGTTGTTTCTGAGCCAGCAATGGGACAAAACGACCTTGATGAATTGGTAGATAAGGTAACCAATCAGATTGTCTATTTCACATTCAAGTCATATTTGATTTAGGCGTCCTTTCACGTTTTCAGATAAAGCAGGTCAACACTGAAATCAACAAATTAATCGAAAAGCGAATGATGAGCGGAGATCCGATGGAAGATAAGCTCTCATTATTTCGTCAGCAAGCTTCAATTATTACAAGGAAAAAGGAAAGTGCTGCAGAAACTTTGAGGGACACTCGTGATGATTTAATGAGAGCAGAGCAGGAACTTAACAATAAACAACAACAATTACAAGAATCTGGAGGTGGAGATGAAGTTCTCAAAATTGATGAAGTAAGTTGCTCATAGTTCCATCGAAATTCCTTCTTACTTTTGTTTTTTAAGGCTTGTTCAAAGAGGATCAGTGACAATGGAGACCCTAACGCTCCATGGAGATCATTGGGCGATGACCATGATCGCTTGAAACTCTGTAGAAGCCCACCGATGATTCTCTTTCCTTAATTCTTCGATTGATCACCGCCGTTAAACAGCTGGGACTTCCTGACATGGATTCTGGATGATATTTCATTCTCTTGATGATTCAGTCGACGACTCTGCGATATTTGCAATTTCTCTGAGATACTGATGTTTTCGACAGTCCCTCTATTTTCAAAGCGGCGATAGTACGACAAAAATATGCAGTTTTCTTGTGCAGGCTAATTTGAAGCGCAAAAAATGTGAAACAAAATTTCAGAAAAATCTCGAAGTGCCAATTGAAAAGGGGGATTGGCAAGACTTTATGCCTTCAGTGCATGTAAAAGAACCTGTTTTATGCATTCATTTTCCCCTGTGATTGCTGATAAGGCCATTGGGCAATGGTGGTAGCTCATAAGTAGCAACATCATTTGAATATCTCCACAAGTAGATATCAAAGTGAGAAAGCCTCCTTATGAATGCGCGAGTTGCGGACATTTCTCTCAGGAACTCAGTCAATCTCGAAAATTTGATTTTTCATCTTCATGCAAGTAGTGGATTAGAGGAAGCATTCTTCAAATACCAAAGTACAAGAGCATTCCTCATCCAAAAGAACTATTTCAATTGAGAGAAGATGTGAATTGTCATCATATTATTCACTAATCTTAATGCACTCTTTTTGCAAAGAACCATCGTCTTTAGAATTTTCAGTTGCACTTAGGAATCTTTCTATGTCGCCCATCAAAAATGATTCCTCCCAGACAACCAAAGAATTTGATTGTCCACTTGCTTTGAAACTGCGTCAATCGACCTCGGGATTCGGGTGATGCAGTCACTTCCAGAACACAACTAGTCCAAGATCTTTTCATTCTATACAGACCTTTTTCACATAGAAACTCAAAATTTTGAAACCTTTTCTGCCAAATGAAATGTGTGATTTGTGAATGACGTATATGTAAGTGAGGAGAGCCGACATTGATTTTCAATGAATATTTTTATCCAATTTCAGTTCAAACAGTACGTCAATCGCCTGAGGACTAAATCAACGACCTATAAGAAAAAAAGACAGATCATGAGTGAATTGAAGGCAGAGCATGGAATTCTTGCCCGAACTGAGGAGATTCTTCGTCAAAAGGATGAAATCCTGGACAAAAAATTGTCAAAAATTGAGGCAAAGAAGGTAAGTTATGTACAACTTATTTTACACATTCCTCACCCACTCCACCTTCAAGGTCTTCTTTTCACCGCATTGCGATGACTGGACGCCGTCGAATGCTGGTGGCATTTCTCCAAGTTGCTGGGTTTTGTGAGCTGATATCATGATTAAGCTCCCCCATATCCTCCTTGATAGTATCGTGCCACTTCTTCTGGCTGACCTCTAGGGTTCTGTACACAAACTTCAAATGTCAAGATGGATCTTCTTTGGCCACGAGTCTTTATCCATTCACTGCACGTGACCATGCCAACGGAGTCATCTCAAGCGTACTACTCTTCGATCCTGCTAATGGCAATATCATGAATGTAATTAACTCAGCCATACTTCATTGTGGTTTTACTAACGTGAATCATGTTACTAACGAGTTGATGAGGATGCATGCTTGCCTGGCGCGAGTGCACACTAACTCTGCTAGTTGGCTCGTTGGTTGAGCTGCAAACTAAAACAGTAGCTATAGAGTAATAACTTACTCTATTATAAAGACTTCGCTAAGCGCTGCCTCATGTAATACATACCCGAAGCCATGGTAACCCCGGAAATGACTAAGAGCTCCAATGACTTTCTGCTACTCCAATATGGTCCATAGAAGCTTTGAAATACTCCGACAGGGACTGTTTACATTTTGGCCGCTTTACACGGCAGCGGTAAGAAACTAGTCTTCGTCCGACAGACAGGTACAGGAATGTTAATGCAAATGAGCAGACAATGAAATGAGCCAAGCTTTCGAAGCATTGCATTGAATGCACATTAAATTCAAGTATTAATCAAACATAAGTGATGGCAGCAAATGGGAGGATCATGATTATAGGCTGTACTCGTCGTAATCGAGAAACGCACTCCCTTGAATTTCTGCAGATCCGTTAGTTAAAAAGGTAAAGAAAAAAATGAGCTTTTACTCGACGTTTCGGGTCCAGACCCTTCTTCATAGAGCATAAAACAGGCGCATATGGCTATATGGCGCGACCTATGTTCTCCTACAAACCAGCGAGCTCATGACGACGATTCATAGATGGACATCTGTCCTGAATCATGCGAGCTTCTATCAAAGCAGTGTTAACCGTACTTCGCGCTCTCTGAAGGATATTCACATCGAAATCATTAAGGTCAACAGCAGTACAATCACGAAGATACACACTCAATGCACTCTTACTGTCCTTATTCATAATACTCCGCTTATGTTCTTGATACCTAATTTTGAAATATCATAATTGTTCCGTTGTCTAAATAGTCGCAATAAGCATAAGAATAAAAAGCTTATCAACTGCAACCTTTGTGATCGTTTGCCTGAAAAAATAAATTGTAATAGTTATAATGTTGTCTATGAGTTTAAATGTCGGATTTGTAATGCTAGTTACTTAGGTAAAACTTCAAGATCTTTCAAAATTAGGTATCAAGAACATAAGCGGAGTATTATGAATAAGGACAGTAAGAGTGCATTGAGTGTGCATCTTCGTGATTGTACTGCTGTTGACCTTAATGATTTCGATGTGAATATCCTTCAGAGAGCGCGAAGTACGGTTGACACTGCTTTGATAGAAGCTCGCATGATTCAGGACAGATGTCCATCTATGAATCGTCGTCATGAGCTCGCTGGTTTGTAGGAGAACACAGGTCGCGCCATATAGCCATATGCGCCTGTTTTATGCTCTATGAAGAAGGGTCTGGACCCGAAACGTCGAATAAAAGCTCATTTTTTTCTTTACCTTTTTAACTAACGGATCTGCAGAAATTCGAGAGAGTGCGTTTCTCGATTACGAGTACAGCCTATAATTAATCAAACATGCCTCTGAAACATAATTTGTGCTCCAGCTTATGTAAGGAATTTCATCTGTATTACCAGATGTTCATCTTCATGTAATACGCCAGTCGGCGCTGATGAATGATAATCTAGCTCGATTGCTTCAAAGATATTTGATATGCCGGATTTAGTCTGCTATCCACAAAATGTAGGCCTATCCCAGAAATAAATACTAATTGTGTGCGCATGACAACATTGCTGATTGTTCTCGAGGGAGGATGCAACATTTTACATCTCCAGCACCCGTCACAGTCAACACTTTATCCTTGTGACTAGTTCAGAAGGAACCTATCATGAGCAAGAAAATTTCATGATGTCGGACGAGTGCTTGATAATTAATGCATTGTTTAAATCAAGTGAAGTATTCCCATAAATTCGCGAATTTTGAGTAAATTTTGGAAGATAACTTCGCGCATAGTAATATCAATTTGCCTTAGGCCTTACGATACTTGTTACGCGAAACTTGTGCCTGAAAAGTGTAAATAGTGATTTTTTAGTTTGATTTAAATTTTTGTTTATTATTTTCACCTACGGAAATCAGTAAAATTCAAAAGTCAGATGAAATTCAAGCATTAGTTCTCCACACATCACTCAAAACACAGAAGTGATGCACTAACATTATTTTTAAAGACAACTCGTGCTAAGTACATCCGCACATTCCCCGTATAGATGGTGATATACATGAATACTGTTATATTTTTTATCTCTATTTTAAGTAAATCAGTGGTGTTCAAAATTAAATTAGCAAGCCTCGTCCGTTCCGCGGAGACAATAGAAAATATTTCTGAGATTTCTCCAAATTCTTCTGGACAAAATATTGAAGCTAATGCTGGAAATACAAAATCTCAAAACTGAAGTGATTTCCTAGAACTTTATCGTGAAATATCTTTCCCATTTTTCTTCATCGTTCTTGTTCAATTGAAATTTAATACTATTCCGTATAGTGGCGATGGACTCAGACACCTGGACGGGAGGACCAATTGTGTACATCACATTTAATTGTTCGACATCATTCTAGAAAATTCACGCTACTAGAAAAGAAAAAAGCAAAAAGAATAGATAGATAAAGAAAAAGAAAAGATAAAAATGAAGGCATAATTGGAAGACAGCACGTGTAAAGAAAGGCAAATTTAAAAAAATCGATGATAAAACACATTATGTATTTGACAAATACTTAGTATATATAGATGCACATGTAATAAATGTGGAGAGTGTTACATATGTAAGACAGTAAGAAAATTCTCCACTCGGCACCCGGAACACAACCGTTTTATCAATAGTAAGTCCGCATCCAAAACTCTCTAGCAGGATATCAATAATTGACAGAGATATAGGTACCCGTAGCATCGCAGATTTTCAGATCGGTTTCATTGCTGACGAACACTCGAGACACAGCCAAAGCTATTACACAGTTGAAGCCCACAATCAATAGAAGACATGACTTGCCTTGTTACAGTCCACCCTCTTACATGATCACCTCACATTCATCAAACAATGCAATTTTTAATATCTTTCACCTCTTTATAAATCTTAACACCGCGTCTGCCGACCGCCATTTGAACATCGACTGTAAAGAAGGTGCTAGACGCCTATGACCTGTAACTTGGACTGGCTTAACTTTTACTTAGACCAATGAATTACTGCCGAGCATTAGTAAATTTTTCACTTACCTAAAAAATGCATTGACCGGCTCAGAAAGGTTAACTATGAAAATGAGAGGAGCAATGCCTGCACAATTTCTGCTATTCTGATACATTAGTAAGTGATTTCTATTTTATGCGCATGTCCTATCTTTCATTATAAGGATTACACTTTACTGACAGTAATGCATGACAAGGTTGAGTCCAAACTTGGGCTTGGATACCCCAAGCCCAAGATTAAATCTTGGGGTACCCCCCAAGACCAAGATTAATCTTGGGTCTAATCTTCGGTGCCCCTCAGGATTGGACCCAAGAGTGGCTATTTCTCCAATGAAGTGGAACAACAATTTCCAGAGCATGTTTGGAATTTTGATTGAGATTTAAAATAGCATGAAGAT
Source organism: Prostheceraeus crozeri (assembly GCA_907163375.1). Lineage (NCBI taxonomy): Eukaryota > Metazoa > Platyhelminthes > Polycladida > Euryleptidae > Prostheceraeus > Prostheceraeus crozeri. The sequence continues at coordinate 144,281 of CAJQUW010004756.1, read as the reverse complement.
ATTTTGAATCATACCATATTGTACGTATTGCTATCCAATTAATATGTATCTAATGTTCATGTTGATTACTATATATTACATGAATTTGTTATTGCGGAATTGAGGCGATATTAACGTTCAGCTAAAAGTTTTAACTATTGGCATAGGTTATCTCTGGGCTTAATATCATCAACCCTGCTTACGTCTACAGCCTAATAATTTCCTAATTAGAATAACATGCATGACTAAGCTACATTCCTTACAACATGTCTGATCGAGAAACGAAACATAGCATAGGCCTCGTATAAGATGAAAATAGCACAAATATAGATGTAACGATATTTTTACTAATCGTAAGAAGCAATCATCAAAGAATGTCACTGCACTAAATGATACCGATATCTTTCTATTTCTAATACATGTAGACTAATAGTAGAATAAACAATATAGGCCGAAGTTTTTAACATTTAAGGCAAGAGGCTATGTGAAGCAAGTTATCTTACGAATTGTTGTAGGCTACCAACTTAACAGCATAAGCGTTTTACAGGTATTGGTTTAATGCATTGCATTTTTTCATGTATTATTTGTTTTATTTCACGCAAAATGATATATACAAAATTCTGTCTAACACAATAAGCATTACATCTCGCTTAATGGATTAAATTTACAAGGAAGCCACAGGTAATCAAAGCATAGTTTAAAAAGCTAATAAAACAAACTATCAGATAGACATTTACGGTGGGTCTATATCAAAGTTGATGATAGCACAGTTTTATCGTAGAAAGATCAATCGTGTGGTTGAAGTAGAATTGTATGCAGAAATGAATCTTAATTGTTTTAATCTGCGCATACATGTCTGATAGGATGTGGCTTACTCAGAAATGCACATGGACCGATTTTGAGCCACAGCCCAGTCCAAATTAATGCTTATGGCGACCCAACAGATAAAAATAACGACGAAGAGACATGTAATGTTCCATGGGAAATAAGACTTCACACAGAAGTAAAGTTTGGTCTTTAGTTAACTGCCTATTGGCGACATTTAAGATCCGAATCGACTAATGTTTTGGTAACGGTGTATATGCCGTTCTGGCTATGACAAAATTCTCCATTATGGTGTACTGGTATTATAGTTTAAAGTCGCTATCGCCACCGATATTGCAGACATTTAAAGTATTTGAATAACCGCTACACCGAAGTGGACCCAACATAATAAAGAGCATCCACAAGCCCAGTCCTTTTCTGTGTCTACCATATCGTTTCCACAAATAATGAGCCCTCATGGGAAGCTAGCTAATTGGACGCCCCCGATATTGCAGACATTTAAAATATTTGAATATGTATTTCTTCTCCACTTTCACAGGGAGTATCAGGATACAGAGAAACTCAAGAAGAATTGGAGAAAGTGTCTGAGATGATGACCGATTACAATCAGAAGAAAGGTCAAACGTTAGAAGATATTTCTGAAATGGTTCAACGCTTGACACTTCGCATCAATGAAAAGAAGAACGCTCTAGCTCCAATCATCACGGAACTTCGTCCACTTCGACAGAAGACGAAGGTATGTTATTTTTTGTCATTGCAGTCTGCGAGCACCAATTTACCCGACGTTGTTTTCTACCCAGTCGTGTGTGACCATGGCATAAAGCGTCAGAATCAAGAAAAGCGAAATAGTCCAGATTGATGCAAAGTTGATTTACATGTACATTTATATGCACATTAAGCTTTTACAGAAACATATCATGTTATTGAGTTATTGAATGCAACAACTAGATGTATCTCGACGCATCCGGAATGTTGATCAACTTAAAAGACAAACTGAGAAGTCCTTCGTAAGATAATCATGTGAATTGATAGTTCCAGAAACAGTTCAATGTTCAACTTCTTTCTTATGTATCCAGAAATCGTAAATAAAGATTGACGTCACTCTACAGTGCATTGGCAGGACATTTGTGTCTCTACCTTAAATAAAAGTTGTCTTCAATACTGCAAATGAATGTGTAAATGAATTCAATACTTTGAAGAATAGGCCGAATAGCTACAAGATGAAAATTATACACAATTGATCATCAAGCAGTAATGCTCAGAATTATAAGTCATAAAGAAAGATTTTTGAACCAGAGAATCTAATACCTTATAGAAAATACATACAGACCGAAAATAAAGGCATGGTCATTTTACTGATATTCTATTTACATCATGAACTACAGCGAAAGTCGTTACTGAAAATCTCGCATATTCAAATTAAATGAATTTCATTTGTATATTATATATTCGAATGCAAATAATTCGTTCGAGTTCTGTATGTAAATTCTGATTTTGATCTTAGACTTACTGAATTTTAAGATACTGATTTTAAGTTCTTAATGTTCAGACAATGTTCTGAAGAATGGCACTTTGAAACGTCGCGTCTTTAAATTTGTGATAGCATTATTTATTCTTCGAAGGATATTTCGTCGGATTTATTCAATTAACGTTCAGGGACAATACAGACAATTAACATTTTGCATTTGGTGTGCATTTGGTTTTCAATCAGACGATTTTGATGTGTCAATTCAACATGGTCCTCGTACGAAATGGTGCTGCTAAATTTATCGAGAATCCTCGAACTAAAAATTTAGTGACTGGAATCTACTTGGCAGCATCTAATTAAACCACTAATCTTGTGTTGCAAGTTGGCTGGAAAATCAGCTGTCTCTCGTAGGAATCGGCAAATTTTGAGTCGAATCGAATCGGGTTTGTGATTCGCGAATCGAATCGAATCGCTGAGTATTACAAAGGTCTACTTTAGCTTTTTGACTCACGGTTTGCTTAGTAGAAGGATATTGAAGATCTCATGGATTTTTTTTTATTATTAATAAGAAGATTTATTAAAATGCGAATTATACATAAACTAATGATGCAAAATTGCCTGTCTACTACAACTTAATTACAAAATGTCCTTAATATCCTGAAGGAAACAATAAAAGGCGAAATCAGTGAAACAAAACTGAAAGAAATTGAGATGGGAGTCCGGAATCGCATAGATCTTGGCCACCTACGTTGGCCCCCATGTGCAGCAGCAAAGTACGGGCGTTGGCAAGCTGTAAACAAATACTCAGTCTTCCATGAATACCTCTGTCTATTCCATCACGTGAGGACACAGTTTGAAGGGATAGGCGAGAAGCAATTCTTTGGAAGACTGACGGAGCATTCTTGCCCCAAGTGCCGTAAACGGAAACTGCTATAATTCCTATTTTGAATGACATTTTGACGCTTAGATTATGGTTAAAATTCAGAGATGCAAACCGACTTTTATTATTTTAAGCAATTAGCAAATTCATTACCAAGCAAGATGTTTCTTTGTTCATAAAACGTTTTTTGATCACGCAGTTAAGTATATTTTACTTTATAGTTATTACATCTTTAAGAATATTGGAAATGATATAGTTTGCAATGACATTTATGTTCATTCTGAGAATACCTACATTCAAGTCGCGTTAAATCGGACTGGTGTTATTAAGACTTCCGAAAAAGCATCACCTCACCTCTTCCCTCTTATTGACTGCTTCCGCTATTATACTTTAAAATCCGGATTATTACGGATCATGATATGGATTAAATAAATATCTGGCTTTCGCGGTCATAAATGTAATTAACGAGTTTTGCAGTAATTTTCTGTGATTGTCATATTTTGTGTCAAAAGGTTTTGCAAGAAAACATCACTCTCTTATTCAACGATGAGTGAATACCTGACCACCGCAGGCAGTAAAGCATGAACCACTTTCGATCAAATATCAAAAAGAAAAATCTGATCAGAGCGCAAAAGTTAGTTCAAGAGCAAATATCGAGGAAATTTGACAATTGACGAGCAAATTCTCTCGCTTCCATGAACTTTATTCGTTTTGAGATTTGATGGATGAGTCAGAGATGGAAACCGGTCACCGGACTTGCCTGCTCTGCCCCGGCTGACGGACTGAAACGGCCTGAAGGTTGCCGGCCGCCGAACCGGATCGTCCCAAAAATCTCGTTGGCATTGTTCACAACGTCAATCTCGTCGCGCTGATGAGGAGTAATCCATGTCGACTTTCCTTGAATTGGCATTCTGTACAATTTTACTGCTAGAAAAGTTGTATTTTGTGTTTTTAACTGCTTGTATTTTGTTAACAAGACATAATTCATAATGTTCTCCATAATTAAGGGGTGTGACATTGATTATCCATTTAAAATGGAATTATCGTCTTGTAATTGTAATTTTCGAGGGGTCAAACCTCAAGATCACCCAAATTATTTGGCGAAGCATGTCAATTATAGAAACATGGTGCAAGAGCATAATATGAAAAAAATGCACCTTACAAACAGAATATGCTCAGATGCGACAAGTCATGAAATTTTTCCTTATAATCATATAAGTAGTTTTTTAATTCCATTTAAAATGACACATGCGAATTATATAATTTCAATGAAGAAGTAAACGTTCTGATACTTTTTGCAGGAACTACAAGCTCAATACGATGAGAAGAAAGCTGCTTATGACACTCTTCATGCGGGTATTGAATCGAATCGATCGGCACTGGATCAGCAAGTGAAGCAGTTTACAGAAGAATGTCAAGCAGCTGAGTCACGGTTCCATTATTTGACGGCAATGCGACGAATTCTTGAGATCCAGCAGCAGCGACTGAGCGACGAAATGCGCGCTTACGTATCCTCTGATCCAACCGAGAAGAAGAAAGCCTATCGTGAGGTCTATAATAAGAAGATTTCCGAACAAGAACACCTAGGAAAATCACTACGAGAAAAACAAAAGGCAGTTAGAGAACAGCATGGACCCAGCATGAAACAGATGCGGATGTGGCAAGATCTGGAGAAGTTGCTTGCTTGCAAGTTGCGCTGCCAAGAAGAAGCTAGACAGAGAGAAGAAGCTGGCGGTGACTATGCTGGAGTAACAAGGATGGAAGAAGATCGACTGGTGCTATAACTGTTCTAAGACATTCTGCAATTACATGCACTGTAGGCACGACAATTGTTATAGTTTCTGTTTTGTCATATCTTTATGTACAAACATCTTGTATTCACGCTATCCTGTCTGTTGATGGTTTGCTGAGTATGCTGTAAATATGAAACACAAACACCTCAAACTGTTCAAATTGTTTTACTTTTCCGTTACCATCAGACTGAACTGCCCTGAAACTTAACTATCGCTTATGGTAGCGAGTTACATCGATGCAAAAACCTCGACGCTCTAGACTCCTAAACAGATATCGCTCCATTTATAGGGTGAGAATCCACTTCATCTCGTTAAAAGTATTATTAGTGAAACAGAGTTCCTCCCGTATGATGATGAGGTGAAACAGAGGAAAGGAAGAACCTGTGTCCACAGGCAAACGTCACAGCTCTACCAGACATTCTCCTTGGTCTGTAAATGCCCGAACCTAGGAAATTCTATGGTCTTGAACAAAATTATTGCTTAGATACAGTAGTGTTGATAGAGTTATTAATATATGCTTATAGTATATCTAGACTTCGGTGTGGAGCCAGAAAATAAACTATCGCTGACGTAGAATTGATAGCTAGAGAGGCAATATAGGGGGTCTATACAGCACAGACGGATACAATTAATTTTTCTTGATCTTGCAGCTACTTTCTGAAATCGCAATACATTTCCTTAACTTGCATCCTATAGGCCTACCTATGCTGAACCCTACGAGGCCTGCGTGTGTTTATACTTTGACTCGAGAAAAAAATAAATTACCGATAATCGCCTGCCGATCAATCAATAGTCCAATTTTTACAAGACTGTCCAATTCGTTCACCGTTCATGCTCTAATCAAATCCAAGTTTCATAATTAAGCAGCATATCAAATAGGCTGTCCATCTACGGGCATGTTTAAGCCTTTTACGTATCTTGAATAACTAGATGGAATACACATAGCCCTATTAGCGAAATATCGGACCATGAACATGAAGCAGGAGTGGCTTGCATGTAGGCCTACATTTTTACGCAGACTCCCTAGAAGTCTGAGATGCCTTCATAGAAATCGGACATCAAGTGTTGTACGCATTATATGACTATTTGAACCTACATTTTGTAACATGTCTCCACTCATTTTCCCAACATTTCACTGACGTTACATTGCATAGTGCTGTGCTACTAAGCTCCCACCGAAACAACTTAGTCACGTATTTTGTCAGGTCATTGATTTGAAAATTGAAAACAATAAATTAAGATAGTAAAAGTCTGTTTTATTCGTCGTTTAGTACAAATAAGTATACAATAAATTTACAAGGACACGATCACTAAAGCATGGTATGAAAAAATAGTTCAAGATTCTTAATTTTCAAAATTCTTCTTGTTTTTCAGCAGGTAGGCAGCCAAAAATTCGATTGGATCCGGTGGTCTGAAATCAAATCAATTTTCAATAGAAATACATATTACATTCCCATCAACATAAAAGTACATTCTATGCTAAATTAGAGCTCGAGAAATTATTGTGCCAAACGAACGCTAGATCACACATTCAGCAGTTTCAATAAACAATTGAGACACAGTATTTAAAATTAATTAATCAGGACAGAATGCCATGGATTGTAAGTCATTTGAAAAAAAAAACAATCTTCAGGACTATGTTCCATGTACGAGTAATTCTACTGTCTGGGGTTACCAAATATAGTATCGAGGAAAGACCACTTTTGAACTTATAGGAAATATTCAAGACAGTGATTGTTTGCGTAATAGTCATAATCCGAAATATTGGTTTGAGTACATCTCCCAAAAATCTTCCTTATAGAAAGCTTTTTCCTGAAATAAAATCCACTTATTTATTTGTCATGCCCATTATGCAACACATCAGAATATTGCTTTCAGAATTGATAAATTCAAGCATCCCCGTTACAAAGGATTTTAATTTTCTTCATGCGCCCGGAACCGATTTTCCATAAATATGTGACTATCTATCCTAAAAGCCAATCAGGATTTAACATCATTTGATTGAAATGCACCCATCACATATACTCTCCGCAGAGCAGGCATAATTTATTTTAGTGCATACCAGAGTTTGTCAATCCTCAAATTCATACTTAAAGCGCAGTACAAAAGGCACAAATGTCACAAGTAGCACCTGAGCTGTTGATAATATGATATCTCGATTATGTATTATAATTTCTATCAATTTAAGGCACTTTCATATTATTTGTCAGTAAATGCTTAGATTCACATAACTGACCAGACGACGGGAGATTATGATGATTTTCGGAAAAAAAGTAAGTTAAAAAATACCCCAATCACCTTTAGGTCGTCAATATAATTGAGAGTTAAAATTCAGACAGATCTTCGACATCCGGCGCTTTCGGTGGTCGATCTTACAATGTACTGATCATTGTAAGCCTAAAAATGTTGAAAGCCTCGAATCTCTATTGTACGTAAAAATAAAGCGAGATTGCTATTTAAAATTCAATACAAAGCTTTTTGCGGAAGGAGAAATGCATTTTATAGCCAAGCATTTGTAAAATATAGCACGTCATATTTTCGATCACTTGACTAGAAGATTGAGCATTATTGATTAGCGATATAGATCCTCTACAAGTACTAGAATATAAAACCCATGCACATTAAAAGTAAAATAGTGAAAAATGAAGGCCTGATGAAGAAAACATCTTGAACAAATAGTGCAATGGCACCAATTTAAAACAATATTACAACAGTTGCATCAGCCATTTAAAATTCAAAAGCATTTTGCGTTATTTAAGAGATTAGATTGAACCACCCCTACCCAAATAACGCTGAAACACACTACTTCCATATCCCCTGTGTGCTATTAAATATGTGAACGAGCCCTATCTAAACAAAACAGCGCTAGTAGAGAACGAGTTAATGCATACATGAACATAAGATGACTAATAGAAATACATAGTTGAAAATAGCTTACCGTTCTTTCGCAAGAACATTAAGCCCCTGAAGGAGAACGGGTACGACTGTTTGATCCAGATAGGCTCGAGTTGGCAATGACTGAATCTCCACCTTAGTCTTCTTTGAATTCAAATCTTTCCTTTCTTGGTCAATCATTCTCTATAATATGTTGATGGCGATCATGTGAAATCACAAAGTAAAAATTTAATGCAAGTAAATCTTACCTGCATGTTGTCCGTAACAACAGTATCATTTCCTGCATTTTCACCGGACTGCTCCATGGGCTCTTCTGCTTGTTTGGGCTCCTCAGCAGAGGCATGATTTTCTGCAACAAGTTAAGGAAGTCTGAATTTGAAATTGAAAATAATAGGAAAATAGTTCTATTACAGGAATCTTCTTCATAAAGAAATCAGAGGGAACATTATAGATAGAATTATAGGGAAGAAACCAAAATTACTGGATTCAATAGCAGTTATCGTTGACACAATTTTCGAATACTCAGAAGGGGTAAAAATTGCTAAAAATGTAAAATTTCACTAGACGGAAAAAATTGTTGTATTGGTTTTATGCTCAATTGGATCCAGTTGAACACTGGCACAAAAAATGAATCTTAGTATGTTAATTTCTTCTAAGTGGGGATAGCCAAGCCTACTGTAAATTTGCTTCTTCTAACTTGAAAATAGCCAGCAAATGCAGTTAATGTGCATTACGTGAAAGTATCAGGAGACAACCGCGGTTAATCTACATGCCAATCTCCGTTTTCCGGAGATAACAAAATTACTTGCAGGAAATGTAGATGCTTCAGAAGTAAGACAATACGACATAGCCAATTACAGTGGTGGGACTTCAGCAGGGGCCACCTAATGAATGACCACAGCTTAACTTGCACTGCAACCCACCTGACTTATGTTGAAGCAAATTTCTAAGTCTTTTGACTTCATATATGAAATATCGGACTTTCCGATCTTCTTACGAGTTCCCACAAATTGCTATTTAGACAATATTACTTAGGCTCCGACGTTTTAGTGATCATCCTTCAATAATTACATTTATAGAGGAAGAGTCATACTTCATCGCCGTATGGCGGTTTTAAATGTTCACTTTTCACAAGATAGCAAAGAAAACGATGATTTTCACGCCATCTTTTCTGGAATCTTCACCTCGTACTTTGCATTTATGAGCTGAAAGATGTCGTTGATAAAGTTTAAGTTGGAGTTCTCATCTCGGCGCAATCTGCCCAAAACAAATCAACGCTTTCTCGCGCTGAGAAAAATTGAACGACTCATATCAGAAATGTAGCTGCACCAGGTTTATATTTCTCTTATATGATTCATTATAGAGTATGTTAGCCATTGGTGTTATGACTGGTCTAAAGAAAATGTCAGCCTAAAGGATTGCAGAAGGCATGATTGAATTCATGATGACTGATTGTAGCATGAGTCCGATAACAAATTAAATCTGACTGTGATGAAGTGCGATCGGATGATTACATTATATGGGAATTTGAAAACAGTTTGAGAGAATCTCAAGGCTTAATTAATGTCTCAGTCCGACTTCATGTTTGCCGAGTTATCAGACATGACGTCAAAATTAGATTTTTCACGGTGTCCAAGAGTCTTCTGTAGGAAGTGTTTCAGACAGAATTTCACATGATTTAAGTCAATAAAAGAACACTGCTCATATGTTGGATGCAGGTGAATTCACTCCAGAAACCTGAAAGCGAACAGGCAGAGCTAACAAAGAAGGCAGTCGGCTACTTTTAGTGAAATTAAGCTGTGTTGAAGAAAAGTGGTTCATTCTCAGAAAATTCAAATATTTAAGAACTCAGAATTCTACTAAATACAACGCTGATGACAACCGACTATGCAACAGTTCTAGGGAAAGACTCTTCGATCGAAGTTGAAGAAAAAAATTGGTGACGATTACGTCCTTCGCCGTGGCAAAATAGTCATCCGCACATAGATGAATTGGCAAAAGTTTTGTTGAAAACATTTTACGATTCTTATCCTCTTTTCCTCGTCCCAAACTACCCAAGTTCCAATTATCCTCTCGTACTCTCTTAAACGTAGCTGATCAATTCCGTCTGCGATGATGACATTGTATATAAGTAATTATTGTCAGCCCATTCGTAATTACAAAAACAAGATTGAGAATGAAGGCGGTGTGTGCGTTTGGCATCCACAACTGTCTATCTCTTTCTTCTGTAAACTTCGAAGACCGCCAACCATCTTGAGAATATGCCTCATTCATGATAAACCCCTTCTCTGTTGCATTATTGTTTATGTCCTTCCCAATATGCCTGGTGTGACTGAACACCATTCAAATTGAATTGGGTCATAAAGTTCTAAATATCTACTAGTTCAAAATATTCGAAAACTTGAACAGAACGGCGCACGCATATCTTGGAGATCACAGGGAATAGAACGCTACCACTTTTTGCTTCCTTCTGACGTTTACACATGATTGCCCGAAATTACCTAAATAGGAATGTTTCACTTGAATCTATTTTTATCCATACTGTCAGACGCCTGACACTCATGATGACACGCGTGCACAATACAGAATTCTTAGAAATGCTTGAAGGTAGTATTTCAGGTACAATAACCGGGAACATCCAGACGAATGTTACAAAGGAAGCCATGGATTATCAAAAATTGATTGCGATTTAATTGCTCTTTTCAATCAATAAATCGAAATTAAAAACAACATTAATCTATTATTTGAAAATGCAAGGAAGGAGCAGTTTATTGAAATTGAAAACAATAACAATCAGTTAATTGAAGGTGAAGTCAAGACAAGCAAATGATTGAATTTGGTAGTGGTGAACAATCAATCAACTAAATGAACGAACGATATTATTCAAACAATTACACTGTGAATACATGGTACATGTATATCATGAGTCATGTTTGTCTGCGCCTACACAATGATAAGAGCTCTACACTATGTGGAGCACCTACAATAAGCATGGTACACCTTCACGCATCACATGGAGAAAAATTGTCCAGCCCAACAGAGGAGACGAAGATGACGCTAAACAGATATTGGGCTTATAGTGAAAGTAAAGTATGAGTTATGACATCATTATGCATACATGCAGGAATATGATTACACATGTAGACAGTAAAGGGCTGATCAGTATTCGTGAAAAGCATTCGTGAGCAATCAATTGCTGTTGTGAAAATTGGATTAAGTATTTCCTAAAAGAACTCCATGGAGCTTTCTCGTGACAAAGACTTAAAATTGATCAGTTTTGGTCTTAAAACTGGTAAAAATGGAAATCTTGAGACTTGTAACACTAAAAATACTTATTATTGCTGTTAAAATACTACTAACATTGATTCCAAACAACGCCGCATACACGGTTAATAGACGACTGTACCGACTACAGATGCTGGTTGTGGAAATAGGAAATTGACACCAATGGACATTATCAAGCAACATGAAATGATGTTCGCTCGACATCATTTAGTGATATGTCAAATCTGAAACCAATACCCTGTGGGTGTGATTTTCTGTCGGCCAAACTCATTCGCAAAGCTGTCCATGTGTCATTTGTAATCCTGTTCACCATTTATTTAATTCATCCATCTCAACAAGATATTTGCAAGCCCTCTAGATGACTGCAAATATCGTGCCTGGCATGCGTATAGGTGAACTTAACGACGTCTTCAGACGGCAGCGCTTAGTGACATGTTACATCCTAATAACATACTTCATCAATTGGATCCAAGAAGACTGCCTTGTTCTGGGCACCTCAAATCATGCTTTTCACATAGTCATCGCAGGTCTAAATCAAAATTCCTTTTTGCAGTGCTTTCTAAATTTTCTAATTTCAATTTAAATTCTTATTTTAGATTTCTATTCTTTATGAATTAAATTAGCATATAGACTATTACAACATCCCCTTCAAACTTGCGACCAATTTGATAGCCTATATTCCTGGCTGTCTTTTGAGGTGCGCTCCATTTTCTTCATTTGAGTACATGACTCAAATCAAAGATGTAGTCCGCTCGACTTTTTGCTTTGTCTCAATCTCATTTCTATCTTCTCTTGAGTTAAACGGGACACCTCTCAACATTTCAAGCAGCGCTGCTCGCGCACAACAGCCGAAAACAGAATTGATGATGACGTCTTCACAGACAGGCGCAGGGAAGATAGAATCATTCGCTACTGCTAAGTGCATGGAGGGCAGAGGCTACAGTAAAAAGTTAAAGTCCACCATAAGACAACGGTTCGGAAAGAAAAGTCACATAGGCTTTCTCATCGTCCGTCGCTGAATTCGAGTTATTCGACCACCATCATGGTGTAGCGTATTTTTCGAAGTGCAATAATAATTTAAAAGAATATCAATAATGTGTGTTTCTATAGATCTCCATCCGACAAGAAAATGCGGACAGTCAGTGTACATTTACGATTTCTGCTTAGCTATAATTTCTTTAACTTTTAGACTGACAAGCTGAAGTCCTATGAAAAGTTATCATTTCTTTGGATACTTTATGTATCAAAACTGATGACATCATTTAATAGACTTTCATTTCTAATATTTTATAGTGACTCAGTTTGATGTAAAGCCTTAATAATTTATACCCATCATTTAGTTCTAAAAGTACCTATCACAATAACATGCTTCACAAACTAAAAGTAGTGGCCTATCTCAACTCAAAATTATAGCTTAGATAGGCCCATAGAAAAAAGGCGAGCATATTTTTGATAAAGCTTATTAACTATAAAAGATAAAATATCAACCGTATTTCAAGTCTTCACGTCCATAGGCCTTCTCTCGAATCTTTCCATAGCATATAAATACAATAAGTGCCGAAAGGCAACATTTCCCCCACTTCCTTTTCTTGAATAACTGATGTTGATGGATTTTTTGACAATAATCTGAATGCTGCCATCACCATGGCATGGTTCATAAACATTTGATTTCTAAGAACCCCTCGAAAAGATTGGCAGTTAGCCTTCGGATATCTTGCACAAAAGATGTGTGGGAAATTTCCTTACAGGCAATGGTTGTGAGTACAAAATTGGGGAAATACAGTAATTTTGCTTGAAATCTTCACTTGAACTTATTAAATTTCATGTGACGTGGAGAGCGTAGGTTCCTTGTATGATGTACGAGTCGCACATATTCTCGAATATGTGACGATTCTGACAACTCGGCTATGCATTTACTTTACGTGCACTTTTGTAAGTAAGAAGGGTTCTACTTGTAATTTACTTCGGTCTCTCATTTCTGTTTCGTATGAGGGTGAAGGAGTTTAACGTTTTGTAGACAAATCAATCAACCTCCCTATAACGAGACAGTGTCAGCGTAATCTGTGTATGACCATTACACTAATCTACCAACACGAAACTATGCCCACTCTTGTGCTTCGATGCTTATGAATTAGATGAAGTCATATGGTGAACAAGGATCAGGGATGATGCTAGAACTGATTGAGCGAATAAAAACAGTTGGCAAACTTTGGCCGAAGTACACCTTTAAGTGTGGTGGTGTCAAACATTGATGCCACTTTGATGAGATTTCCAGTGGCAGTCCAAAGTTAGTGAGGGACTATCGCCTCCCCTCCTTGGGCAGATGAAATACGCACACCTGACGAGAACCCTACGTTCCCTAAACATGTAAAATTCTCTAAGCATATAGGCATATTTAGTGACATCCATTACTTGTCTCACGTGGACATCGACAAGTCGATAAATGAATAAATTTAGGTAAGACAACAAATTATCACATAAGGGACCATTTTTCACAAACAACAGCTTCATTCACAAACACTGGCGGTCACAAAGTAAGTAAACAAGAGCACAGTAAAGCGACTATACACTATATCATGATTAGAACCAATTTCAATAGCAATGTTTCAACTTGCACCAGAATCTTACCAGTCGCGGACTCCATTTATAAAAATCCCATGCATATGACAAGAATTTAAATTGACGCAAAAATGGATTTTCTCCATGGAGCTGTAAGCTTGACCAGATAAAACAAATCAACCCAAAATTTTTAGTTGTACTCTGCTTCGCTGCCAAACCAAAGGCTAAATCATTCTTTATTCACTTGCATCATCAGAAAGGAAGCAATTGACAAGTGCGGCGGTGGAAACCATCACAACATTTTCTTTATTCAAAGCAGTTGGCACAGCGCCAATTTTCACTGGCGATCTAATCATTTTTATCACCGTCATGCTCTCTGTTTGATGCTTACCTTTAAATGACCTAAGATCATGATAAAGGATGATGTTCTCGACGCCATCATGTTCTTGAGAACGAGTAATGGAATGCTGTGGTGACCTAATGAATACAAGATTTTCCTAGTTGTTTTGCAAACTTACTCAAATGCCAAGCATTAATTCAAAATTGTGTATAGTTGATAAACTTTCATTGAAAATGATAGATAGTAGATGCAGCCCGATGTCTATGGATGCAGCAATGATCACTAAAGGTAGCAAGCATACAGCATCATGTAGAATAGCAACTCAGAATTTTTTAAATGATGATGTGTATACCACAGATCAATGCCACAAATATCAAAGATAGGATCATAGACATCGGATTACATTATTAGCATCCTAATAATGTAATCCGATGTCTATGATAATATCCATTGTCTTTGGTGTACACAGATTCGAACAAAGACAAATGCATAGAGTAGGGATATATAGGCAGAGTGTCGACTCAAAGAATTATCTGCATACAATGAAAATTTTAATATCAAAAGATTCAGTTTTTTGCGGAGACTACGTTCCCGTGGTCCAAAAAAATTATTTGAGCACTTTTGAAAGTAGTCAAATTTGCCAATTTATATACTACCCAGTGGCGTCGCGTGCTCCCTGACCATAGGCTTTCACTCGGCATTGTGATACTATATACAAAGCACTTTTATGACACAACATTAATTTTCATAAAATCTGAATTTTTAATAACAATTTTCCGAACATTTTTCAAGGTCAAGTGAAAGTGCACATGAGAAGTGATTGCTCATGTCTTAACCGCCTTACTCAAGGAGCGGCTATCACTATATCTCCTCTCTGTACAGACCAGATTTTCTCGAGAAAAAAGGAGGCAAGGCGAACAGTTTCTTGCGTTTTTGACGGCCGGTCAGCCACTCACATGTTTGAAATTTTGATGCATTAAAAATGTCTTTTGTCTTCCATATTTCTTTCTGTGTGAGTACTTTCAATTTCATATCAGTTGTTGGTCTACCTTGCTTGACGACTGTCATCTTTTCAGTATGTTCCCTTCGGACGAAAGGCGTGGTTATGATCTCATCTGCAGTACTAAACATAGTGTCACATCATATATAGCAATCACTTAAAAACAAATTAGGGAATTCTACCGAATCTGGGTGTTCGAGTTAGATGCATTACTCTGCATTCATTGGAGAACGCTCATCATCTGATCGCAGTCTTGTCTGAACGATCATCCACCCTGTGGGAACGAATCTTGCTAATATCAACAGATTATCTGGCGAGGTAGCGATTTTGTGGATAGTTTTTTTAAAGGTTCATTTTCGTGTAAAAACGTGAAAATGGTCATCATCTATCCAAAAACATGTGTAAAATTAAAAAACGACAGTTTGGCGAAAAAGTTGCTATAATTAGTTGGTAGGTATTAGTTTACTAATGCGAGCTGATTTTTCGACAACCGGCGAAATCATTGATATTGTAGCAACCAATTAGTGGTAAGTAGTAATGTTCGTATCTTTACATGAAAATATATTGTATACTCAGTCTGATCTGATAAAAACGGATCTTTTTTAATTCACGAAGGCTTAAACTAAAAGAGTATTTATCTTCCATAAATATCGCAGTAAATACTATTATATTGTTCAAATATTTGTCATTGTTGTAAATTATTGAATGTCAAGAGATGTTATGAAAATTGATATAAGCGGATTCTTTATATTCTTATCATTATCAAAGAATGATAGTATGCACTTATTTCTTAGATAGATTAGCCATATGTGGGGGATGGTGAGGAGGTGAGGGAGAAAATAGAGCATCGGTTGTAGAGGCGGGTTACTAAAGAAAATAAGAGAGAACGTCAAAAGTAAAAGGTGGCATACAGAGCGCGAATTCGTGAATTGTCGCCGGCGAACTTCGCCAGCGAATATGCTAAAAATTATTACTGAACTAATGCATGATAATATGTAGCTGCCGATTATCTTCCAGGTTTTTTCCCGATTCCTTCCCACAGGGCATCTGCCTGGCTTCTCTCATTGCGAAGCTAGGAGCAATTGGGTTGCGCTTCCCTTACTATATTTAGGCACCGCGCCTCGATCAAGAATTGCGTAGAATTTCATTGCAAAAATTGGAAAAGGCAGAGCATCATGTCTATCGGGAAAGCCAATATTTATGCGGGCGCGTGCGCTTACCCAGACAAACAAAGGATTACATGGACCACAAACGGAATTCCGTTTCTAGTCCACAAGATCCGCGGACTTCCGTCGGGCTTCCGTCGGAAGTCCGCTTGCTTGTTGGGACTGCCTCACACGCACACAACTCTCTTTTTCTGTCTGAACATCAGTGCTCCGTGTGAGCACACGATTAGTTTGTGTGTCTAATTGTTCGAAGAAAACAGCTGTGATTCAAGCACGTGCTGCAAAACTGTTCACTCTTGAGGTTGAGCGTCTGATTTTGAGACGGAAGCTGTGCACAGCTATCACGAGAAGCTATCGAATTTAAATGAATGATGACACTTTTCATTTT
The DNA here is from genome assembly GCA_907163375.1 of Prostheceraeus crozeri. Lineage (NCBI taxonomy): Eukaryota > Metazoa > Platyhelminthes > Polycladida > Euryleptidae > Prostheceraeus > Prostheceraeus crozeri. The sequence goes on along the minus strand of CAJQUW010004756.1, from coordinate 127,703 downwards.
CATAAATGTTGGTAAATAATTTTTTGAGGATGCGCCGAAGGCCTCGCATGTACGGAGAAGACGCCACTGATAATACCGTATATACTACCGAGATATTCTCCTATATCAGTAGTATAAATCAAGTTGGATATCAAGAGGAATGAATATTTGCTAATAATCATCCTAACAAATCAAGCTGATTATCAAGGGAATTTCATGATCTTCATAAGAAGTCACGATATTATTCGTGCTCTCTTGGCTGAAATTTCAAGTTTCTAATTCAATTTTCACCGGCATGATTTTATGATTCACTAAATTCATGTTTCACTTTTTGAATCTGAATGGTATGCGGATCCATTTACACCTTTCAAAGTCAATTGAAATCATTGTCTTTGATTCTGTTATTTTGCTATACCAGTGGCAGGTTGCTTTTCATATGATCACGCTTGAGAAGATTCTCTTGAGGTTCAGCATGAAAGCAATAGCAGGTCAGTTGCTAATTTAACAAGCATTACCTCTCCAAGGCAGTCATGACACGGACGATCTGCAAAATAATATCATTTTCATCTGCTTTATACTATCATGATCAGTCGATTCCGTTGTAATTTTTTCAAAGCTGCATAAATATGCATTTGGAAACAAATCCGACTGTATCTCCCTTGAGTTCATTTAATAAAATCAAAAGTGTATACACATTGGGGATTTAAGAAATACGGAGCTACCACTCTACCTTATATATTTACTCTATGGACAAATGTGGTTTGTTTCGAATTTATTTAATGAATCCGAGGTGCATAGAGGTAGGTAGCATAGAGTAAATATTTTAGGTATAGTAGAAACTCAGCATCTTTAAAGCGGAAATTATTCCGATGATCAAGGAAATCTAATGAACGGCATCACATGAACGGTATTATGGAAGTCTTAATGAAAAAGTCAAGATCTTATTGTACTGTCGTGGCTGAAAATTTATATTTTTGATTCAATTTTCATCGTCATGAATTTATGATTCAGTAAATTCCTGTTTCACTTATTGAATCTAAATGGTGATGTGGACCCATTTACATCTGTCAAAGTTAATTGAAATCATTGTCTTTGATTCTGCTATTTTGCTCTACCAGTGACCTAGGGAGCTTGTGAAATGATCACGCTCATACAGTAAATATATTTAGGCAGAGTGGTAACTCAGCATTTATTAAATCCCCAATGTGTATACACTTTCATTTTTTGCACTTTGATTTATACACTTTTGATTTTATTAAATGAACTCAAGTGATATTCAGGTATTCTGTATCTCACAGATCAAAGGTATTGTCGCCAAATCTTAGATATGTGAATTTTTGCAGTTTTGCAGAAATTACAACGGAATTGACTGATCATGATAGCAAAAAGCAGAAGGAAAGGATATTATTTTACAGATCGTCCGTGTCATGACAGCCTTGGAAGGTAATGTTTATTAAATTAGCAATTCGATGACCTGCTATCCCTGTGCAAACGTAAATGTCGGACCGTGTCCGGGCCGACAACAGCAAAGTTCGACTCTTCGGCCATCTTGAGCAGTTTCAATTCAAATGAAGTTTCTATCGTAATTTATGTTATCTGTGTTATGATATGAACTGCGAAAGATGTTTTAATATGAAATTAATAGAAATGTTTTTATAACCACGCATTTTTATGAATGTCGGCACAAGTGCGTCATAATTCGGTCAATCGACTTTCGGCAGAACTTCGGCAACACGAAAAACGTAGCTGACTTCGGAACATAGCGATTAATCGCACTGTGACGGGAATCCTGTATTGGGTACTATATTTGGAAGTCCGTATCAGGCGCTCAGGTAGAAATGCCTTCATTTCTCGATGTTTCACGAGTATATATGTACGATAGTCAGTTTTCAAGATTATTTATAAAGCATGACTTCATTCTAAAGCATCCCGACCACTGTAATTATCTAATTTATATTTCTGACCTATTCTAAAAGGGGATTATCATGTCTTCATGATGGCGAGCCTCCCAAATTCGAACATTTCAATGCATTTCTTCGCCGCGCGCTACGTCTGTCAATCAGTTCACGGATTCCACATGCGGTGTGTGGGTGTGAATCAACTCGTCGAACAGCTGACGGTGCAGTTTTCTATATTCATTGAAGATAGTATACATGCTGCCATCCTTTGTTAAAGATTATCACCGCGGATATATGAGTATCTAGATGGAGTGTATATGGTGCGTCAACAATATTGAGACATCAGACGTGAGTGGCAAATAAATCGTGTTCGTAAATCAGGTGAATAAACCGCATCAATAGGTAACTTGTATAGTAACTGATTCTAAGCCAACCATTCTAATTGTCATGAAGTTACAAAATGAAAAGTGTATTTGATGAAAGAATTAATCGCGTGATTCATCAGGATCGTTGATAGGAGATGGAAAGTTCGATCCTTGATATTGAAGCATATTTCCTAAAAACAGGAGTGGTGAATAACCATGTCCTCCATCTTAAAAAATCCAATTCACTGATTGATGCTTTTCGATGATGTAGTTTGTGAGCAAGCTGTCTGTCGTTTTGTCAGGCCTACGTTTAATATAGTATAATTAGGCAGTTGGTTGTTTAATTAGGTCTATTGTACATGGAAAAGAGTTGAGGCAATTGAAAGCATTATAAGCAAACAAAAAAATTGAAAGGAAAATATTATGCCATACCACTGTAATCATTCATGCAATTTAATTTCCGTGTGTGTGCTAATGTTGTTGCAGTTTATAGTCTCACGGGAGGTTGGCCATTGGTTGAAAAAAAGACAGAATTTCACTCACAATTTACGACTTTACATATTGAATAAAACTTCATGAAATGACACCTGACGTTTCATCGTCTGCCGACTGTGACAAGTAATTTTTTGCGATCCTTTGCAGCTGCTTCCGAATGATTCAGTTTTTTCAGTATTGAGTATGTATTTCTGCTGTTAATCCTTGAAGCATTTCGCAGCAGACTGAAGTGATCGACAGTATTTTGTTATGTGTAAATATGCTGTCAGGCTATTCCTGTCACTGCCTCCGAATGTCTTGATTTTACCAGCATTGGGTTATTCCCGTGATCAAGTCAGCATGCAGGACATCGGGTGTCATTACAAGAAGCTGTATTTAAAATATAAGGTCGTGAATCGGGATTGAAAATTTTTTCTAATGTTTAAGGGATGAGAATTTTCTAAGGGATTTGTATTAGTAATAGCTCGGCTTTCAGCATTATTTTGTTGGCCTTTTTGGGTCTCCTTGAAATGTGAATTTTCGCCGGGACCACGTTCTTCCCTTCTCAACCCTGTTTGGCAACAAGTCGCAAACTTTGAAAATAAGTCACAGGTTCGAATGTTTCACTACATGGTTGGTTTGGATGTGTAAGTAAACCATCTTGCGGTACGTTGTTATTTATTTTAGCTAAAGGAGAAATCATTATAAATTAAATATCAAATTCATCGAACTTTCTGCTTTAACGGCATGTTGTCCACCCTAGGAAAATGTGTTATCGATTAACTCGTTGCTGTTGTAAATTATTGGAATGATGAAATATAAAAATAGTTTAGATCAATTATCACCTTCTTTCATCTTACAATAAATTAATGCTCATTTCTGTGTCATATACTTCTCTATTATGTGTCGTTATAGAGCTCTACATGGTTTATGTTTTACATCATTGTTCACAGTTTGTCTGCGTTTTACTATCTTAATTCGCTTATAATGTATTTTTGTTGGTTTCAGAAATCAAAATTTAGGAGCAGAATATCCTAATGAACCTCATCTACGATAGTTTTGAATACCACTGGATATGATTGTTATGATCCATTGTATTCAAGATTTAAACTTGTTTGAGGTACAATCAACCTGAATCCCGATGTCTACGTTTACAAAATTGACCTTCAGTGGACTCAATCTAGGTAAGTTTCATCATCTGAGTAGTTGTTATTGCTTATTACATGCGGTTAGGTAAAGGCAAGCCAACGCAGATCTCGCGGACTGGATTCGGCCACCACAAATCGACCCGCTACATACGGTCAATACACTACGGGCCGAAGTCGACCAGCCGAACCCGGGCCGACTTAGGGGCGTCCGGACACGTCGCGTTCGGGCCGAATTTGTCTGCCGACTTCGGCCCAGACTTTGGCCGACTTTCCGTTTGCACAGGGATTGCCTTCATGCTTAACCTCAAGAGAATTTTCTTAAGCGAGATTATATCATAAACAACCTGCCACTGGTACAGCAAAATAACAGAATCAAGGACAATGACTTCAATCAACTTTGGAAGATACAAATGGGTCCGCATCACTATTCAGATTCAAGAAATGAAACATGAATATAGGGAATCATAAAATCATGCCGGTGAAAATTGAATTAAAAACTTGAAATTTCAGCCAAGAAAGCACGAATAATATCGTGAAGTTTTCATGAAGACTTCCATTATAATGCTGCTCATGAAATTCCCTTGATAATTAGCCTAGTTTCCGCCTAGTTAGCATGCTTATTATCAAATGTTGATTCCTTTTGATATCCAACTTGATATATACTACTTATATAGGAGAGTCACCTCAGTAGTATATAAATTGGAAATTTTTGAATTTTATAAAAGTGCTCAAATAATTTGTTGGACCACGGGAACGTAATCTCTGCAGAAAACTGAATATTTTCATATAAAAATTTTCACTGTATACAGATACTTTTTTGAGTCGACACTCTACCTATATATCCCCACTCTATGATCATGCTTAAGAATATACTCTTGAGGTTCAGCATGAAAGCAAGTTTTGATTTTTTTGATAGGCCCTATAATTTGAGTGCTTCCACTTCCGAAGCAGCTACGTACGTGCCAATATCATGGGTCTAAAAATCTTGATTTCATTATTTCAATTAAAGCGATCGTAGCAATACGAGTTCCGTCCGCGGATTTTTGAACATTCCTTTGCCACCAGTGACTTTAGCATTTTTAATTATCACACAGACACCGTTTGAGATAACGTGAATCTTGCTTTACAATAGGGGTATAATTTCATGCAATGTGAAGGATCTGGAGCAAAAATAATGTACTTCATTTTGGAGTTTGCTAATTGTTGGCTTGAAAGTTAGGCTTTATTATGCAGCGTTGATCAGTGATGTAAATCCTCCATGTGTTGATGAACATGTAATGAAGCACGCAGTCCACGCAGCATTCATGAGCGGCCATATTGGAAGATATAAAGACTGTAAACTCGTGAGATATTTGGAAACTAAAGATATCTGTGATGAGTAAAAGAATATCTATGATAGCTTCAAACTTCTGGCGCATTTTGTCCGATATCTTCGTTGAGGATACACATCCTCCATTTCTAGTTCAAATGGTTCAGATAGTTCCAAATCGATTTCAGATCTGCCCAAATGAATTTCAGACATGCTCCAGTTGAATTGGAGATCTCCATTTGAATTAAAGATCTTTTCAAAGTTGACCTTGTGACAGATATCTGAAATTCAGCTAGAGAAATCTGAAATTCATGTTGTGTCTGAAATTCATTTGGAAAGATCTGATAGATATGGAAAATGTGCAGTTGGTACCAAAAGTTAACATACAGGGATGATAGAGAAGTTTTCGGACTTTGAATACTACATAGTCTTTTCAAACGACTATAATAAGTCTCCAAAACAAAAGAAAAAACGTCAATCACCGAAAAATAAATTTCAAAATTTTCCATTGGAAAATTTTCCATTTGCATCACTATTCATGTCACGGACGATCTGTAAAATAATGTCATTTCCATAGGTAGAGTGTCGACTCAAAAAAGTTTATGTATAGGGTAAAAATTTATACATCAAAAGATTCAGTTTTCTGCGGAGATTTCATTCCCGTGGTCCAACAGATTGTTTGAGCACTTTTAAAAAAATTCAAAATTTCCAATTTGTATATTCCGAGGTGACTCTCCTATATAAGTAGAATAAATAAAGTTGGATATCAAAAGGAATCAACATTTGATAATAAGCATACCAACTACGCGGAAATTAAGCTAATTATCAAGGGAATTTCATGAATTGTATTATAATGGAAGTCTTCATGAAAAAGTCGCGATATTATTCGTGCTTTCTTGGCTGGAATTTCAAGTTTTTAATTCAATTTTCACCGGCATGATTTTATGATTCCCTATATTCATGTTTCATTTCTTGAATAGTGATGTGGACCCAAAGCTAAATGAAATAATTGTCTTTTTATTATGTGATTTTGCCCTGCCAGTGGCGGCTGCAATTGATGATCACGCTTAAGAAGAAACGCTTGATGAAATGCAACCTCTCGAATTGCTAATTTAACAAACATTACCTCTCCAAGTCTGTCATAGCACGGAGGATCTGCAAAATGCTATCATTCCTTCTGCATTACAATCATGATCAGTCATTTCCGTGGTAATTCCTTCAAAACCTCAAAAATTTGCATGTCTCACAGTTGGAAACAATTCCGACTGTATCACCCTTGAGTTCATTTAATGAAATCAAAAATGTATACACATTTGGGATTTAATAAATACGAAGTTACCACTCTACCTAATATACTTACTCTATGATACAGTAAAAAATTTTATACGAAGAGATTCAGTTTTTTGCGGAGATCACGTTCTGTGGTCAAAAATTATTTGAGCAGTTGTTAAAAAGATAAATTTATGATAATTATTCCTGTGTTTATTTACTACCGACATGAAGGCCCTTTATAAGTAGTATGAAACAAGTTGGATATCAAAATGAATGAATTTTTGCTAACAAACAGCTTGATTAAGCGGAAATTAAGCTGATGATCTAGGAAATTTCATGAACTGCATTGTAAGAAAAGTCCCTGCAAGCGTTCAAGGAAAAGTTGAGAGCTTCTTGGCTGAGATGTCATGCCTTTAATTAAATTTTCAATAATATGATTTCTTGATTCACAAGGCGTCATATCTTATGTGGACCATCTTTGATGGGGACCCATTTACATCTTTTAACTGTATTTATGATGATATCTTTGATTATGATGCTCTGCTCTTTCAGTGGCAGTTTGTGATATGATCATGCTTCAGAAAATAATCTTATTATAATAAAGCTGAGTTTTTAGTAATGGTAGCCCATCGAATTGCTTATTTAACAAACTATATTGCCTCTCCAAATTGACTGACATGGAGGATTTGTGGAATACTATTCTTTATTCTATATTGCTATCATTATTAGTCAAATTTGTTTACATTTCTCCAAACGTGTAAAAACTGCATGTCTCACAGGTGGTACCGGGTCTCGACCTGGCATCGACTGATGTTCATTTAATGAAATCGAAGCTGTTTACACATTGGGGATTTAATAAATGCTGAGTTACCGCACCACTCTACCTAATATACTTACTCTATGGTGTCGACTCAAACAAGCATCTGTATACAGTGAAAATTTTTGTATGAAAGGATTCAGCTTTTTGCGAAGATTACGTTCCTGCAGTAATTCTCCGCAAAAAACTGAATCTTTTCATAAACAAATTTTCACTGCATACAGACACTTTTTTAGTCGACACCATAGAGTAAGTGCCACTTTAATGTCGACACTGCCTACTTTACTTATTCTGTGCAGTAGGTAGTGGGAGAATAAGAGAATCGTTTATTGGATCACTGAATGGGAATCATAGAGCATTATAATTGATAAACTTAAGTTAAGATTAATAACACAACTAAAAAACACGAAAATAGACAACAGTCACATACGGAAACCGAAATAATCAAAATTAACACCAACAGCAATGACTTTCGACAAACAACCCACCCGGAACACAGAAAAATAACCGGCCCCCCCCGCATACAGCAAAATCTAAGTTATCTAACAGATCTAAAAAAGTTCATGGCAAGACTTCTACTGCTGAGATCCTCCTTCAATAAAAACCCTCCTCCAACCTTTAAATAATCTTTGAGCCAATCTCTCCGACTCCCAATCTTCTCTGAATCTCTTAAAAAATTCCAAAAAAGCGTAACAAACAGGAATAGCATATTAAGTTAAGTATCAAAACGTTCATTTGTGTCAAGCGAAAACAGAAAGCAGAAACGGCTGAAACGATCGAAGTTGTTTTTTTTTTTTTTTTAGTTTTATGTAGTATTTACATAATGTCAGTAGTTCAGTTTATCAGTGGCATAACAGTAAACAGTGCCGTGAAAGTGCAAAAGGGATAGGTGTATAGGTATTTTGCTTTCGAGCAATCCCGAAACAATCCATTTGCTTTGCTCCCATTAAATATTTAATAAAGGTGCAAAAGCAAAAAAAAACACAAAACACCGATCACCGATCACTTGAATTCATTTTCACTTGAATAATAAATCAAGTTCAATGCATTGATGAATTAGAATACTTTGTTTCCGCGTGCACCCACGCAAAATGTTCTTATATCAACATGCACATAAGTCGATGTACATGTATACTGGAACCACGTTCACGTCTGCAATCATTATTTGAAAAACTGTGTTGTCTTTCTTCTGGTGAAAACTATGGTCAGAGTTCATAGCCAAAGGTTTCATAACTCTCCTTTCCAAAACATCGGGAAGTAGCCTACTCGTGAATCAGCAAAATCAGGAGAACACGTGTTTATCATGCTTTCATCATGATCTGGAAAGAATTTCAAGTTGGACATACTTCTTTAAATCAATTTTTCAGGAGGATGAAATATACTGTATTACTGATTTTAGCCTATTTCGTATTATGAAAAAGTCGAATAACACAAAAACTACATGTACGTATAGACCTGTACTACCTGTACTACCTAACGATAGGTATCGGCAATTTAGGTAATTGCCAGTTTAGCCTCTTGATTTCAAGTCGGGTATATTGATTGTTTAAAGTTACATTTCAAACGCAATATTACTTATATGAAAAATACACACAATTTGAACTGACCAATCAAATAAAATACATAAATAAACGTCTATTTGTCATCTGGAAATCAAAGATTTTTAGATCTGGAAATGTGTAAATCAGGTGAAAGTATTTTTTATCGCATCGGTTTCAAAGATACAGATACCCATACCCTACTTTCTAGCGAAGTAGCCACTCGACCGATTTCTTTCAAATTTCAATTGAAAACATTTGTCTTTACCTACAAAGAAAAATTTGCACAGGTGAGGTTCTTGGTATATTTTTTGTCACGTATTGTAAAAAAGTGCAAAAAAGTGCTTTTTGCATTTTCTCCAAAACTGTTCGAAGAATTTTTAAAGTTTCACGGTGCTAGAGAGCTAACCATACTCAATCAAAATGCAAAGTTCAAGACCGGCAAATTTTCTTCACTTATTTTCAACTTTGTTCACGTGTGCATGGTCAACTACATAGTAAAACCCTAATGAAACCACAATTCGTTTCAACCTATCTGTATTACATGTTGCATCTCGAAAACTCTTTGAGCATCTCGTGCTTACTCGTCTATTATTTTCTCCCTGAATCTAGGGATCAACGTACTAATAATCATCTTGAGCTCTTGACCTTCTGAATTTTAGGTACAATGCTATTTTATGTCATGTAGAAGATTCTTGAACGAAAGGGCTTCAACAAAATCATGTCACATTCTATTTTTTAGATTTGTCCTGCACATTCGGCAACTCTCGCAATGAAGGAAAGCATCGTTATTTTTGGGAAGCATCCTATCTACCCTAGTAGATATACGTGCTAGCATGAATTGAAACACACGCGACATGCATTTCTTGGCTTGATGGATGTGCTATAAAAATCATACATTCGATATGTTAAATATAAAATATGAATGCCAATGGAAACATTTGGTCATAACCTGTCGTTTACGGTGTCGTAAAGCGGATATGTATAGGCCTACCGGTACTTACTTTTGGTATAGCATAGGGTTTCATCGCTATTGATAGGCTGACCAATAAGTCGAAGGCAATCAGCAAATACCAGCATGAGTACTTATCGGTTATCTCCCCCCAGGTTTTCAAATTTGTCTGAAATCTGCAAAAATGAATCAATCGTCACCAAACTTCAGGTAAACGTATTTAATTAATATTGTTACTCGTGTGTGCATTGTTCTCTCTCCCTCTTCGTCTCACCCACTGCTATTTGAAATCTTCCCACCACCACTACCCTGCCACACCTTTATTAAGCCAAGCATATTAATATAAGGGATGTGGCCTGGTCATCATCGCTTCACGAGTTGTCGGGAAATGACTTTGTTGACCTCAAGTGCTTTCTGCTCCGACGGTGAGGTCACAAGAAGTCCGATCAAGCTGCCGGCATCGCTGCACTTCAAGCTATCGCTCCTAATTCAAAAAGTACTTGTGCGACTTGCCTAAATTTTTGCATGTGGGTAGAGAATAACCTTACATGTACTTACTTGTGCTTGAAGTTTTTTGACGATTGATTCATTTCCTACGGATTTTAGACAAATTTGAAAAATTTGGTGGAGATAACCCTTAAGTACCCCAGCATGTACAAGTAAGGCAACATCAGCAGTTCCTCAAAGTTCGCCAGCTTCACCATGTATTTTCGACATTTACACAAGTTCACATTCCGCTTCTCAAATAATGCCACGACTGCTAAATTTGCCGGTGATTTAACTTACGTGCACACCAGCGAGCACATCGCATTTTCGAAGGCCACACTAAAGTACTGTACGTGTATAAAGTTGCTAAAAATGATGAATGAGGACAATGTCTTGCACGATCTTATGCCCCTGTCTGAGGTTCTCACATAGGTGACGTTAACCGATATCAAGCTTTCACGGTAGAATTACTTCCTGTGTACCATGCTGCTGCCCATTACTGGCATGTATCCGATTGCATGCTCCTTCTCGAAAATGTCTTCCTGCACTCTTCAACTATCATCAGACTGTGTAACATTCATTTATACAACTTATGATTTTTACTTTACTTTAAATAAACTTAATACATATATGCATACAGGAGATACAGAGAACGGCCCAAAGTGTCGCAAGAAAATTCTGAAATATATTTCTGGTTAATCAAGAAAACACTTATCGACATGACATGGTAGGATTTCAGTTTATGATACAAACCACTGACACTCACATTTCTCAATGGACAAGTGAGAAATTTACATACATGTTTATTCTAAATGACAATCAATCAGACAGATTATACATGTCGGTACAAATTGTTTTGAATATTCTCGTAAAAATTGCGCAAACGTTAATGTAATAATCTTCATATTAATAATCTCAAAAAGTTACAAAATTTGTGGAATATTTTGCAGAAGTAGATAATACAAATGCCCTGAAAGCACATTATGTATGCGTCATTTTTACAGTTTTGATCTCAATATGAATCATTAGCTTTGAATCAGGGCTTACCGTCCACGTATATATCTTAAACTCTTATTTCTTTTCAGTATTACATATATGTATTACTTTCAAAGCATTTTAAAATCAATTAGTCAAACTGAAAGTTATTGCATTTCAAACAGCGTGATTAGAAATATCTACTTTGCTCAAGCCGATCAACAAAGATCGCAACTATGATCTCTCTCTCCCTCTCGCAAACGATTCTCGCAGAACGCTTTTGTCCGCGAGAACTAAAGGAGGTTCGATGACAATCTTAGTGTACTTCAGCAGTTCTTTAGTAGTAAGTAAACTAAACATGGCCTAATTGAATTCCTGGAAGATTTACCTATACTTTATATTATACACACAGTACATTCAATAGAAAAAATTGTTCTTCAAATTTCTCACAAAAACTTTGAATTAGTAATTGAGTTTTTATTAAGTCCGTAGTATTTCCTGCGCAAGTAAGCAGAGAATTTTTTGGGGAGTAAGCCTTAGCAACGCAGTGCTACATGACGCACTCTGCTTCTGTATAAAGATATAATTCAGTCAGCTTAAGATGGAAGGAACTATTCTCTTGCAGGCATAATGATTTAAAATAATAGATTACTATGTACTCCTATACTCAATCTCATGCTGGTTAATAAAGATAGTTGTAGCAATAAAACGTGGAATTTCAATATTTTTTGTCAGTAACCCCAGGATATAAATGTATTAAAGCTATATTTTCAGAAGATCAATTCTTGCTCCCGAATTACCATGTATTTTAAAGCTTTACATCTCTTGAACTCGGTGAATGATTTACACGCATTTTGATTGTTTAAAATTAAAGAACAACTAAATCCACGCAACAGATGGTACTTAATGAATCATGGATGTCAAGAAAAATTGGGACATCAGAGAAGCTTCAATATAATATTTTGCACTTCTTATAGGCTTGCGACATTACAAAATTCATATTCTGACTCCGATTCAAGTCTACAATAGTCGTATTGCCTTCTTTTCATAGACTAGCTTAGATTCCAGACACAAGCTTTTAAGTTGTAAAAAAACCAGGCAGTGCATGAGAACATCCTTCTAACTTCACCAAAAACGACTGTAGGCAATGATGGATTAGTCAAAATAGCAAAAAATTACTCACATGTATAAAATCCGACTAAGATGTAGAATATGATGTGGCTAATTTACAGAAGCAATCTAATTATTTCTAAATCTATGTATTATTATATTACTCGATGATGGATATGTAATACATGAGGCATTCTTGTAATTTTCTTGATTTTGTGAATAATTGATACTAACAATTTGTTATTGCATAAATTTCGTTCACGAGTAATTTTCGAAAGTTGCGACAAAAAGTTACAGTTTTCTACACAGGTATTATTGCATCTGGACGGGCTCACACTGGATATGGACAATTTTTAACAGCACACATTAGAGACCAGTTTCGAGTGAGCATGGAATCGTGCATCACAAATGGTTCCGAGATAATTCATGAATATGTATTAGAAATGATTTCCTTCAAAACAGACCACAGTCCTTCAGATTGTTTTTGATGATAACGTCAATCACAGCATCAAATACAACCTGAATATTATTTGTGTCCGTTGCGCAGGTGAAATGAGTGTAAATTGTCTTTGTTTCCTTCTTCTTGTTTAAATCTTCAAATTTGATTCGAATGTGGTTTGATGTTTCATCATAGTTGTTTGCACCACCATAATCCGGGAAACATACAGTGATAGGTGATTTGGCTATTTTCTCCTCAAAAAGATCCCGCTTGTTAAGAAATAAAATGATACTCGTATTGACGAACCATTGACTGTTGCAAATAGATTCGAACAGTCTCATCGATTCATGCATTCGATTCGTAGTTTGGTCCTCAATCAGTTTCAAGTCATATTCACTCATGGCAACAAGAAATAGAATCGCCGTCACTCCTTCGAAGCAATGCATCCATTTCTTTCTTTCAGATCTCTGACCACCTGAAAAGTATGAATCCAAATGTAACTATCGACAATTTCTATACCATCTACATAAATGCTAAAAAAATAATCTTGTAATAGACTAATACAGGCGATTATCATACATTGCTCTCAGATTAATCGAGGTACATTATTTTACTGGGTCATTTTCTAATTCAAAAACGTTTATTTTTTAAAAGATCCTCCGATTATAATCAGAGAATATTTCTCCGTTTTGTCGAGACGACAAATCAACTTAGTAAGGAGATAAAGATGGGCTGTCTCACTCCTTCAAGTGAGAAGAAGATGTCAGAGAGCAGAGCCATGCTAGTTGTGTTTGAATGCCTTCTCCAGAGGTGGAACCGATATAAAAAATCTATGCAAGACTGGGAATGATGCCAGTCTAGCTGATTTGCCGATAACGGCGATTTCGGTCAAAAAGCATGTGGGTCTACCTTGCCATACTATTGCAACCCTATATCAGCAGTGGGCAACGCATGGCTCGCAGGCTACTTGGCACCTGGCCACCGGTTCTCATATTTGAAGTGGCCTGCGGACGCGGACGCAGTTTGAGTCGGTGATGTGAAAGTGGCCCACTACGAAAGGTGCTGCTATGATTGAGGGATCTTCTTTAGAAAAAATCATTAAGTCATAACTACTTTAACAATATGATGGCTTAAAAATTCATATTCGAATGCTCAAACCATGTCCCTTTCGTAATGAATTTCAGCATGAACATAAGTAACATAGCCATCAACTGCGCGAGTTTGCGCTTTATGCTATTAATGATAGGTCTATTGATGATAGAGGTCTTACAGACATTTCTTTGTGCCAGTTTAATGATTTAAAATATCTTGATGCGAGGAAATCGAAGAAAGTTATTTATATTGTTCACACTGGGTTAATATTATTGGGGTCAAGCATGCCAGAGATAGGGATCAGGGAAGTTCGTGTCTTTGAATGCTGCAAGTCGACATAATGGACGAGTCTTTTCCATGTATTCAACTCGAGCAATAAGGTAGCGGAAAGCTAAGGAAAATCGAAGCACGAGATTCACATAGGGATGTATTCAACAAAGAATGTCAGTGATCGAAACGCTAGCAGAAAGTAAAGATGGATTTCCAGGAAAGAGAATGCTACTGCACATGGCTTTGCGGTGGCTGATACATGAGAAATATCTTTATTATGAGCATTCTAGCCTGTACCGGTCAATACCAGACCGGTAACCAGCAAGTCATGCTCATACTCTATGCTCAAAATGCTCACACGGGGCCACACCAGCTCCACCTTCATTCCTGACTCCTAAAGATGTGAATGAGCTTTTAACATTTCATGACAGCAACAGTGAACAGTCCATCTGTAGCTGCAGAAGTTAACTTGATATCACAGACAGTGGAATGTTTCCATAGAAAAGACACCAGATCGTTTGGAAGATATTATGTCTATGGATGGAAGGAATTGACTCACCTGTAGTTCTGAAAATCATGAAGGATGAAGATAGGCAAACAAAATGTCGGCGCAGTGGCCTTGTGTTAGAGGTTTGACTCTCCGCCCGAGATATCAGTTTTAAATCTTCATTAGCTTTATTCTAAAGCTGTTCAGATAGGTAAGGCCTACACTCTGTATTTGTGTGTGTGTAAACACTCAGCAAAACAGAATGAGAGTGGCACAAAAAGCACTTGATTGCTGATGTTTCAAAGTGTAGTTGTAGTGCATTGCTATCCTTGTAGTTTCAATTGTTTCCAAAATGAAAATGAAATGACTAATTAATTCTAAACAAATAGTGCTTAACCAATGGATTTATCAATTGTTGCTAAAATTTTCCACTGCTGTTTAAATTACTAATGAGTTCTAATATTCAAATTACAAGAAAATTGGGCAATAATAAACAACACAAGCAAAAACTGATGATACTGTTTATTCGATATTCCGCCAAAAGCTCAACAGATCGATTGCGAATTTAATAAATGAACCCACATGTCACACACAAAATGATCGTACTACTTTAGCATTTTCGGAAAATCATATTCTAATGTGCAGTTCATTAAAGAGATGTCAATCACTTACCTAATCGGCTAAAGGGGTCAGAATCAAGACACAAAAATAGTACACATAGTGAGTGGCTACTCGTACAATTGTTATGATTTAAGCTCTTTCTACAATGCGAATTACAGAAAGAAATACAGGTGGAAATTTGTCTGCGGAAAGGAACAAGATCTATTGTTATAGCAGAATCTTGCCAGAAAAATGGACGTTCAAGCTATCTGCGTAGTAGTGATAGAGATAGTACTTACACGTGTCCTGAAGTTACATATCACAATACCAACCAAAAATCGTACATTTCATGAACTGTTCAAATCAAGACATCTACAAATTTCTAAAAAATTGAATCTTCTTTATTGTAGTTGCAAATTGAATACTTGAATATGAACTTTCAATCTAATGGTGTCTTCCAGAAATACTGGAAGCTCCAATGAAAATATCATTAATTAGAAAGTAAACAACTAGCATTTCATTTCGCAGCATTACGACAATTCATGTTGACCATCCTCTCGGGAGAAATATATATTTAAGTCTCGAAAGTGGTGAAGTTTATCCTTTATACAGTGAATCACGATGGGACTTCAGCGTGATGCGCCTGATACGAGGGCATTCTAAAAGTTCTGTACAAAACAATTTCAAAACTTATATTCAGCCAACAAATCGTCATTCATGTAGCAAATAGATTCCATAAAAGTATAAAAGTATCAGAAGACAACATGCAGACAAATCAATGCACTTTTTTACAGCGTTTTCCAACTTTTTCATTCCCTCTTCATACCAGAGTTTTGGGAAGTTGTCCAATGATTTCTTGAAAGCAGCCCGAATTTCTTTTTCGTTTCCCTAAGGGATCTTTCATTGGTATAAATAAATGAAAGTCACCTTGGTGCAAGGTCAATAGAATATGCAGGATGCGGCAAAAGTTCCCATTTCAGCTCCTGGACTTTTTCCATTGAGATTTTGGTGGTATGCACTCTGGCATTGTCTTGAAGGAACAGTGGTCGCATTTTCAGCTTTGCTGGGCGAATTTTTGGGAATTTTTTTGTGCACAACTTGGAGTAGGTCACTATATCATTCAGCGTTGATTGTTTGGCGAGGTGGACAGTTGTCAACGTGGACGACACCATCGCATTCCCAAAAAAACGGTGACCTGAAACTTCCCTATGGATGGAGCACATCGAGCGGGACGAGGTTCTCCATGCATAAGCCACTGCATTGATTGGCGTTTTGTTTCAGGCATGAAGTGTGGGAGAGGAGTTTCATCCGCTGCCAAAAGCGATCTCCCTGCTGCTCCAACATTTGCAGAGATCCAGTTGACAGTTGGACTCTCGCAGCCTTGTGATCCAATGTCAGTAGCCTCGGCAGTCGGCACCCATCGAGTACTGACAGTTCTCATATTCGAATGTTCGTGAATAATGCGATGTAGAGGTCCCCGTTTACAGCCAGTAGACGCTTCCAATTCATCAAAGGTCATTAGGTGATCCTGCTCCAATAATTCCTGTGCGGTGGACATCTGATCCTCAGATGTGGAGCTCTTTGTGCTGAAACATCTGAAGATCAGGTGTCCACCGTGCAGGAATTATTTGAGCAAGATCGCCGAATGACCTTTGATGAATTGGAAGACGCGAGTGGTCTTCAAAAAAGGTTCTGCCGCATTGAAATCGGGACATCCACCTGCTGACGGTGGGTGCAGATGCGCCATAGTGGTGCTTGAGGCGATTGGCCGCTTCCGTGGGAGTTTTTCCTTCTTTAAACAAGAAGTGAACAACTGCCTTCCACTCATTTTTCGTGAATTCTGTCATGATAAAAAAACGTTAGCTGAATTGTAAGGCTGACATCTTATAAATCAGCGTAGAAGTACAGCGAGTGAATTCTCATCACTAGACATTGTGTGCTGTCGGCATGAAGAGTCAAATTGATCTACAACAGATTAATCGATCTGATATTGACATAGATATCTGTGCGGAACTTTTGGAACGCCCCTCGTACTTACATGCTTATACACTTATATACTTATATATTCCGGTACTTCATTTCACTAGTGTTGCTGCCTTTAGCATCATAAGACAGCATGATTAATTACCACATATATGTCTTTCATCATGTGAGTATTTTTAATGACCCATCAATTGCCACCAAATCTCATGCAAGAATCAATCCCAACCGTGGATTGGTGCAGTAATTTGGCTAATTTCATCTGCCTCGTTAATTAAAAGTACGTTTTTAAAAATCCGTTTCGCACTAACTAACTTAGGTTGCAGCAACAACCAATGACTTCCTATAAAAATTAGCTGCTTCAAACATTTATGTAATGTTCAAGTCAGCCGCTTTCTACACAGGATAATTACAAACCGAGACTGCTTGAACATTTTCAAGCATCTCATTTGTGTGAAATTCCTGTTCCTGCAAGTAATTCGATTTTTCTTTATTACACACATTTTCTGCTCATCAACCATATAAGAAGAAGTAACTAGATGCAGTTATTATGACATTTGGCCATTATCTCGTTGAATTTCCATAATAGTGTGATATTTATATTGACATCGCAGAAATGATTGTCATTATCAAATTCTCTTTTCAAAACATCAAATCATAAAATTGTAGGTTTCAACTGCATGGAAAGTTACTAATTATCTAAAATACTGAATCGGTAGCATTCATATCAAGAATATTTATAAATCAAATGATTTTCTGGAAGATATTTTATAAGTAGGCAATTTATTGATGTATACATTTATCAATTTTACATGTAAGTTGCGATAACTAGTACTTACCAAATGATGAACAAAATCTATTGCCATCAATTTTTTGAAATATATTGTTCTTCTGCATGCACCGATAGCAAGAAGACGCAAGCGCCACATAAATTATGGTACACATATGACATGACAAGCTTTACACAGAGACAGTCCAGCTGACCAAAAACGGAATCGCAAGTTTGTGAAGTTATTCTTCTATGTCAGATCAACACTGATGATTGAAAGAATAAAAAATTGCATCTAAAATCTTATAGAAAAATTTAATCATCGAATGTTAATGACGTAAATGAAATTTAGAGTTCAATTGACCACGGGCTTAACACTGGGCATGTATGTATTATGCATAATGTATACATATATATGTGTAGATCGATAAATTTTTGATAGCAAGACGAATTAGGAAAAATATTTAAACAATCATTTTGGAAGCGTTCTTAAAGTATTTTGCTCAGAGTGTTAATCAGTTACCCGGCTACAGATAGCCAATTGAATATAGACAAATAATTTCACTTAAATGATGTTACTTTTACAACAAGGCGAAACAAAAAATTTAAGCAATTTCAGAGAGGCGTAGGCTTGATAATTTGATTTATCAACTTCAATCCTGAGAGTTATCTGTAAAAAGTTAAATAACAGTATCTTTGCAACAATAAGCTACAAAAAGTCAATGTTGGTTGACAGCTGGTGTTCACAACATGAAGTGTGGGAAATGTACAGATATCATGGTTAATATAGATGAAAACAGTGAGCGTCTAGAACGGAATTTTCCTTCAAGTAAAA
The DNA here is from genome assembly GCA_907163375.1 of Prostheceraeus crozeri. Classification (NCBI taxonomy): domain Eukaryota; kingdom Metazoa; phylum Platyhelminthes; order Polycladida; family Euryleptidae; genus Prostheceraeus; species Prostheceraeus crozeri. Next base: position 108,908 of record CAJQUW010004756.1, on the reverse strand, counting down.
TGTAAAAATTACGCAAGCTTGCATCGCAAAATTTTTTATCTGCAGCTGTGTGATCAGCCTCATCATCGTAAACGCATTTGATTCTTATTTTTTACCAGTCTTTTGTGCAGAAATTTTTTGTTGAAGGCACACAATAAATAAATTAAAACCAAATTTTACAGGTTTTCTTTGAAAATCCGATCATCATCAGCTATTGATTTTTTTAACATTTTTCGTCTTTTCCTGCGCGACCGAAACCGAACTAATCCTAATCATCTCACTACGTTGACACCGTCTCCGAAGTCAAAATTTGGGATTTGTTTATGTTATTAGATGGATATTCACACAGAACTTGAAATACAGCAAGTATGTTAGGTAGGTTGAGACCCAGTACCACATTTGAGATATGCAAATTTTTACACTTTTGGAGAAATTTCCACGGATTTGATTGACCATGATAGCAGTACAGAAGGAGCAATGGCATTTTACAAATCCTCCGTGTCATGTCAACCATGGAGAGGTAACTTTGGGTAATATAATTTGTCTAATTCGATGGATTGCTATTTCTTTATTGATCAGCCTTATTAATAATATTATTTTCTTAAGCATGATTATATCACGAAGTACTCGCATCTGAAAGAGCAAAATATCATAATCAAAGACATTGATCGCAATTAACTTCAAAAGATGTAAATGGGTTCACATCACTGTTGATATTCGAGAAATGAAGCATAAATTTAGTGAATCATAAAAGTATACCAATGATAATCGAACTAAAAACTTTTAGTCTCACTCAAAAAGCACAACAAGATCTCAACTCTTCCATGGACTTGTATTATAATGTGGTTTATGAAAATTTCCGCTTAATTAGGATGCCTGTTAACAAATATTCCCTCCTTTTGATATCTGATATGTTTCATACTACTTATATAGTGGTTTCACGTCGCTAGTATATAAACACAGGATTAATTTGCAAACCTTTAACTTCTTAAAAAGTAATCAAATATTTTTGGAGCGCAGGAAAGTGATCTCCGCAAAATACTAAATCTTTTGATATGACTATTTTCATTGTAATATGCTTACTCTAATCAACTTGATATTGATTATCTAGATGCTGGATGTAAATTCAGAAAATATCTAAATTTGATAGCTCTGTCATGTCATAACAATTCAAATTTACAATCGATTCGTACAAGTGTCACTAGTTTTCCGAAGTTAAACGGTAAACTAGTGAACGGTGACATTGGAATATAGCTACACATGCAGTAGATGGCAGAATGAAGTGAGCACGGCGTTGATAAATCAAGCAACAAATGTGATTATGTTCTAAATCTCGCTCAGAATAGACCGACATCTTTCAGGTTGTTCTTGATGATCACATCAATGACAGCGTCAAATACAACTTCTATATTATTTGTATCCGTTGCGCAGGTGAAATGAGTGTAGATAGTCTTTGTCGCCTTGTTCTTATTTAAGTCCTCAAAAGCTGCTCGAATATAAGCTGTTGTCTCATCATAACTGCCTGATCCAGTATATTCAGGAAAGCATATGGTAATTGGCGACTTCTTAATTTTCTGTTCGTACAGATCACGCTTATTGAGAAAGAGTATGACGCTTGTGTTGACGAACCATTGACTGTTGCAAATAGATTCGAACAGTCTCATCGATTCATGCATTCGATTCGTAGTTTGGTCCTCCACCAGTTTCAAGTCATATTCACTCATGGCAACAAGAAATAAAATCGCCGTCACTCCTTCGAAACAGTGCATCCATTTCTTTCTTTCAGATCTCTGACCACCTGGAAAAAACACTCAAATGTTAATAAGGAGTCTTACATTAACTATATTACATGCAGGCTACTTTCAATACGACAAGAAATGCAGACTAATCGACCAGGTAAACCGATGACTGGAAATAAGCAGTGCATAATGTGCAAAGATGTGCAGAAACTCAAATATTGTTCTGTGGTCTCCAGGAATTGCTTTTTATCACTCACCGAATATTAGATAGTTACATGAAGTTTCTGGACTTTACACATTTATCTTGATTTTGTAAGCAAAGTCTATTTTCTATGCGGTCCCACAGTGAGCATGATTTCCAGCAGAGCATGTTGCCACCGACCACCGAAACATGAAAATTGTCATAAGCATGGATATGAATGATGCTTTATTTCAAACGCTCGCTAATATTAAGTCAATCAAAACTGATATCCATTTGAATGAATAAAACTGACTAATAGAAATGGCTATTTCAAGCCATCTCTCTAAGGAGCTTAAGGATCTTGAAGAAATTTAAGAAAGAAGATCTGAGAATTTAGCTATAAATCCACGGTTGCTTGAGGATTTGTACATGTACGTGTATGTATTTTCTTCTCTCAATACTATGCAACACAATTCATTAGATGTACTTTCTTCAAGTTAGCTATCTGAAATTAAATTTTACATGCTTCCCTACACCTCAGTTTTCAATTTGTAGTTTTCTAATCCTGTAATTCATTCATGAATTTCACAGATGGAAAAAAGCTGCTCGTTTTGTCGTCCTAGTGCTGTGTAATTCTGTTAATAATTTGTATCTGTTCCCTTGAGAACCATCAATGAAGGATCAGCAATGAAAAGATGAATACCACGGATATGATATATCAACCATTCTCACAGAAGCCATTGAATATCAGCAGAATCATCTATAAAGTAAACGATATAAAGAAAAATTCTGTCAGCAGATTATCGCTGAGATGATTAACACCCAAAAAGCGCACTAATTGCGCTATTCTCTTGTTATCACATTTGCTATAAAATTTGAATTGGACACATGTGATTCAACAGTGAAAATATTCGGAGATAGCAAAATTGATCTTCAAATAGTATTTTATAAAGATAAGAAATAATTTGAGATGTTATGTTCAAAATTAAATCCTGCACATCCATTTCGCAATTTCTTCTCTTAAGCAATTCTTTATCAGAATCACCGATTCTGTTTATAATGCAGAAGTTCAGTAACTGCGAATACATATGCATATAAAACATTGCTATGTCATCAAAGTAAGTGAGGTTATATTCTCTGTTTATCAAAATAGTTTGTGTTGACTTGTAGAACATCTGTCTGCTGCAAATGAAGCTGATATGAATGGAATTTGACACATGATAACATAACCGACATGGAAAATATATTGGTTACCGGTACCTGCATAAAGTCAAGTGATTTGTAGAGTCAATTACCCATATGCATTTTCAAATACCACTGGCTACACATGCGGAACTTCCATCAAAGCATGCAGTCGTTGAAAAATGTCTCTGAACTGTTACAGGGTGTATGATTTTTTAGTTATTGTGCAGTGAGCTTTGGAGCTTTTTGCTATGGTTTTCTGAAGATAAGTCATTAAACTTTGACCCTAATAGGCTACATTTAATGCATATGTTAAATATCATGTGCTCCATAGAAAAATCCAAATTCTAGTAGCTGCGTCAGGAGATTCGGTGGGGAATGAGATACCTTCTCTAGTGTTCATTAGTCATGCAGAAGGACATTCGAGGTTCCCCTTTCTGAATAAAATGCCTATCGTAACACTGATTGAATTTGATATGTACTTGCTTTGCTTCCCTAAGTTGCTCGCATGAGGAAGTTGATTTCACTGGCAATGCGTCACTCATTCGTTGTATCAATGAGTCTGCGAGCATCGGACAGACTATCGGTTTTGTCTTAAATTTAAGTTGTAAAATAAAATTCAAACTGGTCTTGAAATCCACATTGATTGTATGATCAAGTGAAGACTCACAGCAGCAGTTTTATCATAATGCGTGCGGGAGGTGAAGTCGATGCATTTGTTACAAAAGCTTGTGCAACTGCCACATGCCCGTGTTCAGTCCAATGACTTTGCTTTCGATATAAGAATAAATCAAGAAGTTTTACTTGGAGTCTTGCTTTGACCTTTTATATTTTATTTGACGCTCATAGAAATACAATCAAACATAGGCTTATATACAAAGTTGAATCAAAATCTTTAAATTTTGATTCAAAGTTACTAGTAGCATCACAGCAAAATAATCGTGTGAATTGTTTGTTGAGTTAACATATGTGCTAGTAAGCTTTAGTCAATTCAGACGCTTCAACTCTGTTAATAATTAATGGTAATACCCATGTTATCATGTAGCGACTTGAGTTTTTTCTCATTGTTTTGGTGAGATTGCAATATATAATTTCTACGAAGACTGTGTGCACTGTGTGGTGCGTGCTCTGCTGTGTGTTGATGAATGTTCTAATGAAAATTCTTCTTCAGGAGAAAATTCATCAGGTTGAAGGTGACTATTGTTGCTTTTATTTCGTCATTATGAATGAGATCAGTCATCTTTCTTCTTCATGACAATATGAAACTTGACTATTGTTTCCCAAGATATGAGTATTCAGTTGACATGCAAAATAAGTTCTTCAATGATGCAAGTGATATTCTCACTAAATGAACTGAACGACACATGCAAAGAAAGAAATTGAGAGTAGCGTGCTTATTTTGACATTTTTCTAACGAAATTTACTTACCTTGGCTCTCTAGCATTGATCGAATAACTTAAAAATGTTGTTGTGAAGCGAAAAATGTAAAGCTGATGTTACCGCAGGTATATGAAATCGACTCGCCTTTTACTGCAAATCAAAAATCTGTTTCTTTAAATGAAAAGTAACATAAAATTAATAATCACAGAGAGAAATTATTTTCTGTCTCATTTTTTTGAAATTTTTGCGCTTTTGATCTCAAGAGCTTTGTGAAACAGCGGAATATCGAATATCGCATATTCAATTGTGAACCAATTTCATTTTTTAAGTTCTTTTTTTAAGTTATACTTGCAGCATTTCGCAACCTTTCACATTTCTCGCATTGAATAACGGAATAAAAATCCTTCATCATAATTGCATTAATTTGTAAGCTTATCATCACCAGTGAGTCAGTGACAAAGAAACAGCGAAGAACAAGATGAGCAGAAAAATAGAAGATGAACATTGTGTTTATGGATGACTTATATTTTCGCGCAATATTGAGAATTTTGAAGTTCTGTCATTGAAGTTATAATTCTATTAAAGCTTTAATAAAACAGGAACCAGGTATTCGATCTCTCGAACTACATTATCGAGATTCTCAGCGCAGATCATGATTCGATCATTTCATCTATTCGTCACCAAGTGATTGAAGAAAAATAGCAAAAGAAAATTATTTCGATGAAGAAAAAGCAATGAATTTCTCAAATTTTGATATCGAAGTAATTTCCCTTCTTCTTTATTATATATCATCTTCAAGTCTCTTACGAATCCTAATCAAAGCATTACGTTTTCCTTCACATTTTTCTTCACGCCTTTCATAGACTTATCAGTTTTCTGATTAATGTATAATTAAGACTTTAAGTGCACATTCTCAAAATTTAATTTCTTCGTTGCAGGGGTGCGGAGTCGGAGTCCCGGAGTCCGATCAAATGATAAGACTCCGGACTCCGGCCTATAACTAGACCCGAAGTAAAATACAAACAAATTATCTATTCTCGTGCATAGCTGTCACTGTCAACTTTCTCCGTCAAACAAAAGTACAGAGACAGCAGTACATGCAAAGTTTGCAATAGTTGAGGGAATGAACCATGATAGTGAAAAAGGATTGTCTTTTCACTCGGTGCTTTACTAGAGAAGCCAAGCCTTCCTAGCCTCGATCACACCTACGCAACAAAGGTCACATCAGAGACAAAAATGAAATGAGAACATTACTTCTTATCCTCACGTCAATCGTATATGTGATGGCTACTCCAAAATGCACATTAAAATCGAAAGTGTACTCAGGGAAGACAGAACATGCTTAGCGGTTTTGCTTAGCGGTTTAAGCAGGAACGCAGACAACCGTAGAAGACGCGCAAACTATAAGCCTATAATGAACTATGCTGTAGGTTACCAGGTTTTTCAAAAAAACTAGGCTGCATATGCTTGCCACCCGGAGTCGGAGTCCTATCAACCCCCGGAGTCGGAGTCCTATCAAAATGATAGGGCTCCGCATCCCTGCTTCGTTGTTTCGACAATGTTGTTTATTGATAACATGTATAATTATAGGTGCATTTTAGGATATTTCATATTTTATAGGAGGGCTAAATCTACTTGTATAACTCAAGGATATAACAAACGAAAACTGATGTTTTTCGGACACAACACGAGACGACAGGTACTAGAGAGGTCATTTAGAACTGGAAGAACAGACTGTGAAGAGGTACAGTAGACCTCTAACATTGTGGCGCAAAGACATCACAAGATAGACCAACGTAAACGCTATTTTACTTAACAAAAGGACAGGAGGTAAATACAAGTATAATATTGGAACATAAAAGTTATTAAACCAACCTAGCCAATAGGACGATGAAAGAGACTCCGAAAATAGAATAGGATACCAAGAGAAGGCCAAAGTTTTCGATCTGAAGATTTAACCGAGCTTACACTCACGTGGAAACTGAAACAGATGGAAGGTGAATACTGCAGTACTGTGTTAAGTTTGTCTGTGACTTTGCACAGGTCTACGAATCGATAGAGTTGGCGATACCGTTCTTTCGTTCCCCCTGACTTAGAAGAAAAAGAAGAATTGGGTTGTAAAATGAAGCCTTCATTTACATCAGTAAAGAGACTATGATTATAAATTGCAGCAACGTATTTCCACAATAAAAAGCAAAATATTGGTTAACTTTTCAGTCAAACTGCTGTACTATTTAGAAAGAATTTTATTTGCAGTAGTTTTGCTAATATCATGTATTCTTATTATACAGTACATATTCTCATTATATATCAACACTTTGTACTTAATTCTTCTGTCATAAGCCAGAGCAGAAGCTTTCAATATTGCGAAGATCATCTTGCTAGTAGAGCGGGTATCATTTGAGCGTGTATCTTCAATACAGAGCATCCATCGAAGTACAACCAGGCTTTTTACAATTTGTTAGCAGACTAGATATGTTCGAGTAAATGCATACACAGCATAGAGCACCAATCATAAAAAAGCTTTATGTATGCAAAGCATGACTTCTAGACCAAACATTGTGTAAGTGACAGGCCAGCACATGAGCACCGTCGCAAAATGACCATCTTATCCCGACGGAAGTTGGCCGAGTTAGTGCCTTCAACCGGCAGAAGAACATGGTGGGACAACATGGAAGCAATAGTATTGAGAAGAAATGTGGAAATGTGGCAGAAGGCAGTCACCGAATGTTTACTACTCGATCGTAAGCTTCGGGTCTGTCGGCAGGTCCGATTGCCCACTTCGTTTATTAGCGAAGTGTCCCTAATACTCTGGAATGGCTTCCTCATTTAATCCGGGGACGATGGGTCATTGATTAGCAATTGTATCGGTGAGAAGCCAAGGAAAAAACAAGACAGCTTAATGTAACAAGCTTTCTGCATCCGGCAGAGTGGCAGCATGCGTGCACATGTATACCATGAGGAATATTAAAAGTGCTTAATTTGACTGTAGGAGAATGTTCACTATGTTTTGTGTATTTCTGCCATTTTATATAAGTTCTAATAAATTACAATAATCTATCAATACAAGCATTTTTAATGCAGCTCTTCATCGATATACATGTACCACGTGACCCTTCTTTATCAAAGTTATGAGCTGTTCCGAGGTTAATTGAATTTGAATATACATGTAGGTTTGAGAAATGATGATTAGCATGAGCATGAATGGGGACTTTACTAATGAACTTGAATTGAAAGAGGTTCATTTTGGAAACCGTGAACGTCAATTGAACGGCGTTCAAAATTTTTGAATATTGAATGTGAACTCAACGCCATTCAAAATTTTGGTAAACTGGCCATTCTCCGATCAAAATACGAAACAGATGAAAATAAGAAACTTTACCAACAAATTAGTAGCCTGAAAATCGGAAGCAAAATATTCAAAGTTTGCTCCAAATTTGCTTTTGTCCAAGCAACCTCACCATGGGTATTAGTGGGCTTAATACTGGATGTCACGATAAATCATGATAATGTGAAAATATATTTTGAAGCACAGTGACTGAATATTTGTATTCAGTTATATATGTATTTATGTGTTCAGCATACTGAATGAGGAAATTATTTCTGCTTGTTGCATCTGCGCTGTAATAAATGAATATTTAAATGAGATGACTCTATCTGCATTGTAGTTTGAAATAATTACCAACTCAGAATGAATACCAACTCAGGTTTCTAATTATGTTCTGAAAATCGAAGTAATTGAAATGTTTGGCGTGATATCGACCTGACACCCGAGCTCGTATTTGGACTAAAAGTTTTGGGGGAGTGCATGTATTCAATTTCAAGCTAGGTGAAACTCTACGACTTTGAAGTTGCCATGACGATAACAAACTCAATGTATAGAGACGTTAATTGTTTAGAATTTTTATCCTGCGACGTACACAGTTGCATTTCACGCTCTGAAAATGACTTATTATTGCAGTGCTTATTATTCCATGACTTCTCTAATAAGTATTTTCTTTCCAATTCAGCGACGTTTTCCATCTGAGATTGTCTATCTTTTGCGTCATTCATTTATTTATGTATGTAGATTAAAGTATGTAGATGTAATGTATGTAGATTTATGTATGTATGTAAATATCTGCGGAGATCTATTATTTACAGCTTTTTTATCATGTAATAATCACGAATCGAGACTTGGCTATAAATATGGCTACGGTGAATCTGATGCCGGAAATGTTGAATCAACATTTTACGGAAGTATGAATCCATCTGCACTTCGTTGTCATGTTTTGAGTTTCCTGCTTCAATTGAAAAGCTAACTTTATATTGCTGCTATACCATAGGGGAAATATTTGTGTCTATTTGTAGTATAATTGTGTAAGAGCATGTAATGTAATAAAATGTACATATACGTGGAAAATGAAACATGCCTACCCACGTTACACAATCGAGTATCTTACAAGTGCACCCAATTGTCAAGAGCAAGTAATGACAGTTCTGCGCACTGTGAAAAGCGCTTACATGCATGTCATAAAATGGCAACGATGTGTCAATGTGTTCAGTACTCTATGGCTAAGTTGAAACCGGGATCGGCCCAATTGATTTTAAGGCCCATGAGACATGGCGTTAGGATGTCATCTATGACAGTATACTCGTATACCAGCATTCAACAACATTCATTAAATATTATGATATTACATCGTAATATATTAGCCGAGCTCTCTTCTGAACATTGTAGCAGGGCCTACTCGATTGCATCTATTCGTTGACCCATGCAGGTATCTTCGACAGTTATCCCAAAGGTAATATTGAAATTGGTCCTCCTATTGGAAGTTTAGGCCATAAGTGTGTTTTAGCTCGTCCATGTGGATTTATTAGATCACATAAAGTTCGTACATCAACATTCTTGTTATAGAACTAGGTTCACAGATAATTCGATATGAAAAACTTAGAAATTTAAAAATGCAAACTCTAGTTTGAATTGAGTATTTTTACCTTATGCCACCCATACGTAAATGTAGCACAACTGAAGCTAAATAGCTAAATGAACTATAGAGATAAGCTGATAACAAAGGTCTGTCGCAGTACATTGAATATCTAAAGAGAATGACAACTATTAAGTCAATAAAAGACATCCGCACCTTTGATTCCACGACCGCACTCGCCCGACCTAGGAATCGAAGCGAAGTTCACGGCGGTGACGAGCTCGAACCTTCTTCACTAGGCCACGCTGACGGTCAGTGAAGAATGTGCGAGCTCGTCTCCACCTTAAACTTCGGTTTTTTCGAACTTCTGGTTTTTTTATTGACTTAATAGTTGACATTCTATTTGATATTCAGAGATAAGCTGGTTGACAAAGGCCTGTTTATCAAATACGTCAAATGTCGAAGATGCTAATCTTATGCAAGTATACTGCTTTTACCTAATGAACCACAGAATAGCCTACAATTCAATTGCTGGCCAGGCTGTATAAATGATAATTGCATCGAAAGCTATGCAATGTCTGCCTGCTCGTAATTTTCATTCATTAATATGATTTCAATTTGATTCAATTGATTTAATTTCAATTCATTAAATATATCTCACTATTTTGATGGTTGATATTTGATCTTGACGTGTTTATTCTTGGAGACAGTAGAAAGATAGTTTGAAATAACGGATCCTTATTCATTGCAATAATTTCTAGGGAGTCCGCAAAACAGATGTTCGTTTTTTTTCCGATCGTTTATTGTCGAGATAAGTTTGTTCACTTGACAACGTGGAAGAAGAGAAGCTGCGTGTGACGAAAGCACTCAGGAGCAATGGGTATGGTGATGCTGAGATCGAACGTTGGTGGCGCTGTGCTGATTCAACGATGGATGGAAAGGTGAATGAGTCACGAGTAAGGCATTCGATGCCTTATGTAAAGGGAGTGTCAGAGAAGATCGCCTCGATTCTTCGGGAAGTTGATGTTAGCGTATCCATGAAACCAACATCAACTCTTCGCTCACTTCTGGTCAAGAAGAGACCTGAACCAGCCAAGATCTTGGGTTCAGTCTACAAGATTCCGTGCGGAGAAGAAGGGTGCGATTGGATGTATGTGGGAGAGACCCAACGCCCATTGGAGGAAAGACAGAAAGAGCATCAGCGTTCAATTCGCAATATGGATGTACTCCGATCAGAAGTGGCGCAGCACGCAGTGGAGGCGAACCATCGTGTAGCAGTGAGCGAGATGGAGATAGTGGACAAGGAGCCGGGTTGGAGAAGGCGAATTGTGAAGGAGTCACTGTGGTCTCATCGTCTTCAGTCGCAGAACAAGACTAAGCATCATCTGTGCGATTCGTGGAAGTTTTGACTCTCTTTTTTTGATGTATGGTTTTAGCGTCTTACTTATTAATTGTGTTCAGTAGCATACCTTATCTTTTATTTTGTGACTTCAGAGTTAGTTTTTTCTTTGTGTCTTTAATCTGTGTTTCAAGCTGTTAGAACTTGGTTAACAGTTCTCATGTAAGTTGCTTCTTGTCACTTTCCTGACGATGATCGTGTAGAACGGTCGAAAGATCTCGACAATAAACGATCGGAAAAAAAACGAACATCTGTTTTGCGGACTCCCTAGAAATTATTGCGGTAGAAAGATATATCGTTGCACTATTCTGAAAAATGGGTGGAGTGTTTGTATTTGGATAACACCCTGGCTTATTTTTATTGCTACTTGATTTAGATGGATACATTGTTGGCAAAAACTAAAATTTGCAGTTTTGATTATGGCATCAATCGAGTTCATCAGGAAAGCGTTTACTGAATTGAAATTCGAACTTTTTAGGCGCAATCTCAAAACGGCTCGGTTGATTTTTAGGCCCATGGGACACGGCGTGGTTTGTACATGATATTTGTCCGGATGCTTCTCTAGAGTCAGTAAATGTAATGGAAAAACGTCTTTACAAAAATGGATCCAAACCTAACTCAATAAGACCTAAATCAAAAACCAGCTATAGAAATATTGAAAATTAAATTTTCTTTTGTGTTGATTTGATAAATGATAGGTACTCAAGAAAAATGAATAAACTGGTCAGTAAATATGAAAATATGAACTCCTTGTTCGTGCTACCTGTAAACATGTTCAAAATTTAGTTTTTTATTATCTTATTATTTTTTTTCAAAATTTAGTTCAAAAGTTTTAAGCATAAACACCAATAATTACAAAAACAAATGTAATTGTAAACTATGCACAGATATTGGACCTAAAAACATGTGGGTTGTGTGGTGATAAATACATTGTTTATAATTTTGAATGTAAAATCTGTTATACGAAAATTACATCGGTCAAACTTGTCGACCCTTGAATTTATGGCATGATAAACATAGACGTAGTTTAAACTGTCAAGATCGCAAAAGTGCACTATCTGAACTTGGTTTGATTGACCATGCCGATAGAATGATGAACATTGTTAATTTTCAACTTTCGGTCCTGAACAATGCAAACTAAAAACGTCGTTTGAACAAACCACAAATCAACGGCAAACATGTGGTGATCTGACGAGTCGTCACTGCCCAATCATTTTTCTGTTTAATCCAACTGCTTGTGTATTTACTTACCACTTGAGACTGTCTATCGTGACGAAACGAGTCGGGGGTCTATATTTTCATAAATACGAAATCGTCTTTAAATTGAGGGAGATATATTTTTTTTCTTGCATCGCGGAAAATTGAATAATCAATTCCCTTACAATCAGTTACATACGAGTCCGTTATCAATTCTAAATTGTAGCCTCTATCCATGTACATTACCAGAAACATAATTTTGAAGCCATTTTTCTACGGAATTATACATCATGAAGGATACCAACCTACAATTCCAAGAACAGTAGCGGGGATATGAAGTGGATCAAGAAGAGAATCTGAGTAGGAGCAAGTCGGAGCGCAGTTTGAGAACAAATATAATTGCATTAAACTAAACCATAGACTTCTAAATATAGTTGTACGACTATTATTATTCTACTATTTTATGCTACTTTTATATACATGTGTCGAACCATTAAACCCCCACTTCATTAGCCATGGTCTGACGAAATCCTGATATGCATTAAGGAAGTCATCAAAGTCACTACTCTTTTTTTATAGAAGTCATATCTAATATATCACTTAGAGTAAGTATATTAGGTAGAGTAGCAACTCAGTATTAATTAAAAGTACTTTCATGCTCAACCGCAACCTTCTAAATAATTAAGCGCGATCATATCACTAGCTACCTGTCACTGGAAGAGCAAAATAACATATTCAAAGACAATGATCAGAATTAGCTTCAAAATATATGCAAATGGGGCCATATTAATATTCAGATTCAAGAAATGAAGCATAAATTTGGTGATCCATTAAATCATTTCGATGGAAATGGAGAAATTTCAGCCGATAAGCAAAATAATATCACACGTTTTTCATCAAGACTTGCATCATGATGCGATCATGAAATTCCTTTGATAATTAACTTAAGTTCTGCTAAATTAAGATGCTTGTTAGAAATATTCATTCCTTTTGATATCCAACATGTTTCATGCTACTGATATATTGGATTCATGTCGATAGTATGTAAACACAGGAATAATTTGCAAAACTTCAACTTTTTAAAAGCTGCTCAAATAATTTTTTGAACCGCAGGAACGTAATCTTCGCAAAAAACTGAATTTTTACACAAAAATTTCCACTGCATACAGATAATTTTTTAATGATTTTGAATCAAGGACATTAATTTGACTTTTCAGTAGTCCAAATTCAAAAATACTTTTGCGTTTTATCATAAAGGCTTGCATCATAACCTACTGAGAAGTGCAGTGTCAAATGTGAAGCATTTCAGAAACTAGAGCAAAATTTCAGTAGGGACAAGAACACTTCCGCCTCCGTCCACCAGGGCAAGTGTTAAAGATCAAAATATTTCTGAATGAAGTTATTTGAAATGTTTTGTGTGATGGAATTTTTCGTTGTTCTGTTAAAGGAGGAGACGGAGACTAGATTATTTCTTGAAACCACCCGCTACAGTAATTATCATTGCTAATCAGTTCGTCTAATTTAATAGGATATTCAGCTAGTGTCAATTGAAGTCGCATGTGAACAACTTCCAAATCTAAGTACACTTACTTCCTCGATCTAATTTCTCCAGCTGGGACCATGGACGTGCATGCATTAGCAATGATAAATAGTGAGTCAAATACTCATTATTATGAAGTCGATGTCTCATATTTTCTTAGACTCACAAATGCAAGTTGCAAGAAGTCCATCAAAAGAAAGTTATACAGGCCTTTGCATGCAAGAACTATACTTTTAAATTATCGTCAAGCACGAATTTTTTGCGAATACTGCACCAGGCAAAAATCTTTATGTTGACAGAAACTGTAGGCCTGGTTGGTATGCAGTTTGTTTACTCAATTTTATTGAATTTTCAAACTTGGCCTTGGGTTTTTATTCAGGTTTCTACCAAAAACTTGAAAGGGGGTGGGGGACTCAAACATTGTGTTAGTGTACCCAATGCATGTTTTAGTCCAACCTTATAAGGTACCGTTTATGAGGAGCAGTTATGGAGCAGTTTATGAGCCGCCGACAACCTAAATGAAAGACAAATGAGGATAAAGATAATAATTCAGTGATAGCAGCATTAGAGAAATGCGCAGATCTCTTCTCTTTTTATCGTTCATTGAGGAGCATATTGTGAATTAAGAGACAATAAGAAAGGAATGTTCTTAGGTTGAGTGAGATTTTCTTTTATGCTCAAATACTGCTTAGCGATGACATTAAGAATATTGAAAGTTGCTCTATAATTGTCGCACGAAAAATTTAGATGCTACAGATGTCTCTGTGCTTCTCTCAGTCGTTAATAGTTAATTGAAATAAGACGTTCGTAGGATTACAATTTCGCAACATAAGCAGAGACAATTTGATTGGCAACAAGTGACTGCAAAATTTCACCTAGGAAACAAAACAAGACCTCGTAAACATAGCTCTGTTCAGCAGCGAATTCTGCTAGTGGTTATAGTAACGATTAGCTTTCAAATGAAAAGAGGACTTGACATTTAATTTCTTTTTTGTTGTCCAAGACAATTTCGATTTATGAATCATGGATGTGCAGTCTCATCTTTTTCAAAAGTTCATTATGTATGCGAGTCACTCAACGGCAACGGAGACGACGCATCGTACTTTTGAACTGATAAAAGCGAGCTGTTGTGAATATTTACGAACATTGCAGGCGCATCATCTTGCATGATATAATCAAGTTCAAAATGAAGTTTTCAGAGTTCCTCATTTCGTAGCGAGAATTTAATTGTGAAAGCTGTTGTTGTATTCATAGTATAATTGTTTTTGTCGTAAATTTCTATATTCTCATAAACTGATAAGGGGTTGCCAAAAAATAATTGCAAATTATTGATTGATTAATTTACAATGACAGTGTGAAATTCATTGCTTGGGTGCTTAGCTTTACATGTCAAAACACGCCATCGCAGGGATAGCATTGCACACTCAATGATATTTTTTGCGATTCTACCATGCATGATATACACATCTCATCACTAAAGCTCGACATAATAATTTTTCAACTATTTTGACTACTTTAGAAATAAGGCAACTATTTTTCGGTATAAGAAACTAATTCAACCTGTTCATGACTTTGATCAAATTCAATCAAATGGCAGATGATTCGAGGCTTTCATATGTACCTACGAGGCGATATTCAGACTGGCAGTCAAATGGATTTCTATTAGCCAGTTTTCAGTCAATCAGAATTCCATTTCTCATCATGAACTCTCATTATACATCCATGGCAATCTCTCTTTTCTACCTGCTTCCATCAAGCAACTGGAGACTCAAGACTTGGCTTTGGTTGATGCATGCCAAATAAATTTGGTAGATCCGAGGAAACAACTGAGTAATATTTCGGATGCCACTGGAGAGAAGCTGCAGACGAAGTTGGATCCCATGTTGACAAATAATCCAGCCTTCAAAAATACATGCATGTCCGATGTGGCAAAACATTCTACGTGGAGGCTGTACTGACGTTCCTGACTTTTTGACCCCAATGACATTTCAACTTTGCGCTTCTGTCCGTTTGTGTCAGCGGAAGTAGAGAGGTCCTTCAGTAACTACAAATTGATGCCATCCGACCGGAAACAAGGTTTCACACAGGAAAATATTCACCGCATTATGATAACAAGCTGTTATCAAAATAACTGTTGACTGATTTCTTGTTGATGCCTTAGTAATATGCATATTTCATCACAAACTGAGCTTACTGAAGGTTTCCAGGATTTTAGAGCACTAGTAAGCCCATTTGGTGCAAACCCTGTATGTATTTAGTGTTTCGATCTTACGAAGCACAATATTTTTATAATTTAAAGCTCAGTTTACGGTTACCTGGGTGCTTCTTTTTATTTACTTGTTTTCTATAAGTGCTTAATACTGCATTTATTATGCACATTTTAATTAAATTTATCAATATTCACGTCCAATTAAGGGATTTATAATGCTATATGTATTTCATGCAATAGGCAGCAGGTCCACTCACTGCCAGCTCTCGGCAATTATAAGTGACTTGTAAAGCTGTAGTATACGTTGAAATGATAAATCAAAGTATGAAATCAAGCACTAAGAATTAGTCGCTTTAAATGGTGACGATAATGGTTATCATCAATAATTGTAGGTATTTGATAGATGTATTTCTTTCATTTTCATCTTCATTTTTTGGAAATTTTTTTTCTATGTCACCAATACATTGAAATTCATTGATTAGCATCATAAAATAATTGCAATTAATGGACTACTTAACCCAATGGAACCGCAATAAGTCTTTAACAATCCCTGTAAGTAATGTTGTTTTGTTTGCTTGCACCTATGCTTGCATTTTTCGGTTTTCTATAAAACTGCTTTCCAATTTTATCTGAGACTATTGGTATTTTTTAATAGGCTTAAGCACAATTGTTTGATCATTTGACAACTCATTTAGTCTATCTGCGAGATCGAATCTATTATGATTTATGAGTTATTGTCAACGAAGTGATATAAAGTCCTCAAAATCGTTAGTCACAGCTGTTACCCGTCATAAGCCTAGCATAAATCGCAAGTTGAAAATGACGAACTTCTGTATTCACTAGATATTGTTCCTTTACATTTATATAAAAGTCAGCATTTTATCTTCAATTCACCAGAAGACAGGCGAACACTCGGAACGTCGGGAATTTTGTATATAGTTATTTATCAATCAGCCTGCTGCTGAAAATATAATGATATTAGTAGTAACCCCATGGCAGGCGCAAGTCCAAAATGTGCAAAGCCCCCCCTCTGGAAGAAAGGTGTGGGAGTTCGCCAAGGATGTGTTGGGAGGAATGGGTCCGCGAGGAAGACAACGCCCCCCCCCCCGACGACTCAATCGACCAAGTTGGTTGAAAAGACCAAAGTTGTTGAGAATCATGTGAAACAGACTTCTATCAAGGTTTCAGGTTGAAATGCGTCCAAAAAAATTTTTTCGAAAATGTTCGTCGCTTTGGGTCTCGACACTTGGGATTTTTTCGTAAAAAAAAAATTCAAAATTTTGGAATTGAGGTCCGAGACCCATCCCATCGTGTTTGTCGTCAAAAGTTGGGTCGGTGAAGTTTCGGTGAAAAACCGCGCCCCCCCCCAACGACTCAAAGGTGGTTAAAGTTGTTCAGAATCATGTGAAACAGACTTCTATCAAGGTTTCAGGTTGAAATTCGCACAAAAGATTTTTTCGAAAATTTTTCACTGCGGTGGTCGAAAATACTTAGGACTTTTTCAAGTCCAAATGTGAAATGTCGCTTTTTTAGCCAACTTTGACGATGAATAGCGGAGGATTGGAAGTGAATGAAGAGCTCGGGTTTCTTTTATGGGCAAGACCGCACTTTGTTCTATAGGATCTACTCTTTTCAGATGCGTGAGAGGCTCCGTCTCCAAATGAGAGCCTGTTGAAAATCGAGTTTTTGCGCATTTTCCAAGATTTTGGCACTTTTTGAAAAAACGACCGAGTGTTTTAACTCATCTTCTGGTCATCGTAGAGGGTCGAGGGATGTCTTAATTGAAAGGGGAGAGCGAGAAAACGTGGCACTCAAAATTTGGAGTCAATCGGAGCACTAGAACCGGAGATAGAAGTGTTTACAGTTTTTCGATGATGGGTGTTACGTCATCAGCTGATCGCCACAAACTATATAAGCGGGGAACCGACAGAGAGTTTTCATTTAGAGAAGAGCGATTGTCAAAGGTAGGTCGCCTCTCTGAGCTCCGATGATAGCTTCGGACATTCCAAATTTCATTGCTGAACTCAGCTAAGGCGTCAGACTTAGAGGTTCGCCAGGAGATGGCCTTCGTCTCCAGGCCATAAAAGACTCTAAAACTTTAAAGGCTTGTAACTTTGCTTCTACAAGTCCGTTTGACTTGATTCAAAAAAGGTTTGGTCGCTATTGACCTGCCCTAAGTGATAGACTACTTATAAAATTTCATAAGTATTGCTAAAAAGTTAAAAAATTTAAATTCGCTATTTTTGGAGGTTTTCTGGGGTTTCGACCCTTCTAAATTCAACTAAGACATTCACAAAGTTGCCAGAGGCGAGCTTCGGCTCGAGACTTGTTTCCTGATGTAAATAACTCTACTAATTTTCATGTCAAAATCGGGGCCCGGATACCAACACAGTGACATGACGCACGCTCTGTCCGCCCGAGGTTGGATTTGTGGGTCGAGGTCTTGGAGTTGGGATAAGATCCCCTCTGAGAAATGCCTGTGACCGATTCATCAGCTTAACTTGTCTTTCCTCAAAGCGAAGGTGTCTTTGTGATAGCACTGGGTGACTATCGATTCTGTCTTTGTATAGCGTGGGCCTTCACGACTGAAAGCCCGGTAACTGTCGATGTGTTGTCCAAATTTGGTAAAAGCGTCGTTGTCTTTGTGATAGCACTGGACGGCTATCGATTCTGTCTTTGTATAGCATGGGCCTTCACGACTGAAAGCCCGGTAACTGTCGATGTGTTGTCCAAATTTGGTAAAAGCGTCGTTGTCAAGTCAAAAGCACGACTAAATTTAGAAAGACCAAGGCAAGGCTTTGTGTCGGGAGGGTATATAAGCCACTGCTTCTCTCTAGGCTTCACTCCTGTTTCAAGTTGTAAGACGAACGGTGAGTGCTCTGTCGAAGTTTGCTATCAAACTTTGAAATACTTAGAACTTAGGATTATTCTGTCTTAATGCAGATACAGTAGTAGCTTCATATGAACGTTTTTATTAAGCTGTGACTTTAGATGAGATCCTTCAACGATCTCCTATTATGAGCACTAAAATGTGTCTCAATTTAACACATTATTTCCTCTCTTTTCAGTTTGAAAATGACGAAGGAATGCAACAAAAAATTACAAATTTTTAAGTGCAGTTGTGGCATGCCCTTCCGCGGTGACCGTTTCAGGCGCCACGTCTTGGCGAGAGTGACGAAGGATGAGATGAATCACGATGATGTGTTGATGGTGATGTATTGTGTGTGGTGTGATGTTCGTTGTAGTGCGTATGATGTCGAGTTTGTGAAGGCTCATGCCAATTGTCCTCTGCGAGTGATTGGGAAGGAAATGATGAGTCAAGTTTTGAGTGGTGAGCGGGGGAGCGCATTTGTTCAAGGCGAACCAGTGCGTTCCCCAGTCGTGAATGTCGATTTGGATAAGGATGATGAAGTGGTTAGTAAAGTAAAGAGGAAGTTGATTGTCGAGAGTGATGATGATGAGGATGAGGCTATGGAGAGCGTTGTAATGAAGAAGGGATGTGTTGAGAGGTTGAGTGATGATGATGAGCTTGAGAGAGCTGTCGCGTCAATTGAGCCAGTGGCAAAGCCACGGGCTCAATCGTCGCCGAGAGATGAACGTGTGATGCCTAATTGTGTTGTGAGTGAGTCAAACGAGTGTGCCGAGTAAAGTGGTGCTGACGAAGAATGATGCGCTGGCGTATGGGAATGTGAGGAATGAGTGTGACAGGTTGCAGGGAAAGTTGAATGCTGCAAAGTGTACGTTGAAAGAAGTGACTGTGGAAAGGTATCTTTTGAAGAGAGAGTCGGAGGACTTTGCGAATGTGAAGAGAGAGTTGTTTGAGGCGAAGCAGAAGTTGGTGAATGAGAGAAAGTTGAAAGAGACGCTTGAGTCGAAGTTGGAGTGTTGTGAGAAGTCGGTCTGTCGAGAGCGTGAGTTGAAGGAAGAGGCGATGGAACGAGTGAGAGTGTTGGAGCGTCAGTTGAGTGTGCAGTCGGAAGTGTCGCCTGAAACGGTCACCGCCCTTCACATTCCTGTGGTGGGTTATGTCCCGGAGCGGCCATTAATTTATGGAGATGTGACTCCAGATACAACTCAAGAATGCTTTAACTGCACGGATGTCCGATGTTATCACATCAAAATGCATCACAAGGAGGACATCCGTGTAGATTATACAAAGCCGCACAAGTTTCGTATGTATTATGACTGGAACATGACATTGTACCATCTTTCTCATTCTTACTTCTTTCATTGCAGGCCAACTGAAAAAGTCATAAGCCCACCACTTCCCACGTCCAGTGAACGACCCATGGGCTCTTTGAAGGGCCAACCTTCTAATGAAGCTAAAGCGGTCCCAAGCCCACCACATATCTTCGGATATGGAATGCAGAGGGGAAGAATAAATGGTGAATGGAATGAAATGGGAGGCCACCCTTGCACCACATGCAACACATCAAACTTCTCTCTTCGCTAGTGAACAAGCTCTTGTCAATGTAATCAGAAACCAACATGTTGTACAAAGGTTTTACTGCAACATAGGTTGATATATAGTTAGAAACGTTGATCATCGAAGGTTTATTCATAAGTCTAGTCAGAAAGTGTATCATGGTAGTCAAATAATTTTACTGCGACGCACGTTTGTGAAAATAAAGATTGATCATTGAAGTTTTATGACTGCCTGAACTCACAACAGCATTAGAAAGTTTAGCACAACACAAGTGTCATGAAAAAATACTTTATTTGGTTTTTGATTTAACATCATTGAAACCCACTTTACTAATAGCAATGACAATATGACTTATTTTATTCAGAAGCAAATGATTGGCATAACCATGAAAGTCATCAATCCGAGAAATAATGTCGTGTATGCAGATGTCGTGTATAAAACTCAGAAGCATCAGTAACATATTCTTGTCCGTAGGAACGAAATTGAAAGTCAACACATTCCGCTGCTTCACCTTGTGGACAATGAGTGTAATTGACATGTGCAATTAAATGAGCCTTGATGAGACTGTCTTGAAATAAGATATCAACTCCGTAAATATTTCTCGTGTGTAGTCTAAACATGCTTCCAATTCTGTCTCCTCCCTTTGAAACACAAGGATGTAATCTTGTACTAAGCCTCCGAAGCACTCTTGATGAAAAATAATCGTGTAATCATAATGTTTCAATGTATTGACTTCAGGTGCCATGGTTGAGTCTATTGCTAAACATCATTTTTGCCTAGGACGATTTCAATAGCACGTTTCAAATGTGCGTGAGCACATCGGGAACTCTAGTTCTTCTGTGATTGGACGAGAGGCCTCATCCATTCATCGCTTAGGAAAATCTTATAAAAGGCAGTGCACCAGCTCTGCTCTTCACATTTATCTTTCACAAGATGAGTGTCGGTGAGCTCCTGCTATCAGGTTGTTTTGACTTGCTATCAAGTTGAATAGTCTTTTGCTATCATATCTTCTGCTCATAAAACATATCATCGCTGTAATACCTTCTTTGCTCGAGCGTTCCTTCGGGACGGCGGGTACTGCCGTAGAGGGATTGCGTTGCACGGGTTGTTCGTCATTTGTTAGACCGAAACCTCTGAGCCGTTGCTCATGTTGGGCGTTCGACTTCATACTCAACGTGATGCTTTCTCTCACCAGGTCAGAGTGCTTCAGCCATTCGACAAAGGTTAGTCTCTATGATATGGAGTAGAATGAAATGTAGATCATTAGATGTCACTTCAATGATTGTTCCCATGACAAACGTTGACTAGGTAAATATAGCGAATTTCATCTTTCCTTTTCAGTGATAGAAATCTGCGTTGACAAAGTCTAATTAAACCTCATCTACCAAAATGGAGTTTACGAAAATCGAAGAGTATCGCGTCTGTGCTGAGAAGGAGAGGAAGACGATTAAGCAATGTAAGTTTTTGTATAATGGGCAAGGATGAGGTGCAGGTTGTGCTAATAAAACTCTTTAACTAACACCATTAGATTTGTATGTTTGTTGAACGTAAGAATTAATTTTCATAAACCTCTAAATAAGATCAAGAGGGTAGGAATCATGTCCTTATTAATTTTCAATGAAAATCAAGACCCCCAACCTCTCCCTATTCCGTGATTTCCAAAACCGAAACTACCATTTCGAAAAATTCATTGTGATGTGTTTAGGTGAAATCTCTCACCACCCTCTTTTCTTCCGTTTCAGTGCAAGAATCGTTCGTCAATGGAGAGTCCGTCCCTGTAGAAGCAATCGGACAAGCCTACGAGCGACTTGGAATGTGTAAGTATCTTGATGGATTAATCCTGTCATGTTTTAGCACTTCTGTATCCGTATAGCTCACTCTCTATCATTGTTGTCTCCGCAACCTCTAATCTCATCTATTTTTCCTCTCCACAGATTTGGCAAGGCAGGAGAAGTGTGAGGAAGCCGCGAGGCGGAAATACCACGATGAATTTCCGGCCCTACCTTCCCGCTCCACCACCACTACCAACCAAACAACTCCCTACCATCCATCGACTTCGGCCATCGTCCAACCTCCAACGCCGCCAGCTCCGGTACCGGCGCCAGTCCCTGCTCCCCGTCACCACATCCCTCCGACACCGAAGCCAAGGACCCTTCCACCTTCGGCCCGTGTCCCACTCCTACCTTTTCCGTGTCCATCTTTGCTGCCGGAGTTACAGTCCTTAGATGGTAAGTATCCGTGATTGGGAAGTAGGGTTGGGGCTAAGACTTGATAAAGCTTATTTGAAACTTGAATTCATGTTACTAATCACTCTCCCTTCTTTTTTCTCAACAGATCTGGCAACGATTCTCCTGGACGGCGACGTTCCCTCCCGTCCCATCATCATCCCTGCATCGCCACCACCACCTGCTGCAAACGACCTCCCTCTCCTCTCCGTTCAGTCGGTGCAGAGATTGTTGGAGCAGGAGGAGTTAGAGATAGTGGGAGAGGAGAGGGAGATTGAAGTCGAAGAGGAGAAGGAGGACTTTCGATGCCAGCGGTGTGACAGGGTCTTTGCCTCAGCCTACAGTTTGAGACGTCACACCGCTGGCCATGCCTGCAGGGGAGGAAAGCGCCGACGGATCCCTCAACGGCCCAAGTGTGAAGGTTGTGGACGCACGTTCTACAACAACACCAACTTGCGAGTCCACATCGAAGGCGGTTCCTGTGGCAGTGTGAGGCAACCACCGACAACAACAGGTAGGAAGCATCCTTCATCGCACATCGGCTTTTCCTGTTCTTCATGTCGGAAGACCTTTCCTACAGAGTTTGTTCTTTCTTCGCACACACTCTGTCACACTCATCCCACTGAGCTTTACACTGACAACAACATCACTCTAAGGCTGAGCAAGTTTTTCCTGGAGAGGCTCGTTCGCGACTATGAGTTAGAAAGCTCTGAAGCTGTGCAAGATATTCATCCTTTCTTGATGAATAATATAGGCTTAATTCATCAAATGTTGGCGAGTTTAGATAGATTTTTACTTAAGGGCATGTTCTATCTCACTGCTCGTTTCAATAAGGTAGACAGTAGCACGGGAGAAGTAGAGTCCACTGTGACCATTAGGATAGCCTCCTGTGCTGCTGATCTCATAGGTGATGTAAACGAGTGGATAGAGAGATATGCGACCTATCTCGTCAGCACCTTAGATAAATTTAATGAAAGAGACAGCGGTCTGGTCTTTGATGGGATCGAGAAAGTAGACATTAAAATTAATCTTTTAGAAAATTTACAAGGGAGTGGTTGTTTCACCCTCCCCAAAACACTGGCTGACAAAAAGGCTGTCATCAATGTAGAGTGTCAGTCCCAGTGTTTCAAGTATGCCGTTCTCTCCATTCTTCACTATAATGATATAGGCATGCATCTTCAAAGAGTCACCAAGTATTGTGAATGGGAGGATGAGCTTAAGTTTGACGGGTTAGATGTCAACACATTAGATTTTAAAGGCATCGCCCAATTTGAAAAATTGAATAACATTAAGATGACCGTCCATCTCTGGGAAAAAGGTCTGAAGGGCGTTAGGTATAATAATCGCCAAAGTAACTTCGACCGGGTTGTCAATCTCCTCCTAGTCTATAGCGACAACCACCCAGAATGGCATTATTGTGGCATTCCTAAAATTTCAAAGTTATACCATCATCAAGCCACCTATAGGAACAATTTCTACTACTGTGATCGCTGCACACGGCACTTTAGGTCAAAACCATTTTTTGAAGAGCATTACGAGTGGTGCTCTCGGGGTAAACTTCAAATGGAAGTCATGCCCAAAGATAAATTTTATAGGTATGAGGAAAACGGCAATGAGCTCAGTCCCATAAGTACCATCTATGCGGACATTGAATGTTATATTGAACAAGAAGACCTAAGTCATGAGCCAGCAGCTATTGCCTGTTATAAAGTGTGGCATCCATATTATAGGAATCAAAATAAGATGCATGTGTGGCAAGGCGAGGAGTGCGTTGAAAACTTCCTCAACTTTCTAGATAGGAAAGCCCGCTTTCATCGACGCTATGAAACGGAGCTGACTAGGAAGCCCATGTGCTTCACAGAAGCCGATAAAATCAAATTTCATAGGACCACGGAATGTCCCCGCTGCTGTTCATCTATTGATGATCAGCAACATAAGAAAGTGAGGGACCATTGCCATCTCAGTGGTAAATTTAGGTCTGCCTTATGCAGTAAATGCAATATGAAACTTAGGCTCAAACGGCGAACGCTCCCCGTCATCTTTCATAACTTTAAATGTCATGATGCTCACATCATCATTCGCCATGGATTCGGTTAAATGAAATCCTGGTCATCCAAAGTGATTGCACAAAGTAAGGAAAAATTTATGTGCATCACTCCTAAAGTCCAAGTCGATAAGACGAAGGAGGGGAAGCCTGTCTTCTATGACATAAAGTTTCTAGACAGTTTTCAATTTATGTCTTCTTCCTTAGCCGCGTTGGCTAATAATTTAGAAACACTTCCCGTCACTCAACATTTAAAGAAAGACTATCCCAACATAAGTGACAGTCTGATACGACGGAAAGGGGTGTTTCCTTATAGTTATTTTAGTTCAATGGACACATTGAAAGAAACATCCCTTCCATCCATCGATAAATTTAAAAATGATTTGACGGGTGAGGACTGTTCGCTGGATGATTATAGGCATGCAGAGCAAGCATGGTTAGAATTTAGGTGTCGCACTTTTGGTGACTACATGCTTGCCTACTTAAAATTAGACGTCTATCTGTTGGCTGACGTGTTTGACTTTTAGGAAAGTCACATTAGAACAGAACGCCTTAGACCCCGTCCATTATGTTAGTCTGCCGGGTCTGTCCTATCAGTCAGCCTTCAAGATGACGAAAGAGAGGATTCATTTACTGCAAGATGCAGAAATGTACACGTTATTTGAGCGTGGTATTAGGGGTGGCTTAACATTTGTCAACAAACATGTTGTCAACAGCACCCAAGACTTAGGATCGACCACGCATTTAATGTACATAGACCAAAATAATTTATATGGGAGTGCATTATCCAAGCCTTTGCCACAGTCTGACTTCCAATGGGTAGAGCCCCATGATATTGAATACTTCTCCAATCCAGCACACATCATGGCACTGGGAGATGAGGCCGACATAGGTTATTTATTTGAAGTCGACCTCATCTATCCAGACTGTATTAAGAATAGAACCGTTGATTTTCCTCTCGCACCCGAATCTGGCATAGTCAGTCCAGATATGTTCTCTCCCTTTATGGAAGAACACAATAAGCAATATAAGGCGATAATATATGACTAATATATTATATAATAATGTTAAATAATAATATATAATAATATATTATATATAATAATAATATATATAATAATATATATGACTTACACTATAAACCCACTAGGAAGTTGTTGCTCACCCAATTGAACAAGCAGCATTACATCGTGCACTATTCCATCCTCAAATTCTATCTAGGTATGGGGATGCAACTTGACAAAGTCCATCGCGCTATCCTGTTTAGGCAGAAGCCCTTTCTAAAACCGTATATAGAATTTGATAGCAAGAAACGGGCTGAATCCAAGAATCCTTTCGAAAAGGACTTCTTTAAATTTAAGAATAGAGCCCTCTTTGGTAAAACCATGGAGGATGCAAGAAAGCGCATGGACTATCATATCGTAACTGATCCGGAAACGAGTATCAAGTTATGTCGCTCGCCGTTGTTTTGCCACCATGATGTCATTTCCGAAGACATCACTTGTTTTAAAATGTTAAAATCTAAAGTAGAACTTTGCGAGCCCATTTATGTCGGTCAAGCTGTCTTAGATCACTACAAGTTAGAAATGTACAAGTTATTTTACCACACTTTTAAAACGTGTCCATTGATCCAACATGTGGAATTAGTAGGAGGTGATACAGACAGCTTCTTCCTAGCTTTGACAACCACTGGCCAAGTCAAGCAGGAAGACATTTTAAAATATTTAGCACCCAAGTTTGATAGTTCCAACTATCCCACTGACCATCCGCTTTACTCTACCACAAATAAAGCGAAGCTTGGCTGCTTCAAGGATGAGTGTGCCGGCAAACAGATGGAGGAGATGATCTTGCTTTGCCCCAAGATGTACTCCATGAAGCTAAAATCCTCAGAGCTTTCTATAAAACGGGCGAAAGGCATCTCGAAGTCAATCGTTAGACAAATGACACATAGGGACTATCAAGATGCCTTAGATTCTTTTAAAATAAAAAAAGTAGAAATGACCATTTTAAAATCACAGTCGCATCAAGTCAGAACAACGACGTTTAGGAAACGAGGTCTCTCAGCTTGGGAAGACAAGCGATGCTGGATGATTCCTAACCAATCATTACCGTACGGCCATCCAGACACTCATCTACCTCCACCCAAGAGACAGAAACTTTCTCCTCCTCCGTCCGGCGATGTCTGATGATGAATGCTTCCTCTCTGTTGTGGTTGATGTTTTGCTTTTTCACTCCATGGCGTTTACTATGGGTGTTGTGAGTGAGTGCCTTGTAACATGCGTCCAACTCCTGATCACTTCATATCATGACTTGCATATCAACTGGTTTTCCTGACTTTGTTTTCTCCCTGCACATGAGTGACTTTGTTTTCTTGGATGATGTGAGCCATAAGAACTTTGTATTCTGCTACCATCAGTATTAACTATGTGCGGTGATATGAAAATCATTTGTGATGATAAATAACATATCATGTACATACTGTGTCGTTTTCCTTTTGACATAAAGATGGGATTCTCACTCAATAGACAGAAGTAAAAGTTTTGATCATTTTGTAAGATGGGTAGGTATAGAAATAAAGTTGATGATTGTAAAGTTAGAAATGAAGTCATCACCATGTCGCTGTTTGCAAGATAGGTGAAATATAAATGAAGTCAGAATCACTTCACTGTTTGTAAAGTTAGAAATAAAGTTGATGATTGTAAAGTTTGAATTAATGTTAAAATCATTTCACTGTTTGTACAGTTTGTAAGATAGGTGAAATATAAAATTCAGTCATAAATATTTAACTATTTGCAAGATAGGTAAAGTATAAAATAAAGTCAAAACCATGTTAGAGTTTGTAAGTTAACATCCTCACCAACGAATGTAACATCATGACAATTTCTTCGGCTTAGGAAACATCAACCACTTTGCTGACTCATGTCTATAAATAGCTCTGACTCATGAAATGCTAAAGCGCCAGTCAGTTAGATAAGAATCTAGTGTGGGCGTGTCATTCAACATCGATGGCGCCTCACGTCAGACAGCGTGACCTTTTCACCGACACGTGTGCGGGCATCATTTCATGTCTATAAATAGCGCTGACTCATCATAAACCGATGAACCTTGTTGATGACCTTTTCACCGACACGTGTGTGGACGATAGTTCATTGCGATGACTCATTCAAAACGCATCATGTGATTAACACGATTCTATTAACTGTGACTCATACAGATAACGCATTAGACATTTAACAATGTCAGCTACTTTACTGATATCACGTAAACCAGTCATGATACAATGTCCGTTGTGAAACACTGCAATATGTACAAGATGCCACTTCCGAATCAGAGCAGCAGGAAAGAGTTCAGTTTCATTAAATATACAACGATTACTGGTTTTAATGTTGGCTAGATTCACTAACATCTTCAATTGAACAGACTCTACTATATTCTTCAATGTCAGGGGACTGAGGCGTAGATGAGGCATGAGTGTTTGCATTTTCTTGACGACTTCGTAGCACATGGACTGCATCACGAAATGAGAAACCTTTCCTAGGACTTGGATTTTGCCGCAGCGAAAGATTTGAAGATTTCGACCGTTGCTCATGCGAATGACCAACATTTGTTGACGACCGCGATGATAGACTGAATCGGGTAGATGGGTATGCAACTGTTCTAAATCGATGTCTCTTCTGAGATTCATTTCGCGCATGGCGTTGATGATGCGGATGGGGAGCATGACTCACAATTTACATGATAGTTGAGTGAACTTCCCTTCTATACTTTTCCCATGAAGGTTTTAGAATCATGATGTAGCAGTGATCATTATGTAGAATCATCTCTTGAATGCGAATAAATACAATGCCGTCTCCTACGTTAATGACACGGCAAGAGTGGGATAGGATTGCGCGATGCAACCTTCGCAGTTGAAAGCGTTCTAGAGTTATCTGAAGTTGACGTTTCGTATCATGAAATGTAACACACTGATTTTTCCATGATACATGGAGCCATGCTGATAATTTCCACATGTTTAAAACCTGAGTGAAGAAAGGTATGCCTAAGAAAGAAGGAGAGAGTCATGTTCATGTGTTGCATGGTGAGTGTACATTTTCTTTCTTGATACGGTGGCCGTTAGGCCGTGGTCTCATAAAGACCGATGGTGCGTTCTCAGTGTGTGTGTGGAGAGTGTTACTGTAGTTGATCATCATCAACATGGAGATCATTTTTAAAGGTTATGGAGACAAGATAGGGATTCAACGTAAACAACAATCCGTCCCTTCGCGGACCCATGTAGATGGTTTGAATTTTAATTTCGAAGTAGTAGAATCCTTTTCCCAAAATGGGGAGTG
The DNA here is from genome assembly GCA_907163375.1 of Prostheceraeus crozeri. NCBI lineage: Eukaryota > Metazoa > Platyhelminthes > Polycladida > Euryleptidae > Prostheceraeus > Prostheceraeus crozeri. The sequence goes on along the minus strand of CAJQUW010004756.1, from coordinate 80,169 downwards.
GTTTGCAATTGAGTAAGTCGAATTCGCTGCCCTCCTTTTCATGGATGATGAGACAGTGTCTATCCATATGAACATACATGTATCGTCTTTCCATGATGGGAACTTGTGACCGCTTCCCATTGTGTCGAACAATTTCTTTGGGAATGGTGAGATTTTCTTTCAGAAATGTTTCAAGAGTATTGAATTGCAACCGCATCCAATAGTCTAACGGTACACACACAGCAAGTCCATACTTTGTTGACATAACCTTTAGATAATCTATCCGATGACTTGGAGTTTTTTATGGTCACGACTTCTACATGATGAGTTATCTTTTGATTGAAAGCATTTTTACCCGATGCTAAAGTAAGGGAGTTCAGTGTACCCAGTGCGAGAACAGAGGAGTTGATGGCTTCGAGCAACTGCATGGTTAGCGCAAGGACGGAAACGATTGCCATGAGCCCAGTCGTCCGTTTTATAACCAGACCTAGCTCCAATCACATGCGTTTCCCTTTTCACGTTTTCCCTGTCTTTGTTATGCGACAAAGAGTTATCACACGTGAACTTTTGACTGTGTTGGTGGCAACCTTCCCTCTTGCAAAGTCGCTCTAGTCCTCACAAAGACTTGAGTGACACATCCCTTCTAGCGAACAATGACGCATTCATTTATTTAACAAAGAGCCCGATAGTAATGCACAAAGCGCAATGACTCATATTGTGTGACGCCCTCCTTCTCGAACAATGACGCATTCATTTATCTAACAAAGAGCCCGATAGTAATGCACAAAGCGCAATGACTCATTTTGTGATACGCGCCTTTTCTCGAACAAAGACGCATTCATTTATCCAACAAAGTGCAATGACTCATGTTGCTCTATACACCATTGCAAAATACTCAGTTAAAAGAAATCTTTATTGCATCTACACAATGTGACGAGCATCAAACAAAGTCGTGGATGTAAACAACCTCAGTTGAATCATGATAAGTTTAGCAACGTACGCATTTCCTTCCAACGTCTACTATTCTCTCCATAATTTTCTCCATATGACGACCATAAAATTGATCACTAAGAGCAATACATTCTGTGCAATAGGATCCAAAACGAAGTTTTTTTGCAAATCTTTCAGCTCTATATAACCAACGAGTCTACCCTTCACATCTTGAGGTTGTAAACTCTCCATCAATCTTTTGAAGAGAGGAAGGCTTTCAGTTACCACTACTTTCATATCATTCATCTTCATTTTAAATGTAAGTTTCCAATCTTGTAAAAATCCATCGAATCCTTGTTGATCAAGTGTCAAATGACACATGTGGTTACTTAAGGTACGATGCGCCATCATAAACGTTGTGACTATAGATTTCACATTGCTTCAATGACATCCACTATGAATAAAACAGAAATAACAATCATGTTCCACTGTAAGTATATTCAACACCAGACAAAATTCACAAGTACAGAATACACTTCATAAAATGATCATCATTCATTCACAAGGAGTAAAAACATGTTTTACATAGACCCATGCTACAATGCCAGCGTGAAGAGAGTTTTGCAATGTAGGTAGCTTTATTTCTAGTATTACAATGGGATGGTGGTCTGTAAAGGTGATGTCTCTCACCGAAAAGTACAGCCATGTCATAAATCATTTCATCTCTAAACTTCTTTTGATCACAATGCATATGATAGTCTTGTCTTACACGATCTACCCAACATGGTAAATATAAATTGTCAATGTTCAACTGAAGTGCTCTTGCTTCTCGTTCAGAATCATCTCCTAATATTTTAACAATATGAAAACCTGACAGTCACCGTTTGAAATCACTTATTAAATACGTTTCATTTACAAATCCAATATGAATCAAAATAGGAGGATCAAGTCCATGCACATGACGTCGTGACCATTCGTCTTTGTATGGAGGACAGTAGGTAAATCTATGATATACACTAACAACAGTTTGATCACTTTCTCTCATTGCAATAGCACTCAATTCCTGCATGGGTGTTCCCTCACTGTCTATGAAGATGACAACCTACAATATCAAAAAGACTTAATTACAAGATAATACATTGAGCAGGAACTTTACAAGGATGTCTGTCCTTTACATAACAAAAGATATATACAACATGATTACAATGTTTTATTTGAACATAACGCGCAAGACCGCGCTTTCCACATTCACTACATACTAACTGATTACAATACTTAAGATTTCTCTTTGGTGGTAGCACCATCTTTCTTTGATGCGCGACGACGACGTTTAGGTTTGGTGACAGGTTCTTGACACTCCTTGACACAAGAATCAATGACTTTCTCAATGTGATCAAGACCTGTTAACTCAGGTTGATGATGAATTTCAGCAATGCGCAAATTGAGAGAAATCAAATTCCCGTCAGATTGATGAGGTCCCACATAAACAGCAGGCACCTCAATATGAAAGGAATAAAAGCCTACACCTAGCGATGACAATTCTGTTTCAACTGACTGTTCAACTGTCACTGCTGAAGTGACTTTACAATACTTGCTTTGCAAAATATAGCAGAGAGTGCTGCGATACAATGGTTCATAATAAGAAGTTTTCTTTTCTGTCCACAACTGCAATAGTTCAGTAGGAATAAGAGCCTTTTGCCTCACAACGTCTTCTAAAATGTCAAGCTGCTGACGCAACCAATTATCAATGGGGATACTCAGGCTTTGACCGCAACGATTTACTTGCGTATCCACTTTTGATAAGTATACCGCCGGCGTTTGAAGATAGAGTCGAACACCGTTGCAGCGCACTTGTTGTTTGTAGGTAGGATAGCCGTGAATGACCTCTTCGGAGTTTCTTCGGAATTTTCGGATTCCACAGCTCGAGATGTTGAGGATTCAGTGATGCAGCAGTAGGAGTAGGATTCATGGCCATGGTAATCTGTAACGAAAGAATACCACTAAGTACATTCATGATCATCAGAGAAAAGAAAATTGTTAGCTTAGCAGTGACATATGAGGTGGCCCTTAAGAGGACCTTTTGGGGCGTTCACATGATTTAAAGCTTATCACCAAAGTCCAAGTCTTCGTCATCGTCCAGTAAATTAAATGTCTTGAGCCTAGGACCCGAATTAAGTTTCAATTCCCTAAAAGACTTAAAGGCAAAGCGTCTAGGTGGTGAAGGCGGTGGTGGTGGTGGTGATGGTTCAACAAAATAAGCTTGTACAATCATCGACCACACACTCTCCTGCGTCTCTCTTCTAAAATGTTGGTAAGGTTTAGGCCACACCGTTATGACACTCACTTGTAAATTTGGAAACAGGATTGAATCAGACAAAATTGAGACGGAGAATGGCTTGAGCAAGTCACACACGCTTTCCAAGTCAAGAGAATGAAATGAAGAGAAAATGGGGAGACGTCTGCTTTTATAGTCTCCTGCGAATCCACATTTGACACTATGAGAGCCAATCAGAGACCTCCGTTTTTCCCCTGACTTCGTTGCGGCAGGGAAAAGGAGGCACGCGGAAGACTGACTCATGAATGCTTTTTCCAAATCTTGTAGTCAAATCTAGTTTAGCACATTGAGTTGAATATGAATGTGTTTTATGCGACATAAGAGCAAGTTGGATCCATGCTCATGAAATGAATCTAGTCGAGATGTAATTTTCGCCATGTGTCGCTGATAGAAATCTTTGGGATCATGTATCGTCTCTGCAGAATAGGATGCAAAATGAAACACTACACGTTCACCTGCATGTTCATCAGTCACTTTCTCAAATTCAATCTCTGCAACTAATCGTCCTTTCACATCTTTATTCATCAAACTGTCCATGAGCTGTTGGAAAACGAAGTAACCTTTAGCGATAGCAAATTCTAAGTCTGCCTTGTCATGATGAAATGAGATGATGTAGTCCCTAATCACACCACGAAGACTTTGTCGATGAAAACGTGGTGAATAAAATTCATTCGTAAACTCTACTGCATTTGTCATCTTTCTTCCTATCACCTCGGAGACATAGCATGAATGACATTCAGGTGTAAAATGTCACGCTGATTCCAAGTCTGGTCTCAGTTTTCCCATCCGAGGCTTCGTTCAGCCGCTAGAGCCATTTTCATAAAAAATTTTAACTCTCGTTTTTCGGTGATGGTCAAAAATTTTCAATGACGTCTCAACTCTAAACGAAGGCAGATAGGAACAAGCCATGTTTTCCACTGCATTTGTCTCATTCTTAGCTTTCAAACGAGGTATTGCACGACTTTCTACGATCCCTACCACCAAAGTTGGAAGATCGCTGCCGAGGGGGGGCGGTTTTCACCGAAACTTCACCGACCCAACTTTTGACGACAAACACGATGGGATGGGTCTCGGACCTCAATTCCAACATTTTGAAATTTTTTTTTCACCAAAAAATCCTAAGTGTCGAGGCCCAAAGCGACGAACATTTTCGAAAAAATCTTTTGGGCGCATTTCAACCTGAAACCTTGATAGAAGTCTGTTTCACATGATTTTGAACAACTTTGGTCTTTTCGACCAACTTGGTCGCTTGAGTCGTTGGGGGGGCGGTTTTTCACCGAAACTTTACCGACCCAACTTTTGACGACAAACACGATGGGATGGGTCTCGGAGCTCAATTCCAACATTTTGAAAATTTTTTTTCACGAAAAATCCTAAGTGTCGAGGCCCAAAGCGACGAACATTTTCGAAAAAATTTTTTGTGCGCATTTCAACCTGAAACCTTGATAGAAGTCTGTTTCACATGATTCTCAACAACTTTGAACTTTTCAACCAACTTGGTCACTTGAGTCGTTGGGGGTGGGGTGTCTTCCTCGCGGACCCATTCCTCCCAACACATCCTTGGCGAACTCCCACACCTTCCTTCCAGAGGGGGGGGGCTTTGCACATTTTGGACGTGCGCCTGCCATGGGGTTACTACTGATTTTTTAGGGAGTTCCACATCTTTTGTCAAATTTGAATCGGGAAAAATTTATCGGTGGTCATGCATTGAATAGATTAAGTAAATTAATTATTTGAAATTCTTGAAGAAACAAGCTACACATGTCAATTGTGATACGTGCAGATGCTGTTAGACAACTTTTAAAGCTTACTGATATGCCCACAGTAATTGTTTTGATGTCTTCACAAATTTGAAAAAGAAATATTTGATATAATATAAATTTTTCAATTTGCAAACATTTGAATTTCATCAAGCAATATTCTCATAATGTCAAATTGGTTTTACATGAAGCTCGAAGTTAATTTTGATGTTTGGAATTCTGAAAAACTTCTGCATTGGGGTATCCACAGTAGACCTCTATATTCAAGACTCAAAATTTGTGCACTCCAGTTGATGTGAAATCATATTATCTTGATAGGACTCCGACTCTGGCTGCACATCAATGCTATACCACAATAGAAGAAAACTGAAATATTTATCTCCATAAATGACAGCATATGGTCAGTGGAATCACACTTCTAAAACATTTGACAGAATTTTCAAATCGTCTTGAAGATAAAGATGGTATAGTCACATTTAAAATCAAATCCCAATTAAAGTCAATGTGCTCGGCATTGCAATTTCTCTAACTTCTTGCATTGATGCAGAGGCATTGAAATAAAAAGTGAGGAACATCATTCGAGAAGAGAACGTAGCAGAGAGTTGTAAACCCAAATAAGATCTGCTTTGCTTATCTAACACTTAAGCGAACAACTTCTCAATGCTATTTTAAATCTTCCCTCCACATAACATACACAATGCAGTCACATACAAAGTCATAGTCGAAACCTATGATCGAAACTATAAAATCTACCTTTTTTATCTGATTATCTGATCGGATGTGATGGAGAGTGAATTCCTAGTGGATAATGGCAGAATACGTGAATGGCTAGAGTGTGTTCAAGTCATCGTTAAACTCAAATTAAAAATTCCACAAACCGTCAAACCGTAATTATGCTGGATAGAAAATGGTTGCGTAATAATCATATCGTGAAACATTTTATATTGATGATCCTCCGCCTACAAATCTCCTTATTCCTCCCTTCTACCACGATTGCCAAATCGTTTTGGGAATTATGACTTTCACATGAGGTAATTGTAGAAGTCCAACTGAGCAAAGTATTGGATATTCCACTGAGCAGTAAAGGCAGAAATTCTAAGGACGAAAAACATCTTTTAACAGAAGTGTTCAACTCATGGAAAACAAGTCGAAATAATATTTGGAATATTAGACGAGCAAATTACGACGGATTATTGTTTTTGCAAATGAACCTTTGACCTTTACGACTGTTGTGTAGCAGCACAAGCATAAAGTAAAGATAAGTAAACATATCGTATTTACAGACATTATTACCATTATAAAGGGGTGTTGATATTGGCGGATACAATGGCATGCCAGTTGTAAATGAATCAGAAGACATATTTCAGCAATAAGCCGTCTAATCAATGAAATCTACATGTTTAAATCAAACTGAATAATCAAACACATCGAAACGTAAATATCAATTAAACATCGAGGTCAACCTCACAAATGTCATCATCATCATGCATGCTGTTATTCCTGCCTTATATTCTATTAAAAGGAACAGCATTCAAATAGAACCTATGAAAATTGCTCACATCACATTAACCGTAAGACGTGCACCTAAAAGGCTACCTAAAAAGCAACTGCAGTAAACAACCAAATGAACATTGAACAGTCATGAAATTGGCCTGGTTCGCTGGAAAAAAACTTGATTTTGTAAATATCACTGAGAAAGCTGTCATCAGTCAAAATCCTCTATATTAAAACAAGGAGATGGTAATTACCATTATCACATTTGAAATTATTCCGTCAATTGAAGAATTTTTGTGATGATGAAAAATGTATTTACCAGGAGTCTCTATAGCTTGTAGGTTCAAGAGCAAATCGGTTGGATTTTAAGGGGATATTTATTAAGGTTTTGACCTCAATAAATATAATATAATAAAATCATTATAAAAATATAATTATTATATTTTTATATATTTATACATTTATTTATATTATTATATATATCTATATTATATAATTATTATCACATTAACATTTATTATAATATATTATAAAAATATATAATACTTTCATTTCAAAAGATTATGATAGAGTGATATGTAATCGGCCCATCGACTGCGTATTTATACATACAGATAATCAGACATTTTATCAAGCATTAAGTTTTCTCTAATGATAAAATTATTGAATAATAGCAATAATAGTACAATGGATAATTTAAGAAATTACAAATGGAAGATTGAATAGTAGACTTAACAATTTCTACCCTTTCACTATATGAGTAGCCTGATCAATTTCGTCTTACGTATCTCACTGATAATCTAAGCAAAATTTTTGAGGCGCTCGACTTGTGTCCTTTGAATCTGTTTTCTTGATGAAAAATTCCTGTTGGCTATTAGCTAGTCCATTTACCAAAATATTAAGACTTAGATAGATGCGAATACCTTGATTGCAAGAGACAAGCAAAACTGCTCTAGGGAGATACAGAAATGCACTCGACATAGAAGCGGAAATTTAGGATAAATTGAATTACAGAGTAAAGGTTCAGTTTCGTCTTGCTATATTCCATATTGATGTACGCATCTCTGCAGTTGTTATGGAAACTGGAAAATATGCATAGGCTACGTTTTAATCTCGATTCTAGCGTCCATCACTGACTTCCTAGAACGAGATTAAGCTGAGGAATATAGCTGCGAAATCCTAATATTTTCAATGCATTTGAGATATCCTCGTATATTTCATATTTGATCATGCAAAAAAGTTAGATCTTTATGCATCCCACCGTTTATTGTGCCACCTGAAATTAGACCTACATGCGATGCATTTGATTCAATAATCTTCGACTTTCACTCTCTGGTGCGACTGCAGAGGTAATCCAGCATTCAATATGTCACTGTATTAAGTCAGTATTTGTGGAAAATTGATTTACATACATGTAATGGCTGACTTATAAAAGTCAATATCAAATAAATGAAACTGATGAAATTAATAGTTAAAATGAAAGTCAGTTCTTTTCGATTGAGATGGAGTCGTCTCAACGTTGCATTTCACAACTCAAACCTCGATTTTCAATTTGTTAAAAACCAAAGTCTTTATCCTTGATAGATTATCGAAGTATATGCGCCTTTTCCAATCATTTTCCTGTCAAATCGTTTCAACTTTTGTGTTTTCAACGTTCACGAAACGAACTTCATAGCCTGATATATGTTTCTATGAGCTCCATAAAAGATCTGTGAAGAAGGATCCTACAACATGTTTACCAGAGTATTTCACGCTCGTCACTTTTTTAGCCTGAGTGTAAGTCATTACAGCAACTGCAAAATGTCATTTGAAGTCATTATGAAATTCCATAGGACAAAAGCGCTGATATTCGTTTAGCAAAATCAATATCAAAAGTACTAAACTGCATCGCCTAAAAATGTGACTACATTAAGACGATGTAATTGACATGTTTTCAATTATAAAAAGAAAGGGCTGACTTCTTTATGCAAGCAAAATTGTAGAAATATACACCCTCTAATAATTACAGGGTTTTACTTTTGCATCAAAGCATCAATTAGCCGTTTGAATAATAAATCGCTTGCAAATGAAATACGTTTGCCTTCTCACCGGCTTTTGGTTTGAACTGTCACTGATTATTTACCAATTTTTGATTATGAGCTTCATTATACAAGTAGAGGTCATAGGATCGAGAAGGAGGTGAAGGAAGGAAACGTCATTTTAAAATTCAAGCCCCTTTAGGCAGCTCCTGAGCTCTTGTCAGTGAATCATTTGTATGCGTTTGGGGAAGTGAAAAAATAAGTCACTGAAACCGGCAAAGTATTATTGGGGTCGAAAATTTAAAGGTTGGAAAAGTCTAAGTCTTTCACCCGAATTTTGTGACCGTGTATGAAATGATTCCATGCAAAATTTCAGCTCGATCCGATAGCTGTCTGGTGCCGTCAAAGCCTTGAAATTAGACAAACTTGTGAAAATTGCTTATTTTTCGTCTACTTTAAAAATGCTAATCACAAGCTACATCCTAGTCTAAATCTCATCCCCATATTTTGTAATGGTATGTATGAGCTTAGTACATGTGAAAGTTCAGATTTTCAATTAACAAGTTAGTGAAATTTCGACGGGCATCCCTCAAATATCACTTAAGAGAGGCCTGCTGATGATTCCTGTTGTTGGATGAAATGGCAGCTATTCAGGTCTGTTCCCATTGTTCAACTGAGGATGCAACTCAATATTTAATAATTCTATATACAATGTGAATTTTCAGCTCGATATGATAATTTTATCTGATGCTTCAGTGGCCTTGAAGTTTGACCAACATGTTCAAAAACCCTAATATTCATGCTACAACAAATATCACACAGATAACAACCAAAGTGACAAACGATGGCTTGACTTATTGCTTGATGTTATTCTATTGCATGAAGTCAACTTTTGTGTCATTTTAATTCCTTCGTGTTTGTTTAGGATGAGCATCATTGTAAGAAGACCTGATATGTATGCTGCATTGCACATCCAAACAGCTCACGGTTCCCCGCCTATTTCGGTAATCGAAGTATTGTATAGCGAGAGTTATCATCATGAAATCAAATGTATTCAAATATATGTGATTACATCATTTGGGATAATTGTTTATTAATGTCAATGAAGCTAATAAAACATTGCTGAATCGGAGATCATGGACCTTACTCATATAGGCCAATAAAATCACAGCTGAAATGTCAGGCAGAACTGAGAAAGTCCGAAATTCTCATGAAGTTTGAAATCATTTGGCTGCCAGCTTAAAATCACTTCCATAACAATTGAAAAAATGAACATTGATTGATGTGCAAGATATTCTATGCAACACTGACTGTCATGAGACGATTAAGTCTCCTGATACAGTATCAAAATAATTTGTTCTTCAGAAACTGACTATTCTGCGAGAAAATGTCGGTTCTAAATACAAAATAACTACGCATAAGCCTTTAGGAGCTAGATGCATCGTGTAATGCGAAGGGAGGGGGTGAGGAAACGGAGGCCCCGGCGGAAATTCATATTTCAGAGGACCCCGCATTTCCATACGAATGTTTTAAGTTTCGCAGTTTAATTGCCATGTAATTACCAAGCATTATAACTCTCATTATTCTTGTAATAGATCCCGAAAGTCTTCATCATTATCTTAACATGACGGATCGCACGCTATAAATCACCAAATCTTCTGACGAAAGATGAAAATCATTGTGTGACTTACTCATCATAAAATCAGATGAAGCTCTAATTTTTTCGTGCTCAGTCAGGAATTATGTTGTGCTCAAGGTTTTCTTGCGCTCGGTGATTAATATATTAATGCACTGACATTCGTCCTTGTGGCCAGGGCTCTGTAAGCAGTTACCTCAACAGCCCAAAAAATGTTTCAGAAAAGTAATCGAGTTAATTGTTATCGATGGTATGGATGGTATGGTATGGCATGAATGGATCGTCGCAATTAAAGAATCTGAGAACAGGTTTTGAGAGCTGCTGATACAGCTACTGTTATAGAAAGTGCAATCACAGCAAAAGTTATGAACAAATTTTTCAGGTTTGTCCTGAAATCCCTTTGCAAAAAGCAAATTTTGATTATATAGATACTAAGTACATAATTATGCCTGTCATCATTTGTAAACGGTGAGAAGCTCTAAATTTAATGATATCACAGGATCATGGAGGAAATCAGTCAAGTAGGATATTCATGAACTTGATGATTATGTTCATCATGTGCACAATGCTTTAATCTTCTAGAATTTGAATTGATTTTGAATACACCTTTGTAGATATTAGTCCGGCAGCCAGAACGAGTTCTGCAGGGAACGAGGCCGAAAGTGAGACTTTCACAGAATGATGTACACCCTATGCTTACTGCGAATTCGCGCGTCTGCCGAGTTCTAGTGAGTTCCTCTTCTTATCAGACAAGATCAAAGAAAAACAAATGTAAATCCAATGGGACGCAGATTGCATTTTTTGGTTAAAATGAAATTTTCTATGTTTTCTCTGATTAAACGAAAGGAACCAAGCTCAGAGACATAATTTTTAGCATGGAATGTCTTCAGGTCATTACCTATGATGTGCATGTGCTCCTATCTTGCATCTGATCGGCAAAGTATGTGAGAATGTGGTTGCATGTGGATAAAGTTGCTCAAAATGTTTGTATTTGCCGACATCAAGAGGCTCGCCAAATCGAAGTGTGTTTATCTTTACAAGCAGGGGCGCATGAACATGAAAGGAAATGGCTTGAAGACATCCCATGTCAAAAATTATGACTCTGAGCTTAGTACTCTTCGTTTAATCAGAGAAAACATTGAAAAATTTCATTTTAACCAAAAAATGCAATCTGCGTCCCATTGGATTTACATGTGTTTTTCTTTGATCCTGTCTGACAAGAAGAGGAACTCACTAGAACTCGGCAGACGCGCGAATTCGCAGTAGGCATAGGGTGTACATCATTCTGTGAAAGTCTCACTTTCGGCCTCATTCCCTGCAGAAACTCGTTCTGGCTGCCGGACTATATCTCGGAAAGAAGAGAAACACACGCAGTTCGTTGATTTTCAGCAGAAGTTTAAGGTCATGCAAGATAAAGTAAAAGTTCTCCCTTACTTCTTCAACTATCTATATGCGCACACTTTCTTGCTTCTTGCGGTGTAAGAGTCAATACTTCAAGATACCTATCAGCAGTAATTTGTCTTGTGGAAGAGCCAATATTGCTTCATCCGTAATATCTCCTGATCTATCATCAACTTTTAGAACACTTAGCAGCTTTCCACATCTGCCCCCTCTTGTTAAGCACTTAGTTCAATCTACTGGAAGTATTCAAATTGCTAATTGTTTAAATTTTTCATTATTTCGGTTCATCATCGATGCGTTTACCATCTCAGATACTTGCTAGGGGTGGAATAGGCTCCCTTGCATCCTCAGCTTTCCTGGCCTCTTGCTGATCAATGTGCTCGTAAAATAGCAGAAAAACATCTTCGTTCTCGTGCTCTTCAAATAATTAGAAAAATATCACTTTCTGGAAATATAGCGACGACCTATTTCAATCATCACATGTCACAGAAACAGTTGAATATAGGCCTACTGCTACAACTTCTGTATACTGGCTGCTATTCGGCTCTTTTCTCTCAATATCCTGCTAGGCTCATTCCCTTTTAATTGTTATTTGCTTTTCTGACACTATAATAAATGTAAATGTTCAGTGAGACACCATGTTGGTATTCCATTCTCTGACTTTCATGTTCTTCTCTGAAGTTATTAAATATAAACGGCAATATCTGGAAGATTTTTATGTCTTTGCAAATTCAATTATTTTCTCCTATCCCTTTAACTTAGGCCTACCAAATTGCACCATTTATGATATATCAGCTCAAATCCTGCGCATGGCAGATGATCATCCTGATTTGCTTGAGCAACCGCTATCTTGATTCCGAAACCGAAGTAGTTGGGTAACTACATGTACAATAAGAGGAATCCGTGAGGTGCCAATCCCCTTAGCTACTAGGACTTTGGACATAAAGAACATCATACATATCAGGTCTTCTTACAATTAAGTTTGTCCTTGACAAATGAAGGAACTGCAATGACATAAAAATGATTTTATATAATGAAATGAAATTAAACTATCGTATGACAAGTGTTAGTTGCAATTTTCCGGGTGGAACGGATAGATGACTCAGTAAGGAAAATTATTTTTTAAGTATCTTATGGCTAAATTTAATCATGGTTAAGTGGTCAATTTTTCAATTATAATTATATTCACGACATGTGACATGCATGTGACTAAATTTACAAGTTTTCAAGTAATGAAGTAAAGAAAATACAAGAAATTAAGTTATTCCACTTTTCTTCCGGATATACGATAGCAAGTAAGTCCGAACCGTCTCAGATCGGGGATGAAGTTTCCGAATATTAGAAGGAACTTGGTTCCAGAAGCTTGTCCCATAATATTTGTCCATAATATATGTCCATAATATATTGGTCATTCAAAATATTTTGATTAACATCCGGTGAGATTCTTGTCTTATATACCTGCATGTATATAAATAAGATGTTCTGTGTGAAATACAAGAATATAATGAAAATTGATTAAACAAGCACATCTTCAAATTTTGATAGGCACTTTTTCAAATTTTTGTCAATGTTAATGAGGATTCCTAATGTTAACCAAAGTAATATATTACAATGCTCTCACAGAAATGTTAGATATTAATGAAAGCTCAATGTGCTTGAGAGATTCAGCTTATAAGAAGCACTTCTTTTCAGATTGCACATTGTGATTTGCATGTATTCATCATCACACTTTTCTTCTCAATATTCCCACTTTATTCATGTCAACGTTCATTCGGAAATAGTATTAACCCATTACCTCCCATTGTTCCAATTTTGGAACATTTGATATTGCTAACAAAGAACACAATAAATATATTCATTTTCATTGTATTTGTGTGCTCACTATTTATGAATTTCTTATTTATATAATGCATGTTTTGAATACAGTTAGACGTTCTCAAATTACACTTGCTCATTAAACGAAAATTTATAATTATCCATATGTGTATCACATCCTTCGGAAGAAAAACAATATCCTAAAAATTTCATGTTGATTCAAAATCTCTACTTCTTTCGAAATAAATTGCATTTATTATTTATACTATCGGCATTATGATATATACTTACTTCACTACTTGCATTCTACTATAAGATAATTTTCTTTTATTGACAAAAAAGACGGCCCTCAGCCCTATGGCATATTGCGGTTCAGATATCTGAGCTGCAATATTTCATGGTTTGTTCCAATTTTGCAGTAATGGGTACCTCTGGTTACAATGTAACGTAATTACACAATCGAATGATTACTGATTCGATGTCTTCAAGATACATTGTGTTACGATAACATAGAGCGCTAGAATGTACGTGATTGATTGAAGCATTTCAAATAATTAAAAGTTTAGATTTTGATCAATGTAGGTTTAGTAAATTATGAAAATAATGCAACAAAATGTGTCACGAAACAGTATACAATTCAAGAGATAATGTCTCGACGAATGAAATTTTTGACGGCGACGAAGTGAAAGATTTAATTATCGAAGAAAGTAACTGCTACGCATTTCAAAACAGTGCTCATGACTTAAATTTGACTAAATCAGAACTGAAAGTGTTTCATAGTATATTGCAGTTATCATGATACCACCATATACCAAGAGAAAAGCTATACTGCTGTAGAGGATGTCGGCGTTCCGGCAATTGCGGAAAAATGTCAAGAAATCGATTCCCACTGATCAAACGCTGCTTGCATCTCGCCGACAATAATAACATCAACAAAAGTGATAGACTCTATATGCTTAGAAATTATCTGAATATATGTCAAAAAGTTTTACTTCAATTTGGTATATATGTGTATTGTGAAAACTTTAGCATCGACGAGATGATCCCTTCCTACGGACGCAGCACATTGAAACAACTCATGCGTGGAAAACCAATCAAGTTTGGAATGAAGGTTTGGGTTCTAACATCAAGTGAAGAGTTTCCGTTTGCATTCGACGGAAACAGGATGCACATGAAGGACTGTTGGGAGAGAGTTGTGAAAATGAATTAAAAGAATGTATAAAAAATCAAAATAGAAATTTTCTTTCGGGCGTTTTATCGTGAGATCCTTGATTGGCTAAAATGAAATAAAATCGATCAAGCTTGGTCCTTCACGAAATCCAGTTGACAGTATCAGGTTGACTATCTATGATCATTTTCCTTTGGGAGCAGGAAGACAAGGGCGTTGAAGGCATTTTAAGAAAAATACCACCAAGGAATGCTGCAGATTCAACGCTCTTTTGCACAGTACCTGTTTCTCTTCCTATCATGAGGGATAGAAAATACAATAGCTGACTTACAAATTGCTCTAAATGATATTTGATAAATGATAAATGAGTTTATTGATAGTTTTTCAATTGAGGTTTTTAATAGTTACATGCTCCCATTGTTCCATTTTTGGACATGGTCCAAAGTCGCGGGAAAAGTGAAATCATGAGTTGCATCAATGTTTCTATGACATGTCTGTGTATTTCTAAGAAAAAATATTTACGAATTTTCTCAATCTTTTGAAAAATATTTCGGGACATAATGGGTTAAGGTCAAAACAGGTGTACATGACAAGTACATTACTAAAAATTCGATTTCATGCGGGTTCATCATATTTACGACCGATTTCCTGTAATCGAGAAGTCTAAGGGTTCTCAAACTCTGGGTAATTACCCAAAGTTGGGTAAAATGAAGAAAATTTATGGGTAACGACGGATTTCCTACCTAGAATTAGTTAAAGTAAGATTGAGGTCCACTACAGTATTCGCTATGATAGGCCCTAAGCTTTTTTAAGATATTGGATCATAATTTTCTCTCATCCTCTGCGACTGATGTTCTGGTCTTCTGATCGAACGCTAGTCAAGTGAAAACAGCTATATTGTCTTCTCATTGGTCGCCGCCGTTGATTAGGGAAACGCAGTAGAGCTATTGTTTGTAGCCTCCGTAGCCTGAGACAATGTTGCGTGAGGTAATCGATTTCAGTGGTCGAGGGCAAGGCCAAACTCAGTTTCCGTACTCGTAGAGACAGTCGATGTCATATCTCACGTGACGAACTGGCTCGTCAGTTTCTTCCTTACACACGCACTGTGCACAGGACAGACTTCTCCAACGAGGACAACATTTCGTACGCCGCTCTTGTTTTCTGCGCATCGACTTTTTGCTACCACAAACTGTCTTTTACTTCGTATGACGATGCCGCCGAGAAAGAAGCAGAAAGTCATACCGCAACCTGAGCTGAAGTACAAGGACGAATTTTTGGACTATGGATTTACCGAGTTTGTGGATAAAGGAGTTAGTAAACCGCAGTGTGTTATTTGCCACAAGGTCCTCTCTAGTGAAAACATGAAACCGGGAAAGCTTCGAGCCCATCTTGACAATGTACATCCTGAGCACAAGGATCAAGATCGAGAATTCTTTCTGAAAAAGGAAAGCATCGTCCGAAACCAAAGACTAGACGCGACCGGTCATTTCGCAGTAACAAATCGTAATGCAGTCCATGCTTCTTATGATGTCGCTTACCTTCTTGCGAAGGCAAAGAAGCCACATACATTGGCGGAGGAACTTATTATGCCGGCTGCGAAGATAATGACGGAAAGGATGTGTGGAGATAAAGAATCGAAGAAACTATCAAAGGTGTCAGTGTCCGATGATACCATGAGACGGCGAATTGACGATATGGCAGGTGACGTCGAAGAGCAAGTAATCTGTGAGATAAGATCCTCTCCGTTCAACTTTGCAATTCAACTAGACGAGTCCACTGATGTGGCGAATTGTGCACAACTATTGTGCTTCGTCCGCTACGTCGTGTTGAAAGTTAAGACATTCAAGGATGACTACCTTTTTTGTATTTGTCTCCAAACAACTACTACTGGTTACGACACTTTCGACTGTGTTTCCAACTATTTCGACGCTCATCAACTCGACTGGAATAAGCTCGAGGCCATATGCACAGACGGGGCTCCCGCTATGATTGGAGTGAGATCGGGTTTCGTCGCACGTGTCCGAGAAAAGAATCCTTCGATAACCGTCGTTCATTGTGCTATCCATCGACAGGTCATCGCATCAAAGACTCTTCCCGATGAACTCAAGATTGTCATGGACACTGTCATCAAAAGCATCAACTTAATTAAGACGAGAGCGACAAATACAAGGCTTTTCAGAGCAATGTGTGAAGAGGTCGGTAGTGAACATGTTGGACTTCTGCTTCACACTGAAGTGCGATGGCTATCGAGAGGACGAGTAGTTCAACGAGTGTACGAGCTCAGGAACGAAATCTCTGATTTTCTTGCCACTAAAGACCATTGTGACGCCGAGAAATTCAAGGATGACGTTTTCCTGGCCAAATTGGCTTATCTCTGTGATATATTTGGTGCCCTCAATAATTTGAACATCTCGTTACAAGGACAAGGATCCTGCTTGTTGGATGTCCAATCAAAGTTGGACGGTTTCTGTGCTCAATTGGATCTGTGGATACGGCGGATTGACAACGGCAATGTTGCGATGCTGACAACGTTGGACTCGATTGTCCAGTCAACGGGGTAGCATGCCCAACCGACCTTGTTTATGAACATTTACAAGAGCTTCGAGGAAAACTAGAACGCTATTGCCCAAAGGCACACCGCAACACAGATGTCTGGGTTAAACAACCATTTGCTTCGCGTGAAACATGCATCGAGGATAGTGATGATGCAAAAGACGAATTCGTCCAACTTCGAGCTGATGAGGTCAGCAAAGAAGAGTTCTCTGCTCAAGATCTTCCAACGTTTTGGTTATCAACGAGTAATGATTATCCAAAGCTGTTTCGTAGAGCTTTGAAAGTTTTACTGCCCTTCCCGACAACCTATTTATGTGAGTCGGGCTTTTCTGCCTTGTTTTACATGAAAGATAAGTATCGCACGCGACTACAAGCCGGCGCCGACTTGAGACTGGCACTTTCGAAAACTAGCCCACGTATTGATCGCTTAATTGCAAAAAAACAATTGCATTCTTCTCATTAAATGACGAGATTCCCCTGATATTTCGTTTAGTTTTGAATATCATTTAGTTTAGTTTACTCTGATATTTCGTTTAGTTTGGAATATCATTTAGTTTAGTTTACTCTGATATTTTGTTTAGTTTTGAAAGTATTGCTTTGTTAGTATTTACGAACACGGAGATGAATGTATAATCCTACAATTATTTCGACTTTTTTGTTTTACGATAATGATAAATAAAAAAGTGTAGCCCAAATAATGTCGTTTTATTGATAAAGATGGGTAATAAAACGTTAAGAATAGCCTAATTTTCGAAAATGAATTGCAGAGTATAGTCGCACTAAAATGGGTAATTGTTAGTCTTTGGGAATTTAATGGGTAATCCTCATAAAAAGTTTGAGAACCCCTGGTCTATTACATTTGAATATTGATTGCCTCAATTTTGGAATTCGCCTCTATTCGAAGATTCCCTCCTCAATTGCAAAGTTATCCCTAGTTTCATACAATGGAGCAGTGATACAGTGAAGTTCACATAAGGATTTCGCCGCGTTGAGTGTCACTGACGCAACCAAAAATATAATAATCAGACCCTAGTCTACATAATTAAAGAGATAATATGAAGAGCTGGATTAATCGATCATTAAATCAATCAAAATCTTAATCCATTAACCTTCTGAGGCTAATTATAATCACAATCATAATCACGTGATTGAAATTTTGCTCGATCATCAATCATAATCAAAATCATGTTAATTTGACAGCAAATTTTACTAAATTTGATTTTCGTCATCCGAACATCAGTTGAGATCTGTGGCCTATTTCAATTTAAGGTCAGTCACCTTACTAGCTTTAGGCTAGCTACCCAATGTCATGCACCCTCATTAAGGTGGATAAGCGGATTACATTTTCAAGGCAGCACTGTTGAAGCATATAATCGAATAACAAGAAATTCATTGTCTCTGGTTGTTCCGTAGTGGAAACCTACTTGACAGAATGATTCTACATCATGAAAAGAACGAAAAATCTTAAGGTACCTTAAGCTGGTAATATCTTGCCTGTTTCAATCTTAGGCTAGGTGGCAAAACTGAAGGAGAAGAGTAAGGTAGCTTTACACCTACCTAACCTGTTTACTGATCATTGCAAAGTTGATGCATAGCTTTCGATGATTATCAAACGCTGCATGATGCTGAACAGATTTTATGTAATGTTTAAATTGAATGAAAAATGAGACTTTTCGTGATACAAGGTTGGTTTTTGTTATGCAACGCACTATAATCATCATTCACTCGATAAAGCGTCTGAAAGCCGCAATCCTCATTATTTTCAACCTATCCAGCGTTCATGATAAAGCGTCTGACCACATTAATAATAATCACAATTTCAAACACCTTGATCAATCATAATCATAATCAAGTCTACGGCTGCCTTAATCAAGATCTTCTTCTTCAACACTCCAATCAATCGTAATCAACCTTTTGAACACTTTAATCATAATCAATATTTTTGAATATTGGTTAATCATTCCATTCCAGCTTATCATCAATAATAGGAACAATGATAACATAGGAAACTGACATAGGGGAATGGACATAGGAATGAACAAAATGTCATTTCCCACATCCAGGAAGGATTTGAAATTTATCTTTGTTGATATACAATCCAAAAGTTTCAAAATTTCAACTTTGTATTCAATTTTTCTATTATTTCTGTCATACACGACGCATAATCTTAATCACATCACCTAGCGCATAGGGTCTAAGCAATAACCGACAATTTAGACACACCTGCTGTGCCCGTTCCCAACAGAGAGCGCTCCATCAAGTTGCTCATTTTCTGAGAAACTATAGTTCCTGAAGCTTACCCTGGAGGACAGTAATACACCCATAAATATACATAATTTTAAGTACACAGATTTATAAATACTCAAATCAAGACTACAGATATACTTTATTTGCAGTAGGTAGTCTCCGTAGATTTGTGGGAGTCTTTGATCATGGAAATCAGACACATTTTTACCAAAATTGTCGAAATTAGATGCATCACAACAACGACATGCTGTAAGCTTTGAGAACAGAATCAAAAGTTTCTTCATGGTAAAGCAGAATATTGACAACTTCACAGACTTCAATTGACCTTTACATTTCGAACATCAGCATTAACCTTTAATCCTGATGTGACAACCATTCAATCGGTAAGTTACTCATGCTTTACTTGCTTCACGCGTCGACCTCTACTTTCTGTAATAGCTTTAACTATACGCATATCGATCAATCTCACAGAAATTCCGATATTTGAAAACTGACAAAAGAAACTGTTTCCAGGCGACTTCGATTAATCGAATCAATGCTGCTGTCTTCAAGAGTTTGAACAGATATCTTAATACCCTGTTCCTGGACAGCCAATAAAGCTGGCCGGTCAGCTGGGGATTATAAAGTGTCAATATATATCTCAAAATCGACAGTATAATAAAGCGACATTATTCTTCATATAATTTTTCAAATTTTTGTGATTGAAATTCAATAAAATCCCATGGCTTATCCCAACGAAATATTGAATAATATTGAAACTTTCCGCCCTTGGTTGCTATCCACTAATGTGAATTCTTAATGTGAAAAAGATATTCACTTGTAATGAAAGTAATATGTTCTTGTTTTATGACAAATACAATGTATATCCAATGTGAATATCTCATAGATATTTAGAATTATCGCAGGACATTTGCAAAGAATTTCAATAGTAAATCTAAAAATGAAGCTTGTTCAACTCAGTAACTCAATAGCAACAGAAATGAATATCTATCGATAACTGTATCGGATCTTAATGCATTTTTTGAGCTTAAAAATGCGAAATATGGGGTACATATCGGACATTTGCTTTCCAATACCATTTTCCGCTTTTACCGATAATTAATCTGATCTCAATCAATTATCAGAGAAAAAGATATTTAATGTGCCTCAGCTTTATTTGGGAATAATTTCTGCCAATAGAAATGCATGAACATGATTTGCCTTTTTACCAAATTGTGCAACAGGATGACATTTTAACAATTCACACTACAACATGTCCAGTTACTATGAGATGAATATTCTGCTTCAATCTGACGTGATATAAGCTATTATAGGAGGTTCCGATAATTTCCATTGCTCAAATTCTTAACAATCCGTGAATCAGACATCATCAAATTTTGCATGCTCTATTTCTTGTAAACAAGCAAATGACCTTTTTATCTATAAAATTTGGTCGTGTATTGTATGAAGAAATTTTTAAATCTCGACCAACGTCGCTGTTTTATTCAAATCGCAAAAGTTAGTTGTCAATAGTCATGAACCATCACTGGATAATATGCTACTTCAAATGAGTATCCAGTAAGCAATATTTTTCGTTTTAAGAGTATAGGCCTATTTGCAATTTTGCAAGGAACGTCCTCTGATAAGGCGTAGAAGGTTATGAAAAGAGGGAAAACAAGCCTGCTTTTCTGTTTTGGTTTTTATGTTTTTGTGGGGTTTTTTGCTGAACTGAAACCTGGTCCAAATCAACAATATCAACAGAACATTCGCTTAACCAAATTGAGTGGTCGATCCTTGCTTGCATATATGCACCTTTCGCATCAGCAAATTTCAATTAAGGTAAGTCGATCAATCTAACTAAAATGCGACACTTGGTGATAAGCAAGGATAATTCACATTCACGGTACTCATTGGAAACATTGGAACTCATTGGAAACATTCAAAGTATCACATTATCTTGCTATTGTAAGCCGAGAAATTGTCGTGTCGCTATATTTTAGTGAACCTGTATTACCGCTGTCGGATAATACAGAAAACATTACTTGCAATATTTAAATAGTGATGTGACTTGCAACAAGCTCGTCTTTCTGGAGTCAAAACAACATGGATGATTCAGGCTCTGCCTTAAATCAAGCAAGTTTGCTGGAAATAAGCTCAAATGTGTGATGAGTGATATCCTTCTGTGATCCACAATGTTCATGCTCTCATTTCTCATACTATTTATGAACAGTTGAATTATTGTTTGATAGCACAGTACGGATGAGGTTGAAAGACGTGGTCATACGCAGAGTGGTTTAGAAGAAAGATAACAAAATTCGCAAATATTATTTTCTCAAATTATATTTCGCATTTCAAGAAAATCACACAATTAGTGCTGTCACGAAAATGTCCCGGTTTACAGCACGTGAAGTGCAACTTCTCTACTGCAGATTTGATGTTACACATGAATGAATATAATGTAGGTTTTTATAATGAATTGTTATTTGTTTGTAGTAAACTGAAATGTCATGCAATAATCAAAACTAAATGGTCAGGAAAATATGTGTCAAACAGTGATGAATACAACCAAGCATTATGTACGTGTATGCCAGTGAGGGCGCGATTCTGAATGTTTTGAAATTTAATCAAATTTAGTGATTAGAAGCTTGCAGTTAATCCAACTTGCATTATTTTTGATTTCTAGACAATTAGTTTCATTACACATTTGACAATTTCCATTAAAATTGAGACAATGAGACACTTAGCCTATTCAGACAATACAATTATTACCATCACTTTAGTTGTAAATGTTTTGGGATACAGCATTTTGAATCAGAACTGCATTGTATAGAATATAGCAAGCAAAGTATTAATATAGTCTGCCACGCAAATTACCACTTTACTTGCAAGGGCACTGACGAAACAGTTAAAAAGAAATCCGGATATGATCAGCAACATCGTCTTTGACTCAACTATGCGGAAGCAGAGTGAGCAACACGCGAGGACACTCAAGTTCTCGGCATGCTTCATATCCTACTATGAAGTAACTACATGTACTAACATTTCTATTTCCCAATCTTGATTCTTTTGGTCTTTATCAACCACATCATAGCAAACATAGCTGTTGACATTTACCGATTATTCCATCATTTGCATAAATGGCAAAATTATATGAATTAATTAATTCAAACCAGTAGGCCTATTAAGACGTTTAGAAAATATCAGCAAATACGCATTGCAGGTTATATGAGAGCGTAATTGCTCCCGGTTGGTGTACATGTTGAATGCAAATCCAGCATTGAAATTCTTATCAATAAATTTGTATGCTTTCAATGTTTGTAATATGGCATCATATGATAGCTTCATAGGGACTTACTATATTTGACAACATGTGTGATTCGCATAAGTCGTGTACTACACGAACATGTTTAACACCATGGTATAAAATAGTGTATTTCCACCAGATTCCTATAGAGATTTATTGTGGTTCGGAAATGAAAAATCGCGCGCATTCTGGCCATACACAATATCAGGCACGAAATTCATCGTACAGGTATGCCTGAGTAGACGTCAAGCTTCTATTCAGTGCAATTATCTCAAACGTTGAAAGAATAAATAGGAAAATAGCCTTACTTGTTCTTCATGAAATAAATTTCATTAAAAAGTCACTTTGAAAAAATTCGCGTGATTAATCAAGCAGAATCGATAAACTGCGCCCGCCACTAGTCTACGAGTTGCTCGACTAGAAGTACACCAAGCGTTGAAGGATTCCTTGAATAATCCATTAAGGGGAGGTTGGGAACCGATTCCTCTCCTGTCGTGCTTTTGATGTCATCCTCTTAAATAAGTAACCCAACTAATTGAATACCTTGAATTTCAAGCCATTCGGAGCAAAACTTTGGAAGATAAAGAGGGGCCAAATCAATTCTTGTGATAGTGATGCTCTTCAGAGGAGGGTTAGTCATTATCTGTTTAGAGGAAATCCCTGAGCCTGAAGTTGGCAAACAAAAACTTTGATGGAGGGCATCGAATAAGTTTAGTATATAGTAGGTAGAGTATATATGTCTCAACTCGAGTGTTTATTCAACAAAATCGAAGCTGTATACACACTAGGGATTTAATAATATTTGAGTTGCTACTCTATCTAATATGCATGTAGGTTCACAGCTACAAGCATGTGTACCTCGGCCAAGAGTTAATAATGGACCACAAAAACGGTCGCTAGTTGGCACATAGAAAGAGGGACGCCTCGATTTCAAAGGTAGCCAGTAACAGTTCGATAGATTCTAACATCAGAGCTAGTCTTTTCAACAGCAGTGTACTGCCGGCAATGCTCTATGGGTCAGAAACGTGGACGATGACTAAGGCCGACCGGCATGCAAGTTCCAATCACTCAGCGCGATCGAGTGCCCCATAGCTGGCGTCAAATGGACCGACCGGGTCCGGAACGAGGAGCGTCGGGCGAAGACCAGGGTGGCGGATGCGGTCGACTTGGCCGACAAGTCGAAGAAGAGATGGGCCGGACACCTGATCCGAAGGACAGACAATCGATGGACGCGAGCAGTAACCGAGTGGATTCCGTTGGAAATCAAGCGCTCGTCGGGTCGACCAGCTACAAGATACTTTAGGACAATACTGGACACAATTTGCTCAAGATAGAGAATCTTGGGCCATTCGGTGTACACTGAAGTGTTTTGAACTGTATGATCCGTTTCTTTGTGGTAATTATTTCATTACAAATTCAACATCTGCTTCATTGACATCAAAACAAATATATGAGACAGATTATCATGGCATGAATTAGTGACATAACACTGTGCTGCTTGAAATAACCACGCCTTTAATGAATCAGAATAATGCGAACAGTGATGTTATAAACTGTCAATGATGTCATGCGCTACATGTGTTTTTAGTTCTAAACATTCTCTTTAGCAGAATCGAAAATATGTGCGTTCGACAGCGCTATGCTTTGAAATTTGTTGAATTGAATTGCGCATTCAAAATTTAGAAAAACGCTTAAAGGTGTATTTGCCTTTAATGATTTTTGACCTGCCTCCTATTATCCATCTTCGATTCGAATTTCTGTCTTATTCTATCGACGAGTATATTCACCCATATACGTATTTGTAGATTGCCAGCTGCACAATTCGCTATGCAGAATTCAAATGTAACGATGAGAGTCATCTGAGTCTAGAAGTGATCAAATGCTGAATTTATTCTATCATGAGTAACAAGATGAGTTGCTTGTTATGAGTTGAAATTGAATTATGTAATTATCCCGTCATCTTAACGAATACTTAAAAAAACATACATGTACAGTACATTAACTATTGTTCAACTGCTACACAAAACAGAGCCTCATTCGGCATTTTCGTGGTACTATGATTTATTTACACATTCTTATCTCCCAGCTTATGAAATTTGATGAATATTTGAATATTTTCATAATCTACATGATTGCTTGATTGAATGTCATACAGAAAATTTCGATGAAAGTGTCCCAAAATCCTTGAAAATCACTAGCACTGTAAAATACTTGTAGGCTAATAGCAATTCAGTGTTCATCTGAGAAAGTAAAAATGATTTTGAGCAACAATTATTATTATAGTCATACCCTAAGAGTACTCTCGCAGTTAAATCCAGAATATTTTTAGATAGGAAAATGTTGAACAGAGAATTACCATAAATAATTATTGTCTTTGTTATTTGCGGACAAGAAGAAAATTGCAAGGCATTAGTGCTGGATTTGTCATCAACAGAAGCCCTTAGAATTAACAAGCGGTAGGATAGCGTAGGCCTACTGTGTGTTTTGTAATGAAATCTTAACAGAATATTGAAACACAAATGCAAGTAGAAAGACTTTGTACGTTATATGATATAGAAATTAAATTCAGTCCCAAGTGAGTTGCGGAAGTATTGCTACAGTCTGTTTCATAAAAAGTGGATCATCCTAAAATTTGACTAAATAGAACATAAGTATGATACAGAAAGCATTTTTCATGTTATTTCATGTCCCTAATATATTTAAATGTCATTATATAATCTGATAAGCTATGATACAGTAACGGTTCTTAAGAAGCTCATATTTTGTGGCCCTACCCTTATTGTCAATGACATTACCAATTCGTCTAGGCATTGATTCGATGATATCGTTGATTTTTGACTGATCTAACTTTCTCCACTCTCTTTTTAACAGTGACGTAAGTTGTGATACGCCACCTGTGGGTGGCAGTGAACGACGAACGTTACGTTTTTGAATACTCCATACATTTTCTATGGGATTCAGATCAGGAGAACGAGCTGGCCAAGATAATGTCCTAAGCCCTAATTGAGACTTGCATAAGTTAACTCTACTACTCCTGTGACACGTTTTGCGTGGACGGCCAGAGCCCTCTTTACGACAGAGTCGAAAATCATCATTATGCCATCGATGCACATTTGCGTAAGGGACATTTAGTCGCTTGCTTGTAGCTCGCAAAGAAAACCCTAGTTCGAGCAAGGCTGACACTTTGCCTTTTGTGAATACGATATCGTTATTGTTCATTTGTGCTTTGTATTGTTTTCAACCGGTAAGAGATAGATTTCTAGCTGAAAGCAATCATAGTCCGGCAGCCAGAACGAGTTTCTGCAGGGAACGAGGCCGGAAGTGAGACTTTCACAGAATGATGTACACCCTATGCCTACTACGAATCGGCACGTCTGCCGAGTTCTAGTGAGTTCCTCTTCTTGTCAGACAAGATCAAAGAAAAACACATGTAAATCCAATGGGACGCAGATTGCAGTTTTTGAATAAAATGAAATTTTCTATGTTTTCTCTGATTAGACGAAAAGTATTAAGCCTAGAGTCATAATGTTTGGCATGGAATGTCTTCAGGTCATTTCTTATCATGTTCATGCACCCCTGTCTATAAAGCTAAACGCATCTAGATTTGGCGAGCCTCTTAATGTCGGAAAACACAAACATTTTGAGCAACTTGATCCATTTTTAACCACATTCTCACATACATTCCCGATTAGATGCATGATAAAAGCACATGCATATCATAGGAAATGACCTGAGGACATTACATGTCAAAAATCATGACTCTGGGCTTAATACTTTTCGCTTAATCAGAGAAAACATGGAAAATTTAATTTTAGTCAAAAACTGCAATCTGCGTCCTATTGGATTTACATGTGTTTTTCTTTGATCTTGTCTGACAAGAAGAGGAACTCACTAGAACTCGGCAGACGTGCCGATTCGAAGTAGACATAGGGTGTACATCATTCTGTGAAAGTCTCACTTTCGGCCTCGTTCCCTGCAGAAACTCGTTCTGGCTGCCGGACTATCAGGAGTGCTGCCAACACCACCGCAACGAAGTCAGGAAGCTATGTAACATGACGTCCAGTTAATCACATGTAGCAGTTACATTATTGTTGATGAATAATGGTGCTATACTGACTCTGATTGACCGATTTTCTTTATTTTTGTTTTGCTTGATAGCTTTTGGCTTGTAGAACAACATATTACATAACAAAGGAAACAAATGTAATTTTATAAGAGTTAGGTATGATTTTGTGTAGCATTGCTAAATGAAGATCAAATTATCTACTACTTTTTTTATCTATAACAGGAAAACAACTCATTATTCATGCTTGAAATTTCCAACAATGATATTAGTAAGCACAACTGACATATCTTCCAAATTTCAGAGAAATTCGTTCAAGTTTGGCGGAGTTAGACAAAGTTGAAGTTAAGGCGATGTTTAAGGGTGATCCATTTTTTATGAAACAATCTGTATTAGTCCAAGACATAGTTCAAAATTCAATTGCTTTGTGGCTCGGTTCAAACAGTGGTCCACCACATGGTCAAAAAATCAACAACTGATTTCGAATCACTATAAACATGGTGCAAGACGGCAAAATCAAAGACGATGTACATCTTTTGCTGTCTCTGAGCAAAATGATCCAAAGTATGGTCCATGAAATGGTACAAAAATAGCTTTGTCCCGTCAAAAAATTTGCATTTGGAAAAAATTGCATATTATGGACTTGACGTGGCGGTGAGAAGAAATAAGGGTACACGCATTTCAAACGCGCTCTCTTCTTCAGTGGGCAAATTCGATGAAACCAACTGACTAAGGTGCACATCTGGGGCAGTTTAAATGCAGATAGTGCGATTCATAGATGGTAGATGTCAACTCCTTTCTCCGATTGATTCTCGGAATCAACTGCTTGGTTAGCAAGCATCTTCGAATCGCGCTGGAGGATGGATATTTATTTCATCTTTCATTTTTTTACAGAATCAATAGGCCCCAAGTCATAGAAGAAGAGACGCCTTGCTCTGCTGAACAATGAAGAATATATATACATGTGTATACTATAGAAGTTCATGGCCTATAACATTCAACATTTCAATTGGTGGTAGACATTGATTTCTGAGCTTCTAATTGAAAGGTCCCTGCCTATTGAAGCCTTTGTTTGCATCAACTATTCGCTCTCAAATTGAAAAGAGTGATTGTAATCCGTGGAAATTTATATGTTCAATGGTAAACATTCTCCATGGAAAACTGTATTTAATCAAATGTGCTGTCATGAAGCTGTTGCTAGATTGTTGTATATAGAAATTACATGTGCTACTATTGTCACTTGCAGAACAAGATGCATGCTTCTCCAGCAATAACTTTTGCATGATTGTCACGATTTCGCTAGAATCTGACAACAGATGTAATCGCTTAATTCATCATCTATTACGCTTATTTGCGTGACAAACTGAATCTTTCAGTATCTTTTCAGGCTATGTGCAACATCCCTGGCAGGTGTTGCGGGTAATTCTGAGTAATATTGAAATCACACATTAGCCATTTGAGAGAGTGAAAAGTAAATGCTATAGTATAATGGGACATTATCGGGTGCAACAATGCAAATTGTTGTCTGTTATTGCGAATAGGTCTGTTGAAAATGTGTAGAAGAATGCTGGCTCATGATCAAAGCAATAAATATATACTTAAATGGGATTTGAAGAAAACGATTATTTGGAATTGCTTTTTTAAATCGCTATGTCTATTTGCACTATTTTATTTTCCAGCAATCTATCATCGCTTCGATTCAATTGAACAACCTATTGAATGAGTTGACAACTTCAGAGGCTGATTTGATGTATGAAATACAGAAATACAGCGTCTGCAATGTAGTAACATTCAGATATTTAGTAATGTCATTCATCATAATATATATCATGCCATCTACACTTGCCGGCAGTTTTCAACTTTTGAAAGTGCGTACAAGTATTTGAACCTTCACATTCACTTATATAGCAAGTAATGGGAGGTCATTGTATTATTTCTCGCTTTTGTATTATACTCTCGCTTTTACTGTATTTGGTCTAACGGCACATAAGACTAAAATAATATTCTGGGAACATAAGAAAGTGAATGAAAATACACCATTAAACCCCAAAGACAGTTACCATAGATAGGCACAAGCTAAGTCCAAATGGACTCTAACACCCTTCCAACCGTCTCTTTCAAAGCAATGTATTGATAGCATGATTATTGGGTTGCTTCTTTTAATCTGCTCTCACTCTCAAGTCTATAAATAACCATCAATTTCTGTCATCAAGATTAGGGTTTACAAAATACATGTCGAATTTTGAAGTAGTTTTATCCCTCTTGCTTGCACTATTTTGAAAACAGTAGGGCGATATCCTGAATTCATGAATAATTTGTGTGTTCATTTGATGAATCGTTTATCTCAGTGTCCCATTAAACATAGGCCATAGCATTTGAGATAAAAATTAGGAGAACATATTTTATTGAGCAGCACACCTGTATGCCAGTATTACTAGAGGAAACTGGGTTTTTAATTATCCAATGCACTTATGTGCATAATGATAAATGATTATAATGTGTAAATGTGATAATGATTATAATGATGTTGGTATATTTTTCTCAACTTAGCACAATGGGCGTCATAAAAATGCTAAATATTGAAATGCGCATCAACCAGTGGCGTCGCGTACTCCCAGGCCATAAGACTTCGCTCCACAGGGGATTCCTATTTCTGCAGCAGACAGCATGAACTGCATAAAATAATTAATTTGACGCTATCTAAATTTCAATTAATTTTCTAACTTGTACAAGTACATGTACATGTATATTCAAGTCATGCGGGTATAGTACATGACTACAAAATGAAATGAACTTATGTGAGAAATAAATACTGAGATTTAAATGAAAGTTTTACTGAAGTCCACAGACTACCTTATATTGACTGTACTGCATGTTTATTTGTGATTCACTCTAAGTCTTATGTGACAGCCTCTCTTTCTGACAGCCTCATAATAACCATACAATCCTAAGTTGATTGTTCGTCAACTTGACTCTGCTTTCATAAGATTTCAAACGTCAAATGACTATGAAGATGCAATGCTGATTTCTCATATGATGCTTGATCGCCTTGGTCAATTCAAAATTCAAAAATTCAAAATCAAGAATTACTGCAGTCTTTTCGAACGGTGATAATGAATATTTGCAATTAATTGATTTCTTTGATCCAGTAATTGCAATTAATCAATGGGATAGTTTCATAATTGCAATTACAGTAGAATTCGCATATATCGGCGCCTCAAGGGACAGACGAAAACCGCCGATATACGCGAACCGCCGATATATGCGAACTCCCTGAATTTTGAAGTTTTGTGAAATCTACACGAGCTCTGAGATCATGCCATGCATCATACAATGTATATACGTGTATTGACTCATGAATTATTCCGTTGCTATACTTAAATACATGTACATATTGACTTATTGTCCAACATGTACAGTACATGTACATGTAATTGTGTCCATGTAATCAATAGATATCTAAAAATTGTGCTTTTCTGAACTGATGCTAGGAACGTAAGTATCGCAAACCGGATATCACTATGTTTGTCAAAAACTGAGTATGCTTTTTCTTCATGCCTACATGCTTACCTGCTATATGAAGCACAAAACAAAGAAGAGTATGCATAAATCAAGACGCTGCTAAGAGTCACGTGCAGGCGAAGCCAGCCAATCTAAGTCAATCAAGACGCTGCTAAGAGTCACGTGCAGGCGAAACCATAGAGATGGATGGGGTGGCGAGCCACTTTCTGTCTAGAGAGAGGACATGCATCGAACTCAACAATATTTTCGACGGTAGCTTGTGCTCCTTTGGTGACGCAACAGTCACTAAGTCAGGTCTGACAATAGCATCGTAGGTGAAGGCGTTAACAATGCAATCATCACGTCGAATGAAAGACTAATTATGTGAGAATTATCAGTGAGATACAGTGGCAAGCCTACTGATCTTTCCTCGGCTGCTAGATTCTGCAATTTTGATCAAACCCCCAAACATGATCGAGATGAATTGTAGAAGATCTAAATTCTCACATGCCACTAGAATAGTTAGAATCGGATAGTCCTAACAGAATCTACAGCCATCCGCGTCCACATATATTGTCATTCTAGTGACTCTTCTAGGCAAAACATATCGCTTGAGGATTTCCAGGAAATCCGCCGTTATAAACGAATTTTTTTCTGTCAGGGACAGCGAAAATGCGCCGATATAGGCGAATCGCCGATATAGCCGAAGCCGATATAAGCGAACTCGATTATATGGAAAACATACGAAATTCTGCCGGGACAAAAAGAAACCGCCGATATAGACGAACCGCCGATATAGCCGAAGCCGATATATGCGAATTCTACTGTAATTGATTGCTGCCTGATTCAATCTGTGCGGTGTGAGGTACAGAAATAAATGACAGTATTGCAATGTAATCCAAGTTGATCGACCCGAAGACATAATTATTCTGATATCTCTAAATTCTGTCAGTAACATTTTGCAAAATGTCACAAACAAAAAATTTGGGATGATGAATACTGCACTGAATTTCATCAATTTTTTCATCAAAATAATATTGCTATTATTATTAGGGTACTTGGTACACGCAATTATCAGAAATGCGGGCGCTTCCCACATAATAACAAAAGCCAGGGCTCTCTGTACAAAAAGGGCGCTCTGTACAAAATTCAAGAAAATAGGGTCGCTTGGTACAAAATTTTTTAGCTCTAATTACAAATTCATTTATGTGTTTTATTATGTTATTTATTTATATACCAGGGCACTTGGTGCACTAGGTTTACAAATCGGCCTCATTAAAATGATCAAAACAGGTACAATATATAGAATATTCTATCTTATGACGTTCTATAATTCTTATATAGATTCTTGAATCACATAAGGCTACCTCAGATCATAAATTCCCGTAAGTGTTGAAAAAAGAATTGGGCCTACAAACTAGGCTGCAAGCCTTTTGAAAAAAATATCAATGTTTTTCTTAGACCGCGTTTTTTGTAATTACATTAAAGTTTGACTTTGCTTATTTACGTCCATTGATATATCTACTCTTGATTTATCTATCAACAATAATGAATCACGTGATGAAATACGTCTTATGTCGAATTTACTTATTGAGTTTACTTGTCGATAATCTTGAACAAAGATGCTTACAGCATTTCTAAAATGATAGATGCTAAGTGTCTTCATATTTCTTAAATTATATTATGCTTTATCTTACAAATAATATGCTTCTTATGATCCAAACGATGAGATTATCAAAGAAAAGACATTTCACTTGTGTAGGTATCGACAATTTTCTATTACACAATCAAAGCAAGCATTCGTAGCAGAAGAATAAAAAATTGCATCATCCAACGTGTTAATTTGAGATACGAATTCGTCCCAGTCGCTGAACTGGTCATCTGACATCGCGAAATGAGCCTACGAATTCTAGGAATATGCCTTCAATAGCATCGGTTTAATGCAACGCTCCTCATTGGCTTCATTTGCTACTAGCTGTCACGTTTCCGACTATGCATTACTCTACCTTGATGAAATCACTGTCATCATGCCGACTTATTTCTATCTTTGTATGATGGTGATAATTTTTGATAAAATTTCGAAGGCGCTAAATTTTGCAATGATAATTTTGGTTTAATTCGAATAGTTAATAGGGATAAGCGAGAAACTTTTCTGGCGTTGACTTTCTTATATTTTATTGAAAGTGTACAGAGCGCCCTATAATGTTATTATAACATTTTCTTTGATCATGTCGATAAAACAGCGTAGCACAGATAATCGATGCATATTGTAGTTATAGATAAAGGACAACTAGCCCTACATGCGCAAGTAACATTTTTTCAATTCATCATAGATATCAAATGAAGATGGGAGGGCACTTCGTACAACAGCGAATCCGATTAGAAGGCGCTTGGTACAAATCGGCCCCCTATTCACACCATAGTACCAAGCGCTCTAATCATTATTAGGCTATTATCATTTATTGTTTAGCTCCTTTAGAACTTTACATAGGATTTCCTCCTTGATATTCTTGTGTATATAGTCAATATTCTTGTCTTCTTATTGCTCAAGAAGTATGTTAATAAATCGTCACATGAATTGATGCAATGAATTCAATCGATCAGCATTTCCAATCGATGAACATACATCAATTTCAGACATGACACAAATCTCACACCGGGTTCTTAATATACTCATTGACAAAATTTTTCAACATTTACTTTTTTAACTTCTTTCATTTTTGACTGGTATATATACATGTATGTATGATACCTTGATAATTTAGTCACAATCTCCACCAAGTCGCTAGCACAGAAAAACAACGCGTAGCAGATTCAACTTTAATAGCGCGTGTGCCCCCCCCCCCTCTAGCTCCAATACATTCAGTAATCCGAGATGGCATGGATTCACAAAATTTATGAATGAAGGATGTTTCAAGGAGAAGCCACTGCTCTGTCAGTCTTTCAGAGAGAATCTTCAGGGACACTGGTGGAAGTGAATAGCGGTCTCTCACTCGCCGTCCAACCTCGTCCCCCAGACTTGCTCAGTGGGTGACAAGTCAGGTGAGCGTGCAGGCCAGTCAAGAGTTTGAATGTTCAATCTCCTAACAGTGGCAATGACAGCCGAGTGTTGTCGTCTTGGAAGACGAGATCCTCCACCCTGACCACTGGGGCAACAACAGGAAGCACAATTTCATTGAGATACCTCTCTCCAGTCAACGTGCCTTTGATGATGACTGCTGTCGTTCGTCCGCCATGCCAAATGCCACCCCACAGCAAAACACTTCCAACACCACATCTGTCGTGTTCTTTAATACAGCATGGGGCAAAGCGTTCACCTGGAAGACGATGCACTCTGTGACACGACAGTCATAGAAATCCAGAGTGAATCTCGATTCATTGGTCCACAAGACTTTCTGCCAGTGATGGTCATTCCATGAGCGATGGGCATCACACCAGGCAGCTCGTCTTCTGCGGTGCTCAAAACTCAATGGAATTAGGACAGCTGGTCTTCGCGATTGAATTCCAGCTTCTCGCAATCTTCGGTAAGCCGTTCGAACGCTACAGTCCATATTTAAGGCACTCTTCCAGTGTACGACTAGCTTTGGGACTGACACAAATCTATTCCTCTTTGCAGCTAAAACTAGACGTGCGTCTGTCCTTCCTGCAGACTTTCTTGGTCGACCAGATCCCTTCTTCTTTTTAACATCTGCTTTCCATTGACACTACTTCCAAACAACGACTGTCGATAGTTGCAGCTCTTCGGCAACACTCGCACAACTTCTACCACAACGAATCATTCCAATAGCCATACCTCTGGTAAACTGATCGTGTTCCATTTTATTTTACAAAAGCTGGATTTCAGTTCACGTTTATGGTCAATTTGTAAAAGCAATTGTGACAGTTGTATCGATATCAAAATTTAAAATTTGACCACCATAGATCTTTCTCCATTCTCTAATGTGTTGAATGGTAATACATAGAAAGCGAGATATTACATCAAACCTGAGAAAAAAATGAAACAAACTTCAATTCAAGCCAATGATAGTTTGTTTCATTAATTATGTCAATGAGTATATTTCGAGCCTACAACAGCATTTACATGCCTGATGATTATTTCATCGGGTGTCACGATGTTCAATACAATATTGATCAAGTATACATTTTAGAACAGAAAATTTAATCTCTGTGCATCGTTTTGATTAATTCTACGAGCGTAGCCCAGAAGTTTCTTGCTTTCTAGGTAACAGTGATTGCTTCTATTGAGATATCTTTCCGATTTCTTCGATTTCTGACATAATCTGGTGCACGCATGTGCAAAAAATAATTGAATTGTTTTCTCATGAATAATTTATCTAATGCATTATATATATAGCACCTACATATTATCAATTGAAGTATTGCTAAATATTATCGCTATATATGTGATATGATAATTTAATGTTATTTAATTATTTAGGAAGCATTAAAGGAAGGCATTTGTTAGAAGTAATAGTTAAGGTAATTTACCGTACAAATGAAAATCCTGATTATCATAATCGAACGTCACGCTTACAAATGCTCAGTTCAATAAGCAAACCGATGTGTCCGCAAGATTTCTCAGATTAACTCTGCTTCGATCATTTCACAGTCAGTATACAGTTTTATGCATCATCAATGCTTTCTTCCTTCTCCATCCGTTAGGTTTTGCAAAAGGTTAGATCTTCATTACAATTTAAGAGACCAAATAAAACTTCTCTCAGTTTGAATAATACTCAGAGATATACGTGACCGAATTACAAAAATTCTTACCTAAAAAAAGTTCAAGTTGAAATTATCGCTATGTGATATCTGCTACGAAATTGATCTACAACTCAAGAGTTTATTTATTTTGCCAAATGAATATGTTGGTAATGACTTCCAGTTCTAAACTTTAATGGTTGCTATCGATTACGACTTCATCTATCCGTGGGGAGATGTATAAAGTTAACAAACATTGAAGTCAACATTTTTCAGCAAATGACATCAATTTCTTGGTAACAGATAGAAAACCGATTTCTGTGTGGGAAGGTTTGTTTAGGCGCAAGTAGGGAGAACAAAACATAATTTATGTTATCAGAGTCATGGAAACGAAATTTTGATCATGTATAAACACACACAACACGCATGCTCATGAACCTGACAGATGACACATACACACGGGATCTACTTTAGCTATTTGAGCCTACTACATGTGGATTGAAATAAGCTTGATTAATTGTTGCCATTGGAAAAGAAATCAAACAAACTTTATCATAAAATCATCAACAGTTTGCAATTCAAGTTGACATGATCTCGTAAATTTATCATTCAATCAATTTGTTGACTACGCATAGTTACTGCCGAAATCGTCTGTTTCTAAAACATTAATCATGAATGTGATTATTTCGTGCGAGATTTTTCTGTTTCATTAATCGGGCATATTTTTATAGCAAAAAAGATGCGACGAAAACTATATATTTTACAAATTATAGGAAGGAGTATCACTCCATCGATGACAGCTCACACAGAAGGGAATGAAATTATGGAACTATGTAATCAGTGTATTCAAATCAAAATTTAATTCTGAGAATCGCTGTAATGAATTTTGCTTTTTTGAATGTAGGAGAAATGGAACTCCTGAAGCCTTAATGTAAAAGCGTGGCTTTTCATTTGTATTCTATCTGTCTATCAATTTGTCTTATCACATGCATTCTTTGTAGGTATTAATGCATAATAAATTAAATTAATGTCACATAATGCTGGCAAATCTTTGGAATATTTTTTCTGAACATTGATTGCGACAGGACGGCTGAGAGTGACACCAATGCAGATTGTTTTGATCGAGTTAAAGTCATCAAACATTACAATAGTAATGGAATTTCAATGTGCTCGTGAGTACTTGAGCATGCCCGTGATGTAAAGTATCAATAAATCTGTTAATTGATAGATTGGACATATATTTTTGTTGGCCGCATTCATACAGGTAACATCTCTTCTTTTCGCAAAATTTTACAAATCGATGTTTTGTTCGATTTGTCAATGCTGTCGAATAATTTTCAATGCACAATTAGCATGTTTAGTTAGTATCTGTGGTTATTCAATAGTTGCTATTTTTGCCGCCCTTTTGGCATGTCGTACAATTTAGACCACCAGTAACGGTTATTAAATGTTATTTTTTCAAGCACAATATAGTAATTTAACACAATATTTATTATAATTATATATTTAATTATTTATTTTTTTTAATTATTTATTATAATTATATAGAATTTTTGATGAATCACATTCTGATTTTACTGTCACTGAGGCTGTGACAGACTCACGAAACGTCTGCCTTTGTAAATAGTTTTACCTTCACATTTTATTAAATTTACAAGTGGATAAAAACAGTGGGAGAGACTTTTCACTACAAAGCTACTATATATATTATAATTTACAGTAAGCACAATAACAGTAATTAAACATGTTGAATTGCATCCTCAGTTGAAAAACTGATATTGGACCTAATGAACAGTGGCTATTGGCCTAACATCAACTCATTCGGTTCAGTTGCTAAGGGGTAACATGGTAAAATCCATTTTCATTTATAGGACACTGACAAACATATCGACGTGAAAAACATCATGCCATACGAAGTTTGAATATTTATATAAGTGAATATTGATGTAATCAAATAGAGGGACCGGATGAAGAAACTGAAATCCACATAACATAAATCAAATGGTTCAAACCTTTAAAGTCAACACTGAACGAATGCATAAGCGTGATTTTGAACACGTAGTTGTTTAAGTATTTGTAATGAATAAATTCATCTAATGCTTCACCCAAAGAAGTTTTTGAATTATTACCATACCTAATGCAGTGAAGTCAAATTAACATTCATCATTCCTACCCGAAGTTATGGCAATAAATTTTGCGTCCCTTCTTACCTTTTGTTGCGCTACTAGTAAGTGCACTACAGTTTTACACGAATTTACTTCATATTTCATAGTTTTCGCAAAGGAAAGTAAATGATACATATAGGCCAATATATCACAAAACAGTGCACGAACTTTTATTTCTCACATCAAATATGAAAATGCATCATTCAGCTTCCATAAAGATTGAATTGGAGATGCGAGAATACTCATTGGTGACTAAGTTGGGATGGATAGGGTTGGTAAAAAATGTTTTTCGGAATAAGACAAGCAATCATGTCCTTGTGCTTTTTTAAGTTGCAAAAGATATATTACAATTTTTACCGATGTAGACGTTTGCCAAGACTCCTGACCATTATTTTGACACTTCGTTTCAATAGAGAATGAAATATTAGATATTTGTGTCTTTGAATGTCTTGAACTGTGCAATGAATTCATAATCAATTATTCATTTAGATGCCATCCTTTTAATAGAGTGACAAGTGTAGGAGGATTATTTACTTTTGGAATATTAAAATCATAATAATTTTAGACGTGTATCATTTTCAACCTTCATCAAATACAGACTATGGCATAGAATAAGTAGGCCTACGTAATGGGTAGAGTATCGACTCAAAAAAGTGTCTGCATGCAAAAATCATTTTTATATCATAAATTTTAGTTTTCTGCGGAGATTACGTTCTTGCGGTCCAAAATAATATTTGACTACTATTTAAAAAGCTACATTTTTGCAAATTATTCCTTGCAACGTGAAACCACTATGCAAGTAGTATGAAGCATATAAGATATCAAAAGGAATGAACAGTCCCTGACAGGTATCTTAATTAAGCTGATTATAAAGGAAATTCCATGAACCACATCATAATGCAGGTCTTCATGGAGAAGATGAAATCTCATTGTGCTTCTTGGCTGAAATCTCAAGTTTTTGATTCAAAATCTTCATCGGCGCGATTTTATGATTCACTAAATTAGTAATTACTTTTTTGAATCTGAAGAGTAATGTGGACCTATTTACATCTTTTAAAGTTAATTATGATCTTTGTCTTTAATTACGACATTTTGCTCTTTCAGTGGCATTTGTGATGTGATTCCCTGTGATAGATGACATATCATCCATCACATGTGATATCTGAAGCCTTGTTGAAGATGCTTGTATAACTGCATGTTAACTACTGAATTTGTCACAGGCTAAGAAGGCTTTGATCGCCCTATGCCTATTCGATTAATACATGATATGGCAATTGAACTTTGTAGGTCTATGTCAAAGCCAAGTTTTAGTAAAAATGAAATAATTACACAAATTGTACACGTCAAAATACATTATCATCAATAATGGTTCGGAAAAATCGAAGCAATCTCTGTCATTCTAGGCCAACTGTGGCATCAGCATTTGTCAAAATGGTCAACAAATCATTAAGAGTATGCTTTGATGTATGTGGATCCACGTATCTTGCATAATTTCGTAATTAGTGTAGAGGCCAATCTTGTTGAGGACCAGTGAACGTGTACTTTTTTTGGATACATCTACATGTACATTCTATCAATGATTTGAAAATGGCATTAGGCTGTAGACGAACACGCAGAGTGAGCAACAACAGTTTTCTCAGAAGTTTATCAGAAGACCCGTACCGGTATCTGAAGACTTAACCAGTGCAATGGTATTGTTGCTGAGTGCTCGCTCTAAGTCCGAGAGACCTAGATTCAATCCTTGGTCAGATGAAGCCTGTGACATTTGAATAAGGCGCACTCTACATTGTTGCTAAATACTTAGCACAAAAGAATGAGAATGTGATAAATAATGCTCGACTACAAGGAAGAATAATGTGCTTCCGAGTATAAACAATTTTAGTTGATTTATTATTTGTGACAATGGAAAAGTTTTGTCCTTGCACTTGTGTGCAGCTTACTCTTGCCGCGTATGAAATTGCATGAAATAAGAGAGCCTGGAATGTGCATGTACCAGTGCACATGTATGATTGTGCATGATTCGTTTAAAAGTACCACATTATGCTTTTGAGGCATCCATCACACGCACGATAAAATATCTCTACGCGCTTGTCGACCTGTTCGTGAAGTGCTTATTTGAGGAACTGAACCATTGCATGCAGAGCAAAATGAAATTTCAATCTTGAAACGAGAGTGACGAGAAAAATACGAAAACAACTCCATTTCCGTTTACTGTGGAAAACAATCACATTTTGTATATCACAGTACAATTAATATACATGTATGTATAAATTATTAGACAATTAAAACAGTGAACAAACTCTATGCTCAATTCACAATGAAGTCTAAAGCGACATTCAGGTGACCGAACCAGCCATACTTAAGAATCTGAACCAGTTAATAAAATTTTTATTGTATCGATATAAAGTTCCTCTGACAAACACAGAAGAGTTTGCAAAAAATCTATGATCATGTAACGGAAACAACTTTCTGTTCTACTTACACTTATCAGAATTGCGAAGGATCATCGTAACATTTTTAAAAGAGCCATGTTTCTTTCGTGTATTGAGCCTGTTTAAGCGAGTGTTTAGAACATGCTTTTTGTAATTTGCTTCAAACATCACTAGCCTGGAAATGATCTCAAACCCGTTGTCAATCGGCTTTTATCACCATTCTCAAGTGCGATGGAACTGGTCGGGGCTTTGGCGGCCAAGGCTTCGCAAACCGGTCGTTTTCTCAACAGCTTTTGTAATTTGAAGTAAAATTATTCTACATGTTCCACCAAATCAGCACTTTGAGAGGAGTTTTACTCCTTTGATTGTGACTGAGAATGCTGAATTTGTAATAAATTGTGTTTCAATTGTAGCTTGACAAAAATCAATTTCCGACATTTGCAGGAATTATTTATAATTAGTCAGTTTACTTTAAGACTGCTCTCCACGGCTTTCCACCTTCACCACAGCCGCGAAAGCCTCATAAGCAACTTTGTCAACCTTTTTTCGATTCACAGCGATTCGCAGCAGGCTGATCTATTCGATCGGACTTTCGGAATACGAAATTTAAGGAATAGAACATTCTAAGCACTATATTGTGTAGATCTTTCTCTCTTTTATAGTCCGGCCAAAATCATGCCGCAGGAATGAATTAACATGAATTAATCATGAATAACTAGAATCCTTCGAATTTTTTTGACCGTGTCGTGTCTTGATTCGATCCATTAATCAATCTTCCATGGTTTTGGTATATTTGAAAACTGGACAACCATTGTGAGCAAAATATAAACCAGATTATTCTGCCGGCAATTTCTGTTTAGGATCCTGTATGTGAAGCTTATGTAGCATTTGGTCTACTCATGCCTTCATGAAACAATTTTATAGTTTAACACAGTTTTACTCTGGCTAATTTTGTGCGTGTGTAAATGCAGTCTATGAACTTTCTTGCCAAATCACCCACTGTCACTTGTCTGTGAGAATAACAGACGCTATGCAATAGCAATTCATCAAACAAACAGGGAAATGCGAAATCAACACCTCGTTCTGTTTTATGAGGCTCACTACTGCTTAAGCTGACTATTGTCGTGCCCCAAACGATAGCGGCCATGTCGGAACCCATGGGAGTACTAAAGAATCAGTCAGTCATTCATTAAGATAGATTTTCAGATTTTGAGCACTGCTCAGCAGATAGAATTGCAGATACAAATCTGTCATAGCTCATTTTAAAGCTGAGAATGCAAGTTCTCGAATGATGTATGGCACGTTGTTGTGCAATGCGATGGAAAAGCATGAGTTTCGATTGAATTTGATCGAAATCTAGGTTGTCCGTTTTTTATGACCAGGTCTGTAGAGTAAATAACTCATTATAATTCATGCTCCATTCCTCAGGCTATCTTGCATAAGTGCTCAATCAAATGCATTACTCTTGTTTTCCTTCTGCTTTTTGTTTTTGACATCGCAAAGAAAACAGCACTACATTCTTTGCTTCTTGGGGTCAAGATCAATAAACTAATTTTTGAAGATATACTCTCAAAATTCTTCCAAAATCTCGATGTTATCAGATCTAACCATACATCGACAAAGTGAACAATGTATAGAGAAAAGAAAGAAATGGAAGGGGAAATCAGACAATCGCAGAGAACAATTGACGAAAATGTACCTGACCAAAAAATTCATGTTTATTGATTTCAGTTGACATAAATGATGTTTTCATCGATTTTTTAATAAATTCATTTAAAGCATGATTAATCAGATCTTCTGCAAAAAAAGGGAATCACGCGAATACCTGGGTAGGTTGCGGCTTGATGCAGGATTACTCAGGGAATACGGCGTGGCGTGTGAAAGTAGTCAAAACGATCTGAGTGGAAATTTGACTCTTGAATTGCAGTTCCCGGCAGAACTTTGCGCCAGTGGCGCCAAACATTTTCATTATTTGGCATGACACTTTTGAGTAACACATTTCAAACATACAGTGTTGCACTAACATCAGATGTGCTATGTTAACTGAAATTATATTTTTAAGTTTATACATAAATGTCTGATCTACAAACCGCCTATTCATATCTTCCATTCATGCGAAGTGTTGAAGAAAATGCTTGAGAGACAGAAGACATGGTGAACAAAAAGTTCTATTGGAAAGTCTTCGCCTACGCTGTGGTCAATATGTTTAGATGGCAAAGATCTAACGACCAAAATAGAAATCAAGCTTGAAAGCGTCCTCGCTTTCTCTGCTCGCTAGATTTGTAAAGAAATTGTTGAAAGCAATCAAATTGAGCTTTTTTGGTATTATCTTCGTCTTTCAAAAACCTAGTATTCCGGTCAATGGTGAAGTGAAATGATAAATATTAAAAGCAAAAGCAACAAATCCTCTACCTTGGTGGATTTTTGTTGATATTATTAACTTTAATTATGAAATTGTACAAACAATTAATTATCACTCAACACAAAACTAGCAATTGCTAATTTTACTTAACCTTGTACATGCATCAGATGGATGAAGCATGACAGCTTCATAGATAATTGAAAACGCTAAATATCTACATTTGGGGAAATCTCTTCAGAGGGAAATTGCATGCTTAGTTTGATAAATCAACACAGAAAAAAATGATTCCACCATAAAAGATTTTCTGAAGATTAATGGTCATCGAAAACTCAACACTGTAATATCAACACTATCAGCACGTAATAATAACTTTTATCGCTCTTTGTTTGTGCAGGTTGATAGCTTCATCACAGTGAGAAATGGGCTTGAGGGAAATTCAGGAAAGTATTTCATAAGTTACAGTGGTTGAAGTGCTCAATTATAGCAAAGAAAAGTTTAAATCTATTTGAACGCCACTACCATGGAAATTTGGCAAAGTGATATCCATTATTCAAATATCTCCATGGTAATTTGACTATGTTAATATTCCGATTTCTCCACAGGGTACGGAATAAAGGATGCTAAGATAAAAACATGATTGCTAGAATTAAAACATAAAATATCAATCTAAAATAAACTTTGTTTCTGGCAAACGTTTCTCGTTATAATCGCTTCATGAAAGGAAAAATAGTTTGCTGCTTACTTTTATTCGTCATCTTGGTGATGAATATCAATTGTTTTTACATAATGAACTTGTATCACAAAATCTATCAATTATGTATAAATTGATCTCATAAAAAACGCTGATAACTCTAATAGATTGCCACAATTTCGTTGAAATCACAGCATGCAAATACTTCACACTTGTCAAATTAATAAGCAATCATGAGTAGCTTATGGTGTATACTGTTCTAAGTTCTGAATTAATTACGGGCTTCACTAGTGTATAGATAGATTGTATTTTATTAATCTTAGTTTATCAATAATCAATGCCTTCACTATCGCATAAAGCATGTAGACGTAGGTATGTAGGCATTTTCTGATCGGGTTCGGCTATAATTTCTGGACCCTATCAGACCTCGGGTTCGGGTTGACTTTTAGTCCGAGTCGGGTTTTGAAATTCATGAAACCCGAACCGACGCTCATCTTAAATGCGCATCTTATCTTCCTTTTCCTATATTTGTCTCCGATGAAACACAACCTTTGAACACAAGAATCTTGAAACACAATGCAACACAAGAAACTCAAATTTTGCATTTTTGTATTTTTTAAAAATATTGCAAGTTATACAGGATGTATGGTTTCTGACTATCAGTGTTTGGATACATTTCATTCTCATGATAATGAACACAATGAGTAATATACTCGATTACTTTATTCGGAAAACATTTTCTGTGCGGCGATGGTGACTAGGTTGGTGAAAAGGTTTGCAGCATTCTTGATCAGATGA
Source organism: Prostheceraeus crozeri (assembly GCA_907163375.1). NCBI lineage: Eukaryota > Metazoa > Platyhelminthes > Polycladida > Euryleptidae > Prostheceraeus > Prostheceraeus crozeri. Next base: position 36,840 of record CAJQUW010004756.1, on the reverse strand, counting down.
TGTTATTGCTTATGCTTTCAACAAGAATGCAAGTGACTCTTTTGACATGAATAAACATAAAACTAATAAATTTTTGGAAAGATAGACTTCAACATTACTGTCACCAGTGTTGGTGTGGTGTCTATTTGCACGTTTTCATCATGACTGTCTTCTTACCGTCAATATTTTTGTTTTCAAAATTTCAATATAATCACATTTAGATTACCTTGCTATTCATTTCATCAATTGGAATATACTGCACTCTTTATTTGACTCTTGTGGTAGGCTCATGGCTATTGATCCGACAATACTACCATGTCCTGATGTGTTACTGATGGGCTTACCTGGAAAATGTACTCACATAATTTTTAAAACATTGCGTTGAAGCATTGCACATAATCAAAGATAGAAAAATAATTTATAGTCGTCATATCGCACGCATGACATTTGGCACACAAATAAACTTATTGTCTGAATGTCTTATCGTTCGCATAATGAATTCCATCACTGTCTTATACAACACCAAAAATTTCGTTTGTTTCTAAAATACATATGCAAACATCGAACACTCAGCATAAGTCTTTGACAAATGCCATGACAAATGTAAGTATTGCATATGATGCGAATTGGAATATAAGAAAAAAGCTAGTTGTGGGGTTACAATCAACATTCCAAATGTGTCAGGTTGCATGGATTTACTAAAAAATGTTTTATAATGCTTAAAAATGAAAGTGGACTAACTCACCCTATGCAACTGAGCGAACTCGCCCTATTCCTTAAACATGGTCCGCCTTCTAAATGCTGAGTTATGCAACACATCCAACGCTAAATGATGGTCGCAAAAGGAATTCCTTGCGCTGTTTCTACATAACTTTCAAATACGGAAGTATTTCAAACATGCAAAAATAACAAAAACTGATGTTATTGACTAATGCTCTAAGTTTCCGCGGCTATGGTTCCCAATGTATGTAACATTCAAATATTTACAAATGAATATTTTGGCATATAACTGTGATTCGTGACATACATGTAAGTCGCTAGTGCTTTAATATTAGAGACTCGCCTATAAAAGGAGAGATCACGAATAACTTACCGACATCGAAGACCTTGAAATCTAGTTCGCGGAAGTGGAAGTGAGTCTCTACGATGCCAGTAGTCTTCACTCTGCTTCGCAGGACATCCTGCTCGGTTGGAATATAATTACTTTCAGCTAGCCGGTCGAGGGCATCAAGATAATATCCAGCCGAGTCGTTCAATTGATATTCTTTAGCCCTATCAAAGCACGCTTGCACTCCAGGATCTTTCCACAGTAATATCAATGATTTGCTCAGCTCCTCTGGAAATTCGCCATCTTCTGCAGCTCTCAAGAAGCTATGAACGGTCTTCATTTCGGTCGCCATATCAGGATTATGAAACTGAATTTCCAAAGTTTCCATAGCCCGGAGGATTGTGACCATACTTTGAGCCGTATTGGCGTAGATAATTGGTATATACTCTTTACGCTCCTCTTCTGGATAGCCTTTACCATGAATAATCTTCATTTGTTTGAGAATTGTGGATTTCCCGCACTCTCCAGCACCTAGCAAAAGAAGTTTGACTTCCTTCATGGCTTTCTCAGCATCCAGGCGAAGTTGACGTTCGATAGCTTTGTTCTTTTCAATTTGCTCACGACCTCCATTACTACTACCGACACAACCCATGGTCGGCACGAAGACTACAACACTAGTAACAAAGAATACAGTTGTGTATGGCGAAAATACTCGCCTAGACGTTTTAAAAGGAGAATACAAGAGTTAACGTTTCCTATTTGTCCCCTACAGATCCCCTCTCAACAGACCCTTCTTCTTCCTTTCCCTGAGATTCGAATGAAATCAGCGAGATTCAACGTTACCATGGAGAATGGGAACGATGTTAGGTGCAGTTGCCGTGTACTTGCCGATTGTTTGAGTTTTGCGGTAGCAAATTGAGAATGCATGGAAGATAATCAGATAAAGAGCAGTGCAGGCATTATACATACATTTCCATATTGTTTTCAATCTCTACATCAAGTGTCTTCTAGTGTTATTCAAAAAAGATTTCAAGCACTGATTGTATGACATTGAATGCCAAAGAATGACATCATCGACGTTATCAGATGATGCAAAGCACCAATAAATAAGCACTTGATATCATGGGAGCAGCAACTAATGGGCATTGAATCTCTACAGAAACCGATCTCTATCAGGCTTGAAATCGGATGAAGGCCCAACCACAACCTGCCAAAACTAGCAGCCCGTGTTTGAAGCACTGAGTCCTATCAAATGATGGGCGAGAGAGAGAGAAAATGTTTAATTTTCAAATCTACAGGAAATCAAAGTAGTTGAACATTGGAAAGAAGTAAGCCTATTCAAGCCTATTCGGCAAAGTCAGTCGACATGTGTCTGATAAGTGTGCGGACAAGTGACTGAACCAAGCGTTCTGAAAAGCTGGATTTTGTAGGACCAAAATTATAGAGTGGATTTGGGAAGTCATTGGAAGCAGTTGACATCAGCTGCTTTGGCACGTTCTGTCTGTGTGACCTCAAGTACAGAAACTGCATTGAGCAATAACAATTCTCGCCGCAAGTGATATGGTGGACTCGGCGTTGTATTCTATTCAAGATTTCCTCATTCTTAGCTAGAAGGCCAACTAGTGCAGGAGAGCCATATTCAATCATGGATAAAATGAGACTGTGGTAAATGCGCATCAGATTTCTGTGAAGAGGATTGAGGATTCGCAAGGCACATGGACACTTGGATGAGAGACTGCTGATGTGCTCGATATGCTTGCTACATCTCAAGTATCTTCATTTCAGCTACCGGCATTCCTTTCAGCTCCAAGAATCCTGTCTGCTAAGTTCAAGAACCGTATAGAACTTGGCAGACGCGCAGATTTGTAGCAGCCATAAGGTATATTATTTTACTCTTTTGCTTATTCTCATTGACTTAAGTCTTAAACTCATAATTGACTGATTATTAAATTTATTCACTCGGGCAGTCGAGACACTAGGCTTAGGAAGCAGTGTGGTTTTAGTGTCACATATTCTCGTAATTGAAAGTATTTGCACATTAGGTTAAAATCACTATGCACAGACGGACAAGCTTTCTCTGCATAGAAGCATCATCAGGTCAAAAGTAAGGTCAGTACTTTAAATACTTTTAGTTTTCGATGAGGATCAAGATTTCCTACGAGAGTGCCTAATTTTCATGTCGTATAGCCTACGTGTACTTACTGATCATATGACTTTTTACAAGTACAGATTTTTCGCAGTTACTCTATCTCATTTCTTTATTCAATTTTAAGGATAGACTACTGCGTGTTTAAAAAAGTGTCTTATTTCGCTTTGCTTTTTTGATGAGAATAATGTAGACTGCAACTGTATATCGATCCAAAATTAAATTTATCATCAAAAGTGTCATGTGGCTTCAATTTCATGTTTTTCATGTGAAGATTGTCGTCCTTTTTTAATACAGATTTCCCTCCACCCAATTTTTTAAGGTGAAATGATGGATGAGTGTTAAAATTCTTGAAATGACAAATCACACCCTTACATGCCAATACTGGTATGTATAATCTATAAATAAAAATTAATCCTGCTGATTGTAAGATTCAATCCGACAACGATGTCTGAAATGCAGATGTTTAGCTTTGTTATTCGAATTGAATGTACAACAAAATTCCTTTGTCTGAAATTTGTCAATCTCTCTATTGTTTGCACTCAGTGTTTAAATATGATTTCATGAGACCTTTTACCTGGATGAGAAGGATTATACCGATTGTTATTGCAACTCCTCCTGGGAGTGTAAATCCTACAAAAGTCTCACTCAAACAGTAAGGAATTCGATGTTTGACATTTTCAATTATCGTTGTTTTTCTGCCTCAGGTTCAGGCATCACAAAATTGGATGAGATACAAAAATTCACTTCCATGAGTTGCATCGCATTTCACATGAAGTGAATGATACACATGGAAGAAAACGTGAATCACAACAAAATCGATTTTCAGTGTATTGTGATCCTAAAATCCGCATTTATTCACCTGGACCAGCTAATTGACAATTGTTAACGATGGATTGAGAATGAAATTTCACTTAAGCCTTCCCATGAATGAAAAATATATTATCTTCAAATATGTGTGTTTCAGTGCGTGATGCCATGAAATGCTATGCTAAGGTCAACAGTATTTTTGCCGTCTATGATCGGCTATGACATCATTTTATTTTTTTATAATGAAAATATACATTTATTGGGGAAATATACGTAGGCCTACGCTGTAAATAGATCTAGCCATACGAAGTTTTCTATTTACACTGCTACCATGCTACTTTTACTGCTCTTAGCAATGAAATTAAAATTAGATTGCATATGCAGCATTGATATATTCCAAATAATGGAAGACCGAAGAAAGCAGTTTAGTCACACAAAGCCTCTTGTATATCAAAACTTAGGTGGGTCTATGGCCAATGCATCAGACATTGCAAGTTTGATTTAAGCTTTATACACTCGATTTAGAAATATGCACACAATATGCAGTTGGTTGGGTCAACAGTATCGAAAGTACGAAAAAAGGTGAGTCACATCTGCTTCTTAGCTTCTTAGCGCACCTGCAGTCCCGCATTGTTTGACTGTGTGTGGACTTGTGAAGCAGCAAATCATCAAACGGAAAACTGGAAATTCAAAAATGTATCTCATTTGTTTCTTGATTATTAACAATGACCAAGTCTTGACAACGTTGAAAAAATGCGAGACGAGAAAGGCATTTTCGGTTTAAGTAGTAGGCAGCCATATTATCAGTGAGCATGGTGAAGTTAGGCGGTGTGGCCTTGACTGCGGTGAGCGGCGATTTCGTTTCGAGCTTGAGTTCGCCGTAAGGGGAAGGTCGATGAATATTGTTCGTCAGTAATCGCGAACTGTGCTGGTGTGGCGTCCACAAACCATAGGGCTTCAGGTTTCTTCCGAAAAGGTAAGTAAATAGCATGCTTTTGGACGAGCAATTGATGAGGATGGTGTAAGCAAAGAAGTTGAGGCATTGACAAGACTGCGTCTGTCTTCATTACATTACCGAAGAAGTCAAGAACAAAAAGATACAAAGACAAGTCTCATCAGCCACACGGTAAAAGTGGTAGGCCTTTGCCAGATTCTAACAAGATGAATGAAGGATGTACAGCCCAAGAGATTGCATACACCGAGGTCTCAGTCGATGAGGTAAAAAGAAACGCTGTGTATGTGTATTTCGAGTAGGCCTATTTCTGAGAAAACGATAAAAAATAGCGTGATGTACGCCCGATGATTAATTGACTGCATTAAAGTAGTTGACATAATCGAGCTTAATGAACTGAACTGCATAACATTCTTAGAAGACTTCACATCGATGAGAATGACATCCATCTGGATTCAGTATCTACCTTGGCATCACAAAGTGGCAGTAGGCCTACCTGTGAGCGAGCAAGCACTGTCATGGAGTGAAATCCAGTGAGGAGCACGACGTCTGGGTTGTGCAGTGTCCCCGTCTCTCTTTACACTATTGTCTGAATAATGCTGAGACAGATCGAAGAGTTCAATGGGTTCAAAATATGGGGAAGAGGAATGGCGAACTTGTAATTACGTTATGCGATAATGGCCGAGTCAGAGCAAGAATCGCGAAGAATGATGGACATAGTGGTCCCAAAAAGTAAAGATAGTGGTTTGACTCTCAACAACGCAAAATCAATTTAGTTGTGATGTTAAGCAAGTAAGACGCTCCACTGAGACAAAGATGCACGGTAAAGACCTAAGACAAGTCGAATCGTTTGCATTCCTGGGAAATGTAATACAGGGCCGACCAAATATGCATTAACAAGTGATCGTTTTATGCGCATAAAAATGCGCTTAAAAAAGTAATTTTATGCAATGAAGGCTGTATTTGTGCAATATCATTCTGATTATCGAAATAGCTGTAATTAATTAAGTAGTAGGCAGCCATATTATCAGTGAGCACGGTGACGTTAGGCAGTGTGGCCTAACCTACATTGACCTGCAATATAGCAAGAAATGGAGGCCTATGTATGGCATGCATAAATGGTGAATGTCAGCACTTTGAGTTCATTCCTAATACACAATGCATGCGGATGTTTTCCTTAGTCATACCAGTGCGATTGCTCCTCATAAATGCCTTGTGTTCTGAAAAAGTCTCTCAACGTCAGAAGAGGTAACCGGAGATCGCGACAATAGCAATTGTTCTTCCAATGAATATCCTTCAAAGTCCCTCTAAACCAGCTTCTTGAATCCTGTGTTCTTTTGAAGAACGTGCTTCAGCTTGGTCCTTACATTCGCATCAAAGTCATCGCTGATACAATAGATCCGTTGTTTGGCTTGAGAAGGACTGCACTTACGGTCTTGAAACTGCTTCAGACAACGAGGAATAGAGCCGTATTTAGAGGAAATGTCTACGATACCTCTTGCAATTTCGGTGTCCGATTTTTCGAGTCTTTTAGGTTCTTTAGGTTAGCGATTGCTGTACAATCATCCTCCAAGTCAACAATCACTTTTTCAGGGTCTGATAATAGAATAGAAAATATATTTATTCCCCAAACAAAATGAGTTTCATGCATCTTTTACAAATGTGAATACAAATTTTTCATGACATAACGTAAAGACTTTCAATTGGAGAAAAGGACCAGATGACCCGCACATGGGGTATTAGGCCTGGCCCTATTTTTTGCTTACAAGAAAGAAAATGTATAATACGAGTACAGAATAATACAAGAACACGTGTATATTAGAATATATAATACGAGTATGTACATTATGCATGCACGCATAATTATAAAGCACATAGAAGGATATTTGACCTATTCATGCAGATCTAAACCAATTGCAGTATATTTCTATGCACATCATATCAAAAATAATTCATTTTATCTATCATTAGTGATTTTAATTTTTGCTTGAATTCTTTTGTTGTTTTAGCTTTTTTAATGTTGCTCGGAAGACCATTCCACAAAAATGGTATTCTAAATTTACTACTCTTTTGCTCTAGTGATGTACTAAAATATGGAATTTTAAAGTTTTCGCTACGCCTAGTTTATTCTTCTAAATGGGTTTTGTAGTATGCTGGCAAGCTGCTATCATTGTATTTTATTTTATATGCGAGAGTCAGTAGCTCGAATTCATGCATAGTTTCCACATTCATATACTGTTCACTTTTGTAAAACGATATATCCAATGACTGTTTTTCCTTGTGGTATATTATCTTGATCAAAGTCTTATGTAAACGCTGTAGTTTGTTAAGTGACTGTTTGTTGCCACTACTATATGCTATTAAGCAGTATTGAATAGAAGGGAGACATAGTTGTTCGTGTAGTACGCGTAATGTTTTTAATGGCATGATATCTCTTAGCTTGTATAATGTCGGTATAAATGTTTTCAATTTATTGATTATCGATGAGATATGATTATCAAATTTAAAGTTATTATCGAATTTGATTCCAAGAAATTTAGTGCTGTCTACTTGAGATAACTTGCAGTTTTCTATTGTCAAATCAAAATGGACATTTTTGGTTTGGAGCTTGGGAGGAATGAACAAATATTCACATTTTCCTAAGTTTAGCTTTAGTCTATTATTTTTCATCCATGCTTGAATTTTGTCCAATGACATTTGGGCTTTTTCTATGGCACATTCAAGAGTCCTATCACCTACGATTAGATTGGCGTCATCCGCAAACAGACTGAGATCACCACAGACGTCTATATTTTTCATGTCATTAATGTAGATCAAAAATAATAGTGGTCCTAAAGATGAGCCTTGTGGCACTCCTGTCTTTACCGTTAACACCTTTGATTGCACCTTATTGACGAGGACTTTATGTGGTCTGTCTCTCAGATACGAAGCAAACCATTCATGTACAAAGCCACGAATCCCTATCCTGTATAATTTTCCTAGCAGTATGTCCGTTTGAACAGTGTCAAAAGCCTTCGATATATCGAGATTTAATGCTATTGTAAATAAATTATTGGCTTTTGGGTAGTATATTTTATCCGTCATTTTTAAGAGTGCCAAATTTGTAGAGTGATTCTTCCGGAAACCATATTGATTCTCAAATAGTATTTGGTTTTTCTCTAAGAAATTAAATACTCGCTTATGGATCTTTTCAAAAATTTTTGTTAGATAGCTTAATAGACAGATTGGTCTATAATTTGATGGTTTCCTTCTGTCACTTCTTTTATATATTGGTAATACCACCGATTCTTTCAAGCATTCGGGATAGATTCCTCCTTTCACTGATTCATTATATACACGGCACAGATGTGAAAAAAATTCTGATGAGCATTGTTTAAATATTTTCAAAGGTCATACGTAGATCTGTTGGCATTCATAGTACTTATAGTTTCAGTAAGTTCTGTGAGTGTAAAGTCTTCAAACTTGAAAGTTTGATTACATCTATCACCGTGTTTTTTATCATATTTTTCGTTAATTGAGCTGTTTGTCAACTTGTCTGCTACATTGACAAAATGCTCATTCAAAACGTTTGCAATGTCAACGGGATCATACTTAACATGTTCCTCCGTATGAATTTCTGCTATGTAATTATTAGTCTTGATTTTTCCTCTTATGCTGTTAATATGTTTCCATAATTCCTTTGTGTCTTTTTTTATTGTTAGAAATTTGTTGCTATAATATTGTCTTTCTTCAGCTATAGCTATCTTCTTAAAATACTTCATATAATTTTTATAACTTATCTCATCCACCTCAAGTTTTGATTTTTTCCACTTGTAATATAGCCTCATTTTCTTCCTGTGACAGTTTTTTAAACTCTCAGAGAACCATTCCTTTTCTTTAAACATTTTCCTAGAAATGCGTTTTAATGGAAATACAGCGTCATGCAGCTCTAGTAAATTATCTCGTAAATAGAGGAATTTTTCTGACGGTGTAGTCAATGCAGTGCTGTCTAAATCTATGTCAGTAGTTTTGGTTTTGAATATTTCTATATTTTCTTTTGTATAAGAACGTATAAATGGTCTTTCCTTGATTGTGTATTTCTTTTGGTTTGCATCAATATGCTGAACAATTAGATATTGTCCATAATGATCAGTCAAATAAGAGCAGATATTACCGGTAAATATATGATTTTTCGGGTCATACAACGCCTTATTATATATAAGTATTTGGTCTATAATGGTTTCACTGTCTTTTGCGATGCGAGTAGGTGTACAAATCAAAGGAGAGAAATTGAAGTCAATCATTTGATCGTAGAATTTACTAATGGAAGTGTCTGTTAGCTTATTGTAGTTTAGGTTGAAGTCACCAGTTAATATTATTTTTCCTGTTTTCTTAATGCTTTTTAAAGCTTCTGATACACTCTCATTGAATGGTCCTATATCTAGTGATGGGCTCCTATATACGCAGATTATACAATTCTTATATGAAGTTTGGGAATTGTAATACAACCATAAGTCATCACAATTCTTTAATTTGTTAAATTCTATGCTAGCTACTCCTATAGTTGATGTGTTCACATAAACGGCGACTCCACCACTCCTATTAGTAGAGGAAAAAGGTAATGGAATTTATATCCTGGTAGTATGTTATTGAACATTTCAATGTTGCAATGCCAAATGTCGGACAATACTATTATATCTATTTTTGTCTCTATGTCTGATAGTAAGATCACAAGTTCTCGATAATTTCGATTTAGGGATCGAATGTTCATATGGATAACTTTTACAGGTAACAATTCATGTTTTTTAAGAAGACCACTGAATTCATCTATCTCTAGATCAGCATATTCTAAATTATTTAAGTAATTGGTGGCAAGCTTTTGCATATTAGTGTTGCTTTTGTTGCTAATTATTGTTCGAAAAAAATACTACGAGTATTATTAGTTCTTACACAAGTAATTTAGACATTTTAGTACGCATCACAAAGATCTAATGTTGTACGATCTTTTACACGTATGGTTGGTAAGGTAAGGTAATTGGTAGGGTAGTATTCCACTGCTTCTATCCATGTGCCCCAACGAGTGGTTATCGGAGAGAGTGGCAATGACATGTGAGCTTCTTCCAGCTTGCGACAACGTGAAGGTGCTTTTCTAAACACTTTCTTGGTCAATGATATCAGTTCATTAATTTTGGATATGGTCCAATCACCAAATCAGCAACTCAATGGAGGTTGTGATCTAAACAAATGACGTGTATCATCTTCGGCACAAAAGCTACCATTACTCTAACCGCTTTCAACATGCATGAAGCGGTATGAAGTTTTCTGTATCTAAAAGACAGAAAGGAGAAGATAGGTGTCAACACAGGAACCGAGACACAATTTGTTCATAATAACTCCTGTTTTATCAAGAAATCGTCTATGTATGTATTTAAAAGCACTTATTTTCATGATGTGAATTTTTTATACAATTAAATCTGAAGTATGCATTATGCATATTTGGTCGGCCCTGTTGTCACACATGCGACTTTTTACAGCGCGGAACTCGCGCGGTTGTTTGCTTAACAATACAGCCTATGAAGCTTTTCACACATGTCGCGCGTTTTCATATTGCCTCGAGTAAATCACGAGAATCTGGATTTTGACCTACAGATGATTTTTAACATCATGTCAAACTGAGAATATTTTTGATTTCAGCATGATGTGGCGATTAAAACGTATTCCGAAATGTTAATTTTCGTTGAGTAGAACCGATTCTATCTAGAATAATATCTTTGATTTCCAAAGTGTTGATGTTCTCGAACTTCGTGCAAATCAATCAATACCAATGCGATGCTAACGACAACGACTGAAGTCAGTCATTCTCACCAATTTACATTTTGACCTCGATCTCAGCCATCAGTGGTCAGATTTTTGTGATCCACACACAAAACTAATCCTCAGACCATGAAGAAGTTCACGGTGGTCATGGTGTCCACCATGGAGAAAAATTCTTGCCTTCGCAATCCCCTTTCCGTGGAACAATGGCCAACAGGGACAATTGGAAAGCTATGTCCATCTAAGACAATAGCACAGTCGCGCGGATTCCAGGGTAACATTACAGCCCATGGAGCTTTCCACAAATGTCGCGCGTTTAAAAAGCGGATAGATAGTCGCAAGAATTCTTCTGGAAATTGCGCGATTTTGAGGCGATTTTGAGTTTTGACCGGCTAACGATCTATAACATAGCATCGATCTGAGAACATTTCTGAGTGCAGTATGTCATGGTGATTAAAACGCAATCCGAATTGTAAAATTTCGTTCAGTAGAACCGATCTCATTACAAATAATACATTCGAAAATGCTGAGGTTATTGACCTTCGCATACGTCAAACAATAGTGCCTTCCATGCTGGTGCAATCGACGATGACTGAAATCAGTCCCTGTCTCAAATTTACATTTCGACTTCGTTCTCAGCCGTCAGTGTTAGGTTTTGTGATTCACACATCAAAATGATTCCCAGAATATGAAGAAGTTGATGACTTGCATGGCTTCCACTATGGAGAGAATTATTTTCATAACATGCAAGACTCCCAGAGGAACTCTGCCCATGTACTATGCTTTATTGATTGACTAGACTGGAACACTTGCAAAAGCATTGGATATTGACAATAGATGCAGCAGTGGATTGTGAAAGTTGCTGCTGCTCTATACTGACTTGATGAAAGTGATGGCTTCGTGAAAATTTGTTGACTTGTGTATGAATAGATGACGCAATCGACCACTTTTATCGATGAACTGATTGAATAGGTTGCTGAGATTTCTATGTCTTTCAAATGAGCTTTCATGTCTATTACACAGAGCAGACGGCGAGACGAAATTGCTGAAATATGAATATCTTATGCTAATTTTGAATATTATAGCGAACTATGCAATAAATTTTAGATATTCTGATAGCAAATTTCCTACTGATTTCGATGAAAACAAGAACAAATAGAACTGAAGCATGTCTTCAGAGTAATTTTGGTTCATGCCCTTCTCCAATAGGCTAAGACACATCCACTTTCCATGTCTCATGAAATAGAGAGATCGAAATCATTTGCCCGATGATTGACAGTCGCAGAAATCGAAGTCCAATGTGATAGGTCAATTCCAAATTTTAACAACAATCGCGCTGCAAAAAGTCGCATGTTTGAAACAGCCCTTAATCAACAGCGGACATAGTCCTATTCCAGCCATTGTATGCAATGGCAGCAAGCGATAGAGATTGACATAGATATTGGTCTCATTCCGGCTTGTACGATTGGTCAAGCGTGCGCATTGCAGAGGTTTATGAGAGAATCGTCATAAGAAAAACATTAGCTATGTTTATGAGAGAACCCACGAACTTCAACGGTCAGGTTGCAGGCAGGCCTGTCAAGTGAAAAGTACATATCTTTAACTCAATATTTCTTAGTGATAAATTCGTCAAATGGAATATTATTCACGTTGTTCGACTTACTGACTGTGTGCGTTTTGATGTGGAGTCAATGTTCTAGTTCGTCAGAATTCAGGCTTGAATTTGTATTACGTTCAATGGAAAATTGATCTTCTTGCCCCTCGGGACTAGTTCTGGTCCTAACCATCAGTGTTGAGGAAAGTCATCTCTAGATACAAACACGCAGACGCAGACAAGGCAATTTATCTCTGTGGTTTGTCACTCAAACTTTCAAGTACTTTTGTGATAGTTTCCTTGAATTCATTGTTCTTCTGTAAAACTGAAGTATGATGTATGCTACCACTGAACCGTGTTCGAACCCCTTTTCGAGTCACCAAATCGATGTGACCAATGACCATACAAATCCGACACTCTATAATAATAAAGGTGTAGAACAGGCATAGAAAATTGAAAATAACATTGAAAACATTGAAAATAATTCGATGCCATGGACATGCGTTGTCGTTGTCATGACAGCGATAGCTAATTTTTTTGACGCTTCCCCATGTTTTACAATGGGCATTCCAGCAACGAAGGTGAACTTTAGATACCTATGGTTTAGTGAATCGCTTACTTACTATTAGTGGAAAGGGATTTAGTTAACTGACCTCATGGAGTCTGCTGAATCGAGACGATGTCGTACGCGCAATTGGACATGTGTGTCTGTGTGTGCAGAAATGTGTGTCTAGTGTCCTTCCACTTAAAATGCTTGATTTTGTAAGAGAATGATAACGTTTCTCGATTTACAAAAAGTGCTTTTAAATAAAGGTAAAATTCTCAATGCTCCAGTGGGCCAAATTTATTTGAATTGGTCATCAGAAGGTCATCAGAACGTTATCAGAAGTAGGCCTACATGGAAACTAAGTCACAAAAAATTAGAATCTTGGCTATTGCAGTTTTGCAGCTCTGTCGAAGAATGGCTAGGGGATCAAGACCCCCTCCCGGGAAAGTAGAGTTAAACATTAAAAAATTTACCAAAAATAGACTATCCCCATTACATGCAGTGACTATATTTCACATTTCAAAACTGCTTTTGAATTTGCCGACACAGCTAATTGGGTGGCTCAACTGAAATATACGATGCAAATTACTGGAATAAAAGACAAAAGTCTTAAAAAGCATGATTTTTGTCATTGAAACATCAAAAGAACATGGTTTTAACCCTGGTTGGGTATGCAGAAATGATACGATTCAAATATCACTTCGACTTGATGAAGGAATAATTTCCATTATTTATCGGTATATTCATGGACTTCGCTTCTATCCTTACACATCGTCTCTTAAATGAAATTCATTTTTTAAGTGTGAGTAGACTTTGCCTATTCAGCCTACCCTGAAATCAAGCCATCAGTGTTTATTCTTTGTCTACGCAACGGCAGGCGATACCTGGCATGACATAAAATCATGAATGACGATAAGGAAAAGTTATTGTTAACTGCGCTGTTTCTTAATCACTACTGATCACACAAGGTCTGTGACAGTGTTCCTCAATCCATAAATAGTCGCTTCGAGGAGCTTTATTTTCATCAAAATTGTAAATTGTTGCTGGATAACAGCTTTAGCACAGATTGTCGATCTTGTTTATGAAGATCAGCGAATAGTCCCGACAGAGAATTGTTTGCTTTGAGATAAGTGTCAACTTGTTGAAATGGACTTCATTAATTAATATCACTGAGCATGGTTCGAAGTTAAATGTTTTAGTACAACGGTTTTCATTGTTTTGACTTTGATTATTATTAGTCTCCTCAGTTTGAATCAATTTTAACTGCAGTACGTTGTGACAGTTTGAGAAGCTGTTGACAATAAATGATGATTTATTGCCAGTATTTTGACATAGATAGCAACAAATAATATAAAATAATAAAATTGGCACTTTGCTGACATGCGAATTCATGTGAATGGTTAGTACTGGAAAAGTATACAACATTTCGTAATTGTCAACTTTTGAAAATCAATTTGTGAAGAATGAGAAGTTGTCATTTTGAAAAATAGGCTGTCTGGTACGGTACAGAGATCAGACAGAACCTGTACTTGCAACCTGAAATTGGTAGGTCGACGTGGGGCTTCGCGTGCTCGCCGATGAGTGTATTTCATATTCATTAGCAAAATTTTCATGCAAATTAGATAAGCAGGCCTATTTAGGGAGTTAGAGGATTTGTGTTATTGTGGAGTGTGAGCGATCTCTCCTGGTCAAATGCAACCAGTGAGATGCAACAATTACTCTCCCCGACGATTTCCAGTGACAATAACCTGGAAAATCTCAGCATCAATATTCTTGGTGATAAAAATGAGATGAAGATAGAAATTAAAATGGTTTTTTTCTCTGTAGGAAGCTAATTTCCTCAGGAAACCCTTGCATTGCGCAATACAGAAGAAGCTCTTCTACAGACAAAACGCTTGATTTCATCGAAGCAAGAAACAATCAGGTTCTCAACTGATCAACTGAAATTCCTTTCACTTGAAATAATGAAGTGAAAAATTAGGGAAACATTATTGTTATCGTTTTTCCCCAGATAAGGATCAATCATCCTAAGTGAAATGTTTTATGAATAAATGCGTAATGAGTTTCTGCAGAGAGCGAGGCCGAAAAATGAGATGCTCACGGTTTGATGCACACTGGCTATCATGAATCTGTACTCATAGAGTGATCGTATTAAGTAGAGTAGCAACTTTACATTGATTAAATCCCCAATGTGTATGCAGCTTCGATCTTATTAAACGAACTCGAGTTGAGACCCAGTACCACATGTGAGATCTGCAAATTGCTAACATTTTGTAGAAATTTAAACGGATTTTACTGATGATGATGAAAAACAAAAGGAAGAATAGTATTTTGCAAATCCCCGTGCCACAACAACCTTGGAGAGGTAATGTTCATTAAATCGACATTTCGATAGGTGACTACTCTATTGCACAATTATTAATAAGAGTATTTTCTTAAGCGTGATCATGTCACAAGCTATCTGCCATTGAAAGAGCAAGGCATCATAATCAAGGATAATGATCATGTTTTATTCTTTAAATGATGTAATTAGGTCTACATTACTATTCATTTCCAAGAAATGAGACATAAATTTAGTAAATCATAAAATCAAAAATGATTCAAAATTGAATCAATCAAAATTGAATTAAAAACTTCAAATTTCAGCCAAGAATTACAACAAGATCTCAACCTTTCCATGAAGACTTGCGATATAATACAGTTCATGAAATTTCCTTGATGGTCAGCTAAATACCACTCTATTAAGATGCCTGTCTGTTACTGAATGTTCATTCCTATTGATATCTGATGCGTTTCATACTACTCGTACTTATATATAGAGGTACTAAATCGCTAGTATATAAACACAGGAATATCTTGCAAAATTTAACTTCTTCAAAATTGATCAAATTTTTTTAGACCGCAGAAACGAAATCTCCGCAGAAAGCAGAATATTCTGATATAAAAATTTTACTGTATTTTGACCCGCTTTTGAGTCGACACTCTACCTACTTATAGTACTTACTCTATGTCTGTGACCTTGCCGAGTTCTAAGTGGTTCTACCTTCTTCTTGTCAGACTGGTATATCAAAGGAAAAACACATGCAAATTCTGCAATTGGAAGCAGATTGATGTCCACGGTAAAAATGACATTTTCTTTGTTTTCTCTGATTAAGTGAAAACTTATAAGTCTATTGGCGTGGATTGTCTTCAGGTCACGAGCTGATGTGCATATACACTTTTGTCTGTAAAGCTAACAGCATTCAGATTCAGCAAATATTGCTGGCCAGCAGAACATTAAACTCATAAACACGTTTAATCAATTTAAGCTACATTTAATCATATTCTAGCACACTTTGCCGAACATGTGCATGAGAACAACACATGCACATGATAGAATGTGAGTTGAAGGCATTTTATGCCAAAGATTGGTACTCTTCAGTGTTTTAGAGAAGCACGGAAAATCTCATTTTTGCCGAAAATTTCGATCGGCTCCTCATTGGATTTCCATGCACTTTTCTCCAATCCTATTTGACAAGAAGATGAACTGGGTAGAACTCGGCAGGCGTGCATATTTGCAGTAGCCAGAGGGTGTGTACTATTCTGTGGAAAAGTCATTTTCGGCCTTGTTCCGTGCAGAACCTTGTGTTGGCGGCCGAAATGGGTGTTGGTCTAGAGATATGTAGTTGTTGCATGCAATAATCCAGTGTTATAGGAATTTGCGACCACTTGAAACTAAATTTGGGGATTTTTTGATAATGCTTTTAAGACTTTTATGGTATGATGTGATCATCCTATAGTTAAATATAGCCTACATATTAAATCATTTAATTATGAATTATTATTACATATTATATCAAATTATTTATCCTAAAAATTTAAATAAAATATAATTATAAATCAAAAAAGATATTAAAACCTATTTCAAACTAAAATTCATTCATGAAAGTCAAAACCGATCAATCCTGTCCATCATTTAAAATCAAGCAAATATCATTTAAGCTCACGGTATTATGACTTTTGCACGGGTTTAAGACTTTTGCCATCACTGTTTTTATTTGATTCAACGAAAGGATGGCGGTCACTTAGTGATTTACGCCTTTACACAAATGTTGAAACTTGATTCAAATCTGCTTCATCTCCAGTCCGGTTACTAAATCGTTGCACACCACGAAAAGCTCTTTTATCTTTTACCTATTCTCATAAAATTTAATCGTGAGCTCATAATTGATTGATAACTAAATTTATTCACTGGACTAGTCGAGATTCTAGACTTAGGAAACAGTGTGGTAAATCTGTTCAGGAAGAATTATTCTCATTTGACCAAGTTTTTTTTCAGCTTGGCTTGAGATAAAAAAAGCATGTAAAATACTCTTCAATCTCACAATCCCGAGCTAGGATTTTGGAATCTCAATGTACTCGTGAAATGTATTGAGGAAATAGTTGTGATTTTGATTATCTTGCCATCTTACTTGTATATAGATACAGCTGGTGTGCTTATATTTTGTGAATCTCGATTCCGGGTCAGAACTTGTAATCCTAAATCCCGGGATCAATAAAAGTCGGGATTTTGTAGGCAGACTCTAATCCCGGGTGTTCACTCTGCCAATCCCGAATCTAAAGAAATCGCAGATTGAAAGTGCAAAGTTCAGGAATTCGCAACTGTTCTCTGTTACTCTCAACGCTGCCGCTATCAATTTGTGCATAAAGCGCAATAAACTTTAAGTTGACTTGTCAACTGTGATATAGGCCTACTGCAAGTATAAACTGACTTTTGGAATTCCTTCTCTCTGTTATTCCCACATCCCGGCATAATTATTGGCATACACATCTGCTTTGTCATAGCATGGTTACTATTCTATTCAATCCTGGAATCCCGTGACTGAGATTTTCCGGGATTGTGGATCTCTCTACCATGTACATACACGCATGATAAGATAACATAAAGGGCGTAAGTATATAATCACACACAGATATATGCTGACACAACTGTAATAGGTAGGCTACAATTCTTAATGAGCAGTTCAAAGAAACATATTGAAAAGTTTTCGAAAATCGATTCGGTTTCCCCTACCGAAGCAACAAAACATCTATAAAATACTACCAAAATAACAACTGCATTGATAAATAAATCCTGGGATTTCGGGATTTGCACAAACCCAAGGAATGCCGGCATTTTAATCCCTATCCGCATCACTTGCTATCAACATGTAAACCTATTTATGCTTTGTATTGGGATATTTACGATTCTACTCAATCCCGGGATTAGCTCAATCTTGGGATTCCGGGATTTTGGAATCCCTAGATCATAGATTCGAAAAATTCTGACCTCAACCGAGGGAAATGATGACTCACTTGAATGACTGAGTACGGGAGTAATACAAATTTGAAGTTTGCCATTGAACGGATGGACCGATCTTGATAAAACTTGCGTATTCTTGGAGCTGATAGCACCAGCATTCTTAATTAAGGTACTCAAAAGAATAAGTGACCACAGACACTGAGCTTAAGTTAATATTTTTTAGTGATCAAAAGGCTCTTGTTTGATTAGTCACGCACCTCTGCAAGTGGATGCTGGTGATTGATGAAGTTAAAGCATCTCGAATACGATTGTGAAGTAGGTCTATCCTCTGTCTTCGGTTATCATGAAAACTACTTTTTGTTGCATATAAATAAGTGATCCTGATTTCAATTTTCCAATACGTCAAGCGGTTGGTGACAATTCCGGCTTGTAGCCAAGTGCAAATATATTACTACAAAAATGAAACTCAAAGGATTCTGAGTCCCTAAATGAAACTCACAAATCAAGCACTCAAAAATATGTCAGCACTTCCTCTCTAAATAGTTGTAATTATTGAAACTGCAAGGTAGGCGTGAGAGTAGCAATTTCCCAAGTCTAGCACAGCCCTGATGAAAAGAAAGATCTATAAAGTTGAAAATATCACCGATGCTATGACATAATTTCAAATTCTTGTTGGGCAGAGAATGATAGTTACAATAAGTTTCCTTTTCTTGCAGTTGAGGAAAGTATTTGTTTCCTGTGATGCATTGTTCGGGAAAATGATCAGAAAGCTTCAGACTTCACCTTCGTGACAGGGAGTCATTATTAATATTTCGATACACTCGTCCGTATAACGCATTTAGAATAGGATGACGGAAATTTCCTTCTCACGAAGACAAGGAAGCAGCAAGTTAAAACAAAACCGGCACGACACTATCTTGTGATTTTCGGAAATCACATGTTGCGGTTGTGTAGAGTGTAAGTCAAAGGATTAAGTCGCATATTCAATCAACTCGACGTGACCCTCCTTTAGAAGAAAACAATATCTTATGATAGAAAGCCATTAAGGCCGGCTAATGGATGCTCCGAACGAAGAATAGCAGAAGCAGTTTGTTTTAGAAAACAGTTGACCACTCGTGTCATCAGAGGAAAATATAAAGATAAGTGAGAGTAGCGAGGGGAAATGAAAATGAAGCGGCCGATTAAACGTCGTAGATCCCTTGGGAAGTCGGTTAGAAGACGAATTAATCAACTATCGCAGAATCGATAAAGAAATCGTGGATCCATGTCAAATTACATCGAAATCAACACAATTAGTCACTCTCACTGATTATAGATTGCAATATCAGAATTCTCCTCTCACTTTAATGTATTTCATAACAAAATGATGCAAAGTGCCTTTCTTTTCTTCATATTTCTGTTTAATTACTCCCTTTTCTGATTATTTCAACAAACTAATAAGTTTCTAATCTTGTCTGACAATTAGCAAATGAAAATAAAGTGTAATTGATTACAGTGCCGACAATATATCATCAGTATCAGGGTTTTGGAGTCGGACTCCTGTCAAATGAAAGGAATCTGGACTCCGACTTTGTAGTAATATTGATTCATCTCGTAGGCCCATATAATTATGTGGTCCTAATGTTAGCAGGTACGAGCACACTACTTTTCGTTTGACTTCTTGTTTGTAGCCCCCTGCATGTAATTTATATGCATTATAGTTCGTTAAACATCTTATGATCGACAAATCAACTAGCTAGAGGTCCAAAATTGTAGACCGCTACCTCTTTTATTGTGTACTAAATTGCCACTATTTTAAGAATTTGCACATTTTGCTACGTCTATTCATAAGAGTTTGACTAGCGATATTGGCCTACTGTCTATAAGAATCTCCGCAAAATATTAAATGAAATTAAAAAAGAATGTTGGCAGAGCAAGCGTTATAATATGCAAGTCGGGAATCTGTATAATTATCCTGAGAAATTGTAAGCTATATTTTAAAAACTATAAAAGCGACAAAAACAATACAGATATCTACGGATAATTAGACTATTACAGTCTTTTGGTGCGATCCTGCAGTGTCAAGTACCAAAGGAACGTCATTGATGTCACAAATTATTTATCATCATTGGAAAGAATGAGTGATAACATTCACATGATCGAATTTGCAATATGGACTGACTGTGTCATCGTCGGCCGTTACCTGTAAGTGACTGCACAGAATTTAAGCCTTCATGAGTACTTTCCCATAATTTTCCTGAATGGAATTCGTCTAAACTTTTCCCCCAACCATTCCACTGAGTAAAATCATTTGGAATTCCATTTACATGAACTATTCCATTAGCAAAACTGATGACTTTCTTGGCTATAATTTATACGCGTAGTTTGTCTCAAAACAAAGGTAAAAAGATTTTTGTGAAATTGCCGCACTTAAAATTAAGTTATTTCGAAGACAAATACATTTTGCGAATCTTCAGAACATCATTTTTGTATGATAGGCGATTAATTATTTTACAAAACAAAAATGGTATATTCGATTGACTTTTAAAAAAACAAGTATTTAAGTTGCAAAATGTCCTCAAAATGCCTTCCACCAACTTGTGGCATTAAATCTACACAATAAAATTAGCATTTTGTTCTTCCTTTTGTCAATAACGTTTCAACGGTTTTATTCAAGTATAATTTTTGTTTGAGGTGGGCATGTTTTCCGGTCCCTTCGATCTTGTGTTGTCTCTCTTCCTTGCAACCAATTGCAGTTGTGACGTAACTTCTGCACATGACTCTCGTCTCTCTCGATCAGAGACTGACGTGACTCGAGAATTCATGAATTCTTGTAGTGAGCTTTCATCACTCGCAATGAAAGGTTTCTATCGTTCCTTGTCCCAAGAATTTGTCTTTGCTGTGGATCTCAAGACGCAAATTTACCCTATTTGCTGTTACTATGCTAACGGGAATTCGCCGACAAACGCAATTAGACAATTGAAGCGAATTGAAGGAATTTTAATCAGGGATCCCTGCACTTGTTCTGCGGTCTGAAAGTTGATTTCGAAATTCGAAGAAACTAGGAGTGTTTTGAATCAGGGACATGGGAGGTCGTCTTTAGAGGAAGGACGTCAGGAGACTGTTGAAGGCGCAGTTCGAGGTTAAGATGTCTGTCAGAAGACTATCAAATGAGACCGGTATTCCATCTTCTTCTGCTCATCGAATTTTGAAGCACATGAGCATCCGACCTTATAGACATCAGTTGCTTCATGATTTACAACCAGCTGATTTTGATCAACGAGTTGAATTTGGACAGTGGTTCCTGAGAAACCAGGATCTCCTAACATCCTGTGGAATGATGAAGCTTACTTCCATCTCAATGGAGCCATAAGACGATATCATTGCTGGATCAGGAATGAGGAGAAGCCTAAAGAGTTTCTAACCAAGTCCTTTCATCCCGAAAAGTTATGCGTGTGGATCGGATTCAATGCTTCATTCATCATCGAATCTCTTTTCTTTGACCAAACTGTGAATTCAACAAATTATCTCGAAATGGTGCGGATCCACGGACGTGCCGAGTTGGGTAGAAGAAGAAGGATACGATCAACTTTTTTTTTAAAAAAAAAAAAGTTGATCGTATCCTTCTTCTTCTACCCAACTCGGCACGTCCGTGGATCCGCACCATATATGATACATACCGATCAACTATATTTATGTCGTCGTGTGTGCTGGTCGTCGCTCGTGCAGTTATTCTGTGAAACATCGATACCTCGTGTTTTCAGTGTTGGCAATTGCGGTTGGATGATAATTTTTACATCATTCGGATCCTTATAACCTCATCTGAGAGAATCCTACATCGGAGCTAGGATTTACTTCGTCCCTACGGTGTTATCTGCAGTAAAACGGATTTCCTACGTGAATTCACTGTGTTTTTGTGAGTGTTATTCATATCTGGCTGCCGCCGTTTGCAACAAGCGTGACGTCAAATATTCAAGTCCTGCAGAAGCATTTCTGTATTATCGGAGTAGTTATCACCTGCAAGTCTTCGATACTGCGAGGTTGTCTGGTCGTGTGGTTTAATTTGTCGGATCTTCTTGCTGACCTGTGTTCAAATCTTGAAGCAACTGTTTTGTCTTTATATTTCAGATGTGGATCTCAAGCGTTGTTTCCGTTTAGGAAGCCCTGGGTTAAGACCAAGGCCATTAAAGGTCATTCTCGAATCAGTTTAAGGATCAGTGATAAGGATTTGATATTCAAATCAGCTCAGAATCTCAGAAAGATGGCCGAAAATAGTCAATTTCGAAATGTTTATATCAAGACCGGTTTAGCTCTTTGGCAGCACGAAGAAGAGAAACTGCTTCGTTTTGAGTGCAATAGACGTAAAGAAGCTGGAGAGGACGTCGTAATTCGAAGAGGCAAGATTGTTCGTCGAATTTAATCCTGACTTCCCACCGCTGCACTGTAAATCGCTCAATACCAATCACATACGAAGGATGCATACCAAAATATTTTTTTGGTATATTTCTGTATGATCTTGGTATATATTTGTATGCTTTTCGCATGTTATTTGAAGTGTGGTATGCTTTACATACTAAAGCCATACCAGCACAATGTTAAAAGAAAGCATCAATCATGTCCAAAGTATCTTGATTTAAGGACTTTTGTCAATAAAGATCACACTAATGTTACTACTGTTCTGTAAGTAGTTAGATAATGACATTCAAGAGTGATACTTTTAATGCTGAATTCGATTTTAATACACGTAAGTCTAAGGCATTTCATGAATAATCAATAGGTATTCAGCCATCAACAATTATGTATCATGTAATTTTGAAATAAGGCATATTATCAATCCGAAGTAAAAACACATTATAATTCATTAAACGCAAAAATAGTTATGTTTGACATATATAAGTCAACATGGTTGCTGAAAAGTTATCGTTATATTGAAATGATGTTTATCAATTTAGTTCAAGGAAATGAGCTAATTATGAGTCTTGTGAATGCTATAAGACAAG
The DNA here is from genome assembly GCA_907163375.1 of Prostheceraeus crozeri. Taxonomy (NCBI): domain Eukaryota; kingdom Metazoa; phylum Platyhelminthes; order Polycladida; family Euryleptidae; genus Prostheceraeus; species Prostheceraeus crozeri. Next base: position 13,711 of record CAJQUW010004756.1, on the reverse strand, counting down.
TTGCTAAGACGACATGCGGCTTTAATTCCACAATAAATCTAATCTAGTTAAATTCCATACTTTCACAAAGAAATATTCACGGCTGGTATTACTGGAAAAAAGTTATTTGTAAGTAGTATGTAGTATAACATATTTTTTGCCATATGACATAAAGCTATTCATACGAAAGACATACGAAACACATACCAATTTGCATCGGGTCTCGTATATAAAACATACCAAGAATTCGTATTTCAACGTAAAACAGCCAATCACAGTTAGCATAGTTCGTATCGTTTACATACCAATCACATACGAAAGTAAATGGCCATTCGTATGAAAAACATACCAGATTTCTTTATATATACCAGAATCTCGTATCAAATGTTGGTTTCAAATTGTATGTAAACTTGGTATGTGTTTGTATGTAATTTTCGTATCCAGCGATTTACAGTGTGTCACTCTTTTGATGACCAATGGTCGTTCAATTACCAACCCAGGTAAACTTGATGAGTTAAAACTTTCAGTCAAACTTCCACAACTTCACATTATCATCATAACTGAGTCTTGGTTGAATGAATCCCATGACAGTTCACGTTTGCGATTAATGATAATCATCTTTTGCGATGTGAACGGACTGGCTGAATGGGTAGTGGTGTTGCTGTTTGGATGAATTCATCTCTTCTAATAAGACGCCTTTCGTTCCCACACGTCAATCAGTATTTTGAGTCCATCTTTGCCCGTATACAATACAATAACTCTCACGATCACTATAAATCGTGAGAGTATAAATAAACGTTTTGACTTTTGACTTTAAATCACTATTGTTGCAATTTATGTTCCACCAAATCTTTCATCCATTCAAGCATCGAGACTTTCCGTCTCAATTTCCGACATTTTGGATCAGTATATTGTTAAATCATATTAAATTAAATGTTAAATCAGTTACACCGGATTTGAAAGTTATAATGGGTTGAGATTTCAATCAATTCAACTGTGATTTTTTCAAAAGATCCCATGACCTTGTGGATAAAGTTTTTTCACCCACTCGCGGACTGGCGACGTTGGATCTTTTTTTGATAAGTTCTTCCTTAGACTGTGTACATGTATATCCCAATGCAGCTGTTGGTCCACCATTGACCACCTATGCGCCGTGGGTTGCATTGTCAGGTGTTCATGAGGCCTAATTTCTGTCTTGATCGTGATCCTAGTCATTACTCCTAGTCAATCCTAGTCCTCTATTTCAATTTGCTTATCGACCGATGTCAAATACTTCTTCCAGTTTGATAGCTATTAATGATAGATTGACTACTTGTCAAGAAAAATGTGATATTGGCGGCTGAATTCTAATAAATTATGATTTTTTAAAAGTTTTTGGCGGCATCAGTTATCCTACTCTCATCGAGAAAATGTTACATCTTAATTTTGCTTTGGGTTTCATTCAGCTAATGTGTTCGCATCTAAAAGATCGATTTCGATATATGATGCATGTGAAAGTTCTGGACTCTTTTAGTTCTGTGTTAACATTAAAAAGTACAGCTCCTCAAGGCTCACTTTTGGGGCCATTTTTGTTCGTTTTGTACTGCAATGAAACACGTCCCAAACACAATGAGACCTTTTTATGGATGTATGCAGACAATATTTGTCAATTTTGTCTCATTTTTAAGAACAATTGCGAGGAATCTATGGAGGTCATTCAGGAAGAATTTTCTAACATTAACAATTTGTTCAGAAGGAAATTCGTTGATATTAAATGCCTCAAAGACAAAAGCATTGTGTCATGAAAAAATTGTGAGATGATGTTTCCCCTTTCTTTTTGTATTGTGGATGAATTCAAACTGCTCGGTGTTGCATGGGATTCCTATCTAAGTTAGAATGTTCATGTTAAATATTTGTTATCTTGCTGTTCTCTGAGGTTATATCTCATCAGAGTACTGAGAGAGATATTCGGCCACGATGAGCTTGGATCATTTACTACACCATTACTACACCATTACCATCATGTGGGGTCCAGCATGTTGGACAGACAAAACAGCTAATACATTGTACCCTTAATGGGCATCGGCAATCTGTTCAAAAGAATCATCTCAATACGTATTTAAGTAATCATTTTAATAGTTCTAATCACAGTTGGGATGATGTAAGTATATAAATTGTTGACTTTGTCGATGTTCGTAATAAATCTGATACAGAAATTGCCTTCGAGCTTAACAGTAAGGATTTTCATATAAGAACGCTGAACACCTTGCATCCTTTAGGTTTGAATGACAGAGTGTTAGGCGGAGGTTGCGCCTCTCAGAACACTGCAAATTCATTTTCATTTTTTAGTTCTCCTATTAGCAGACGTCAGAGAAGCCATGGCCTTAGGAAGTTGGGTAGAAAGAAATATCCTCCATCTAATAGTTGTAAGGATATTCTCAAGGAGCTTCAAGAGTTGATGAAGAGCAACAAAATAAGAAATTTATATAATTGCTTGAAATCGATTAGTGATAGCATGCTTAAAATTGTGTATTCTAGGCTTCTTGATCAGTCGAATGAACTATCTTTCGTTTTGACAACATATGTTCATAGTAAATTATATAGAAACAAGAAGGATAGCTCTACCGAAGACAAAATGCATATAGTGATTCCTTTCAAGTCTCATTTAGTTGACAAACTTCATTTACCTTCTGTATTTAATGACAAAAGTATCTGTGCTTTAGTTCCAGAAAAAGCGAAACATCCATGTCCTCCCAAAGTGTACGATAAACTTAATAACCCTATTTGTTTGAAATTCTTCAATTATAAAAAGTTTCTTAATAGCCTGACAATTCAGGAAGTTGTTGGCATTTTACAGAGCGATTGCAGCTGTGACTCGATGACCAGTTTTGTTTATGAGCCTTATGGGCATGTTTTTACCGGTAATTTAGATATAATAAATGATCCAGGTCTCAGAGCTATATTTGCGTATGGCACTAAACACAGATTGTCTAGGTCAATATCATGGAAATCCATTCAAAAAGAGATCAGCGATTCCATAGATAATCATATATTTCGTGTGTCCAGACGCCTTCACTTAAAAGTTGATGACTTCTCTATTTGGAAAAACAGGGTCATCATGTTAGTAAAGCACCGCATCTTTCGTTGTAAGAAGTTGGGTAGGAAAGGTAATGGCAGCAACGTTTGTGTTGATAAGGAGTTGCAAGATCTCCATAAAAACTTGATAGTCGTTCCTGTCGATAAAGCATCCAACAACTTTAGTTTCATATGTAAAAAGTTTTATCTCAAAATCTTGATGGACGAGCTTGGTTTTGACATAGATTCTTCCACTGCAGTAGGCAATGCAACTTCTGAGCCTGAGCTTATTTCTGAAAAGGCAATCCTTACTAAACACGTTAAAGATATGAAATCAAACTTTGATATTAATGTTAGTGACAAGGACCTTAAACTACCAAAACTTTTCTGGATTCCAAAATTGCATGAAAATCCTAATAAGTTTAGATTCATTGCCGGAGCCAGAAATTGTACAAGTAAAAAGTTATCGGTGAATATCAACAAAGGTCTGAAAGTGATAAGAGATAATTTCCATAGATACTGTGAGTCAATCAGGAGTAATACTGGTTATTCTTACTTTTGGAGTGTAGCCTCGACTCAAGATTTTTTGAGGAATATTTCTAACGTGAACGTCCACTCTATGCAAGTTTTTGACTTATCTACTCTTTATACAAGCTTAGATCAATGTGCTATCAAGAATAATATTTTTTCCATCCTTGATCTCACATTCAATTCCACTAATCGTAGATACTTGTGTGTAGAATATGAGAAGTCGCTTTTCTCCAAAATCAAATATAAGGGGTATTTTTGTTATGACGTGGACTCTTTTAAGAAGGCCATTGATTTTATTGTGTCTGAAGTCTACATTTTTTTCAGGTTATGTGTTCAGACAAATTCGAGGGGTGCCAATGGGAGGAAATTGCAGTCCTTTACTTGCCGACTTGTTCCTGTTAAATTGCGAATTTGCTTTTATGAAACAATTGGTTAAAAATAAAAAGTTTGGACTAGCTAAATTATTGTCAAACACTTCGAGATATATAGACGACATATGCGTAATAAATTACAAGCATTTCAATACCTTAATTCCAAAAATTTACCAGTGGAGCTTCTTGCAGATAGAAACGGAGTCAATGACAAAGCCGTTGTTTACCTCGATGTGAGACTCCAATCTAGTAGTGACGGTCTTCGAACCTCAATATATCATAAAGTGGAAGATTTTGATTTCCCTGTTATTCTGTTGACATTTCCAGACAGTGCAATACCTTATAACATGGGGATTAATGTATTTGCCGGCCAGGTTTTACGTTATTGTCGCATCTGCTCGCATCTTGAAGATCTAATTAAACAAATTAATATGACACTTTTTGTGATGAGCAGCAGAGGATATTGTAAGTCTAAAATGAAGGCATGTACTGAGAAAATCCTAACTGGTCATAACAATTTTCTAGTCAAGTTTGGATATTTCTCAGCCAGGCAGCTGACATCGCAGTGCGCATTTTAAACAATAAAATTAGCACTGTTTGTGTGTTTTCTTAGCATTTTTTTTTGGTTATACCATTTCGGTATTTCACACATATATTTTAGTTTGTTTTGGTTGTAACCATCTTCTGCGGTTGTTTTGTTTTTGTTTTTACTATTACTATCAGTATTACTTATTATTACACATATCATTACTGTATTGATTTTAGAATGCCAGCCGCATATAAGTTTATGCGGGGCTTGAGCGTTCAGGTAGAGGGGCCGAAACGCGACCAGGAGGGTACCTGCTGACGACTGGCTATTGTTTTATTTGTTTTAGCGTTGTTTTTTTATCGCTAACTGTCCTAGTGTGATGAATGGACTGTGTCGGTTACTGATCTCCATGGGGTTGACATGGTGATTACTAAGTGTCTATTTATATATAAGTTCCTAATCAATCGAGCCTGAAACTTTGACCAAGGAGATCACTTGTTAAGCGGCCTTGTACGATCTCGTACACTTAAGGGTGAAGTCCAGCCCGTATAGCGCTATGTTATGGACCCCGGGAAGGTCCGCCCGGCACGCAATCAGATCCGTCAAGTCTTTTTGCTTAAAGACCTTCATGCAGTCATGCATTTGTCGAGGATCACAAGTCAAAGGACCATTAGGGGTAAGGTCCAGCCCCGCTTTAGAAGCGCTGATTGAAAAATGGACTAGTGGGAAGTTCCTCCACACCGATCTCGTCAAGTTTGGCTCTAAAATGTAGTCCTAGGAGAGTCAAAAGTTTGACGCGCCTTAAACGTTTAATGTCCGCTGGTGGGAACGTACCACCTGTCCTCTTAAGGGCAAACCTTAAGTCTTATCAAATATAAGTTTATTAAAATTATGAAACATTTAGACGTCGTTATGGGAATTTCCCAGCTTCAATTATCGGTAGCCTGCTTCAATATTGTACTACGCTATTCGGGATTTTTTCAAGTGATGTTCAACATGTCATATATTCTTTGTTTCAACGTGCAAGAAAAATTATATGTTTCAAATCATGTCCTTGTAATAACAACATGACTAAGTTCCATTCTACACGCCTTGACATGTTCCTAAAATTATTTGATATATGTAAAAACGAATTTCATCCTTAATTTTCGATTGTTTCACACCCAAATAATTGTCGGGTATCAGTACCATTTTCTAAGACAAACCGTCGACAAATTTGCTTCAGTGTTGTGTCAGATCTTGTATATAATGGTTTCACAGACCTAGTAAAGAAACCTGATTTTTAGATAATTTCCTTGTGATACATGTATTTCAGATTTTCATTTATGACAAATATAAACTTAATATTCTCTATCATCAATTTTTATGCAAGATGGTACTCCGGCCAATTACGCAGCTGAAGTCCGGCAATACGTGGAAGCGACATTTGGTGCTGACCACTTCATCTCGAGAACGTGCAAACGGAATTGGCCATCACGGTCGCCGGACCTCACACCAGTGGATTGCTGGTTTTGGTGAACCCTGAAAACTAGAGTGTTTCACCATCAAAGCCCAAAAAGTCTGGAACATCCGCGACATTGCATTCAAAAAGAATGCTCACGGATAGACATTGAATAATTGAGAAGAAACGCCATTGTTTCTTTTCCTCGAAGAGGTGGCTTTGATGTTACAAGCTGGTTGAAGGGAATTTGAGGACATTTTGCGACTTAAGTACTTACTATTTTAAAAGTCATTCAAATAAAACCATTTTAATTTTGTAAAATAATAAATCTCCTATCATATAAAACCTCATGTTCTGAAGATTCGAAAAATGTACTTGTCTTCGAAATGGCTTCATTTTAAGTGTGGGAATTTTACAAAAAAAGTTTCCTTCGCTTTCAGACAACCTGCATATTTCAATATAAGGAAATGAAATTAATTTATCTATCGACGCACAGATAATTTGTTTTTACTCCTCGATATATATATTTCGGTGAACCGCCCGCCCTCCTCAATCAGATTTTTAATTTACAGTGATCTCATCTAACAAGGACTATGATTTTGAAATATGGAAATGTGTACAAAAATATCATGGGTGAATGGAGGAAGATAGTGAAGTCAAAGATAATAAAGTCAACATAGCACATTACCGCGCAAACCATCCACAATACACTTTCATCCACACCCTCCTAATGCTGTAGAGTTAGTGCTGGTAAAGATGAGTGGTTCCATTCTGTTTTGTTATTGATCACTTTTATGTTTTGTTCATATTTATTTCTAATAAATACGGCCTCTGCTATTTGCCCATCCACTGCGCTATTGTGATGCACTCCTGTAACGTTCATGTTGAAGTTTTGTTCAATCCCTTTGTGCTGATTTTCACAGTGTCTCCATACAGATGATTCCTGCTTTTCTTTTAATTGTTTGATGTGTTCATTACATCTTGTTCTTGCATTTCTCGACGTTTCACCAACATATATTGCTTTATATTTGTCACACTCTATTTGTTATTCCTGTTTTTTCATAATTTCTTTTTCCTCCTGATTTGCACAATAAGCCATCTCTTTGGCATTTAGTTTGTTGTTTCAGCGTTGTTCCTGTCTTCTCGATGACTTTTATTCTCAAGCCGCCGCTTTCTTTAATTTGTTTTCACATTCTCTTTTGAGAAGTGAGTTCGTTGTTGCTGCTATGAAAAGAATGCTGTTATAATTCCCCCTATCATACCATGTTTTCTTTTTTTTTTGTTTATTTTCTCCCGTTCATTATGTTTCCATGACTTTGGTCGATAAATGAGTCTCACGTTCTTCCTCTCATCTTCAAGAATGTTGTTGTAGGCATGTAAAGCAGATCTTGTGACCTCTGCTCGAAAAGTCTTATTGTAGCCAGAGAATTGCCATCGTTTTTCATTTCTGTTACATGTTTTGCTGTAGTTTTCCATGGTAAAAGTTTGCTGCAATTGTAAATGACTCGCAGAAGTTGTTGAGTAACTGCTGTTGTTCTTTTTATATTCCATGAAACTGCCGATTTGGTGTGCATCATCATTTTCGACGACACTTCTTCTGCATAAAACTCGTGCAATACATGTATTGTGCTTCTGTCATCATTAATCCTTGATTCCATCCATACTTTCAATTCGAGAATTGTCATTTTGCTGTCATTGTGTTTTGAAGGAAAATCAATTTCTGGATTTCATTTCCAATTTTTAAAACTAATTCCATGATTTTCTCGTCTTCTTTTTTTCTTTGTTTTCACAGTTGCCTCATGTGAAAGCTACCAAGATTTGATTTTCTTATTGAACAAAATCTTAACAATCCTATCTTCTGAAGTTCTTCTTTGATTGCATTCAAAGCTAAGTAGAGGCCAACTTCTTTGAGATCAATTCCTGATATTGTCAATTTGCTGTTGCGAAAAATTTTGTATACTTTTTCAATTTCATATTCTATGCATAACCTTGGATAGCTATGCTTTCACATCTAAAGAACCAACTATAATATTCTTGTTTAAATTCAGCTCATTGAATTCTGAGATTATCTCTTCTGTGTTGAGGCATATAGTTTCTTCATCTTCATTGAACCAAAGTTCTGATAGCAATGTGCTGAATATGCAAGATAATCTGCTATTTGGAGAATTAGTCACTCCAATTGGATCTGAATAGATTTTATGGTCTTTTCTTAGAGTGTATAATGGAGGAACGGAACTACATACATTGATCATATTGTTGTTGACACGTGTTATACAATTCTTAAGTTCTCCACCTTGCACCATTCTCGTCCAGAAGAAAGCATGTGCATTCAGGTCTTCAGGGATGCTTCTGTCATTGATAGTATGAGTCAGACTTGAGCTTCTGTAATTTTCTTTCGTATTCACTGCAGATTTATCACTCTTATCAGTTTGAAAAACAACAATGTCATTTCTTGCTTCTTTTGTCAATATTCCATCTTCTTCCATTGTGGTGAGGTTAGACCATTTTTCATTGGAGTTATTATCGAAAATGATGATGCACACCAAATCGGCAGTTTCATGGAATATAAAAAGAACAACAGCAGTTACTCAACAACTTCTGCGAGTCATTTACAATTGCAGCAAACTTTTACCATGGAAAACTACAGCAAAACATGTAACAGAAATGAAAAACGATGGCAATTCTCTGGCTACAATAAGACTTTTCGAGCAGAGGTCACAAGATCTGCTTTACATGCCTACAACAACATTCTTGAAGATGAGAGGAAGAACGTGAGACTCATTTATCGACCAAAGTCATGGAAACATAATGAACGGGAGAAAATAAACAAAAAAGAAAGAAAACATGGTATGATAGGGGGAATTATAACAGCATTCTTTTCATAGCAGCAACAACGAACTCACTTCTCAAAAGAGAATGTGAAAAACAAGCTAGGAAAATTTTATATATAGAAATGTATTTTAAAGCTTGCTTTATCAGATGACATGGTATAATTCCATCATTTGATGATGACTGAGTGGCACCCGGAAGCCGTTAAATTCGCAACACCCTTAAAATGCTATCGAACTCAGTGATGCCATCAATTCTTCGAACATATTCACAAGATTAGTAGGCCTTCAGTTTTCATAAGTGATGATACTCGTAAACCAACCATCTTCTGTAAAGTTCATCAGCTACAGTAGGTAACACTCGCGACACAGTTTATCATTGGCAAAATTTTCCATGATATACACGTAATGATGCATTTTTATATTATTTACCAAATAATTAATAGGGTAATTCTGTGATTTCAACAATATAAATTTATGAAATAACATGGATAATGAAACACTATGTTGTGAAATCTATGTCATTTAAAGCTCATCAAAAGCATGTATAAAACAATAATGCTACAAAAACTATGAGGACTACAGGTAACTATCATGTTTTGAATATCAAAAATCTGAAGAAACCTGAATATTATCAGAAATCTGAGAAACAACTATCTTTATGAATTTTGGTTATATCATAATAATTAGATATTATAACTACTTTTAAGAAGGCAGTGCAGAGACCTCTTGGTGGATATCAGTCATCAGGAGATGAAAACATAGTTGACACGTACTGTACTTGAGTTTATTACCTACTTGAGCCCTAACCCCTTGACGCCGGCAGGGTTTCTGGGAAATGACGGAGACGTGTACTACACGTCCAAAACTTTCAGCATCAACTGTCGTCTTTTGCGATGATGTGTTTGTCCAATATGGCGGGAACGTGTAGTACCGTACACATCGATATTTTAATTGTTGTATTGTTGTATCAGCCGAGGACGTGTACAGCACGTTCTTTTGTCATTGACATTTTCCTTTAGCCGCTCGTGGGTTACTTTGCCGATATTTGAATTCAGTAGGTTCTGACAAATCTGATGATATAAAGTTTTCTATATTTTTGATGTGTAGAACTGGTTTCGTATCTATCTAAGTATGTTCTATTCCGAAAATGTGTGTTTGCAATAATGGCGCATTGTTTCTGCGCTGTGGAAGATGCGCACAAATATAAATTTGAATTCTTTTTAGTCGTCAGTATTACATTTATAAATGGTAATAGGACCATGTCTTTATGTAAAGCTCTAGCCCTAAATTTAAGAAAGAATATTCCTATATAAACGACCACTTTAGAACTGAAGGCAGCACGCCAAATGCAGCACATCCTATGAATTTACAGATGTCTGATGAAAGTGGCATTCAGAGTCTATAACTCTCATAGTTATGTCAATTTTTATCGTGAAGAATGATGAATGACAGTTACGTCAATTATACTAAGTTAAGTCATTTTCATTCATTAATTATTTTAGAATTTCAAGTCTACATTTCTGATCTTTTTTAAAAACATTTTCAACTGCCCCACAATTAAAAGTTAAGTTGCCATCATGCAACATAGCTAATAATCGTAAACACATTTGTTCTACATAGGAAGTTTAAAGGGTTTATAAATATGAGGCTTGTAAGAAGCAATTACGCTTTTAACTACCATTCATGATAGTGTCCTTATTATTCCTAGAAACAACGATCTTCATAGATCTTAAATTCGTAGAAGTATTTTGAACATTTGTCCCGATGACACAGACGAGAAAGTTATGTGCGAATGATCAGAAATTGCTCGATAAAGTCAATTAGACGGACAAGCAAGTTGCCGTCATTTATCATAGTTCACTTGAGCAAACTATCGTTCAATGGATAATAACATTGAGGACATGTAGTATTTCATCGCTTGTCATACGCGTGTTTGCATCGCATTTTGCGCCAGGCAAGAAAGGGCTAATGCCGAATTAACTCGGTATGGCTCAGCAACTTCTCAATTGGATATTTTGCCTCTCTGCGGCTATTGATCGAATTGCTGGTAACCAAATCACGTCACCAGCATCATTGGTTCGTTGTTAACAGTTTGTGTGGGTCACAAAAGGTGTCAGCAGACTTGATGAGTCATTGGGGACTGTGACAAACATGTTGATTCTTTAGGTCATGTAGAAGCTCTGCACACGCTGATTTTCCTCGTGGTGTGTGGAATGAAGGCACGACGTTCGACGATTTATCCTGATGAAGTTTTAGAAAACTCTCAGCCATTAATTCTGACATCGATTCAGATTCTGAAGATGAGCATTCTATTTCATCGAGTAATGAAGAAGAAGGAGACGACGAATCTTCCGATGATGACTAGATTCGTGACCTACTAAGATTCCCAATCAGTTGTCCTTTACGGGAGATAGTGGCGTTGTGAATATTTCTAATGACTGTGTAACACCGCATCAATTATTTTGTTTTTTTTTGGACAATTGAGAAAGTGAAGATTTTGAAGAGTTACACAAAGTCAAAATCCATGCCAGCTGATGTTATACAAGTGACAGGAAGAAGTCAGCGACTAAGGGCATGTCATGTCTGCTCCCTCGTCAGAAGGAACAGAACTGCCGCCATTGAAGAACGAAAACGACGTGAAACAAGGTATGAATCCACTACATGTCGGAATGCACTTTGTGTTTCTCCTTGTTTTGGTATCTGGCACACAGTTGAACACTTTGATTGATTTGTCTTTTCGTGTTAATCGATTTATTCAGTCAATTCACTTATTGAAAGCTTTTTTTCATCTCAAAAATACAGTTTTCTTGATCGATTTTCTTAACTTTTTTATGCACCAGATGCCAATATGAAAGGGAATATGCTACATCTGTTGTATATCAATTTGCATTGCAATAATATAAGCACTTAATAAATAAAAACATCTCAAAGAAAGGCCAACATCGCTACGTTCAGGGTGACAACTTTATAAATGAACGTAAGTTTCAAAGAGTTAATGCCTCAGGTAAGCTTTATTTTCTTCCATAATTCTTCATTTAGATTTATTCACTGAGAGGTGAGTAGTGATCCCCTGACAAAATCAAGTGCAAAATGTGCAATGTGAAATGCCGACCCCCCTTCTCTGGAGAGCGGAAGGAGATGGCCAAGGATGCGTGGGGAGGAATGGGTCCGTGAGGAGGAAAGCGTTCCCTACCCCCCCCTCTGGAAGGAAGGAAGGACTCTCCTGTGATGCAAGGGTAGGAATCTCTGAAAACCGCCAGAGTTAGAAAAAAGTGGGTTTTGCACGTTTTGGGATGAGAAAGTCCATATTTCGGCATGAAGGAGTGCTCGGATGGGATAACGGAGGGCAGATTCGGACTCTACGTGAAATTTTGGGTTAGGGAGGTTGTTTCCAGCGGAATCGGAGAGAAAAATTTTGAGGACGTCCCCCCATCTGGACGAGATTTCCAACTTTGGTTCTAGAGATGGTAGAAAGTCGTGCAATAGCTCGGTTGAAAGCTAAGAGTGAGACAAATTCAGCGAACGAAACGGCGTGTCTCTACGTTTGTTTGTTGAGGTGTGAGAGTGACTTTAAAATTTTTGACCATCAGTAATGGGCAAAAGACCGTTCCAGGACACCATAAAATTCAAAAAATAGTATCTTTAAAAACGACATAAATTCATGAATTTGAACCCTTTTTCAGGTTTTTAAGACCTAAATACATGAATTTAGTCCATTCAAAAGTACCATTTTTTCAAAAAATGGTATTTTTAAAAACGACATAAATTCATGAATTTGAACCCTTTTTCAGGTTATGAAGACCTAAATTCATGAATTTATGACGTTTTTAAAAATACCCAATTTTTCAAATTTTTCAAAATCTCAAATTTGAGAATTACAATTTTTACTCCCAAAATCATGACCGTTCCAGGACACCGAAAATCATAAAAGTTAAGAATCTCAAATTTGTGATTATGACATTTTTCATTGCTTAAATCATGACCGTTCCAGGACACCGAAAAAATCAGAAAAGTTGAGAATCTCAAATTTGTGATTATGATCATTTTCTTGCTCAAATCATGACCGCTCCTGGCGTTCTTACAATTTATCTACTGCTTTGCACTCAGATGAACACTCAATTGTAGAGAACATCTGCTTCTCGCATTTATGAATAAAAGGCATTTCAGTGTAAAGAGCTGTGTCCTCCAACTCAAACATTTGCAAGGAAACAATGTATGAAAGAACAAACAGCTGCTACTACTCTGTGAAACAATGAGATTTTAATTGTACGTTAGGCAAATTGTTTTAATTCTTGTTAGTGCGTCAGCACACCCGTATGACGTTAAGATATCTGCCAGCTGTACTGTTTTCATTTATCTCTCTCGTCTGTCATTGTATCGTGTGCTCAGATTGTTGTGATATTATTTCAATTAACACTTATCATCTGCTTGCTCTCATCGTTCCGCTATCTTTAATTACGTTATTCTTATATTTTGAACATAGTGATTTGTACTAATTTATCCGTCAATCATGAGTCAAGCAGTCGTTGAACAACAAGCCAACATAGCAACGGTACTTCCAGAGTTCTTCAAAAATATTGCGGATTTGTTCATTCCATCGGAGAAACATTCTGAATACTTTTCGTATATAGACCAGCAAGTGAAGAAAGCGCCTCTACTCTTCAATCCTGACGCTATACGTTCTGCTCGAAAAGCATACAAAGAGCAACATAAAATCGCAGCCAGAGCAAAGAAGGAAGCAGCACTTCCCTTCAGAATCGAAACATTTACAAAACAGTTGAAGGAAAGTGTTGTTGAACGTCATACATTCATCGAATCAGTGGAATATTTTACAGAACCGGCGGGGGACATTTCAACGACAGTGAATTCTTTGAAACAACACTTGAAATACGAAAAACAAAGCCATCTTTGAGTGTCACATGTAAAATTTTTATTGGAAAACACGCCAATCATATATTATCCTTGTGTGAGAATA